>CM062818.1:654896261-655553691 GCA_031772625.1 Pinus tabuliformis | reverse complement strand
CATACCCTATTTTTTAGTTGCTTTCTTACTGTGTTGATTAAATATTCTGCAACCAACCACATTTCCTCACTTGTTGCCTTCTTTCTTTGGTGGTTGCCAAAAAGTATCTTGACCTGTGCTTGGGTCATCATTGTTCTCAAAACATAATTCATCTAATATACTACTGCATTCCACTATTCCATATGATGTCCAAAAATTAGATCAATTATGATTTCACTTTACAACTCAATGAGCTTCCAAATTGTTGTTCCATTTCTTCCTGGGTGTATCCTGGCTGCATATATATTTCATCATCAAGTTTGGAGTTGCATGGCTTCCTCTATATTTCCCCTTTCTTCTCATCTTCCTTTGACAACATTGGCTATTCCTTTTCTGCACACTCAACTACACTCTTGGAAACATTTTCATCATTTAATTTATCAAAATATTTAGATGCATTGAGCACCTTAGCCTCTTCCATTTCCTTGGCTACATTCTTTATACAATATTCCTTAATCTCGGGATTGTCCAACCAGTCCACTAGAAATTACAAATCCCTTTCCTATTGTGTCAACATGATATTTGTATGCTGACATTTTTTCTCATTGTGGGTGTCTCCACAAATCAAATTTTTATCTTTTCTTCTTTTTATAATAGCCTTCCATATATGTCCTTCACCCTTTACGTGGCTATCTTCATAACCCAACTTTTCTTTGTTTGTTTCCATAGTTTCTTTCATCAATTGATGGCAAGAATCCCTTTGATTGTTTTCACGAGATAATTTCATTTCTTCTTGCTTTTGATTCCATGCATCTATCTCTATTCTTCCTTCCTTATTTAGGATAATCAATCCATGGTCTATACCTGCCAATGCACCTTTATAGTCATTCAACAAAATTTCATTTTCTAAAGGTAAATGTGTTAACTTAGCATCTGCAACTTCATTCTTTGCATTTTCACGAGTGATTACACTCCCTTTCATCCTCACAAGTTTGTTTCCCCTCATTTCATTGGATGAACCCTCCTTGTCTCTATCTCTTAGAGACAATTTTGTCTTATCTTATTCCTCCTTTATGAAAAAATTTAAGGGTTTCCTATTTTTATTACCGCAAGAATTGCATCCACACATAATCTCTCAATTTAAAAAATACAAGGTTCTTTAGCCTCATTCTCTATCATTAACTTCTCCGACTATTTTGGAATTTTTACACTGTCCATGAGACTTCCCTTCAATCTCCTTTCCTCATCATCACCATCTTCATCAAGAAGTAGTCCTTATTTTGGTTCACATATTTAAACATTCTCTCCCTCATACTCAATTTTCCTAAGTTATTTCCTCTCTAATGAAGCACTTAGGTTGTGCTTCAACCTTTTTTGCAGCAGAGTCCATTTCACCTTTTTCTTCCTCAACACCCAATCATCTCCATGATCTTCTTCCATTTCTTGTAGCAATTGCAGCATTATGCTAACTCTTTCCTTTAAGTCAACCGCTTCTTTATCAAATTCCTCTTGACCCATCCTTCCTCTCATGCCATTTTCTTTGGCATCTTATTTTTCTCTATTGTGGCTTGTACTTGAACCTTTGGAATGAATATCACTAATCATCTTCTCCTTCCTTTTGTGAGCTTCCTCTAGCCAACTGTAAGCTATAATCAAGCCATAGTAACACGTCTTCTTGATTAACCTGCTACCCCAATACCTCACCAATATGCCTTTACAACTTAGCCTTTTAGTATTCCTCTCGTTCTCTGATCTAGAACCTTCTAAGCACTCCTTGCTCTTCTAGGCTTCTACACTATGCTCACCTCTCTTGAGAAATCCTCTCATTCTCTTCTCCTTTCTCTCGAGGACTTCTTCTATCCCGTTCACTATCTAACCTTACCTGGAATATCTCTCTGCAGCTTCTCTGTTGCAAGGTTCTTTGCCACAATTCTTTTTCTACTACTACCTGGAATTTTCAACTTCTTCACTAGGTTAAAATAAAATTCTAAAGAAAAATTTACCTCCAAGATATCCTTAGCATTTAGATATTCTATTGTTCATAAACATCATTGGTTCCCTCTTGGTTGGGACTATTTCCACCACTCCTTCTTGGCTTATTTCTCCAATATGCTTCGACTATGATTTCTCCAATCTGTTGAGCACTTGACTGGGAATCTCCTTGATCTGCTTTGTCCCAATTCTAGTTCAAATCCTTTGCTTTTCAATTTCCCTCTCTAATCCTCCCCTTGCAAAAATATCCAACTGCCAGTTATTGCTCAAAATAAATAGAACAATCATTACCACATATTCGAAGCCTTTGGTCTTGCATCTTCTTCTCTTGTTGTATTCAAATTACGGTCCCTTGTGTGACATCTTCCTCAATAGGAAGATAAATGAGTAAACCTATGATAAAATTCAATGAGACCTCCTCCCAATGTTGACTTGGAATGGCTAATGGTTGTAAAAGATCGGGGTCTTAATTGTATCAACTTTGTTTTGTTGGCAAACCAAACATTCTGCCACAAAATTCTGAACATTAGGTTTAAGGCCATCCAAAAAAATTTCTTCTTGACTATGTGGTAAGTTTTTAAAAATCATGAGTGCAGTCCTATAGGAGAGGCATGAAATTCCAAAAGAACCTTTTGTTTGAGTTGGGAGTTCTTACATAAATATAAGCGATCTTTGTACCATAATGGATCATTTTTCTAGATGAACGTATCAGATGGACTAGGATCTTGCTGCAACTTTTAAATGAATTCCCACACCTCTTTGTCATTCTTCCATTCATCCCATGCTTCATTTATTGAATCAAGTTGGATAATATAAATGGCACAAAGAAATGCTTCCACATCCTCGTCCCTTCTTGAGAGTGCATTTACAACAACTTTTTGCTTCATTTTTTTGTAGATGATTTCAAAGTCATAACCCAAAATATTTGTGACCTATTTTTGATGCTCTTCTAAAGATCATCTTTGTTCCAAGAAGTATTTAAGACTATCATGATATTTTTTTATCTTGAAGTGTCTTCCTATTAGGTAAGAATGCCATTTATTCAGAGCATGTAGTATTACCAACATTTTCTTCTCACAAATATGTCTGTGTAATTTCTTTCCCTTGATCAGACGACTTTCAAAAGAAATGGGTCTTCTTCTTGCATTTAAACAACACCAATGTCATTTCCTGACGTATCACATTCCATAGTAAAGGTTTTTGTGAATTCTGGTGTAGCTAAGACTGGAGCTCAACACATTTCCTCTTTAAGATGTTCGAATTCCTGAGTTTCTTCTAGAGTCCAAAAAAATGTATATTTATTTAGTAATGTTGTTAGGGTGTTGTTATTTTACCATAATTCTTAACAAACTTGTGATAATATCCTGTCAACCTGAGAAATCCTTGAAAATGCTTTAAGGTTGTGGGGATTTTCCATTCCTTTATGACTTTAATTTTGTTAGGTTCTACCTTAACACCCTCATGGCATACAATATGACCCAAATATTCCAACGTACATTTGTTTCTCCTCCAATAGCTTGAGCACCCTGTCAACATGTTGAACGTGATCTTTCCAAGACTTGTTGTAGATTAGTATATCATCAAAAAATGCTAACGCAAATTTTCTAAGGAAGGGTTTGAAAATGGAATTCATCAAACCTTGAAATGTGGAAGGTGCACTAGTAAGGCCAAAAGGCATGACCAAAAATTCATAATGATCTTCATGAGTTCTTAATGTTGTTTTTGAAATGTCTTTTGTCTTCATTCTAATCTAATGATATCCTCAGAGAAGATTTAACTTGGTGAAGTAAATTGCTCCATGTAGTTCATCCAATAATTCATCAATGACAGGAATGGGAAATTTATCTTTAATAGTGAGCTTATTGAGATTTTTTATAATCCAGACACATATGTCATGATCCATCCTTCTTGTGCACCAATACTACTGAGAGAAGAGAAAGAACTTTGGCTAGGTTGAATTATACTTTCCTCTAGCATTTCTGCAACCATGCATTCAATTTCACTCTTCTACGCATAGGGATATCTGTAAGGTCTGATATTTGGAAGAACACTTCCTGGAATCAAGTGAATATGATGATCATGATCACGAATAGGTGGGAGACTTCTGGGAGTCTCAATTACCTTGGAATAATTTTCAAGGACTCTTTGGAGACATGGAGAAGTGGATGACTTAGATGTTTGGACATCTAGTGAGCATAATTGTGCAATTACCCTTCGTTGTTATTTCTTCAAAAGATTCATCATGCCACTATAGTTGATTATCTTCCCAAGTTTCCCTATGATACCCCTTAATTCAATTTCCTTTCCTTCCTAGAAAAATTTCAAGAAAAGTTCTTGGAAATTGTAAGATATCATCCCCAAAGATTGTAACCATTAGACCCCTAATACAACATCGATACCATCCATTGGAGTGGAAAAAAATGGACTATTCACTACATATTCCCCCATGGTTAGATTGATATTATGGCACTTCCCCGAGAAATTTATAGAAAATAATAGTTATTCCTCTAATCACACAAAAATAAATTTAATTCACAATAAAATCAATTTTTTATATTTATATTAAATTCAATTACAAAATCTCAAATAAAATTCCTAACATTTTAACTTATTAAACTATAATAATTTAAGAATTATAAACACAAAAGCATTTTTTTTAAGTAAATAAATAAACATTTTCTTTCTAAATTCTAATAAATTACAATTGGTATTAACCACAATCACCATCGTTAACATTATCATCATTCGACACAATAAATATTTATTTAAAAAAAATCATGAAATAAATAAAAATATACAATTTTTCTATATTTTACAATATATATCTATATATATTATTTATTCATATGATAAAACATAAAATTTCATATTTTATCTATATATATAAAATAAAAATCCGTGCTCATGTACCCTTTCCCCAACTTAACCTCCTTTCTCATTGATAATCAAATAAATAGTAAATCTACGATATAATAAACTCAAATTTGGCCAATGAGATGATAACATTTTCATGCATATGTTGTTATTGTAGTTGGACTGCTCCGATTGCCTTAATGATATATGTTGTCTAACTTATGTACTTGTGTATGAACTGATTCACACGCAATTATATGAATATTGTTGTTAATGTGTTGCATATGTTGTTAATGTTGTCACCGTCCATGTCGACTGCTCTGTCGAACATTAGACAGACCTTTCACTTGAACCTTGCTATAACAAGCGTCACACTCGTCTCAGATTGATCCGTGAGTGTTGTACATATTATCTTACCTTGTATGATGTGACTGCTGCATTTGAGTGGACTGCTCCACCAGAAGTTGTGCATGTCCTTTGTGTTGTGTGTTCCTATCTGATTTGGGACTGATCCCTTTTAACTCGGAACTCACCTTCACCTCATCCCCCTTCAAAGTTTTGGAACCTCTCATACACCTTCCTTGACTCACTGCATCAGTCACACCCTTGCTGTTGACAGAGTTATCCTACTTGCCTCTGTGCGACATCACGGTTAAGGCATTACCTTACAACCCACTGTTGGGACTCCTACACAAAATGGTCTGAGGTCTAATTGGGACTTCTTACCGGGGAGATCCCGTTGACATGTTGGTGGGTCCAGCACCGTTAACATTTCTAGTGCTAGAAGGAGGGCCTAATGACAAGTTGTGTCCTCTCATCCAATTTTGAACCTTTGCATATCTTTCATGGAATCTTGCACTCTTCTTCCCCCACGGTGTTTTCCAAATCATGAAGATGTCTCCATCTCGGGGAAGCTTTTCGAGCTCTTGTCCACTCACACGTATGATGGTGAAGGTGAAGTGGCCTGGCCTGAGCACTTACATAACTTTGTTTCCATGATTCATGAGGAAGATGAGTTTTCTGACGAACAAGCCAGTTTGTTGCTTGCATACACACTTTGCGAATCTCCATTTCGTTGGGTGCTCAGCCTACCGGCTGACACCGTGCACTCATTTGAGCACTTTTGTGATCTTATTGAAGACATGTTCTATCATTTTGATCCAGACCATCTTGACCGGAAATTGTTACAGCAACGGAGGGGCTTTGCATGAATTCGTTATTGATTTTTGGCAGTGCTTTCATGACTTGCAGTTTCAAGCTCCGAGGAGCCAGATGAAATTTGCTTATCTTTGGGACCGGTTTGAGTACTGCCTTAAGAAATATGCCCATCCCAAGAGAATGTTTGAGATCAATCCTCGCTCAACATTCTTCGTTGATCAAGCTGCGCAATATCATGTGGAAGAGGGCACTGTCTCAACTGATTGTCCGCCTTCCTCTTATTCAACAGCTCCACCACTGCCCAGTGATGTTGAGGATCATGCTCACACACCTATTCATCCTACAAAGCCTCCAAACATCACTTCACTCAATTTTTGCGCAGATTTGGTGGTGAGTCCTTCGAGTCCTCATATGCATTCCTTTCTACGACCTCCATCTTCGCACCCAGGTGTTCCTCCAGATGATGTTGTCTTTTATTCGTCCATCCCGGACTCTTCACTTGTTGTGAATGAGGAACAACCCACTGATGGAGTTGGTGTTTCACAGCCAACATGGAATGTCATTCATGAAGAGTATGAGTGGGAGCTTGAGCATCAACACTCGACGAAGGATGACTCCCTCCCATCCGAGCCCCCTCCGTTATTTCCTAACATCGTTGGTGAACCTGCCATTCATGATTTCACGTGTGTGTCTTCATCCACGGATGCACCCATTGTTGATCTTTCGCAGGACACACCATATGTTAGCCCATCATCAAACAACGGAGGGGACCAATCATTCATTGGAAATCCACTTGATCTTTCAGTTACTTTTTTTGGAAAAGCAGAGGGTGAACATCCTTCCTCCTCATCTACCCCTCTGTTTGATTCATCAAACCATGAGGATGTCGACCAACATCCTGAATTTTCTAACCCTGGTTGTCGTGATCTCTTCACCTCATAATATGATCATGATGTTGATTCACTCGTTGTTAATATGTCTAAGCCACTGGTCTACGAAGATCCATCTTTCAACGAAGTCGAAACCCCACAGACCGTTGAGGCACTTTAGCCCAAGCTAATGGTTATGTCATGCACTTGTTGTCCTGAGGTTGGTTTCGCTTCAGATCAGGAAATTGTTCAAACACTCAAGGCTCCTCATCACTCATCTGTATGCACTCAATATCAATCTAACACTCATATTTTACTTCCTCCACTCGAACTACACGATCCCATTTATCATGCATTGGAGGGGTCTTACATTGCAAGCACTCGTGCGTGACGCAAGTTATCTTTGTTTCTTTCGTTTTCTTGCATGTCACAATCAAGAGTGTGCTTATGCTTCAAAGTTGCACATAGTGTCACACAACACCATGATATGTCCACAAACTGCCCATCATGCACATGCACGCACTTATGTCTCGTGGGCACTTTGAATCACGAAGTGTGGTTGTCTTCATTGTTATATCTTTCTTGCTTGTTGGTTTGCACAATTGGGTTGCTCGTGGATCAAGCCTTCACCAACATGGGTCTACCAATGCGTTGGTGGCTGCATTGGAAGTATCACTTCACGTGATTAGGCCCATGTACGTTAGTGTAGGAGTAGGAGTAGTGTTTGCTTTCAGTTGTTTTCTTGCATGCTTGTTTGCTTACATGCTTTGTTTGCTTGTTTGTTTGTTTACTTGCTTCACTTTCATTTTTGCTTATGCTCTTGCTTTTCTTTGTTGATTGTTAACTCATTCACTTGTTTTGTTCATAGGTTAGCTTTTCATGAAAACATGTATGACTCTTGAAGTGAGATGGGTAAAGTACAAGAGGGCTTGTACAACTATCACTACTTGGTTATCTGTCATCTTGCCTCTATATGATGAGCTTGTTACTTTTAGTCCATGATACATTGAAGGAAAATACATACTGTTCGAAGTGAACCTTGGTGTAAACACAACGCTTGCATGCTAACTATTGTCACCTTCTCTAGTCGATTGTTTTTGGGTTAACCCTTGTCAGCTCAGTCAAGTAGAGTAAGGTAAGGGGGAAAACCTTAACAGGCATGTTAGAGACACAATAAACTACTTCTCTGTTGGAACAACCTATTCTACTCTCAATAAGTCAGGATCCCTCTTCCGCCTCTGAAATGAATAAGTGCTATGCATAGTGAAAAATGAAAAAAATGAAAAGTCAAAAATTCAAAATGAAAAATGAATAAGGCGAAAGAAGAGAAAGGCTTCCTGCGCAGGGAGGTGATGCAAGTAACTCCACCAGGGTACTGACTAGGCTCGCTAGCAGTGGAGCCACGCTTGTGTTCCTATGTGACTGTTGCACAAAATATTGTCACCATGACATTCTACAATCGGTGTGAGTCTATCACCACTCATACTTTCCTCCTTTGCAAGTCTGAAACCTCAGTTCTTCATGTCAAGCCTTGAAAAATAAGAGAAAGCCCTTAAAAGTCTCTAAAACTCTGGTTCTATGCTTTCTCTTAGCATTACCTGCAGTCCCGCACCTACTGGTCATGTCCCCTGCGTACCTGACCGCTCTGTCTCTTTGTAATGGGTGCGGACCCCTATAAAAGTAAAAAAAGGTGCAATTACATTCTTAAAAACTCACTTTGAGTCATTTCTGGAAGCTTCTAGAAGGAATCTTGAGGTGGCAAGTTCTCTCCTTTAAGGTTCATGCATCCCATACCTTAAGGAGCTAACCCCTTGATGTGAGGAGCTTATCCCTTTGAAGGAGGACTCTATCCCTTCATAGGTGGACCTGTAACCTCCTTCCTTTGCACTATAAAATGAAGCATTGGGCTGGTTTTTGAGGAGGTTGAAAGATTAATATTTTTGAGGTGAAATGCTGTTGGAATTTAGTCTTCCTAATTGAGCTTTAGAGGAGAGATTACATACCTTTTTGATCTCATTGGGAAGAGTGTGAGGCTTGTTAAAGTAGAGGAGATTCCTGTTTGGACCCTGGGAGGAGCTTGTACAACATCAAGGCACCAAAGGTTGTAAAGTTATTCTATTTTCAAAGTTAATACAATCAAGTTTATTTTTCTCAATAAGCTGTGTTTTATGGTTTATTTCATGGATTCCTTGATCACCATGATGAATATGATTTATTATATTAGCTATGCAGGTGTCATTTGATGTGTGCTTGTTTGTGATTGCAGGTTCTCAAAAGGAAACTCGTTCGGACGGTCGAAGCGTGGCTGCCACAAACTAGCGTTGGACTTAAGGTAGGGTCTAAAACACCTTTTAGTTTTTTATTAATAAATTGCATATATTTAGAGAAAGGTAGATTTGCTTGTCCTTCTTGTTGCTAGATATATGTTGATACTAGGGAGATCGGTCTTGTCCGCAAGAACGATTTATCCGGCCGACAAATTGGCGACCATACTGGGGACTGGAATTTGGTTTTTGCTTTTCCTTTTTCTTTGACTTGAGAAACTTTTTCTTGTTTCTGGTTTTTGCTTGATGTGTGTGGGATTGGGTAGTTTTTAGGATCTGGAGTATATTTTGTTTTTTCCGAAATTTTGAAGAGGACCGCACTTTCTTTTACAAGACAGTGCGGATATCCACGCACTGTTCCTTTAGTGCACAAAGCGGTACCGCATCTAGTTCTACTGGAAGCCTGCGGACCCTGTCAAACTTTTTGAAAAACCCAAAATCTTTTCGTCTAGTTAAGCTTAGGATTTATTTACGCTTTTTAGTCTCTGCCCAGATCTGCATGTGTCCTGTCAAAAATTTCTTGTAAGTAAGTTCCATTGGCATTTTGGTTTTAGGTGATTTTCTAGAAGTTTTACATGCCTGGATTGATTTTCGCTTGGTCTTTGTAGTGACTCAGAGATTAGAAGCCTAAGAAACCTTAGATTACCCTGGTCTTTTTGGTTTTCTTGATGAGTTTGACTGATTTGTGAAATATGCCCTTGCTGAGAAATAGATCTTGTTTTCTCTTTACAAAGCTTTGAACAAACTTGTTTGAAAGTTTTGAATTTCATTTTTATAAAAGAAAACATAGCTAGGTGTTTTTTTATTAATTTGTTATTTTGAATGAATTATTCCTTAGTTTATTGAATAACTAAGTAAAATGTCCTAAAAAAGATTTAAAGCTTTTGTTTCAATTAGATTTTTAGAACTTTAGATCTCAAGATTAGTTTTTATAGTTTTGAGTGTTTCCTAGAAATTGTAGAATCTCTTTTGAAAGAAATTGTTTTCTGTAGTTTTTGAGTGTTGAAAAAGAAAGGGATTTTTCATGAGCATAATTAGTAGTCTCATTTTGAGTTTATTGAAAAAGACAAAAAGATTTTCTTTTCATTTACATGTTGAAAGAAAGATTTGTTTTTCAAAGAATTGCATTCTCAACTCTTTATTCTTAGCTAGAAATTCATTGAAGAAAAAGAATTGTTTATCATCTTAGGTGCATTTTTAGTGTTTTTGGAGTCGAGTCTTCATACCATAAAGTTTCATTTCCATTCCTATTGACTTAAGAAACAACCCATAAAAATAACGCTTAAATTAAATTGATTTAGCAATCTTTTTATTTCTAGGGCTCTTATCACCAATATAGCTTAGGCTAGTATCTTGGAGTAGGGAGTAATTAACTCTCCAAGATAGTTAAAACAAACAAGTAGCTATATCTTGCGGTAGGAAATAAATCCAATTATAATTGATATAATCTGGGAAACTCCTCTTAAAGGAGTCAATCACGAGATCATGTCCGAACCTTTGAGACAATCAAGTCTGTCTCATTGGGAAAGATAGAAGATTTGTGTGTATTAAAAACGGTAAACCTCGGATTAACCATTGTCGAGGAGCCTGGGGTCACTTGTTGGTAAACCTCGGATTGATCATGTCGAGGAGCCTTCAAGGGGATTGAGCTTTGTTACTCTGCCCTTGCGCATAGATCGGATCGTAGACTGTTCCCCCAGTTGTATTTGTTACTGTTGGTATCCTTAGTGACCATAATCTTAAGATTCTTTCCTAAGGTGACGGTGAAGGACGGGTCTCACTGTACCTGGAGCAGACGTCGACTAGACTCACTTGGACTCTCTGGGGGGTTCTCTTCACTCGAGACAGTTTTGTGAAGAAACTTGTGCCAGTTTGTTTCATTAAGCAGGTTGTCGGGGTAACTGTTCCAACCGCCCTTTCTGTATTGAATTCTGCGACGTTGGATTTCATCACCAACTAGTGTTTTTGGTACGGAAAGTTACTGTTTGTGTGTGGTTTGAAATCTTAGATTTTTTTAGGCGTGTGATTCAATTGTTTGGTTCTTTAGAGACTTTAGGTGGTTTTATTGAGATTTTCTTTGTTTGCATGTGAAGTAATTAAAATATTTAATCATGGTTGAATTACCGAGACAATCTCGTAGACTTCGGGGGCAACCTCCCGAGTATACACCAAGCCATCTTGAAGGGCTACGAGCTCTTGTAACACCTAGTGACAGTAGAGTTGGGTCACCGGAAGCCGAAGAGTCTCCTTTAATTGTTCATCCTAATTATCAAGTTCAAGCAACAGAGTATATTTCTGAACCAATTTCATTTTCCGAAGTTACTGGTAGTATTTCTTCTACTAGTGAATTAGCTGAAGAACCTGAAATTTCTGAGCCTGAAACTGAACCTGCTGCTACTCCATCCTCAGGATTTGCTTCTCCAACTTCTAGTGGTCCTGGTTCACCCAGGGTAGGAAGGATCATTACCCAAAATCTTCCTTTTGGACTCATTTCTATTGAAGAACTTGTTAGTTCAGAAGAAGATATAACTTTCCCTGAAAATCAACCAACTTTAGAACTTAGGGAGTGTGAATCAATTTTATACAGTCCACCTAGGAGGGACGCTTGGTACGTCTCATTGACCAAATTTTTAGAAAATCCGGGTCTTAGTTTTTCACCACCTCGAATTCCTTTTCATCCAACACCTAGAGGTTATTATCCTCCTTTGAATATGTTGAGATAGTCATCCATGTTTTCCCAATCACTGGAAACATTTTTATATGGCGGTCCTTCTGTTCCTTCTGGGTATCAGTCACTCACTGGTACTTTTTCAGGAGCATCTCCTCAACCCATTGAACATGGGATATCAACTGGTAATAACGGAACTCAACCGTTGAGCGTAGAAGAAATTCTTATGATGTCTGGTACTATTCCAAATCCACAACCTCAAGGTAGTAAGTTACCACCTAGGGGGCAACCTCAAGGTACTCAATTACCGCCTGGGGGGCAACCTCAAGGTAGTCAGTTACCACTTGGGGGCAACCTCAAGGACAGTACATACCTCAAGGTCAACCCCAGACTCAGTACATACCTCAAGGTCAACCCCAGTATCAATATATACCTCAAGGTCAACCCCAGTTTCAGTACGTGCCTCAAGGTTATCAACCTCAAGGTTAGTACCCAACCCAAGGTTTCCAACCACCTTCTGGTCAATCATTTGTACAAGGAGCTAGAAATGTACCTTTTAATTATCAGCCCTATGCTCAACCCAGTTATGGTCCTCAATATGCTCAACCTTCTATGGGTCCATACCCCGGAATGAATATGGTGTGGGATCCATCTCAATCTCAACAAATTTTGCAACCTAATGTGCAGTTGTCATCTCAATCTGGACAACCTTTGGTTTCTGGTTCAACCCAGCAACCTGTCCAGCCTACTATTCAAACTTCTCTACCTGGTGTAGCTCATCAGTCTGGGCCTAGTTCGCCTCAAACTCTGCCTCGAACGACTGCTGCAACTACTGCAGCTTCTGTTCAATCTACCCCATCTACTTCTGGAGTATCGGCAGCTCCGATTTCTATTGTTCTTGCATCAACTCCTCAAGCCTCTTTACCTTAGTTGGGACCTACAATTCAGACTTCGGTTCAGATGCCTGTAGGACAACCTGGTCCAAGTACGATTGTCACAAGTCAACCGCAATTCACTTATCAACTGTACCAGGGACAATACCAATTTGGTCCTGTTGTGCAAAGCCCAGTTTACCAGTATCAACCGTACCCTGGATATACTTATCAGCAACCTCAACAACCCCAGTTTGGTCCGGTTAATCCTGGTTTTCCGGGAGGATATAATATTCCAAATGCGATTCCAATTCCAAGTTATCTTGGATATCCTCCTCCTGGGGCTGGTCTTATGACCCAGGATTTTTGTGACCCTAACCGTCAGTTACCGGTTATTGTAACTTTGGACTTGCCTGATTTGTGGCGCCTTACGAATGATCCGATTAATTATCTTCTGTTTTGGCCACCAATGCCGAATAAGTTGCCTAGTGATATCCCAAAGTTTGAAGGTAAATCAGGAGAGGATCCGTCAAACCATGTGATGACTTATCACCTCTAGTGTGCATCTAATTCCATTATCGATGATTCAATTTGCCTACGTCTTTTTCAACGCACTCTGATTGGTCTTGCGGCCAAGTGGTACATTGAGTTACCGCGAGCTTATTTTTATAATTTTAGTCAGTTAGCCACTTCATTCTTAACTCATTTTCAGTTGCCTGTCAGATATGACAATGGCACGGAATTATTAACTTCATTAAAATAGTCAACGTCCACATATATTTCAGATCATATTCATGAATGGCGACGTAGACGACGTTTAGTGAAAGTTTTTATTCTGGATCAAATTTTAGCAGAATGGTTTGTTAAATCATTATTACCTAAAATCACTAAGGATGTAGCTAAGGCAGGAGTTGTTACTGAAGAGCAAGTAATTGCTCAAGTTCAGTACCTTGACCTTGTTTATATGCAGTCGGGTACTTTACACGAAAAAATCCCTGACCTTCCAAAACAAAATCAAATAATTGCAACTCCTTCAGGGTCTCATGCCGCTGATGGTATGATTGGTTCAGTTAGCACCAAAATCAAGAAGAAATCTTGAAAGAATTCTTCTCCTATTATAACTTTACCAGATTCCCTGACAAGAGACTCTTCCGCTGAAATTCCTGTCGATATTCATGTTGTAGAATCATCTATGGCCAAATAAAAATCTAGTGGTAAAAAGAAAAGGAAGAAGAAAAATAAACAAAACTCAAAAGAGAAATAAGATAAAACTGAATCTACTGACGAGAAACGTAAACCTCGCTATCCTTGTCTCATTTGTAACGAGGAGCATTTTACAAGAGATTGCCCACATTGAGTTGAGGTTGCGAAAATCGTCAAAGGTTCTCAAACGCCTACTGTCTTGAAGGATCCTTTTCCTAGTCAAGATAGTAAGATGATTGGTTCTTCCTCTAATGCCTTAGAAGAACCCATAATGATGATGTCTCATGTCAGGACTGCGACGCGATCACAAGATTATGGTAGTAAAAGCTCTGTTGGTGGTAAGGAAGCAAAATCTTCTAATTCAAACCCATCAACTTCAACTCCTTCTGGTTCTGATCCACTACAGATTGAGAAACCTAACCTAGACTTAGTAATCAAAATGCCTACTAAAGGTATACTTCGAAAGTCAGCTTTCAATCTGCATGCGAGAGCTGCTCAGAATTATAACATTGTTGAAGACTTAGCTATTTCCCCTTCAGCAATGTCGGCTTTGGAGGTGCTGCAATCATGCCCAGCACAGCGTAAATTACTATTGTCGGCTATAGGAGCTGTTGATATTCAGGATTCAAACCTTATAATCTTCAATTTAGAGAATAGTACACCTCGCCTACCTCATTAAATGGCTTTCCAGATTCCAGTGTTAGTCAAAAACAGACCTTGCTTTAGGACTGTAATTGATGAGGGAGATTCTACGTGTATTATGTCGATCCAGTGTTGGAGATCGCTTGGTTCTCCTACACTCAATCAATCCCTGACAATTCTAAAGGCTTTTGATGGCCGTGGGTTCCATCCTTTTGGCATTCTACATGATTCACCTATGGGGTTGAAGGCAAAATTGTTAATCTAGATGTGGAAGTGGTTGATGCCCCTCTAGATTACAACCTTCTCTTGGGTCGCTGTTGGTATTATGCTATGATTGCTGTTGTTTCATTGGTATTTCGGCTTATCAAGTTTCATCATAATGGAAAGATCGTAACCATAGACCAGCTGACTTATTTTTCATCCGACCCAACCTCTTCTGAAAGTATCCAACATGTCAGTAAAACGACTATCCCTTACAAGGATATTGGGGTAGGATTGATTAAAGATTTTGGTTTACTATGAACTTTTTCCTTTCCTCATCCTAACATATCGCCTTCTACTGCAACTATTCATATGATTTCATCAAACACTATTGATTTTGATGATCCTTGGATCATACCTTCCGAGTCTTAGGTGGATTCATTTGGTGATGCAATGCCTTTGAGTCCCTATGAAATTGCATATTAGGCTGTACAGTCGTTTTCTGACCCTTGTTCAACCGAAATTGATCTAATGAATGTGGTCCATGGAGAATCACTTTCAATATCAACCTCAGATTTAACAACTTTTTCTAAGATTGTTCATATTGATGAGCAGATTCGTGAACTTTTGTTTGTTGATGATTTACCATGGGAAGATCTTCATCATCGATCTTCATTTTTACCTGAGCTTGATCATTTTGAAAATGATTTTTCATCTATTTTTACTACTGATTATGTCAAAGAACCACAGAATCCATTGCAACATCCTGATTCTGAGTTAAATTTGGGAAATATCTCTCGAACGGTTCCTATTGACATTTCAGTTAAACTAGGAATTATTGAAAACATTCATATAGGTGCTTCCTGTACGGACAATGAACTCCAAACTTATAAAGCCCTATTTCAAGAATTCTGTGACGTGTTTGCCTAGTCATATGAAGAAATGCCAGGAATTGATCCAACAATTGTTGTTCATGAAATTAAAACTTACCCGGATGCTAAACCTATCTGGCAACATTTGCGTCAGATACATCCGCGAAAAGCTACTGCTATTAAAGCTGAAGTTGAGAAATTACTTCGAGCAGGTTTTATTTATCCAATTCCCTTAACAGATTGGGTATCGAATATTGTTCCTATTAACAAAAAGCAAGGAATGATAAGAATATGTATCGATTATAGGGATATTAATCGAGCTTGTCCTAAAGACAATTATCCAACCCCCTATATCGATCAAATCATTGATGATTGTGCCGGCAGTGAAATTTTCTCCTTTATGGATGGTTTTTCCGGTTACAATCAAATCAACATACTCCCTGCTGATCAACCAAAAACGACTTTCATTTGTCCATGGGGGACGTTTGCTTACTGCAAATTGCCTTTTGGATTGAAGAATGCCAGAGAAACTTTTCAAAGGGCTATGTCTTACGCATTTCATGACATCAAGCACATTGTGCAGCCATATATCGATGATTTACTTGCTCATTCATTACATAGAGCCGATCATCTCACTCATTTACGAGCAATCCTTATGAGATGTAGGCATTATCGAATTAGGCTGAATCCACACAAATGTGTTTTCTATATAGAAATGGGTCGTTTACTGGGATTTGTTGTTTCAAAAGCCAACATTCATGTTGATCTCTCGAAGATTGAAGCTATTGTCAAATTGCCTCCTCCTTCGACTCTTCGCCAACTCCAAAGTTTGCAAGGGAAAGCAAACTTTTTACGTCGTTTCATTCCTAACTACACCGAGATAACAAAGGGTTTTACCAGGTTGTTGAAACAGAATACTCCATTCTTTTGGGATGAGACAGCTGACAAATCTTTTGATGCACTTAAACACGCGTTGACCCATGCACCGTTATTGCATCCTCCCAACTACAACTAGGATTACTTCTTGTACCTCGCCGCTTCTCATTCCACCATTGGGATGGTTTTAGTTCAGGAAGACGAATTCAACAGTGAACATGTGATTTACTATCTTAGTCAAACTTTGAATCCGACTGAGCTTAAATATTCGCATGTGGAGAAATTGGCCTTGGCAGCTGTTCAAGCTGTCCAAAGATTTCGTCATTACATCTTACTACGCAAAACTACAGTAATTTCTGACTGTAACCCTATGATCTATATTTTGACCAAACAATTGCTAGGGGGCAAGTATTCCAAATGGATAGTTATCCTACAGGAATTTGACTTGGAATTTGAAAAATCCAAGGCAAAGAAATCTTTGGTATTTGCGGAACTGATGTGTGATTTCCCACGTGCTGATACTGAAATTGTGGCGGAAGAGCCCATTGCGGACGAATCCTTGTTTCTTATCAGTACTCTTGATCCATGGTATGGAGATATCATTGTTTATCTCCAAACCCAATCTTTTCGGCCTGAAATTTCACGATCTCAGCGACGGAAAATACGTTTCCAATCCCAACAATACAAAATCATTGGAGATACACTCTATCGTCGTGGGGTGGATTCTGTTTTCTGACGTTGTTTAACTCATGAAGAAGCTGAAAAGGTTCTAAATGATTGTCACTCTGGAGCATGTGGTGATCATATGTCTGGGTATGCCACAACCCAAAAGATATTGCGCGCTGGTTATTTCTGGCTGTCTTTATTTAAAGATTGTATCTATGCGGTTCAAAAATGCCATAATTATTTTTTATCGTAAGATTCGTGCTCCATCTGCTCCTCTCCACCCTATAATTGCCGTCGGTCCTTTTGCAAAGTGGGGTATTGACTTTATTACATGTAACCCTCACTCGGCCGGGGGGCATCCGTATATCATCCTTGCGGTAGATTATTTTACTAAGTGGGCCGAGGCGATGCCTACATTTTCAGCAGACGGCAAAACTGCTGCAATTTTCATTTTCAATCATATAATCACTAGATTCGGTGTTCCTCAAGCGATTATTACTGATCATGGGAGTCATTTTGAAACATCATGATGACTAAACTAACAGATCAACTTGTCCTGTGTCACGATAGTTCTACTCCATATTACCCACAGGCTAATGGTATGGTTGAAGCTATCAACAAAGTTCTAGTCATTATGATCCGACGAATCATTGGCATTCATAGGTCGAATTGGCATAACATGTTATTTTCAGCGCTTTGGGCATATCGAACCTTAGTAAAAACATCAACTGGTTTCACTCCTTTTCAACTGGTTTACGATTTGGAAGCTGTGTTACCCATTGAATGCGAAATTCCGTCATTGCAAATAGCCATAGAATTACTCCTAGCCACTTCCGAAGAGGAGAAACGTTTGTTGTACTTAGCTCAGCTAGATGAGAATCGACGTGATGCTGCATTAGCAATCGAAACTCATGCCAAACGAATTAAAGCTCAGTACGATCGAAATGTTACACCTCGTAATTTTTGGAAGGAGACCTAGTCTTACTATACGATCAAGCAAACAATAAGCTAGGGGCTGGAAAATTTGTACCTATGTGGCATGGTCCTTATGTTGTTAAGCGAAAGCTGGCAAAAGGGGCCTATGAATTGGTAGATTTTGATAGTGTCTCTTTGGGTAAACCCAGAAATGTTCTTTATCTGAAGAGATATTATGCTTAAATCTAGGTGTGGAGATTTTAGTTAGATTAGTTTCTTTCTAGCTGGTGTGTCTTAGCTTAGAAAAGTGTGTCTAGTTTAGAGAGTGTTTTTATCATTATTCCTGCTTATCTTGATTTTACTCTTGATATTGCAGATGTTGACGTCTCTTCAAACATACATTGGTTTCGTTGATGGTGCTTGTCGTAATACATGGAACATTTCTTCTACAGCTTGGGTTATCTATTCACCCTCTGATGAGTTGGTATCTATGCATGGGGTAAGCCTCGATCAAAAAACGAACAACATTGCAGAGTATAGTGCAGTGATTGAGTTATTATCTGAATCCATCTCATTCGGCATTCAGAGTTTGATTGTTAGGTTAGATTCTGAGCTCGTTGTATTGCAACTTAATAGAGTTTATGCCATTAGAAATCCAGTGTTATTAAGATTATTTTTGAGAGTTCATATCTTGGAACGTGAATTTGACTACATTGAATATTAGCATATTCCAAGATATTTAAATACATTAGCAGATGCAATTTCTTCTTGAATGTTAAATAGACATTTGCAATAATCAAACAGTAAATTTAAAAACATTCCATAACATGTTATACAAGATAGCCAATAATAGTGATATAGCATAGCATAGAAGTGTGTCAAATATACATCGTCTTCGATCATAGGTTGAAAAACACCTTATGATCGGCAAAAATGATAATACAAAAAGCAAAAATGTCGTATGAGTCTACAAAGGCGATCATCCTATCACTGGCGATGATCACGATAAGAAACTGCTGCTCGAGCCACCCTACAAAGGAACCTCCTGAAAGGTCCTGGGACCCCAATCACATAGCGTTGTAACCTAAGTGGAATATCATCTATGCTAGTCTCTGGAATATCTGCTGTCAAACGCTCTAGATGATTTTCCAATTCGGTTAGGGTCTCTATAGATTCGTCCCGTGGGGCCGGTACTGCTGCAGCTGGGTGTCTCCTCTCATAGGGCCGGAGAGTGGCTGGTCACCGTGGACCCACATCTGCATTTGGAACTTTTTATTATCAGTTTTGGACGATTTAAAAAACAAAAAAAAATTAGTTAAAACTTAGAAAATGTTGAGAATGATTTTACCTGAATCATCCCACTGCTCTCCTGGTGGAAGAGTCATGTCTGGGTCACCACGATAATCCATCCCAGCATATGGAAAATCCTGAATCACGAAAAGTTGGTTCTCCAACCAACGAAAATACTCAAGCGGAAATCGAACAACCTCTAAACCCTCCTCAGGATGATGGGCCATAACTGCAACCCACCGCATTAGCTTAGGTTCTCGGGGAAGTCCAACTCCAACGGAAAGCTGCTATGGGACCAACATCGGGATCCTCTTTAGACAAAAGCTCACAACTAGGAAACCATATCCAAAGTTTTTTATTTATTCGTTGTTTGCTCTAGTTAGTTGGCCTTTTACATTCACCAACATAGCTTCGCACCAGTTGAAGATGGTGCCTCGATAACAGTCTACTGCCATTCGCATTTGGGATCTGGTAGCTACATGTAGTGCTGCGCTTCCGCAGAGTCTAGTGACAGTAAATGCAATCACTTTAAGTTCAAGACGGGAGATAGTTTTGATATCAATCCCTTTGTCCTTTGTTTGGTCATTACAAAACTCTAGTTGGAGACTATCGACAGACTGGCCACTTGGCCTAGTCCCGAATAGAGATAATCGTTCACCTCTCTTGGGCAAACCAGTTAGGAAATAAATGTCCTCTAGCTCAATTTCGAGTCAGTGGCCACCAATAATGAAACACTGGTCCTGTATATTCCACCTGTCTACCAGCCATTGCAAAAAGTCTACTTGGGCCCTCATGCCAGGTATGGCCCAGAATTTAAATAGTCCGCATGCTCTCAATGCATCCAATGAGGGTTGATGATTTATTGTGGCAAGGTCCACATCTTCGTTCCCGTGTTCCCTCCAAATAAGCATTTTGTATGTCCTACATTGCACAAAAGACGTATTAGAACAATTTAGTTCGAAAAATTTTGGGCGGAAATGGAAAAATTGTAGTTTTAAAACCTATTTCGTGGGGTCCGCACCCGCCAGTTAGGGATAGTGCGTAGGTCTGCACTCTTCTTGAGCAACAGGTGCGGGACTCTGGCTCTTTCCTTTGTAGAAAAAAGTCGGGGTCCGCAGGTTTTGCATGTTGCGCCTGCGGACCCCCGCGAGCGGTTTTTTAAACTAATTTTTCCCTAAAAAATCAAAATGGAAGCCTAAAAATGAAATGAAAACGGTTGAAATGCAAGATAAGGTGATGTGGATTACCTAGAGCTGACAGTTTTCAATTCCAACAAACAGATTTTCTGCAATCTTCACAGGAAGTTTCTTACCCAAAAGCTCTCTCTTCTCACTCTGAAGTCAAATGGTAAAAATGAATTTACAAAAGCCCTTTTTATAAGCTTTTTTGAATAAATGAATTTTCAATTTGTTTATTTTTCACTTTAAAAAGGTAACTTTTTGATGCATTTTTATTTATTTTAAACAGGTATGAGTAATGTTTGAGTTTTTGTGCAGAATATTGGATTTTTTAGGGAAAATTGATCATTTTCAACGAAAAACATTGGAGTCCTCTTTATGCTCTTTTCTGGCTTGTAAAATATGAAAATATTGCCGAGTTTTTCTTTTTAAGCTCGTTAAAACAGAATTAAAAGGACGGTCCACTTACAGCTCTTTTCTGACTGTATAAACATGAAAAGATTGCCAGGCTTTTGTCGTTTCAAGTTCGATATTGGTTATAAAACGACGTGTCGTTGATCGCTTTTTTACTTTTTCGGATTAGAGACACTAATTATGAAAATTACTCCTTGATCGTAATGGTCAAGCGGTTCTCTCAAGTATTATTTTATACCTTTTCGGGCTTGGGAGACACAAATTTACGAAAAAGGACAACCATGGAGTTTTCTTAAGTTTTTCTTCTGACTCCCTAAAATTGAAAAATGCCGAGTTTCTCCTATACTGGACTCGTTAAAATTTAACAGTAAAGGACCTGTTCAATTTTAAACAGGAACGAACTACTCCTTCTTAGGGTTCGAATTTTAAACTAAGTTGGACTCATCCGAAGGATGAGCTTATACCCAAGCAAATGTTATCCTCCTCAAGCTTGTCAAAAATAAAGGGGTACTTGCCAGAAATGGTGGGGGAAAAGAGAGGAAAATGAACCTGTTTGTTATACTTTGTGTTTTAGAAAAGCATTTAACCACTCTTGAACACGACACTTTTTGTTCACCTGGGTTGGGAAATCCTTTGCCTAACAGTTAATCAAACCATATTGAAAGTCTTCAGCCGGTTTCTGGGTATTAGCTTTGGGTCAATTGTCACCAAACCATCTGCAATTTCGTTATGTGTTCAAGAGGTCAATTCAAATAAACCATTCATCTGCAAAATATCTGTCATCCATCTTGACCATCCATGAGTTAGTCCTTGCCAAATATATTTATTCAAACTTGATCTGTGATTTCGTGTTGTGGGCTTGCCTACGATGGATCACTTTCTATCGACTTCAACTCATTATCTAGAAAGATGATCTAGAAATCGTCAGTACCTTGGAATCTGCATTCTTCAATGGCTGGTTTCTCACCTTCGACAATAGGTTGCATCATTGACCTTCGATCAAAGGATTCTATGACATGTTCGACATCAGCTCATCTATTCACATTTCATGGATTGTACTGAGTACTTTGAGAGCCATTGACATTACTGGTGGTTTCTCTCACACTTGTTAACAGTTCATATCATTGACTGGTAATCAAGTGGTTTCTACCATGTTCGATTTTGACACATTCATTCACATGGATAGAATCGTACTAGTTCGGGAAGCAGAAATCAAGACCCTGGATCTAGTTTCCACCATCTAGGCTGCGAGGAATTTTGTTATTCATTATACAGTGGACTATTCATAAACAGATGGCTGCTCCCATACTATGTCTACATATGTCCATAATTGTGATGTATTACAAAATCATTCCTATATCAGAGCAGTTTAGTTAGTTTTCTAGTCAGTTTTGATCTGAGAATGGGAATGCCTACCTCAACAATGATATGTTCACACACACACACACACACACACACACACACACACACACATATATATATATATATATATTGTATTGAATGTTTTTACAGGTTCCAACCAGGGTGTCCACAGGATGATCCTTGAAATGATAAAGTACTTCACTCTTCTTAGATGACAAATGCTATCCTCATCTATTACAGACTTCGCACTTTAGGGGGCAATCTGTTGCACAAAATATTGTCACCATGATATTTAGCAATCGTTGTGAGTCTATCACCACTCATACTTTCCTCCTTTGCAAGTCTTAAACCTCAGTTCTTCATGTCAAGCCTTGAAAAATAAGAGAAAGCCCTTAAAAGTCTCTAAAACTCTGGTTCTGCACTTTCTCTTAGCATTACCTGCGGTCCCGCACCTACTGGTCATGTCCCCTGCGTACCTGACCGCTTTGTCTCTGTGTAATGGGTGCAGACCCTTGTAAAAGTAAAAAAGGTGCAAGTACATTCTTAAAAACTCACTTTGAGTCATTTCTGGAAGCTTCTAGAAGGAATCTTGAGGTGGCAAGTTCTCTCCTTTAAGGTTCATGCATCCCATACCTTAAGGAGCTAACCCCTTGATGTGAGGAGCTTATCCCTTTGAAGGAGGACTCTATCCCTTCATAGGTGGACCTGTAACCTCCTTCCTTTGCACTATAAAATGAAGCATTGGGCTGGTTTCTGAGGAGGTTGAAAGCTGAATATTTTTGAGGTGAAATGTTGTTGGAATTTAGTCTTCCTAATTGAGCTTTAGAGGAGATATTACATACCTTTTTGATCTCATTGGGAAGAGTGTGTGGCTTGTCAAAGTAGAGGAGATTCCTGTTTGGACCCTGGGAGGAGCTTGTACAACATCAAGGCACCAAAGGTTGTAAAGTTCTTCTATTTTCAAAGTTAATACAATCAAGTTTATTTTTCTCGATAAGCTGTGTTTTATGGTTTATTTCATGGATTCCTTGATCACCATGATGAATGTGAATTATTATATTAGCTATGCAGGTGTCATTTGATGTGTGCTTGTTTGTGATTGTAGGTTCTCAAAAGGAAACTCGTTCGGACAATCGAAGCGTGGCTACCACAAACTAGCGTTGGACTTAAGGTAGGGTCTAAAACACCTCTTAGTATTTTATTAATAAATTGCATATATTTAGAGAAAGGTAGATTTGCTTGTCCTGCTTGTTGCTAGATATCTGTTGATACTAGGGAGATCGGTCTTGTCCGCAAGAACGATTTATTCGGCCGACAGTGACTCCACTGGGGTACTGTCCAGGCCTACTAGTAGTGGAGCAACACCAGAGTTGAAACTAAGACTTTGGCGACTATTCTTATTGTGCACCTATATACCCCTCAACCCCAATCGAAAGAACTGTGTTGCCTTGGCTTGGAATGTGTGTCAATCGACCAAGAGTCTAGCAGATGCTACATCTTACAATCAAGCTAGTGTGAAGCCAAGATGAGCTTAGAGTTGAACAATACTTCTGGAGGTGTTAGAATTGCTTTTCACGAACAAGGTCCATTCAGAGAGCTGGAGTTTTACTAGTGTGTCGCCAAGTGTTGTAGCGGCTACAACCACCCTCCAAAATTTTGCCTTAACCTATTTTGGAGCCTTCCTACCAACCTTACACAACACTTTGTCTTGCTTCGTCAAGTACTCAAGCTTCAAGTGTTTTCCTCACACAAAGGTAGCCTGTCGATTACAGTTGATCCATTCCCCTCACACGATACTCACCTGGACTTGGTCCAACTACAGACTAGGCAGCTTCCCCTTGAAAATTTCACATTTCTGGAGGGCAACCAACCTTCCCTCTAGGAATTATGCAATCCTCTCTGACAGCCTGTTGGGCACCACGATTGCGCAATCTTGCCAGCCAACCCTCCCAGCATGATTTGTGCAAATTTTCCCAGCAGCAGGCTATTCAGCCTAGGATTTGTGCAATTCTGGGTAGCAGTTGACTACTCTACCCAGAAATTGTGCAAATCTCCTGGGCAGTTAGCCCAGCTCCCAGCCAGAAATGCACATTTTTCTCCAACAGTAAAGCAGTCTCTTGTGTGTGCAGCTGAGTTGACCGATTCCCTTCGGGACTGAGCAAAATAGACTTGGATGCATGGGTTGTTTCTCCCAAGGCAGCATGCAAAGGCATCCCTTGTTTAAGGGATCTATGTTTAGCAGTTGAAGGTTACATGCAAGGAGCAATTCCGAAGCCTCCCACCAAGTGTCGCTTCCCTTAGATTTGTGGCATGCGCGTCACAACCTCGATGTTATCAAAACTCATCAACCGGACGCTGCAAAAATCATTCCTTACATCAACCTTGCAGCTCTGACATCCCACATCACATCTAGGAGTAGTCGGCACATTCAGCTCAGTTGTTTTGGGGTAAGCCCGCTTCCCATGCCTTATGCTGCATTTATGTTGCTTTTTGTGTTTTCGCTTGTGGGAGTATTGTTTGCTTGATTTCTTTGAATGCTTGTTGTCGTTTACATATATACTAGCTTTTCCTAGCTCTGTTTTAGTTTTCGTTGTTATCTCACTATTATCACATGCATGAAACTGTTTTGCATGGAAATTCACCCAACCGACGAACTAACTCACCCACATGCATGTTGATCTATTTGTTGAATCTTTCATTCATGTTTTTAATGCACTGTTAATCACTTTTGCTATCACTTAGTGTTTCCATGCATTCACTGACTTACTTTCTTTCAGTTGCTCGTGAAAGAGTCGGGCCAACCTTGGCCTGGGCTCTGCCTTCACCAAGGCTACTTTGCGCAATCTAGCAAAGGAAGGCTCACCTTCCTCTCCAGAAATGCACATTCCTGCCCACCACTGGCCTCCATGACTGTTTTGCGCATTTTTGGATGACAGTGGCTTCTTGGCCCAAGAAATTGCGCAAATCTATCCCTAGGCCAATGGTCCTTCCCAACTGGAATTTCACATTGCACAATCCCAACAATCAACAGCCAAACTGGACTATTCATTGTGCAGTTCCATTAGTTAGTCAGTCTCCCAACATCCCAGACTGTGCCTTGTGCAGTCTTGACAGTCGGTCTCCTGACCTCCCGGTTGAAATTGCGCAACCTTCATGATCATTCACCCATGTATGTTGCAAGTGAGTTCTCATGTTCATTTTGGTTTTCGACTAGCAGATTTGTTTCCATGAGTGTTTCCATGTTTCCAAGTATCGCAGGTGTTCAGCTGCCTCTGAGAAGTAGAGGTACAATGGTTTCTAGGAGAGTAGAGATGAAGAAACCATTCATAGCACATTTGGGGATACAATCGATCAAGTGTCTATGGACTTGCCTACCCACGAAGACATCAAATTGTTTATACACAAGGACATCAAGATATGACAGCAACAACATCACAACGAGCAACATCATGAACAACAACTGAAGACAGCATACCAAATGTAATGAATGCAAGAGGAGGGTTGTTGACAACACGGAGGCAAAACAAGGTTGCAAGCTCAAGTAAGTCCATTGATGATGAAATCAACTTTGGAGACTGCGGCTATGAAGTGACGACGTGACATGAAGATCGCACGAAGGTAGAAGATGGAACAAAGTAGGAGTTGCATGTACTATTCGAAGTGAACCTTGGTGTAAACACAACGCTTGCGTGCTAACTAGTGCCACCTTCTCTAGTCGATTGTTTTGGGGTTAACCCTTGTCAGCTCAGTCAAGTAGAGTAAGGTAAGGGGAAAAACCTTAATAGGCATGTCAGAGACACAATTAACTACTTCTCTGTTGGAACAACCTATTCTTCTCTCAATAAGTCGAGATCCCTCTTCCGCCTCTGAAATGAATAAGTGCTATGCACAGTGAAAAATGAAAAAAAATGAAAAGTCAAAAATTCAAAATGAAAAATGAATAAGGCGAAAGAAGAGAAAGGCTTCATGCGCAGGGAGGTGATGCAAGTAACTCCACCAGGGTATTGACCAGGCTCGCTGGCAGTGGAGCCACACTTGTGTTCCTATGTGACTCCACTAGGGTACTGTCCAGGCCTGCTAGCAGTGGAGCAACACCAGAGATGAAACTAAGACTTTGACGACTATTCTTATTGTGCACCTATATACCCCTCAACCCCAATCGAAAGAACTATGTTGCCTTGGCTTGGAATGTGTGTCAATTGACCAAGAGTCTGGTAGATGCTACATCTTACAATAAATCTATTGTGAAGCCAAGATGAGCTTAGAGCCGAACAATACTTTCGAAGGTGTTAGACTTGCTTTTCACAAACAAGGTCCATTCAGAGAGCTGGAGTTCTACCAGTGTGTCGCCAAGTGTTGTAGCAGCTACAACCACCCTCCAAAATTTTTCCTTAACCTATTTTGGAGCCTCCCTGCCAACCTTACACAACACTTTGTCTTGCTTCATCAAGTACTCAAGCTTCAAGTGTTTTCCTCGCACAAAGGTAGCCTGTCGATCATAGTTGATCCATTCCCCTCACACGATGCTCACCCGGACTTGGTCCCGCTGCAGGCTGGGTAGCTTCCCCTTGAAAATTGCGCATTTCTGGAGGGCAACTAGCCTTCCCTCTAGGAATTATGCAATCCTCTCTGACAGCCTGCTGGGCACTAGGATTGTGCAATCCTACCAGCCAACCCTCCGAGCATGATTTGCGCAAATTTTCCCAGTAGCAAGCTTTTCAGCCCAGGATTTGTTCAAATCTGGGAAACAGTTGACTGCTCTACCCAGAAATTGTGCAAACCTCCTAGACAGTTAGCCCAGCTCCCAGCTAGAAATGCACATTTTTCTCCAGCAGTAAAGCATTCTCTTACGTGTGCAGCTAAGTTGATCGGTTCCCTTCGGGACTAAGCAAAACAGACTTGCATGCATGGGTTGTTTCTCCCAAGGCAGCATGCAAATGCATCCCGTGTTTTAGGGATCTATGTTTAGCAGTTGAAGGTTACATGCAAGGAGCAATTCCGAAGCCTCCCACCAAGTGTCGCTTCCCCTAGATTTGTGACATGCGCATCACAACCTCGATGTTATCAAAACTCATCAATCAGACGCTACAGAAATCATTCCTTACATCAACCTTGTAGCTATGACATCCCACATCACATCTAGGAGCAGTCGGCACATTCATCTCAGTTGTTTTGGGGTAAGCCTGCTTCCCATGCCTTGTGTTGCATTTCTATCGCTTTCTGTGTTTTCGCTTGTGGGAGTATTGTTTGCTTGATTTCTTTGAATGCTTTTTGTCATTTACATATATACTAGCCTTTCCTAGCTTTGTTTAAGTTTTTGTTGTTATCTCACTGTTATCGCATGCATGAAACTGTTTTGGATGGACATTCGCCCAACCGACAAACTAACTCACCCACATGCATGTTGATCTGTTTGTTGAATCTTTCATTCATGCTTTTCATGCACTATTAATCACTTCTGCTATCACTTAGTGTTGCCATGCATTCACTAACTTACTTGCTTTCAGTTGCCCATGAAAGAGTCGAGCCAACCTTGGCTTGGGCTCTGCCTTCACCAAGGCTGCTTTGCGCAATCTAGGAAAGGAAGGCTCACCTTCCTCTCCAGAAATGCACATTCCTAACCAGCACTGGCCTCCAGGAATATTTTGTGCATTTCTAGATGACAGTGGCTTCTTGGCCCAAGAAATTGAACAAATCTATCCCTGGGCCAACAGTGCTTCCCAACTGGAATTGCGCATTGCACAATCCCAACAGTCAACAGCCAGACTGGATTGTGCATTATGCAGTTCCAGTAGTCAGTCAGTCTCCCAGCATCCCAGACTGTGCCTTGTGAAATCTTGGTAGTCGGTCTCCCGACCTTCCAGTCGAAATTGCGCAACCTTCATGATCATTCACCCAGGTATGTTGCAAGTCAATTCTCATGTTCATTTTGATTTTTGACTAGCAAATTGTTTTCCATGAGTGTTTCCATGTTTCCAAGTATCGTAGGTGTTCAACTGCCTCTGAGAAGTAGAGGTACAATGGTTTCCAAGAGAGCAAAGACGAAGACACCGTTCATAGCACATTTGGGGATACAATCGATCAAGTGTCTATGGACTTGCCTACCCACGGAGACATCAAATTTTTCATACACAAGGACATCAAGATATGACAACAACAACATCATGAACAACAGCTAAAGACAACATACCAAATGCAACGAATGCAAGAGGAGGGTTGTTGACAACACGAAGGCAGAAAAAGGTTGCAAGTTCAAGCAAGTCCATTGATGACGAAATCAACTTTGGAGACTATAGCTATGAAGTGATGATGTGACATGAAGATCGCGTGAAGGCAGAAGATGGAACAAAGTAGGAATTGCATGTGCTGCAACAGTAACTCAGGAAGAACATGAAGCTGCACAGATAAACGAATGAGTTGCAACAGGAACAGGAACAACAGTGGGTACAACATGCACTTACGGATGAAACTACGCTCATACAAGTTAAGGATCCACCCCAGCAGTTGACACAGAGAAGACATGGTGAGCAGTGTTGTTGATTGCATGCAAGGGATTCAACAACATGCATGTTGTTGAGCGCACGCATGCAATACAACCCATTCAACACACTCACCGAGGCGAAGACAAGAAGCAAGTCCAACTAGGGCTGAACATGCACTTCGGTAAGTTGATGCGCATGACCACCAGCCCAGACATTATGCATTAGTGTGTTTCCGGTTCAACGTACCCAAGAAGACCATGCGCATGTTAGCAGATGAGTTGGATGAAGGGGTCGAACCAATGCACCGGTCGCAACAAAGGCAAGAGTTTGCTTCAGCAAGATGTCACCATGAGGTACATGCACACCATCACGGATGACCAAGTTTGGCATCAGCTCACCAGCTTCACCATCACAAGCATGTCAAAGAGTTGGTCTCACCATAGCAGATCGAGTGTCAGTGATGTCTTGCAAGGCTTGCTCAATCCATGTTGTCTCACATGAGTACATGTGCATTGTAATGATGAGTCATGTCAAGTGTAAGTCGAGTGTCAATAGTTGGATGTAACAGCCATAGAGTAGGTGAAGAGTCATGAGGGTAGTTGAACTGTCACAAAGGGGGAATGTCAAGGGTCACCCCACCCTTTGCTATAAATAGTCGCTCATAACTCATTGTATAGGCTTTTGGTCAGCCAAGCTTCTACTAAGACTATCTTGAAGAAGGCTTGGACAGTATTGTAATGCGCCTTGGCTTCTCCACTGCACGGAGCTAGTACATCTCTTTGGAGGAGTAGGTGGATGTGGTTGTAACCTTCCATTGTTGGGGCTAATAGGTTTACATGGATGTATCGTATGATTGCGACTTACACTTCTTTATATAATAAGAGCCAACATATTTTCATGCATATGTTGTTATTGTAGTTGGACTGCTTCGGTTTCCTTAATGATATATGTTGTTTAAATTATGTACTTGTGTATGAACTGATTCACACGCAATTATATGAATCTTGTTGTTAATGTGTTGCATATGTTGTTAACGTTGTCACCATGCGTGTCGACTTCTCTGCTGGATATCAGACAGACCTTTCACTTGAACCTTGCTATAATGATTGTAATACTCATCTTAGACTAATCCATGAGTGTTGTATGTGTTATCTTACCTTGTATGATGTGACTGTCGTATCTGAGTGGACTACTTCATCGGAAGCTGAGCATGTCCTTTGTGTTGGTGTTCCTAGCCGAGTTGCGACTGATCCATTTCAACCTGAAACTCACCTTCACCTCCTTCCCCCTTCAAAGTGTTGGAACCTCTCATACACCTTCCTTGACTCACTGGATCAGTCACACCCTTGCTACTGACAAGGTTATCGTACCTTACGACCCACTGCTAGGACTCCTACACCAAACGGTCTGAGGTCTAATTGGGACTTCTTACCGGGGAGATCCCCTTGACATGTTGGCGGGTCCAACCCCATCAACAATATCTAAGTTACAAATCTTGACTTCATGGATTTCCCCAAATGTTGATCAGGACATTTTTCCCGATCAACACCACCGAATAAAACAAATATGTTATGACAATATTTAGCAGTGTTTTATCTAGGGACATTCAATTTGATGTATCATTAACAATTAGATCTTGCATTTAGTAGTCCTATCAGCATGTCTTTGTGCCCTTTCGATGCAAATGCTAGTGTTAAATAGTTATAGAACTATGTTATGTTATATTTTATATATAGAACTATAATATATAACTATGTGATGTTATAGTTAAATATAGTTATGTTATGTTATAGTTAATATTATATATATAACTAAGTTATGTTTTGTTATATAGTTACATGATGTTTTATATATATATATAACAAATTTTTTTTTGGATTTTTAATTTTAAAGATTAATATTTTATTTAAGAAATTAATTTTTTTAAATGTATCATACTATGTTTATTATTTAAAATAGAAAATAATTTTAAATTTTAATTTTAATTTTAATTTTAAGTAATAAATAAAATAAAATATCTTATTTGATCTTTAATAGAGGTTGAACACCATGAGCAACCATATTCATCATGTCAATCTCAAGCTCCTAATTAATTTATTTATTGGTTAAATAGTTTGGTTGTTTTTTGTTCTGGAGTTTTTTGGGGTATATTTTCAATCAAATTTGTTTGAAATTTAAAATGCATATTAAATAACAAAAAAAAAAACAAAAAAATCAATTTTTTTTCAATAAATTCTTAACGAAAACTTTAAAACCTAAAATAATTAGAAAACAACGTTTTTACCATTCAAAATTAGAAAATATTTATAATAAACATGCTACAAAATTTCAAGTAGGAACAAAATTTAAAACCTAAATTATAATTCTTTTAGTGGTTTCGAAGCGTTTTCTTGGTGGTTTTGTGGTTTTCTAGGTTGATTTTGTGGTTTTCTAGGGTTTTTTGTAGTTTTCTAAGTGGTTTTGAAGGGCGTTTTCGGTGGTTTTCATGGTTTTAGTATCGTAAGTTTTTTTTTCAAATTAATTTATTAATTTTGCAAGAAAATTTAAATTAAAAACACAAAAGGAATAGGAAAACTACCTTGGCTTGAGCCTCTGGGAGATTGACGGGCTTATTGGAGAGGTTGGTTGTGTTTCTCCATGTTCCAATTGCTCGATCAAGCTCCAATACCTCAGTCGAGCTCCTAGTTATCCTGCATTTTGTGCAAAAATGACGTGCATAGATCGTGGGTGCATGTTTTAATAGAAAATTATGGCTCGGTCGAGCCTTAGGGCTTGATCGAGCCATATATCTTGATCAAGCATTAAAGCTAGATCGAGCCTTTTGTTTTAAACCCTTGATCAAGCTATTTTTTAGCACTCGAGGAGCTCAATCGAGCGCTTAAACTACTCGATCAAGCCCTCTTTTTTCACCTACACGTGCCTCTCTTGCCAAAAAGTATAACCTGTATCCATGATATCACCCTTCTCTTCCTTTTCTGGTGGAGTTGGGGGATCATATCATCCATTCGAGGATTAATTTTCTAAAGTTTTTGGAACAAGAATGGCCTGATTATTGGTTAATGCAAAAAGGTCTTTTATAACTTAATATAAATTACATTATAATCATACAGCTATAAAAGGAATACTGTAGTAGATGAGACTAATGATTGGATTGGATGAGATTAGGAGAGAAAATATCAACTTCACTAGAAATTATTACAGTAAATGAGATTATATGATTGGATGGGATCAAGAGGGAATCTCAGCATCACCGGAATCTATTTCTAGATGGTAATATTATGTATCTAATTAATATGTCAACAACAGGATAAGACATGAACGAAATCATATCTTAGATCTTCTGGAATTATCTTGCCTGATGTCTAGTGTGTATTATTCTAAATATGTTCATCTCATTCATATTTTTGTTTTTGGTCAAGTAAGAGTGGAACCTTCTATTAACCGTAAAAGTGTAATACATATGATACATGTATTTACTTGTGAAAAGACAAGCCTGTTGTTGATTTACCATCACTAGACAAGCCTGATGTTGGTTTACCATTAACAGCGTTTACAAAACCCAAGATCAAACAATGATTCACAAGGTTATATCAATTCTACAACACAAGACTAAGGAACAGGTTCCTTTCTATTCATCGGTTTCTCATACAAACTGCGAAGACCAACGAACTTCAAAAAATACCAAAATCACGCCAATCAATCTTCTCCGAACTGCTCCCCATGCTCGAGCCCGAACTCCCAATCCCCATCGTCCAAACAAACTCCCCATCCGACGGTCCACAGATCCTACGTTCAAAAGAGCTACGCGGGGAAATGACACCGTTGATCAATGTCTATTTAATCCAACGGTCCACTATGATTTCAGCTTGAACAACGGCACGATGAATAACACAAATCCGGACCCGAAAAGGAATAGAGCTCCTCAACCTATAGGATTTCGGGTCTGTCCAGGTGGTTAACGTTCGATCTCTTCCCGGCCCAAAATCCATCAAATGATTGAGGCCAAAAGAACCTGTGGACTTCGGCCTTTCAACTAATGAACGGGTTAAGCAGCGTTTTACTCCCGCATTTCTCCTGAGCAACATCAATCCATCCTGTCGATCCCTCATTCCTGACTGCTCTAGATCATTTCCTTTGTTCCTAATCCTCCCATGTTTAGACTGAGATGCGCTATTCATTTTGAAACCCTCTTGAAGCTGCTCATCCATAACAACCCACGACCTCTGTTCCACCCGGAACTGTATATCCGCTTCGCTTATCCAATCTTCTTTTCCTTGAGTTTTACATATTGGGAGAGACCGCAGCCCAAGGATCTCCGCTCTTCTTGCCTTTCGCTAGTCTTTCTCCTTCTCTCTACTAAAGATCTAGAAGTGTTCCATATCTTTGGCAGCCTGACAGAGACAATCATCACATAGTTTTCCTGGGGGTATCGACTCCCAAACGTGCTGAGTACCATTGCCCTTATTAATCACCCCTTCATTCGCCAAATGATCAGCCAGCATATTTACTTTTCTTTTCACATGGACAAAGTTGACAGTTATTAAGGTTTGTAGGTGGGTGTGAATATGGTGAAAGACATGCGATAACCTCCAATGTTTCGACACTTTTTCCGGTGTCGTTCCATTGCACATTTTCTTGGCCGCTTTGATAATCAATTCCAAATCTGCTTCAATGATGACATTGTGTGAATTTAAATTCACCAAGGTTTCCAGGCATTGCTCTAAGGCCATAAGTTCCACCATGTTGTTAGTGGCTTTCCCCAAGTGAATGTGAAAGATCTCCTTTATGCGTCCCTGCTCATCTCTTGTAACACCCCCAAAACCAGCTAACCCTGGGTTGCCCTTGGACGCTTCGTCTATATTGACTTTTAAGAAGCCTTGTGGAGGAGGCTTCCAAATATCCATACTTGCATTTGTTTGGCTCACACCCTTGTTTATGCCCTGTGGGACTATTGACTAGAGACCCAACTGCAGTAGAATACAAGCTTCCTAGGGCAGAGGAGGATTCTCCGGAAGTTTCCACAACAAACCTCTGATGGTCTCTTTGAGTTGTCGTAGAATTTGTGAAATTATGTGCTGGGGCGTGCCTGTCTTGCTTTTGAAAATCCTACCATTTTGTTCTTTCTAAACATACCAGATGACAAAGCCTGGAATCAGAGTCCAAGCTTTATTAACGATTTCATTGCCTGAGAAGTTTTTCCTCCAATTCTTCAAAGTGTTGGTGATGCTGAGTCTGTCCCGATCAGTATGCCTGAAGACTGAATCCACCCAATCCCACATGGTGGAGGTGAAAGGGCAGAGGTTGAGTAGGTGATTCATCGTCTCTTCTTGTGAGCCACATAGAGGGCATTTGGATGGGCCAACAAAACCCCTTCTCCGCAGATTCTCCGAAGTTAAAATTTTCTTTTGTTGAACAAGCCAAATGAACAACTTTATTTTCATCATGTGAGGATTCTGCCAAAGGTCGATCAGGGTTTTGGTTGATAAACCCTGTGACTATTCTTTTTTCTTCTTTGAGGTTAAATTTTCCTTCGGTGTTCCTTCCCTGTCTTAGTTGGTCAGACAAGGAGGACACCAAAATATTCCTTTGCTTCAAATCCCAAGCAAGAGAATCTGCCTGGGCCTTCAAAGGGTTATCTTCATTGTGGCCTAAATCCTTCCAAATTCTCCATTTACCATTGTTCCTTACCTGATCCCAGAAGTATCTTACCATAAGTAAACCTTTGTTGTCATTATCAGTTTTGAGAGTGGCTAATTCGTCCTTAAACAGATTCGGTTCCTGTTCCCAGTTATCCTCCCAAAATCGTGCCAGGTTCCTAGCTCGGATCTCCCAGAAACTATGTTGCTGGACGATACCTCTATTTTCCCAAGCCAGATTCCAAATGTGGGAGCCCTTAATGCACCTTGACATTCGGATGTGGTCCCTCTCCTCCCAATTTTTTGCATATTTTTTTTTTGAGAGCTTGGCCCACGGGGTTGCCGATTCCTTGAGCCACCTCCGCCAAAGTGTAGCTCCCAAAACTCTGCTGAGGATTTCAGGATCATGAAGCCCCAAACCACCATGGGACTTGGGTTTGTAGATCTTGTCCCATGCTACTAAAGCCCATTTCTTTTTCTCTTCCCCTCTGCCCCATAGAAAATCCCTTTGAATGCTCCTGATTTTTTGCATAACTCATTTAGGAGCCGGAAGAGCTGAGAACATGAAAAAGTGAATGGACTGCAAGACAGCCTGTGTGAGCACAAGGCGTCCCGCCAAATTTAAAGACCTACATGTCCATCTCCTGATCTTGTCCTGAAGCTTATTCATTATCGGCTCCCACACTCCCTTGCTTAGAGGTTTTTCTGTAAGAGGCATTCCTAGGTACTTGGAAGGTAACTGTTCCCTTTGAAACCCAAGAATTCTGGTGATGTTCCTATGGATAGCTATGTTAGTGTTAAAGAAGAAAACTTTTGATTTGTTGAGGCTTACCTCTATGCCAGCTGCCATAGCAAAGTCGTTTAAGATTTGTTTGATCGCTCTGGCTTCCCTGACTGTGGGTATACCCTGTAGCATCGTGTCATCCACAAATTGTTGGTGAGTATTTGCCGCTCCATCCAAGGTAAGTTTGAGACCCTGGATTCTTCCTTCAACATTTGCTGTTTTGATCACTCTGCCTAGCCCTTCCATCATAAGAACAAAGAGGAAGGGAGAGAGTGGATCCCCTTGTCTGAGACCTCTAGAGGGCACAAAGGTTCTTGAAGGAGCACCATTAAGCAAGATGGAAAAACTGGCAGTGGATATTAGTGCCATAACCCATCTTATCCAGTTGTGGTCAAAACCGTAAGCTCTTAGTACTGCCTTTATATAAGACCAACTTAGCTTATCGTAAGCTTTCGCTAGGTCCAGTTGAATGATCATACCAGCTTGTTTATTGCTTTTGAGAGAGTGTACCACCTCGTGAGCTTGGATGACATATCATTCATATTTATTCCTTTACTAAATATGAAATTTCTTTCTGATTTGTAAACTGCGATGGATATTCCACTGGACAGTTCATCACAATAGATCTAGAAATATTATATTAAAAAATCCAAAATTCTACACTATTACAGTTTTATTAAATTCCAAGATTTGTATATCTAACTGTAATTAGTGCATGCATGCAAATGGAAATTATGTAGAAAAATAGAGAACGATAAAATAATCACACACACACACATAAGACATAATATATGCTCTGGAAAACCCTTTCAGGAGAAAACCCAACTGGAAGGTGAAGTCACTTCGCTCTCTTTCCTTGTCTCAAAAGATGGTTGTAGGTACAAAGAAGTATGGCCTGTGGAGTGGGATGATACAAGGCAGAAATCCTCTCTGTGTGCTCCACCTCTTATCCATCTTGGCTATCTTTTCTTAGCTATGGAACAAAATTCACTTGAAAGAATGGAATACCTCTTCCTCCTAGTGGCTCGGTTATAACACAACCCGATAGTCTACTAGTGGTTAAGTTTTGACTACCTCAACGTGTAACTAGAGTTATAATATAGACTCTTCTAGAGTATTTTATATCACAATCATGTGGCTAGCCCCTTTTCCATACATTATGGGGCTTGACGCGACATCCTCTCGAACCATGGTGGTGAAAATAGGAAGGTCAACTTCTAAGCGGCATAACTTTCACATACATATTTTGATTGACATGATTCTTGCGTCATTGAAAATGTCTCTGTGTGTAGAATAACATGAAAAGATGTTTCCCTTAAGAAACAAAGTTTTACCCACAAAAAATGTCATTTTATGCCTCAAAATGCTCTTGGAAGGTTTGAGACCTTGTTTTTCCAAATTGGGTCCTGTCGGTAAAAAAGGGTCCCGTGAGTTGATTCCTACACTTTTTCCACTATGAATGCATCGAGATGGATGAAAAACAATATAGTGACCAAATCTGAATCACATTATTTTTTCTTCTTTTGGGGACAAATAAAAATAACTTTCAATTAATTCAAAATCCATTTTTGAATATTGCAAGCACATGCCAGTTTTGTTGATATTCCCTTCTTTATCAAAATTTAAAATCTAAAACTCCATACTAGACATTTACAACTACACTTTAGATCCCAACACTCTTATGAGAGGTATACTCATGACTCTTTGAATCTGATTGAACTCCCATGCATTTATGATCCATAATATTTGGTAGTGAAAGTACCCATAATCACTTGAATTAGATTGATTATTTTATGTATTCACATAATTTATGTTATTGTTATTTGTTATCTGATTATTAATATAATAATTTTCAATAATACTACTATCACATAACGGATGGAAATTTGAGAAAGTATAACGTCTGTGTACATCACATAACCATCTAGTCCATTTGTATAAATTAATTGAATGTATAAATGTGATATATACCTTTTTATAATATACCATCAACCAAGTATCCAGTCCATCGATTTATTTGTATTGGACCCGTAAGAATATTGTATTGGAAGGAACTCTAATGAATTTCAACTTAATTACATTATATTAACAAAAAAAGAACAATCATGAAATAGTTATCCAATGTTTTAATATTTTTGTAACTTTGTACAAGTATGGACTTAATTTGTTTGATGTTTCGTTGCAATATTTGTATTTTATCCACAACTCTTCCACCATTCTACTTCTATTGTTATAAGGTGAGAGAATTAAGTGTCTTAATTTGTTGTTATATGTTGAGTATTAACCCTGTGGGAGCATTAAGTTTCATGTGTATAACAACTCCAGGATTGAGATGAATCTGTGCCGAGTACACATAGGTAAAATAATAATCAATCAATCCTTGTGTGAAACTTGGTTGTTCCCACTCAAAATTTGGATGTACATGGGTTCAATTTATTTCTTCTCTCTTCATAAAAGACTTAATGGGAGAACAAATTTGAGTTATGATTTTCCCATATGGTCCAGGCTAAAGTAGAAGCAACAATAAATGAAACAAACCTCGTTGTCCAACCATTCTTAGTTGGTTTGACTTGATAGCCCCATATTCAGGTGGGGGAAATTGTCACATTCAGCTCACCAGAGCCTCATCTCTATCTTTAATTTTTTTATTTTTTTTAATTTCAACTGAATACTACAATTTCCCCCACCTGAATGTGGTGCTATTAATGCCAACCAACAAATAATGGTTATACAATGTTATTTGTTTCATTTATTGTTGCTTCTACTTCATCCTAGACGATATAGAAAATATATAACAACTGAAATTTGTTCTCCCTCAAGTCTTTTATGCAGAGAGAAGAAATAAAATCAACCAATGTAAATCTAAATTTTGAGCAGACATAACCAAGTTTTACACAAGGATTAATTGATTATTTTTTACCTGTGTACTCAACACAAATTCATCTCAATTTTGGAGTTGTTATACACCCAAAACCTAATGCTCTCACTAGATTAATACTCAACATATAATAACAGATTAAGACACTTAATTCTCTCACCGTGTAACAACAAATGCATAATGGTGGAGGAGTTGCAGACAACATACAAATATTGCAATGAAACATCAAACAAAATAAGTCCAGCTTGAGAAAAAATAATCAACATTTTCAACGCATTCTGCATTACGATATATGTGTGAAGGTCGACTCTTGCCACATTTTCTTGATGTAGAATTAACTAAAATGAAGCTGAAGAACATGTTGACCTATGCCTTTTCTAATGTGTTGATACTTCCTAGACTCCTACCGCTTTTTCCTAAAATCGCCTAGAATGAAGCCAAATAACACACTAAAGAAGTGTTTGCATAAACGTTTTGGAAACTGATGGAGAACCAGGGTGAAAAATTATGGGTTTTGTTTATTTTTTCATCCTCACCAACCCATCACCTGAAACTTAACTCGTCGTTGTTGGACAGTCTGACGAATCATTGTCATGCAATTCAATAAACTACTCCTTAAAATGCTAGTTGCATACTTTGTATGTCAATAATTTAAAAAATGAGAACAAGGCAACTAAATGGTAGGGGTCCAACAGTCCCCAGCCTCCATCCCTAAGATATCCAGGCCGTCACAAAACATTTTGTGATATTATTATTATTTTGTTTTTAAAAAAATATAAATAAAAATTTTAACATTTATTTTTTGCTTAATTTTAGCTTCACACTTCTAACACCTGCTAAACCCCTCTTAAAAGATTGTGATGTGTTCAATTTTGAACCCTATACGTCAATCATATGGAAACTGAACAGGTTGTAAGTTGTAAATCGTTGTTTCCCACAAGGTGGATCGAATCATATTGTCAGTAGAGGACACTAGATGAAATGAAGAGGAAAATGAATTGAACTCTTGTGCGAGTGATCTCTTCCATTCACTGAGACCAACGTGAGGATTGACCGATTTCTGTTGTGGAGTCAAGAAAATTGTTGTGCCTGTTATCATTATTGTGGCTTGACGAGGCTGTGTTTGGCCAAAGTCATGAGGAAATTGGTAATTACTATGAGGTGCCAAGGTGAAGTGCGAAGATCGATGAAAAATTGGTGTTGTTGGTTTCAAAGGCAATAAACAATTTCGAAAGAACGGGTTCTGCAAGGAATCTTATGTAGCTCTCTCATAGGCTATCGTGGGCGATGAATAGCCTAGAGGAAAAGAATGTGCCACTGAGAGCCTACATCTGTAAATATGGAGCTTCGAGACAAAGAACATGGATGCTCTGAACTTGGATTTGGTGCTTTGAGGAAAAGAGGTGAGTGGTTGCTCCAAGGAAATTAGCCAGAATGCTCAATGTGAAAGAAAATATAAGCGGTGTGTCTATTCTAAGGTGAAGCTACTAAGGTTCGAATTCAAGTTCGAATTTCAATAGTGGGATTTGTGGAGAGCAGAGAGAATGGATATCGGTCATTGATTTCTCAAACTGTCTGAACTGTTGCAAAATTGCGTAAATCCCAAGTTGCCTGACATCGTGGAGCTTGGAAGATCGAGCTGAAGTTTGGCTTTAGAGTGTTGGAACGCTGCATAAAAGGAGATCCATTCAAAGCCATGGATCATAGTCAGGTGTGAGGGATCTATTTTGTCAGAAGAGTCGCTCACTATTCTAGAGTCAACCATTGTGACCCATCTTAGTGTGCGTGGAGTCATGGGAGAAGTTTCGTGAAAGATGTGTGGTCCTTTAAAGCAGTGCTTTTTATTTTCTGATTTGGGGATTTTCAAGTTTGAGCCAAGTTATAGTGAAGGGAGATCTTCCAAACATATTTTTTAGCAGTGGATAAAAAGCCGACAGTGGTATTTTTGGTGTTGGCCCACACGCACGATCTACATGTAAGGCCAAGTTGAGAGATGGTTGTGGAGATCGAGCAAGATATATGACCGTGGGAGCTAATCGGCTGAGCATGGAGCTGTAGCCTATGACTGGTGCATGTGTGTGAGAGTGCCAAGCTTTTGAAAAGAGTCTCTGTTTTGGGTTGGAGTAGTGTGTTCATGTGAAGTTGTGTGAAGAGCCTAGTTTGAGTAGTTGAAGAGGACGATTGCAGCTCGTGGACGTGTATTAGGAAGCTGAGAAATGAGTGGAATAATGTTTGATAGTGATATTTTTTATGATGTTTTTTCAGAGAGTCCATTTGGAAGTATTTTTGGGCCGGGTAATATTTTTTTTATTCGGGTAGTATTTTTCAGTCAGAATAATTATTCGATAAATAGAATGGTTTTATTGATGACCATGAATATCAGGAGGTGCGGTCTATTACACATGTTTCTATAATCACGGAGAGAAGAAATTTCTTCTCTAGGAACCCAATTGTTAGAAATTTGATTGGATCCGCTGCTAAGATGGTTGCGACAGTGGAGGATAAGACCATGGATGTTGTTCAAAGGCCACACATATTCAAAGATGAGTGTATTTTGATGGATGGCGAGGAACTTGGTTGCACACTTTACAAAGCTCCTTGTGATGGAAAATGGGGAGAGCATGAATCAGATTACCTTGTTTTCATTGTTTAGGATGTTGCCTTGCATCCAAATCTAGAAGAGGTTGTTAAGTACATAAGCAAAGATCAGTTAACGGAGCTCATAAGGAAAGAAAGAAAGGTGAAGATGAAACTACATCAACAAATGAAAAAGCATGGATTGTTTAGCAAGAAGGAAAAAATGAAAGATGTGTTATCAAATTGTGTGTAAGCCTAGCTGAGACTTAGACTAGCAGGCATGTCAATTAAGAGTATGTTTATGTCTTATGAATTGATTTATAGGGTATATTGTGTGTTTGTCATGTGGTTGGAATTAAGGGGGAGTGTTGGAAAACATTAATTCCAACCAACCAACCTTCTGCATTAACTCTATTAGTTAGGAAGTCTTCTCGAGAGTTGAGGAGGTTGTCTCGCAGCTTCTGGAGACTTCAGATAGCTTCCCAAAGAAGCCATTGTCACTGACAATCCAGAAGCTTCATCACGATGTATAAAATTCTTTCTCTGGCAATGTAAATTCAAAGTTTGTGGTGTGATCTGCGTTCTTTGATAGGATCATAAAAATCTCTTGCTTCACATAAATTTCAATAGTAGAGGTGCCTCTCTGCTTCATCCATGTGCGAAGCCTAACATACTTAAATTGGATCAATCATAGCTCGTATTCAGTGAACTTGATTTTCTCCTTGAGGGCATTTAGTGAAATTGAAATCATGCATAAGAAGATAGTATTTTTCGAATATGCAATAAAAGTTTTACCTAAAAGAAGTTGTGTGCCTAAGAAGAACTTCCAATGTCTATGATAGGACAATTCCCACTCTGAGGAAAAATTTCTAACTCTAACAAAAATTTCTCACCCTCAATAAATTTTCTTGGCATATAGGCACTTCCAAATCCAAATTTATTAAACCATGGTATATGTTCAATGATGTGGACATAAATCTTGTACACATTAGCATTTGTGAAGGTAATCAAGATTTTCTAATTAAGAAGGTGAGGCAAGATTGCAATGGATACACAACCTAACTTCATTTTCAAGATGTTGTAAAAGAATCAAGATGACTTCAACAAATGCTAGAATAATTCCAAACCATAACATAAAAAGTTCATAATTTATATCCATACATCTTGATTAAACTTCTTGAATGGCCATAAAATACTTACCACATGATTTGTATTCTATTCATCAGAAGGATAATCTCCTCCAGGGCTTGGCACATCTGGAATAATTTGGACTGTTTGCAAAAGTTTAGATGTTTCTCCAACACTCACATAATCATTATTTGGAATCTTCTTGTCAGGTCTATTTTCTAATTCCTTTTCATGAATTTTCCCTGATGCATAAGATTGTAGATATAAGTCCATATGAAGATGATGCTAAGTTGGAAAGTCAATTGAAACACATCAAAAATTAGAAAAGAGCATCACTCTGCTTGAATTTATCAACTATAGAGATATGAACATAAGTCATAGGGAGTAAACTCCAAAAGCGTGGAAATCAACACATTGAGTTTCAAATTATAAAGAAGCATTGGAGATACTAAGTTTAAAGTTTGAGGACTAAAATCTAGTTAGAATTACACTGCCAATGAAAAGCATATGCTGCCCCATTTTCTTTGCAAACATTGGGTTCATTTGGCATGACAATATATTTAATAAAAGTTTAACATGTTATTTATAGAAATTAAATTAATAAGAAAATAATAACAGTCATTCTTCCCAACTACCCAAAATAAATTTATTTAATTAAAATTACTTATATTCATATTAAATTTAATTTCAAAATCTCAAATCACAATATTGATGTTCCTAACTCTTTTTTTTCAAAGAAACGGGTAAGAACTTGTATTATTGAATTTTTTTGGTTATCAGGCCAAATATTTTACATATTCCAATATTCCTTGCTAGTTTGAAATTAAGAATGATGGCTCAATCCAAACTCTCCAATGAGTTCCCCATGTCACAAAAATTTCAAACCCTTTCCAACTAAAACTTCTCTAAAAAAACTCCTAATATTCAAATGCATTTACATTTCATTATTCACTAGTTTTGTCTTGATTTAGACTAACTTCGTGTTTTTCTTTGGCAAATGTCTTTTCCTTTCTTTCCAACTTGACTCCAACCCATGTTTTCTTCTATTTCTAACATATCATTGATGTTCCAACTTTTCAACTTAATAAAACTATAATAATTTAAAAATTTTAAACATAAAATTAAAATTTTAAAGTAAACAAATAACCCATTTTTAAAAAAATCAAATAAATTAGATTTGATTTTAGTGGATATTAACTACCATCACTATTAAAGAGGACTGGAACTGGTTGATCGCAAAAATCGAAGCAAAAATAACTCATTGGAGCTTCAAATGGCTATCCAGAGCAGGGAGGCTGACCCTAATCAAATCTGTGTTGCTGGCCATACCAGTCTACTGGGCTGCATTAACATGGGTTCCAAAAGGAGTTTTGGAGAAAATAAGGAGAATTTGCAGCAGATTCTTATGGGCTGGTTCTAAAGAAAATGCGGTTCTCCCATGGGTTGCCTGGGAGAAAGTGGCAAGGCCAAAAGATTGGGGAGGTTGGGGGATAAAAAGCCTTCCTGATTTCAGTCTCACATTGGCAGCTAAATCAGGGTGGAGACTTATTAAGATGGAAAATCTTTGGACGAGAGTGGTTAAAAGAAAATATATAGACCCGGTTCCATTAGAAGAATGGATCAGGAACCCAGCAAAGAATAAAAAGAACGTCTCTGTGATATGGAAAGCTACTGTGGAGTCATTCAAAGTGATAGAACAAGGATTGGCATGGAAGATTGGGAATGGGAACAACGTGAAGATAGGGAAGGATCCATGGGTAGGCTGCAATGAAAATTATGCCCTACCACCTGGTTTAGTCCAACACTTAGAGAACAAAGGCATACTTTTCCTAAGTCAGGTGGATAAACTGGGACATTCAACCATCTGGGGTCAAGCATGGAAAAATGAAGAAGATCTAGAATTAGAGCAAAGATGGAGGAACGAATGGAGAACCTACATTCAGGAACTTTCTAGATCCAATGTGAGATTGAATAACAGCCAGGACGAGTTAATCTGGGCGCATGCAGACTCGGGGGAATATACACCAAAGTGCGGTTACAAATTCCTCATGTCTAGGAAAGGATGGGGAACTCCTGAATGGTGGCCGAAACATTTATGGAAACTTAAAAGCCCTCCAAAGTCAAAACTTCTTTTTTGGTGCATATTAAAAAGTAAAGTCCCAACTTGGACATATTGCAGTCAAGATATATGCACGGGCCTGGGAGATGCACCCTTTGCAAGTCTGAAGCTGAATCCATAAACCACCTGTTCCTTAAGTGCACAGAAACTATTAAGATATGGGGAGAGGCAGGAAATCTACTGAATAAAAAGTTAGAATGGGCAGGTGATAACCTGCAAGAGGTATGGAAGAAGTGGTGGCAACTATATCCTAATGGGAACATGCGTAATCTACCTCTGATCATCAGCTGGGGGGTATGGATCGCAAGGAATAGGAGTATCTTCCAGGATAAGGAAACCCCAGTGACAATCACAGCAATCCAAAGCGTTTCTATCTATACTAGTATTCCTGAAGCAGAGGAGAACCAGCCTCAAAGACGTGATACAGAAGTTCAAATAACAGAAGGAGTTCCCTGGGCTTATTTCGACGGAGCTTCTCAAAATAACAGAGCAGGAGCAGGACTAGTCATCTATGAAAACTCAAATCACATCCTTAAAGCCTCCGTTGGTTTAGGATCAGGTTCAAACAACTATGCAGAAATGCTCGCTTTGAAACTCCTCCTATGCTGGCTCATCCAAAGGAACACCCTCACAATTCAGATCTTCGGAGACTCATTAAATGTGATCAGATGGGTCAATGGACAAAGCACATGCAAAAACCAAATCTTAAAACTTATGCTGGAGGAAATTCAGGTATTGAAATCTTCTTTTAACAGGTTCTCTTTATGTCATATTTTCAGGGAACGGAATGATACAGCCGACAAACTTTCTAAAGAAGGTCTGCGGCAGAATCTGGGCAGCTGGCAAATCATAGAGGAAAATCAAGGACAGATCAGCAGATCTGAACAGCCGCCCCAAGAACAACATTTCTGATCTTTTTGGCAGTGTTTTTTAAAAAAGCTATTAATATTCCTTTTTGAGAACAATAGCAAAGACTTTTTATGATATGTTTATATGGCAGTTTATACAATATGCTCGTTTTTGTAAGGGTTGTTTTCCTCTCTTTCGAGGAGACCCGGTTTTTGGATGTTTCTTTTCAGCCCTCTTAGGCAAAGGGAATCTCGTTTCTGGATAGAACAGGAAAGAAGGTTAAGCAGTTTGGCAGCTTTCCTCTCAAGGAACAGCTGGTCACTTGCAAAAGGCAGGATGTTATGTTGTGGAGCAAACAAAACAGTCATATAGTGCAAACAGAGATGCTGTAGCATATGCAATGTAAACTTTTTATTTCCTTAATAAAAAGTTTCGCTTTTTCTTCGAAAAAAGAAAAAAAAACTACCATCACTATCATCATTGTAAACTATAAATATTTAAACATAGTTACCAATCAAACAAGAAAGTGAACTGCCACCCATTTTTTTGAGGTAGCAAAAAATCACCCGATTTTGAAAAGTGGTGATGCCAGAATAAACCTTTTTTTTAGCATATTTTTGGCACTTTAAATTTTCTTTTGTATCAAGTTTTGTTTGTTTGTTTGTTTTTTTTCTTTTTTTTCTTTTTTTTTTTTATCGATGTTAATGATTTTCATGTGATTTTGAAAAGTTCTGATGCAACATCAACCCCCTTTTTTTAGAGGGTTGATTTTTGACACTTGAAATTTTCTAATGTCTTCTTCTTCCCATAAGATTTTTTTTTAAGTGTATTTTTTGTGTTTTTATTTTTCTTTTCAATTTTCTTTGTAATGAAATCTTCATTTTTTCGCGTAGTTAAAAAATTAAAAAAATGGTCAATATTTTAAATTTACTATTTTCTATATGTTTATGTACTATTAATTAATATTTCAATGGACATCAAATAATTGTCATTAAAACACAATAATTTTAAACATTTCACAAAGAAAGCACATTTTCTATATAAATATAATGAAAAAAATACACATTTTCAGAATTTTTGTCAAAAATGACATGTCAAATAAACAATTTTTATGGGAAAATCCTAACAGAAAAACTTTTAAAAATAGCATTTTTCATGAATTTTATGTTAAAAAATAATAGTAATCACAGGGTTTTTACAAAACAAAAAAAACTATTCGCATAAAAATTACAGTGAAAATCAGATAATACAAATATTGAACACATAACAACAATAATCAAATGTTCATTCTTCTCATAAAATCTAAAAGTCAAAACATTACAAATAAAACTAATGAAGATCTCTCATAATTGAGTTTGATTTGCAATAATAACTTAAATGTCATCAACAATATCATATAATCCATGTTCATCGTCTTCTGCAGCTTTATTATTTTCTTCTTCCACAATATTTCTTGCTTCAGTTTCCTCATTTTCCTTGTCTACTAGATCTTTCATATCTTCAAATCTCCCAAAGTGTCCTTTTCCAATCATTCCATATAGTGGTGGTTGTGGTTCCTTTGTTTTTTTTACCACACGTGATCCATTAAAATCTCCTTTTCGCAAACCAACTTCTTACATTTCATCTAGAAGAAATTGAAGAGCATTAATTCTTTGTTGAATAAAATTGCATTGTAGAGAGTCTCTTTCAATCGCAATGAAATTTCTTCCTTTTTGTAGGCAACATGCTAGTGTTGTACCTAATCATCAAGCACAAAAACAATAAGTAAATTAGTATAAACACATAAAACAAAAAAATAAAATATCAAAATTCAATTTTATATAATAAAACTTACCTAAACTTGAAAATAAATCCAAAACCCAATCTCCTTCATTTGAACATAAATCTATAAGATAGTTAATCAATGTTTGTGGTTTTTGATAAATGTTAAATATCTCCCCTTTTGCATCTTTATCCTCATATGTTAACGTTTTTACGACAACATCATGAACTAGTACTTGGCTATGACTCTTTCCATCTATTTAGTTCAGAAGAATGGACTTATAATTATCATCTTTTGCCCAACATTCAACATGGATGAACTCACAATCACTTGTAATTGGTTGATCTCTGGAAGAAATAAGATTTGACTTTTGCCTGTAACACGACATAGTAAACGTTCAATCCACTTGTACATACAAAAAAGTTACATTAATCAAACATACAATTTCAATGTCTTACCATGTAAGCTGCATCCTTGAGTTTGGTTTTCCCTTGAATCTTGTTAATAACATTGCAAATTGTGTTTGAATGAAATGTCACAAATCTCCAAAGTGGTGATGTTGTGAATTTTTGAAAGCCCATAACCACTTTATTAAAAGCTTGATAAGTGTAAGGCTCATTATCATATTCAATGTTTGGGAAATTGAAGCCATGAGGAATGTCTGCAATAACTATGGCATCTTCCCTTTTAGGTATGAGTTTTGCAATATCTTCACAGTCACCTTGTATTATTTGATATTGGATAGTCGCCAACCCATTCCAAATGAAATGAGTAAGAGTAGGATCAAGTTCAACATTTCTAAGATGCTGCTTTCTCAGCCTTTCCAACTTAATTTTTTCAATGAAACTTTTGAAAGTATTTGGTAGTCCATTCACATCCTTCTTCGACATCTTTAATGAAATAAATAAATATAAGTATAAGTAATATAATAAAAATAAAAAATTATATGAATAAAATGAATGTAAAAGTCAACATACCTTTTTGAATGCAAGATAAAAATATTTAAGTGTTGTTGTAGAACTTGATTCTGGGTAGTTGAGTACAACATCATTCCAACTCCCTTCATTCAACATTTTAACCATATGTTCTTGTATTTTCATATAAATCTTATGACTGAATAAATAAAGTAAAAATTGTTAATATAATGATATGTATAACAAATAATTCCAACAACAATATGTTATATTTAAAAGAAAATTATAATCTAAGAAAAAGTAAAATTAATTGAACAAAATTACTTTTGAAATTCTGAGCACATTTCCTCCAATAACAATTCAGCTGACTACCCACGACATAATATTGATTTGAATAGTTTTTCATCTTTCACACCTTGCATTGTTCTCTTAGGTGTGATAGTCATATCATCTGGAAGTGACCTGTCTTGCTGTTAGTACATATTATGGGTTTAGACCTTTTAACCTTCTGATTTTTTACGCCAATATTCTCCCACAATTTGAAAATGTCATCAATCAATTCCCATATCTCCCCTGTTCTAAATGTCAACTGGAAAATGTTATCTATGCCTCTGAATAGTTCTGAATTTACTTTGCCACCTTTTGATTGGATTCTATCCTCAATTTGATAACCTGTTTCCATACAACATTCCTTCCGAAAGCTTAAACTTACATTATGCTTATCCCCACCACATTTTTCTAAAAATTCATTATGAATAAATCTGACCCTTTGAACGAAAGTCATTGACATTCTATACTCATTATCTGCATTATGATCCCATGCCAATAACTTTTCCCCCATTTCTATTAAACCAGCATAAATGAGGCATTTCACTGTTTCAAAAAGATAGTTTCTAGGATATTCCTCGATCAATTGTATTTTGGCCTCTGTTGAATGGTTCCCTCCAATTACATAATATCTGTACTCAAAACATCATGTCCTATCAAATGCCTCCTTATTGGGAACCTGATTTGGATCAACAAGAATCACATAAGGCACCACATGTGCATATGGATTGTACTTGAATAATGTTTTTAAATTATGGACATGTAGGTGATGTGCCTTTCTAATTTGATATTGAGATTGTCCTTCATCTAACCTATAGAATTGGGTGACATTAAGCTCAAATATTTTGCCACCATTAATTAATTTATTCTTCCTCATGTGATTTTGAATGGAATTTTGTTTTGTTTTCATAATGCCATCCTCTAAATCAGCACCAGGGGTTATGATTTCTTTGTTGCCTTTAGAAATTTCACTTTGTTCTTCACTGTTGCTTATGATTTTAATAGATTCGTCAATTTTTTATTTCTTCTTCTTCCTAGTTGACATTTCTTCTTCTACAGAAATAATCTCCTCATCATCAAGTGGAAGAGCGACATCCATGGGCATTTTTCTTTTCAGTGTTTTATCTCTTTTCTCCTTTTCAACAACAGTTCTAACCTCCTCCTCACTAATGGAAACATATTTTTGAGCTTCAACGTGAGCTACAACTGCCACATATTCAAAAGGAACATGTTTACCTTTGTTAGATTGACCCAACGTATGGATTCTTTGTTGATCCCCCTGCATGTACCATTGTAGTGTTATGGATTGTTGATCTTTGCCTCATTTGCTTTCTTGTTTTGACTCTATATGGAAAGTGTTGATGACATTCATAATATTTGGTTCCATATAATAAATACCCTCCAGCATTATTGAAAGACTCTCAGCAAAATCCTATTAAAGAAAATAAAATATGTCAATGATCGATCATTTATAAACAATTTAATGATCATTACAATAATATATTACACATAAATATAAATAAGCATACTTACAATGTTATTTGAAATGTTGGATGAGATTTCTTCACATAATGGTGTAGATTCTTGATCTGTGTCATACTTGTACTTTCCAAGACAATATCTAACCTTTTCATGTGACTTGGGCAATTTTGCAAGAACATAAACAATGCTTGAATTCGGCACCAAACATATGTCTCGTACTCTGCCTATCACCTCATACGGTTCACCCAAATAAATCATACCATGGTATAGATAGAGATGTGTAGTATCATCAGATTCAACAACTTGAATATGCCATGTACACTCTATTTTATTTATTTCTCATGAATTCATCCATTCAAAAACAATCTTTGGTGCACTTGATGGGTCAGTTGGTCGACTTTTACTTCTGGTATGTTTGACAGTCTTCAAAATGTGTCCACCTGCAACTTTAGATTATGGAATTGTTGTCTTTGTTCCAGACATATTCAAAGAGACCTTCCTTGATGCCATCTTTTTGAAAAATACACACACGTAAATTAGTTAATAAAAAAACCATATATATTACTTAAAAATTAAAAATAATAAAATGAAAAATTTCACACTATAATTGTTATTTAAATATAATAATTTTAAAGAAAGTTATAAAATTTATATCTGCAAATTTATAAAGTATTTATTATATACAAAATTTATTTATATATTTTTTAAATTAATAAAAAAAATATTAAATATAAATAAAAAAAAAAACAATTTTAGATGATTTATATCTACATTGTTATAACAATATAATTACATACTAAATTTTAAATTATTAAAATAAAAAACCCATATATATTAAAAAAATAAAAATAAATATTATATATTAAATTTTCAATTATTAAATGAACAAATTATATATATATATATATATATATATATATATATATATATATATAGATATAATTAAAAAATAAAATATTATATATTATATTTTAAACTATTAAATTCAACATATATGAAATTTTAAATTATTTACAAATTAACCAATTATATATAAAAAACAATTTTTTTTTAAAGTATTAGATATTAAATTAAAAAACAATAAAATTAACAATAATGTATATAAAAAAATTATATATAATTTTTTTTATTATATTTAAATTTTACAAAAAATTGTATTAAAAAAATTATATATATGTTTATGTTTTTTTATTATTTTAAAATGTGTTGATGAAATTATTTTAAAATTTTATAATTATAATTTTATTAAAATTTTACTTTTAGTTTATTTTTTTTTTAAACATATTATATTAAAAAAATTTGAATTTTTTTGGTTTAAAACCTAATATATTAATTAAAATGCAAAATTAACGTAATTTGTTGTTTTTTTAATGTAATATATTAATATATATATAATTTACACAAATTAAATTATATATATATATTTATATTTATATATATATATATATATATATTTTACAATTATCATTTTTTATAATTTTAATATTTCTAGATCTAATCTTTTGCCTTATTTCTCTGCAGCTGGGTCTCGGCTCCCACGCTGTGTTTCGACACTCTCCACTATCTCACGCTGCGGGGTTATCAAAGGAAACAACCAATTCGAACCACCTGTTCAATCTTCTGTGGCTAGATCTAGATCTAATCTTCTGCCTTATTTCTCTGCGGCTCGGTTCTATGGGCAAGTAAAATATGGCTCCCAATGTCGCGAAAATAGTTGTTGGATCAGTTTGGTCCGCCTCTAGAGGGCAAGCTCCTACCCATATCATTAGTGAAACCCCAGCTCCCATTGTCTAGGTGGTCTAGGCCTCACTCGATGAGGCTTTGAAGTTTTCTGAAAGTGCCCTAATCTTTCGGTTCAATGGTTTTTGGCCGCAGCTGACAGCTCTCCACAATTGGATCTCGGAGGCATGAAAGCCTATCATTTCTAATGAAATTAATATCTACCCCTGTGCTAGGGGTTTCTTTATAGTAGATTTTGAAAATCCTGAAAGCAGACAATGTATTCTAGATTCTGGCCCTTGGTTTTGGGAAAACTTAGGCCTATTCATGAAGCCATGGAACCCATCATTCAATCCCTCAACATCAGTCATAACCTCAGCACCAGTTTGGGTGATATTGCCAAGCCTACCCTTGCATTTCTGGAATCTCTCCTCGCTAAAAGCCATTGGAAATGCAATTGGGAAATTTTACTGCAGGTGCCCAGAAACAGAGGAATATGTCAGAATCACCTATGCACGCATCTATGTGGAAATGGACTTCAGCGCTGGATTCCTAGCTGAAATAAACCTAACAAGTAAAGACTATATGTGGAACCAGAAACTCGACTATGGAAGTGTCTTCTTCAGATCTAGATCCTGCTTTGAGACAGGTCATCTAGCCAAAAATTGCCCAAAAGCCTCCTAGAAAAATTCTGCTAGAAAAAACCACCACAGATCTACATGGTGGGAATGAGCATAAAAAGAACACTACATTGTCATCAAAGAAGAATACTCTAGAGAAAACTATGAATCACAAGAAATCGGGCAAGAAAGAAACAACTCTCAAGACAAGCAGGGGGAAAGCCCCGCCCAACAACAAAAAAGTGAGCTCGACAACCCCTCAAGCATCAACAGTTATGAGGATTCGAATGCCACACAAAATAAATCTTCATTTCAAAGCAAATCTCCTAGACCAAACTTCTTCTCTGACTATCTTCAAAAGGACGAACACAATAGATCACGAAGCTAAGACACTAATGTCCCAAGAACCAGAAGAGATGAAGCAGATGCAAGATAAAGGAAGTTGGAAGACTGTAGAGAAAAAAAAGAAAGCTACAGCACCAATCTCGCTAAGAAAGACGAGGAGCAGACAATTAAAAACTAAGAAAATTATAAGTCTGATAGACCAATTTGGTCTTAGTGGACGTTAACCACTACCATCATCATCATCATCATCACAAAAATTAAACCATTTATAAAAAATTAAATTTGTTTTTTGTTTTAATTTTTATTGCTTTATCTTTTTTATTAATTGAAATTTTTTATTATAAAATTTTTATAATTTTATTTTTAAAAAATTACAATTTTTTTTGTTTTAATTTTTTATTAATTTATTCTTTTTATTAATTAAAACTTTTAATTTTATAAATTAAATTAAAAAAAACAAAATACAAAATTATTTTTGGGCCCGCCCTTGGCCGCTAGCTGGGGCCCGAGCAGGTGAAGGGGAGCTACACACAACGCCCTCCCGCCCACAACCAATGGCCAAATGGCCAGGCCAAAAAATAATATTTCTTTTATTTAATATATATATATATATAGATATATAATTAACAAATAAAAAAATTATTATATTTAATGAAATTAAACTTTAAAACAAAACTAAAAAACAATATTTAAATTTTTAAATTAAAATAATAATAATAAAACAAATATAAAATTAAAAAAAAAAAACAAACAAAAACCAAAAAAAAAAACCAATTTTTTTTAAGAAAACTATAATTATAATTTAAAATAAAATAAATTTAAGATAAAAATAAAACAATTAATTAAAAAAATAAAATTAAAATAACAATAAAACAAATAGTTATAAAAATATTTTTTTTTTTTGAAATAATATTAAATAAAAACCAAAATAAATTAAAAAAGAAAAAGAATTTGTTTTTATAAATTATTATTTGATAATTAAAAAACATATAACACATAAATTTATATAAAAGGAAAAAAATAAAAAACAAAATTCTACATATTTGTTTTTTAAATTTAATTTTAATTAAAAAATTTTAATATTTTTAAAAATATATATTTTAATTTAAAAAATAACAAACATAATAAGAATTTAAAAAAAAAAATCATTAATAGTGTTTAATAAATATAGTTTTAATTAAAAAAAAATCACAAATATATAACAAAAAAATTAAATGTATTTTTTTTTCTAATTCAATAAATTTTTTATTTTTTTTATTTCCATGCAATAATTTTAATGCTTCCCAAACAAAATTAAAAAAAATAATAGAAAAAAAAAAATAACACCCATTTTACCTTTCAAAAGCCTAAAAATTTAAAAAATTTCTTAATTTTTCTCCCAAAAATCCTACAAATTTGCGTTTTTTTTTTTTCCTTTTCATCCATATATATATATATATATATATATATATATATATATATATATAAGAGTTTTTATGTGGTTTTTCCCGTAAAAACACAAAAATTCCCCAAATTCATCTATAAATAGTCGAGAGAGAAACAAAACTAACCTTTAAAATGCGTAAAACTCTTGTTGATTGTAAAACTCCCTGTGAATGTGCTATCTATGACAATGCAGCTCCTCCACAAAATCGCTCCAAACTTTTTAGCAAGACCCAAAAGACTTGATGTGATGTGATGAATAGAAATGATGAATTTTATTTTATAGCAATGATTGTGGGAATGATTTATCGTTTCTTGATTGTGGGATTAAACTTAAAATTAAAATAAAATAATTTATATTTAATATTATAGCTTTAGGTTAGTTTACATTCATTATGGGATAAAAAATATTAAATATAAAAATTAATTTACTTACATAGTCGATGTTAAATAATTTAAATAGAAAAAATATTTTGAGTTTCTATCAATATTTTGAATAGAAACTAGGGTGAAATTTTCCAAAACCAAAAGTTTAGTAATATGTTTTCAAGTAAATTATAGATGAAAATTTTGGAGGGAAAAATTTTAAAACGAAATTTTTGGAGGGAAAATGTTCAGCGAAAGTTTTTGGGGGCAAACTTTGGAGGGAAAATTTTCAGCAAAATTTTTTGGGGGGAAACTTTAGAGGGAAATTCTCAATCTCTAAGTTATATATTGTCATTGGGAGAGAGTGCATTTGTATCATTTGACATCTTCTGGTTGAAGGTCATGGATTCTTCTAATAGTGAAGTTTTTCTTTCTTCAGCATCAACATCTTCGTCATGCAACAACTCTATTCATTTTGATGAATGTAATAGAAATTCTTTCACTATGAATAGAGAGACAAATTTTCCACTTGGTCTTAATCCTAAGGATGATGAGAGAAACAATGATGAAGGGCAGCAAAAAGAATTCCCTATGAATAGAGAGTCAATTTTTCCACTTCGTCCTAATCCTAAGGATTATGAGAGCACCATTGATGAAGAGGGGGATGAAGAATTTCCAGAATCAAAGTTTCCACATAGTCCTAATCCTAAGGATTATGAGAGTGGATTTGATGAAGGGGGTGATGAATAATTTCCCAAGTCAAAGTTCCCACTTCCTCCTAATCATAAGGATTATGAGAGCACCACTGATGAAGGGGGGGATAAAGAATTTGCAGAGTCAAAGTTTCCACTTCTTGTTAATCCTAAGGATTATGAGAGAAACACTGATGAAGGGGGGGATGAAGAATTTGCAGATTCAAAGTTTTGACATAGTCCTAATCCTAAGGATTATGAGAGTAACACTGATAAAGGGGGGGATGAAGAATTTCCAGAGTCAACGTTTCCACATATTCCTAATCCTAAGGATTATGAGAGTAGCATTGATTAAGGGGGGGATGAAGAATTTGCAGAGTCAAAGTTTCCACATATTTCTAATCCTAAGGATTATGAGAGCACCACTGATGAAGGGGGGGATGAGCAATTTTGCAGAGTCAAAGTTTCCACATATTCCTAATCCTAAGGATTATGAGAGAACCACTGATGAAGAGGAGGGTGAGGATGAACAATTTCCAGTAAATAAAGATTCAAAGTTTCCACTTAGTCCTAATCCTAAGGATTATGAGAGCACCACTAACGTAGGGGAGGATGGAGAATTTCCATTAAATAGAAATTCAAAGTTTTCACTTGTTACTAATCCCAAGGATTATGAAACCACCATTGATGAAGGGGAGGATGAAGAATTTCATGCAAATGATAATTTGACTATGAATAGAGAGTCATATTTTCCACTTAGTCATAATCCTAAGGATTATGCGAGCATAGGTGATGAAGGGGAGGATGAAGAGTTTCTTGCAAACAATAATTTTAGAGGCACAAATGTCAATAATGCATTTTCTCTAAGTGAGTGTTTCAAAGGTAGTTGTGGAGATGATGACTTGAGTCCTCCAAGGGAGGTTTTCAAAAGCAGGGATGAAGATGGTGAAGAATTTTGTCTGAGTCAAGATTTCAAAAGTGCAGATGTTGGTAGTGAAGAATTTCCTTCATGTGAGGATGGTAATGAATATTTTCCAAGCAATGATGGTGATGAATTTTCTATCTATCTTCGTCAATATAATATTCCTCCTACTGATGATGAAAATGTTTTTGTAGATAATAATGAAATGGGGGAGACATTGCAAGCAAATATTGTATCTAGGAGTAGGAGTAGGCCTTTTCATATCAATCCAAAATATTCCAGTTATACAAGGGATAGGATAGAATATCTCACAAGTAGAAGTTTTGTTAGTGATCTGATTTCAAGTGAATGTTGTCGAAAAGATTGCTTGAAACATATGGATTTCAAGTTTTCTATGGAGCAAAGGAAGAAATATTTGTCAATGAATAAAAGCATGCAAAATTCATTTTTAGTGGGTTGCATGCAATCTACACTAGCAGGTTATGATTATCATATTGGGAATGTATTGATATGTAGAAAGGATTTCAAAATGTTGCATTCAATTGGTAATTTTCATTTGTCAAGAATCCAAAATAGACTGGAAAAAGACCCTACATACTATTCAGAAGTACGTTATAAAAGAGAGGTTGGACCATCAACAATTACTACAATGTCATGGATGAAAGACTTCTTTTCAAAGCATGGAGAGTGTATGCCAAATAAAGACACAATACGTATTCCAGATAATTTCTCAAGATGAGAAATCTACAACTTATACAGAGAATATGCAGAAGGTGTTGAAGGAGATGGTAATTTTATCACATATTCATATTTTACAAGGATATGGAGGAATGAATTCAACAATGTTCATATTCCTAAGAAGACAAGGATGGGGATTTGTAGTACATGTGCTTCTCTTAAATCAAAAAGAGATAAATTTCAAAGGGTAGAAAGAGGTATGCATTCATAACATTAATTTTAAAAATTGGATAGTTATTAACTATGAAAATATATTTATTAATAGATTTCTTTTATTTTATGTGTAGATTCCATTGTCAAAGCACTTCAAGAGCATCACAATTAACAAACAAGTGAAAGACAAAAATTGTATAAACATAGAAAAATGTGTTGTGATAATCCAAATAAATATTTGGGTTTGATAATTGATGGTATGGACCAAAAGAAAACACTTCTACCACATTTTTTCCGCACACCAAAAATCTACAGGAAGAAAATTTTATTCAGTTTCACTTGGTTAGCTGTATGGTCTTTAACGGGAAGATGTTGCCAAGGGTTTACTTCACAACTCCAAATATTCATAATGATGGAAATCTTACCATAACTATAATCCATGATGTGTGTTCTCATTAGTCTAGTATTCTTCCTGAAGTTTTGTATTTGCAATTGGACAACACAAGTCGTGAAAATAAAAATCAAGTTCTTTTTGGATATCTAAATATGCTTGTTCAATTGAGAATTTTTAAAAAGGTAAAGGTTGGTTTCCTTCTTGTTGGGCACACTCATGACCATATTGATCAAATGTTTAGTCATCTTTCAGTAACATTGAGGAGGGAGAATGTTGGGAGCCTTCCATCATTAATTGAATGTATTAAGAAAGAATATATTCTAGAGTCGGTTTTTCATGTGCTGGAGGAAACTATTGACATGCGAAGGTTTATTTTGGGATTGCATGGTGAGGATAAATGCATTGAACAACTTAATGACATTAGCTTCTAGCATCAATTTCATATCAAAAAAATTGATGGAAAAACACTTATATGGGGCAAGAAGTATTCAACTATTGCAGAATGGGGGTCGTCATCAGGTTTAGCATTTTTGAAGTTCATTCCAGATCATCCAATATTTGCATCAAAGATAATATTATTACAATCAATTGTTGACCTCAATAATGCACGAAGGCATAAGAGAGAGATAAAAATTTTTGAATGTCTGGAAGAAATAAAAAAATGTATTAGAGATACATATGACTACTTTGATGTTGTTGATTCAGTTTGGAGGGAGTCTTTTTTTCAAGGATCAAAGTGATATCATCTCAATATCAAGAAATGAATATACACTTTTGAAGACTCCATTTATTTTTCCTCAAAATATGCCAAATGAACATGATGAAAGAAACATTGTTAGACAAAAACAATCTGAAGGCATTATTAATTCTCAACAGGAAGAGGAAATAGAAATATATATTGGTTCTAGAAGATCACATGTGCAACGTGAAGCCATGGAAGACCTTTACATGGGTTCTGTGTAGGATGTTAAGGAGGGTTGCATGATAGTAGTATTAGCATATGGAGATCCACTTTGCTCTCCATTTTGGGTTGTGAAGGTTATCAAAGTCATTAAAGAAAATGAAGATATTACAGCTATTGAGGTACATTGGTATGCCACAAGTACCCACCCATTCAATGGTGTGTACAAGCCAGAGATGGTAGTTGAAAAAAAAATTCTCAAAAAGAGAAAAATGAAGGGTAGAAATATAAATCATCACTGCACAGACCTATTAAAATTGAAGGATGTTGACATACTTGTTTATGACTTCAATTTAACAAAGAGAGGAACTCTTCGCTTCAAGACCATACATATTTTGAAGAAGTTGCTACCAGAAGGAACATTGTTGAGATGGGAATCTGTTGAACCTAGTTGTAGATCTAGAACACTTTTGAAACCTGAAATGGTGGCATGCATGTTGACTCAAATGGGGCTCTAGTTGATGAAAGAGAAGAATATGGGTCATCTTCATCTGCATCCAGTCATTCATCTGATGATGTAGATTCTAATGGTGTGCTAGATCATATGGATGATTTTGAATAAATGTCTAAGACGTTTTATGTAAATGAAGTTTGCATGGTAACTTGAAATAAATATTTTGACTTCCATGATCTCACATGAATTTATGAATCATTTCTATGTTTGTTGGATTTAATGTTTTAATTAAAAGAAATTCATGTCTTTAGAGATGTTTGCATGGTAACTTGAAATAAATATTTTTGACTTCCATATGATCTTATATGAAGTTATGGGTCATTTCTATGTTTTTTGGATTATATCCTTTAATGTATGTGATATTCAATCTAGGAAAGTTGATATTTTGATTAAAAGTAAATAAATATTAGAAATTAATGTTGATTTTTTTAATTATACAGTGATATTGTCATGATATTATTTATTGTTATCATTTGGTATAAGATAGTTTTAAAACTGTTGAAATTTTAATGCCTCATTAAAAATAACACTTCATTTAGATGGTCAATTTTTAGGTTTTTCTTACAATAAGATAAGTTGTCTTAGGCTAAAATTTGAAAAGAGCTATAGTTTTATCCTTTGAAACAAAAATTGCTCTTGGAATAATGAATCTTTCATTTACTTGTTCATTTTTAAAAATTGTTTTAGTCATATAATTTGTCCATAATTTCATGGTTGAAATGTGTTACAACCTGAAGGTTTAATTACAAGGTTGAAAATTTGTCAAAATGTTAAGGTGTTTATGAATTATGATATTTTATCTTTAATGATATGGTTGAAAAAATTACAATTTCAAGCTTTTTAGAGTCAATGTATTTTATCTTTAACAACATTGATGGAAATAGTTGGAATTATCAAGATTCGAGACATGATAGTTTATCTTTAACATCATGTCCGAGAATTCTTGGAATGTTACAGTTTTTCAAAGTCCAGATATTTTATCTTTAACGCCATTGCTAAGAATTACTCTTGGAATAATGAATCTTTCATTTACTTGTTCATTTTTAAAAATTGTTTTAGTCATATAATTTTTCCATAATTTATTGGTTGAAATGTGTTACAAACTGAAGGTTTTTAATTACAAGGTTGAAATTTTTTCAAAATGTTAAGGTGTTTCTAAATTACAATATTTTATCTTTAATGCTATGGTCGAAAACAATTACAATTTCATGGGATTTTAGAGTCAAGATATTTTATCTTTAACAACATGGATGGAAATAGTTGGAATTATCACGATTCGAGACATGATATTTTTATCTTTAACATCGTGTACGAGAATTGTTGGAATTTTATAGTTTTTCAAAGTCCGGATATTTTCTCTTTAACTCCATTCCTAAAAAATGTCAAAATTGTAACTCGATTTTTTTTTGTTATTCCAAAATAAACAATTTTTTTAAGGGTGTTTTTTTTATCCATTTTTCTAAAAAAATAATGGTTTTTACTTCCATTTAAAAAACTTCTTGAAAATTTATCCTAAAAAAAACATCGCTTTGGAATAAACACACTTCAATTTTGGGTTGTTTTTTCATGTTTTTTGGGGGTTTTTGGGCTTGAGTACCCATTTTGAGGTAATAGTTCCCGTTTCATCTGTAATTATGTTTTTATTAAAAAAAATAGATTATTATTTTTTTTGTTGATCAAAAAGTGTCTATTAAGTTATAAAAAAAAGTACATTTTACAGTTTAGTTCCTCTCTGCTCTCTAGGCTTCACTCCGACCATATTTGTTAGTCAGAAAAAAATTACATACACAAATAAGATATTGCCTTGTTTCAAATATGCTACATAGACAAAAGGCCCTACTTTCCAAAAAACTAACAATGCCAAAAAATAACTAGCTGAGCATTTACAAAGGAGGATTTGGTGCCTTAGTGACACCATGATCGACTTGACGACCAAAACCTTCATGCACATGGAATTCAACATGAGCTAGATGAGCTTCTATTTCATCCAACCGCTCGTTAGTTTTGTGTTGGCTTCGAAAATCAGAGGCGAGATGCTCCAAAATCTCCCCTTGGGTGAATTGTATATCATTAATATACGTAATGGTTTCATTGCAGTCTTCATACCTTTACTCATGCAAAATGTCCAGACTGGCCACCATGTCCCGCAACTAATCCACAATTGATGTAAGGGAAGGCACCTGTTCCACCAAGCCTGATGACAAGACTTGGTTATGGGGAACCTCTCCCTCTTCGTCGACTCTACTCAGCCCCTCATCAGCTCTCTCCCTGTTTGTGCCTCTACGACCGCAACCCTGTAGGGCATGACCCCATTGATGGATCATCCTTGCACTAAGCACGCAACACCAACTCTGTTGAGAGTACAGGACACCTGAGCCATGCCCACGCCACCAATTAACACAATCCCATCACTTATGAGGTTGTGTAGCTCCCCACCACCCACAATGGCCAATATTGTTACCACGCCCTCCCTGACTACAAAAACAAAAGAGATTCCCAAGTGGGCTGGCACAGGAGCCCCCAACGATACTAATTCACCACAAATAGTAATCCACAAATTCACCACAAAGAGTACTCCACATACTCTCAAAATACACAATAAAAAGGACCAACACAAAACCACTCTTCACAACACCCAAGACAAGCCACAAGCATTAACTGTATTAAGTAGGAAGTCTTCTCGAGAGTTGAGAAGGTTGTCTCACAGCTTCTGGAGACTTCAGATAGCTTCCCAAAGAAGCCACTGTCACCAAAAATCCAGAAGCTTCATCACGATGTATAAAATTCTTTCTATGGCAATGTAAATTCGAAGTTTGTGGTGTGATCTACGTTCTCTGATATGGTATTGGAGCTCAGGTGAGTTGTGAGGAGAGGTCGAGTGGTAAATAACTATGTGAGGCTGATTGTTGTGCTAAGTGTTTGAGTGTCCTCCTTTTAGTGTTTGAGTGTGCAGAGAGCGTGAGCTCTTACTGTTGTGGGAAAGCGGCATAGTGTGAAGCGATTGAGTTGAGTTTTCAACTCTGTTATGATTGTTAAGGCATAGTCGACCTGAGGAGTAAGACAATATGGAGCTTCCTAGAACAACGTTAGAAGAAGCACACTAAGGAGTGTATGTAGTCATGTTTATGTTGAGAAAGGGTCGTGAGGGATCGTTGGCATAACAGTTGAGTTGTGAGAGTTGTGAGGTAGCGTTTTTGTGGACAACAGTGTTGTTCATGAGCACTGAAGGATAATCATTGTCATGTGTGTTTTCATGTAAGAGAACATGTGTGGTTCGTGGACCTGTGCGTTGAGTTTACTGTAGAGTCCTTAAAGGTGGATCGGGCCATATTGTCAGTAGAGGACACCATATGAAATGAAGAGGTGAATGAATTGAACGCCTGTGTGAGTGATCTTTTTCGTTCGTTGAGACCGACATGAGGATTCACCTATTGTTGTTGTGGAGTCAAGAAAATTGTTGTTCCTGTTGTCATTATTGTGGCTTGATGAGGCTGTGTTTGGCCAAAGTCATGAGGAAATTGGTTGTTACTGTGAGGTGCCAAGGTGAAGTGCAAAGCTTAGTGAAAACTTGGTGTTGTTGGTTTCAAAGGCAGTAAGCAATTTCAAAAGTGGGGGATTTGTAAGGAATCTTGTGAAAATCTCTCATAGGCTGTAGTGGACGATGATTAGCCTGGAGGAAAAGAATGCATCACTGAGAGCCTGCATATGCCAATATGGAGCTTCGAGATAAAGAATGTGGATGCTCTAAACTTGGATTTGGTGCTTCGAGGAAAAGATGTGAGTGGTCGCTCCAAGGAAATGAGCTATAATTCTCAATGTGAAGCAAAATATAAGTGACATGTTTGTTCTAAGGTGAAGTTATTAGGGTTCGAGTTCAGGTCCAGTTTCAAGTTTGATTTTCAATAGTGGAATTTTTGGAGTGCAGAGAGAATGGATTTCGATCATTGATTGATCCAGGTGGATATTGGTGGCCACCTGCCAAGTCCACCTGGACCCCCACCATTGTCTTTCTCAGCATTTTCAGTTTCCTTAATTGTAGCACAACTTACTATTTTTAGCAGTTTTTCGGGTCCTGAACTTCCGGAGCCATTTTGAGGCCCTAAACGACGTTTTTTGGGGAATCCAGGGGCAACATGGGTCCATGAAATGGACCCATGTTGCCTATTCCAACAATGATAGTGCTCGGATAGATCTTTCTAATGAGCTATTGTACGCGTCAAACGGAGATCATATGCCAAAGTTACGACCCCGGGAAGTTGATGTACCAATTTACCCCCAAACGGGGCCCACAGTTTGGCGTTTCATCTCCTAAGGTTAGGTTTTGGAATGTTAAGGGTTTTCCATTGTTTCTCAACAATAAATAGGCCTTCGAGCCTCATTGTAACACAGTTCAGAGGCATGTAGCCATCACATCTCTTCTCAGAGATAAGCTACCATCGCCCTAGCTGGTTTATTTCCATTTCTGGTTGTAAGCATATTTCAGTATTTTCCATTAATGAAATGAAGTATTATTTCCGCTGCATCTTTGTGTATATGGTTATCTCTGTGATTTGTTGCGTTCTTGTTTAAATCCGGATCATTGATTTCTCAAGCTGTGTGAGTTGTTGCAAAATTGTGGAAAGCCCAAGTTGCCTGGCATCATGGAGCTTGCAATATTGAGCTGAAGTTTGGATTTAGAGTTCTATACCACTACAAAAAAGGATATCCATTCATAGTTGTGGATCATAGTCAGGTGTGAGGGATCTGTTCTATCAGGAGCATTGCTCACTATGCTAGAGTCAACTGTTGAGACCCATCTCAGTGTATGTGGAATCATGGAGAAGTGGCATGAAACTTGTGTGGTCCTTTGAAGCAATGCTTTTTATTTTTTGATTTAGGGCTTACAAAGTTTGAGTTGAGTTATAGTGAAGGGAGATTCGCCAGAAATATTTAGTGGCTTTGGATATAAATTCCACTGTGGTGTTTTTGGTGTTGGCCCACATGTAGTATTTGCATGTAAGGCCAAGTTGAGAGTCGACTGTGGAGATCAAGTTGGAGAGCTAACCGTGGGAGCTAATCGGCTGATCGTGGAGTTGCAACCTATGACTGGTGCATGTGTAGAAGAGTGCCAATCTTTTGAAAGGTGTCTTCGTATTGGGTTGGAGTAGTGTGTTCATGTGAAGTTGTGTGAATAGCCTAGTTCGAGTAGTTGCAGAGGAAGATTGCAGCTCACTGATGTGTATTAGGAAGATGAGAAATGAGTGGAATAATTTTTGATAGTGATCTTTTTGATAATTGTTTTTCAGAGAGTCCATTTGGAAGTATTTTTGGGCCGGGTAATATTTTTTATTCGAGTAGTATTTTTGAGTCAGAAGAATTATTCAATAAACAAAATGGTTTTATTGATGACCATGAATATTAAGAGGTGCAGTCTATTCCACATGTTCTTGCAATATTTGAGAGTAGAAATCGCTTCTCTGGGAACCCAATTGTTAAAAATTTGATTGGATCTGCTTCTAAGATGGTTACAACATTGGAGGATAAGACCATGGATGTTGTTCAGAGGCCGCACATGTTTGAAGATGAGTGCATTTTGATGAATGAAGAGGAACTTGGTGGCATACTTTACAAGGCTCCTTGTGATGGAAAGTGGGGAGAGCATGAATCAGATTACCTTGTTTTCATTGTTTGGGATGTTGCCTTGCATCCCAATCCAGAAGAGGTTGTTAAGTACATAAGAAAAGAGTAGTTGAAGGAGCTCATAAGGAAAGCAAGAAAGGTGAAGATGAAACTGCATCAACAAATGAACAAGCATGGACCCTTTAGCAAGAAGAAAAAAATGAAATATGTGTTATCAAATCGTGTGTAAGCCTAGCTGAGACTTATACCAGCATGCATGTCAATTAAGAGTATGTTTGTGTCTTATTAATTGTGCTATATGGTGTATTATGTGTTTGTCATATGGTTGGAATTAAGGGGGAGTGTTGGAAAACATTAATTCCAACCAACCAATCTTCTGCATTAATTGTATTAGGTAGGAAGCTTGCTCGAGAGTTGAGGAGGTTGTCTCACAACTTCTGGAGACTTCAGATAGCTTCCCAAAGAAGTCACTATCACCAACAATCTAGAAGCTTCATCACGATGTATAAAATTATTTCTCTAGCAATGTAAATTCGGAGTTTGTGGTGTGATCTACATTCTCTTATAGGATCATAAACATCTCTTGCTTCACATAAATTTCAATAGTAGAGGTGCCTCTCTGCTTCGTCCATGTGCGAAGCCTAACATAGTTTAATTGGATCGATCATAGCTTGCATTCAGTGAACTTGATTTTGTCCTTGAGGGCATTCTGTGATATTGAAATGATGCATAAGAAGATTTGTGATAGGACTATTCCCACTTTGAGGAAAGATTTCTAACTCTAACAAAAAATTTCTCACCCTCGATAAATTTTCTTGGAATATAGGCACTTACAAATCCAAATTTCTTAACCATGGTATATGTTCAATGATGTGGGCATAAATGTACATTGTGATAGGACTATTCCCACTTTAAGGAAAAATTTCTAACTCTAACAAAAAAATTATCACCCTTAATAAATTTTCTTGGGATATAGGTAGTTCCAAATCCAAATCTCTTAAACCATGGTATATGTTCAATGATGTGGGCATAAATATTGTACACATTAGCGTTTGTGAAGGTGATCAAGATTTTCTAATTAAGAAGGTGAGGCAATATTGCAATGGATACACAACCCAACTTCATTTTGAAGATGTTGCAAAAGTATCGAGATGAGTTCAACAAATGCTAGAATAATGCCAAACCATAACATAAAAAGTTCAGAATTCCTATCCCTACATCTTGATTAAACTTCCTGAATGGCCATAAAATACTTACCACGTGATTTGTCTTGTCTTCATCAGAAGGATAATCTCCTCCAGGGCTTGGCACCTTGGGAATAATTTGGAATGTCTGCAAAAGTTTAGATGTTTCTCCAGCACTCACATAATCATTATTCGGAATCTTTTCGTCACGTATATTTTCTAATTCCTTTTCAGAAATTTTCCTTGATGATTAAGATTGTAGATATAAGTGCAAATGAAGATGCTGCTAAGCTAGAAATCCAATTGAAACACATCAAAAATTAGAGAAGAGAATCACTCTGCTTGAATTTATCAGCTACAGAAATATGAACATAAGTCATAGGAAGTAAACTCTAAAAGTGTGTAAATCAACACATTGGGTTTCAAATTATATAGAAGCATTGGCAATACTAAGTTTAAAGTCCAAGGACTAAAATCTAGTTAGAATTACACTGCCAATGAAAAGTATATGCTGCCCCATTTTCTTTGCAAGCACTGGGTTCATTTGGCATAACAATATATTTAATAAAAGTTTAACATGTTATTTATAGAAATTGAATTAATATGAAAAGAATAATAATCATTCTTCCCAACTACCCAAAATAAATTTATTTAATTAAAATTACTTATATTCATATTAAATTTAATTTCAAAATCTCAAATCGAAATATTGATGTTCCTAACTCTTTTTTTTCAAAGAAATGGATAAAAACTTGTATTCTTGAAAAATTATGGTTAATAGGCCAAATCTTTTACATATTCCAATCTTCCTTGGAGGTTTGAAATTGAGCATGATTTTCAATCCAAACTCTCTAACGATTTAACCATGTCACAAAAATTTCAAACCCTTTCCAACTAAAAATTCTTTGAAAAAACTCCCAATATTCAAATGCATTTACATTCCATTATTCACTACTTTTGTCTTTTTTTGGACTAACTTTGATAAGAGTAATATATTTTAAAGAGTAATATATTTGTTAATTTTGTTCTTTATTTATTTTAAATTTTAAATAACTTTTATTAATTAATACTTTTTTTTTAAATCTAGGATAATCGGTAACTTGTGAGAGTTATCCTGAACAGATCCTAAATGGCTGCCACTATAAACCTAGGCTATGTGCAACCCCCTGCAAGCCACACAATAGCAGGAAACTTATGCCTCAACAAGAGCGGAGACATCCCCTATGGGGTTGCCTACTCTTCTAGCCAAGACACAACAGGTCATATATATACTCAATGAAATTTGAACCCTCATCTAGCAGGTTACACCGCGGAAAATTACCATTGAACATCATATCATTGTATTATTAACTAATATTTTTAATAATATAACAACTATAACAATCTTACAAGTAGAAGTCATCTTAAAAAAATTCCCTCCAAAACTTTTCTTTTTCAGATCTCAAATATAATATTTTTTTTAATTTAGAAATTTATTTATGTAATAGATGCACATTTATAAAACAAATTTATCTATAATTTTTCAAAATAATATATAATCTTTCCATAAATAAAAAATTATCACCAATAAAAGAATCAAACACTTTCAGCGATTCTTTCTGTTTCTTGAAACTAAATTAGAAAGACCAAAAAACATAACTTTTCTAATTTATTTTCACTTTCTATATTTTTGGCATTTAGTTACTTTTTTATATATATCATTCTTTCTTTTCCTCATTGCTAAAAACTATAATTTTTCTAATTTCACTTTTACTTTTTATATTTTTGATATCTAGTTATCATTCTTTCTATATATAGAACCTCCATTATGTTTCAGTATATCACAAACATTTCTTATATCTGTTTTTCAAGAACGTTTCTTATTGAGGGAAGGCAGAGAACTTACATACAGGTCAGCCCTAGTTCAGGTTATCTCCTGGCAAGGAGAAAAGGAGGAGAGGCGCTCCCATCTAGCTATTCCAGTAAATTAACCTGTTAAATTAGTTATTTCAGCAAATCAACTTACTAAATTAACACACGTACGAATCAGATCGAATTTAGGCGAATTGTTCGACAATCGAACCGAATTAGCGAATTTCCGTATCTTTTTGCCCGATAGGGCGAATTTGGTAACTATGGATTATATATCATTAATATACCTAATAATTTCATTGCGATCTTCATTCCTTTGCTAATACGGAATGAACATTAATAATAAAAAGGGCATATGTTCCACCATGCCTGACGACAAGACTCGGTTGTGGGGAACCTCTCCCTCTTCGTCCACTCTACCCGCTCGCTCATGAGCTCTCTCCCCATTTGCGCCTCTACGACCACCACGAATAGGGCAGTGAAGTGGAGAATCTGGACTCGGATAAATTTTGAGATACATTGTACTCGCAAGGATTTTGAAGTGGAGACATCAATTTAAAGTTTTTTTTATTAATTTAAAATAAATTATTTTTATATAAGATAAAAATTAATTTAAAATTTTATGACTATTTTATTTGTGGTATTATTTATTTGGCCAGGTTGTACCTATTTTAAATAAAAAAAATTATATATATATATATTATTATTATTATTATTTTACCATGAGTATTGTTTTTTTAAGTTATACATATTTTAAATGAAGAATGTTATTATAGGGCTAAGAGCATGTATTTTTTTTAAAGAGATTACAAATTTAAAACCAAAAAGAAAAATATGTATACTATGACTTTAAATAACAATAATAATATTTATGCATGGTTTGTATAAAAATTATATAGAAAAAAATTAATAAAATTATTTTCATTCACAGGGTCATTGGACTATAGGAACAGTTTCACTCACATTTCAACGCTATGCCCTGCTCTGCAATGGGGATGACGATTAAACTATTAATCACCACTGTGTTACTTGACTTTGGCCTTATTGCGTGTGAAGTGATTCTTTGAGAAGAAATATAAATATTAACTTTTTATTAAATATTAACTACTAAAATTTGGAAATTTGGATTCATTGTATGTGAATCTGAAATATGGTGTTTATATTTTATTTTATTATTTAGAATAATGATTTATTTGGTCTGATATAAATATAAATATAAATTGTTTATTAAGTATTAATTACTGAAATTTGGAAATTTAGATTCATTGCATGTGAATGTGAAGTATGGTGTTTATATTTTATTTTATTTATTTAGAATAATGATTTATTTGGTTTGATATAATATGTTGTTTAGGTTAATTTTAAAATTATTTTTTTTTACTGAGATTTAAATTATTATTATTTTTTTTAAATTATTGAATAAAAAATTTAAATATAAACTATTTATTAAATAAAGTATTATAACTTTAGATCATTAAGGGTGAAGTGATTATTTACTAAGGGATTTAAATATATGTTATTGAGTAGGTGAAGTATTGAAATTTAAAACTTTGGCAGTGATTTTTTGGGAAGTATTGAAACTTAAAAGTTTGGCTTAGTGAGTGTAAAGTGATTTTTTGCCAAGAAATTAAATGTGAAGTGGTTTTTTTATAGAAAAATTTAAATATATTATATTTATTATATAAAATATTGAAATTTAGACGTGTGAAGTGTGAGTGTAAAGTAAGGTGTTTTTATATTATTTTATTTTATTTTTTATTTTTATTTGATATAACAATATATTAATAAAAATTTAAGATGTTTTTTTAGAAATTAAATATAAATATAGAAAATAATAGTTATTCCGTTAATCACACAAAAATAAATTTAATTCACAATAAAATCTTTTTTAATATTTATATTGAATTCAATTACAAAATCTCAAATAAAATTCCTAACATTTTAATTTATTAAACTATAATAATTTAAGAATTATAAACACAAAAGCTTTTTTTTTAAGTAAATAAATAAACATTTTCTTTCTAAATTCTAATAAATTACAATTGGTATTAACCACAATCACCATCGTTAACATTATCATCATTCTACACAATAAATATTTATTTAAAAAAAAATTATTAAATAAATACAAATATACAATTTTTTTTATATTTACAATATCAATGGTAAATAATTCTTTTTTTATATATTTTATTTATTCATATGATAAAACATAAAATTTCTATATATATAAAAAATAAAATCCACACTCACGTACCCTTTCCCCACTTAACCTCATTTCTTATTGATAATCAAATAAATACTAAATCTACGATATAATAAACTCAAATTTGGCCAATGAGATGATAACATTTTCATGCATATGTTGTTATTGTAGTTGGACTGCTTCGGTTGCCTTAATGACATATGTTGTTTAACTTATGTACTTGTGTATGAACTGATTCACACGCAATTATATGAATATTGTTGTTAATGTGTTGCATATGTTGTTAATGTTGTCACCATCCGTGTCGACTACTCTGTTGGACATTAGACATACCTTTCACTTGAACCTTGCTATAACAATCGTCACACTCGTCTCAAACTGATCCATGAGTATTGTACATGTTATCTTACCTTGTATGATGTGACTGCCACATCTGAGTGGACTGCTCCATCAGAAGCTGTGCATGTCCTTTGTTTTGTGTGTTCCTAGCCGAGTTGGGACTGATCCCTTTCAACTCAAAACTCACCTTCACCTCCTTCTCCTTTCGAAGTGTTGGAACCTCTCATACACCTTCCTTGACTCACTGCATCAGTCACACCTTTTGTAAGGCCTCCGGGCGTGAACGCGGACGGGCGTCGGGCGAGTCGGCATGCACGATGGGCGCACGGGCGGACGACAGGCGCGCGGGCGGGCGCATGGGCGGGCGAGGGCACACGGACGGGCGCACGCTGAATGGAAATGCAACGAAGAGGCGAACCTTATGCGACGAAACCGTGGACAGTTTTGCGACACTTGAAGAAGTGCGATAAAACGATGGAGCACTTATACCCGATGTGCGTGGAAGGGATGTGCGGGCAGGCCGACACATACCTGGGCGCTGCAGAGGGTGTGTTGATGGTATTTTGGGGGTCGGCTGGAGTGCCACCGCCCACAGTGGAACTATGCTTGAACGCATATATATACATGTGCGTTGAGGATCATTTGGAGGCAGTTCGAATAAGGCAACTCGCACAAGCTCAAGGAGTACAAGGAGAAGTGCGCAGATTTGGAGAGAGTGCGCATAACTCATGCGCATGTTTTGAGGGCACAGTTTTGGGTATTGCTTGGAGCCGGTTGTGGGTTGGGAAAAGTGTGCCCAGGGTTGTCTTTATTGAAGTTTTGTGCCGGGATTGACTAGAGTGTCTTGGTGACTCGGGTGAGCACCCACTCTTTGTGCAAGGCGTGCACATGGTTATCGTAAAAGGCTGATTTGCCTATATTGTAAAAGAAGCTAAGTATTGGTTTGGAGCGTGCCAAGCATTACTTGTGATGATTGTATTATGAAGAAAGATTGATTAATATATATTGTCGGGCAGACTTGTTCGAGAGTTGCCCCTCCCCTTTATATTGTGCAATTGTTATTGTCTTTTATAATTGCTGTGGATAATGAATGAGTATGGGTGTTCATTGGTATAAAGGATAAATGTAATTTCACTTGGTTGCGAAACACAAACTAAGTAAGGACAAGTGAATTAGGCGTAGTCCATGAATGTTAGTATTGGTGAAAAGAAAGCGTTCGGTGGTGCCGCACCTCGCTATAAGCGGTTGGAAGACTACCGTAGGTGTAGGGGCGTGACACCTTTGCTACTGACAGAGTTATCCTACTTCCCTCTGTGCGACATTGCGGTCAAGGCATTACCTTACAACCCACTGTTGGGACTCCTACACAAAACGGTCTGAGGTCTAATTGTGACTTCTTACTAGGGAGATCCCTTTGACATGTTGGCGGGTCCAGCACCGTCAACATTTCTGGCGCTAGAAGGAGGGCCTGATGACAACCTGTGTTCTCTCATCCAGTTTTGAACCTTTGCATATCTTTCATGGAGTCTTGCACTCTTTTTCCTCGCTGTTTTTTTCAAATCATGAAGAAGTCTCCATCTCGGGGAAGCTTTTCGATCTCTTGTCCACTCACACGTATGATGGTGAAGGCGAAGTAGCCTGGCCTAAGCACTTACATAACTTTGTTTCCTTGATTCATGATGAAGATGAGTTTTCTAATGAACAGGCCGATTCGCTGCTTGCATACACACTTTGCGAATCTCCATTTTGTTGGGTGCTCAGCCTACCAGCTGAATTTGAGCACTTCTATGATTTTATTTAAGACATGTTCTATCATTTTGATCCAGACCATCTTGACTGGAAACTGTTACAACAATGGAGGGATTTGCATGAATTCATTATTGATTTTTAGCAGTGCTTCCGTGATTTGCAGTTTCAAGCTCCGAGGAGCTAGATGAAATTTGCTTATCTTTGGGATCAGTTTGAGCCATCCCAAGAGAAAGTTTGAGATCAATCCTTGCTCAACATTCTTTGTTGGTCGAGCTACGCAATATCATGTGGAAGAGGGCACTATCTCAATTGACTATCTGCCTTCCTCTTATTCAACAACTCCACCAGTGCCCAGTGATGTTGATGATCATGCTCACACACCTGTTCATCCTTCACACCCTCCCAACATCACTTCACTCAATTTTCGTGCAGATTTGGTTGTGAGTCCTTCGAGTCCTCATATGCCTTCTTTTCTACGACCTCCGTCTTCGCACTCGGGTGTTTCTCCGGATGATGTTGTCTTGTGTTCATCCATTTTGGACTCTTCACTTGTTGTGAATGAGGAACAACCCACTAATGGAGTTGGTGTTTCACAGCCAACATGCATTGTCATTCATGAAGAGTATGAGTGGGAGCTTGAGCATCAACACTCGGTGAAGGATGACTCCCTCCCGTCCGAGCCCCCTCCATTCTTTCCTAACATCGTTGGTGAACCTGCTATCCATGATTTTGCATGTGTGTCTTCATCCACGAATGCACCCATTGTTGATCTTTCGTAAGACGCACCGTATCTTAGCCCATCATCCAACAATGGAGGGGACCAATCATTCATTAGAAATCCACTTGATCTTTCATCTGCGTTTTCTGGAAAAACAAAGGGTGAACATCCTTCCTCCTCATCTACCCCTCTGCTTTTTCCGGAAAAGCAGAGGGTGAACGTCCTTCCTCTTCATCTTCCGTGATTTGCAGTTTCCTTGAGTGACAACATGACAAACCTTCATGTACATGGAATTCAACATGAGCTAGATGAACCTCTATTTCATCCAACCACTAGTTAGTTTTGTGTTGGCAGGGAAGATACTCCAAAATCTCCTATTAGATGAATTGTATATCATTAATATACATAATAATTTCATTGTGGCCGTCATACCTTTGCTCATACAAAATGAACATTAATGACAAAAAACATCAATCGGTTGTGGGGAACCTCGCCCTCTTCGTCCACTCAACGCGCTCGCTCATGAGCTCTCTCCCCATTTGGGCCTCTCCAACCACCACGAATATGGCAGTGAAGTGGAGAATCTGGACTCGGATAAATTTTGAATTGAAGAGATACATTGTACTCGGCATGAAGAGATACATTGTACTCGGCAAGGATTTTGAAGTGGAAACACCATTTTAAAGGTTTTTTTAATAAGTTAAAATGAATTATTTTTATATAAAATAAAAATTAATTTAAAATTTTATGACTATTTCATTTGTCGTATTGTTTATTAAAATCATATATATATATATATATATTAATTAGTAGTTTACTGTAACATGATTGGAGTATTGTTATTTTGTGAAGTTATACATATTTTAAATGAAGAATCTTATTACCGCGCTAAGAGTATGTTTTTTTTTTTTTTTAATTACAGATTTTAAAACCAAATAATAAAATATGTATACTATGACTTTAAATAATAATAATAATATTTACTATAAAAATTATATAGAAAAAATTTAATGAAATTATTTTCATACATATATATTTTATATAAAAATCACCTTAAATAAATTGAACTCATATAAAAAGAGGAGATCATTGAATTGCCCTTTTTTCTTACATGATCATTGATTCACTTGTTTAAATAATTGTAATCAGTTTTTTTTTAAGAGCAATCAAGATGAAATATTTTTTTGAAAGCCACAACCACAACAACAAAAAATTTTCAATCTTTCGCTGAGAAAGCCACTTTGTCAGGCTTCCAATTTTCCGAGTCTCAAAGACTTCAACTTTTTGAGTGGGGCACGCCGGTGTGTGAAATTCAATTAATTCTGTAGCTTTCCGATACCAATGAATTATAAAAGCAGCTTCATTCAGAATTTGACTTCAGGTTTACAGGGTCATTGGACTGTAGGAGCAGTTTCACTCATATTTCAGAAGAGAGAGCGTTCCAATGCTATGCCCTGCTCTGCAATGGGGATGACGATTAAACTCTTAATCACCACTGTGTTACTTATAGTCTCTCTATGTACGGGAATGCGCTTCGCCGCAGCTGATCCAGAGACTCCTATTGTTTGGAGCGTTTGTGGGAATAGCGGCAATTATACTTATACAAACGGTAGTGCGTTTCAGCGTAATCTAAACAAGGTATTGGATTCACTGGTGAACAATGTTTATGCCACCGGATTCAATACCTCTAGTATTGTTTCTCAGGGGGCAAACAGCAATAGTACTGTTTACGGGCTTGTCCAGTGCAGGCAAGATTTAGATTCTTCCGATTGCAGACAGTGCGCATCCACCGCTAAAGCAAATCTTGTCAAGACACTTCTGGATTGATTCAACTAGACGGCTGCTTCTTGCGTTACGACGATCATAATTTGTACAACGATATTGAGAGCAAGAAGGATACACCAAGTAATATTCTTTGTAACAGTGGGAACAGCAGTCAGCCACAGCAGTTCACAACTGCTGTGGGAGCCTTGCTCTCAAAAAGTACCGCTAATGCTCAAAAGAGCCCCAAACTTTTCGCTTCAGATTCAGTCGCTGCGCCTGGTAATATATCGCAGACTATATACAGCTTCGCACAGTGTTGGAGAGATCTGTCCCGGACAAGCTGCGGATCCTGCCTGACTTTTGCCTTTGAAAATATATTTGCATGCCAAAGTGGAGCTCTTGGGGCACAATTCGGATCTCAGAACTGCTACTTGCGTTACGAGGTCTATGAATTTTTCAATACCTCTGTTCTGTCGCCGCCACCAGGGGAAAGTACTCCAGTGTCTTCTGGTATGTTCTTCTCATATTTTACATCGAAAAGATATTGTTTTTAAGATTTTGTTTTGGTGAAATAAAAGATATCCAATTTAGTTAGAATTGTTGTGCAAATTTTGCAGGAGGCAAAAAATCTAATGTCCTCGGAATAATTCTGGGCGTATTAGCTGCCATGGTTGTATTAATTGCGATCATAGGCCTTTGGAAGTGGAAGCTTTTCTCTCGACGGAAGCTTCAGGATCAGATTTATCGAATTAGAGGTCCAGAAATTGCTAAATTGTTTAGCCTCGAGGATTTTCAGCTTGTGTCTTGTGAACTGTTCACCAATTTGTTTACCTTGCAATGTGTTTCGCAGGTGACCAAGGAGAGATTAGCTTAGCTCCGAGTATAGCAAACGCGGAACTAATTTTCAAGTACGATTTTCTGAGAGAAGCTACCTCCAATTTTAATTTGGAAAACAAGCTTGGAGAAGGGGGCTTTGGATCCGTATTTAAAGTGAGCTCTTGGTCCTGCATTGAATTCAATTTCATATTTAAATGTAATGGAAAACAGAAACTAATTTGAAGTTTATTGATGTACAGGGAATTTTACCAGATAACAGAGAGGTTGCAGTGAAACGGTTGTATATTTCTTCAAGGCAGGGAGACGCTGAATTTTTGAATGAAGCAAATCTCATCAATCGTATTCAGCACAGGAATCTTGTGAAATTGCTTGGTTGCTCCGTTGAAAACTCGGAAAGGCTACTGGTTTACGAATACCTTCCCAACAGTAGTCTCGACAGGATTCTATTTGGTTTCTACTCACTCTCAGTCGCTACATATAGATCATAAGAGTCCTTAGTTTGTACATATAGATTGCTAATCCCTTTACTGTGCATTGCAGATGCAACGAAACGCCATTTACTTGATTGGAAAAAGCGGTATGAAATCATGGTTGGAATTGCACGTGGGCTGGCCTATCTTCACGAGGAATCTGAGATTCGGATCATCCACAGAGATATTAAAGCCAGCAATATTTTACTAGATGACAAACACAGACCCAAAATAGGAGACTTTGGATTAGCCAGGTTTTTTGCAGATGATCGGAGCCACGTTAGCACTAGAGTTGCAGGAACTTTGTAAGAATTTTCCCTACCAATGAAATGTTTGAGGTTCCCAAATAATTCATTCGGTTAAGTCTTTAAGATATGGAGATTTGATTAAATATGGCATTTTGCAGAGGTTACATGGCCCCTGAGTACGCTTTGCGTGGACAGCTGACAGAGAAAGCGGATGTATTCAGCTTTGGAGTCCTTCTACTTGAGATTATGAGTGGAAGAAAGAATCAGAGTTCGGGTGAAAACATGGAATCTCTCATCGAAGGAGTATGTTTCCTGTGGTTCTCATCTTTCTAATCGAATTTTTTTCCTATATGCAGAGCTTCTTGCGAACTAAAGTTTTTATTTTTATTTTTTTTGATATTGGCCAATTACCAGACATGGAGATTGTATAAAACGGAGAGAGCTTTAGAAGTTATGGATCGGACATTGGATGACAGTTATTCATGGGAGGAATGCATTAGAGTGATTAAAATCGGTCTTCTGTGCATGCAAGCGGTTGCAGCGTTAAGGCCTTCAATGTCCCGGGTGGTGTGGATGCTGACAAGTGAGCGAGAAGATATTCCCTCGCCCACAAAGCCTGCTTTCATAGATCTGGATGGTATGGGGGTACACAACGTAGGTAAGCGAGGCAGAGACAAAGCATCAAGCAGTAATTGGTCATCCGAAGCACCAACTTCTTCTTCAGCACTTCATCGAACATTCTGGAGCCAAGGTGAAAGTCAGCCAATGTCGGTAGCCTCTCGGCAACATCCTAACCATTACCTGCTCAGACGGTAGGAGCAGCATATTGTCGAAGAGCATATGGTAGAACCAGGGTAGGATTACTTGCAAATGATTTTAAACACTAAAATTTCATAAAATTTGTTTGTATCTTCCTACATTATCTACGGGGTATGGGTGACGCCTCGGAATGCCTTTTAAACGAAGAGCAGTGAAGCATCTGCTCTGGGAGATTTAAATGTAAACTATTCTTTGCAAAGAGGTTTAAATATAAGCTATCCATTCATTGAGTGGAGTATTGAAACTTGGGCTCATTGATGGTCGTCTTGGGTTTCTATTTTATAAATTAAGTATTTTAATGAACTATGTGTAACGATAATTTAATATGGGTTTTCGATAAATAAAGAAATTTATATAAATTATTCATTAAGTGAAGTATTGAAACTTTGGACTTATTGCGTGTGAAGGGATTCTTTGGGAAGAAATATAAATATAAACTATTTATTAAGTATTAACTACTGAAAGTGAAGTATTGAAACTTTGGACTTATTGCGTGTGAAGTGATTCTTTGCTAAGAAATATAAATATAAACTATTTATTAAGTATTAACTACTGAAATTTGGATTCATTGCGTGTGAATGTGAAGCATGGTGTTTATATTTTATTTTATTTATTTAGAATAATGATTTATTTAGTTTGATATAATAGGTTGTTTATGTTAATTTTAAAATGATTTTTCCAAAAGTAAATTATTATTTTCTTTTTAATAAGATTTAGCAGTAAATTATTGAATAAAGAATTTAAATATAAATTATTTATTAAATAGAGCATTAAAACTATCCATTTTCTTTTTACTAAGATTATTGAATACAATAATTTAAATATTTTTATTCATTAAATAGAGTATTAAAACTTTAGTTCATTAAGGGTGAAGTGATTATTTATGAAGAGATTTAAATATATGCTATTTAGTAGGTGAAGTATTGAAACTTAAAACTTTGGCTCATTAAGTTTTAAGTAATTCTTGGGAAGTATTGAAACTTAAAAGTTTGGCTAATTGAGTGTAAGGTAATTCTTTGCCAAGAAATTGAGCGTGCATTTAAATATATTATATTTATTAAATAAAATATTGAAATTTAGAAGTGTGAAATGTGAATGTGAAGTACGGTGTTTTGTTTTTATTTTATTTTTTATTTTTTATTTGATATAACAGGGACAACAATTTTCTGTTCGTTGAGATCGACGTGAGGATTGACCAATTTCTGTTGTTGAGTCAAGAAAATTGTTGTGCCTGTTTTCATTATTGTGGCTTGACGATGCTGTGTTTGGCCAAAGTCATGAGGAAATTGGTAGTTATTGCGAGGTGCCAAGGTGAAGTGCGAAGATCGATGAAAAATTGGTGTTGTTGGTTTCAAAGGCAGTAAACAATTTCGAAAGAACGGGATCTGCAAGGAATCTTATGCAGCTCTCTCGTAGGCTATCGTGGGCGACGACTAGCCTAGAGGAAAAGAATGCGCCGCTGAGAGCCTGCATCTGTAAATATGGAGCTTCAAGACAAAGAACATGGATGCTCTGAACTTGGATTTGGTGCTTTGAGGAAAAGAGGTGAGTGGTCGCTCCAAGGAAATTAGCCAGAATGCTCAATGTGAAAGAAAATATAAGCGACGTGTCTATTCTAAGGTGAAGCTATTAGGGTTCGAATTCAAGTTTGTCTTCAAGTTCGAATTTCAATAGTGGGATTTGTGGAGAGCAGAGAGAATGGATTTCGGTCATTGATTTCTCAAGCCATGTGAGCTGTTGCAAAATTGCGTAAAGCCCAAGTTGCCTGACATCTTGGAGGTTGGAAGATCAAGCTGAAGTTTGGATTTAGAGTGTTGGAACGCTGCATAAAAGGAGATCCATTCAGAGCCATGGATCATAGTCAGGTGTGAGGGATCTATTTTGTCAGGAGAGTCGCTCACTATTCTAGAGTCAACCATTGTGACCCATCTCAGTGTGCGTGGAGTCATGGGAGAAGTGTCGTGAAAGATGTGTGGTCCTTTGAAGCAGTGCTTTTTATTTTCTGATTTGGGGCTTTTCAAGTTTGAGCCGAGTTATAGTGAAGGGAGATCTTCCAGACATATTTGTTAGCTGTGGATAAAAAGCCGACAATGGTGTTTTTGGTGTTGGCCCACGCGCACGATCTACATGTAAGGCCAAGTTGAGAGATGATTGTGGAGATCGAGCTAGAGAGATGATCGTGGGAGCTAATCAGCTTAGCGTGGAGCTATAGCCTGTGACTGGTGCATGTGTATGAGAGTGCCAATCTTTTGAAAAGAGTCTCTATTTTTGGGTTGGAGTAGTGTGTTCATGTGAAGTTGTGTGAAGAGCCTTGTTCGAGTAGTTGAAGAGGACGATTGCAGCTCGTGGACGTGTATTAGAAAGCTGAGAAATGAGTGGTATAACATTTGATAGTGATATTTTTATGATGTTTTTTCAGAGAGTCCATTTGGAAGTATTTTTGGGTCGGGTAATATTTTTTATTCGTAGTATTTTTCAGTCAGAATAATTATTCAATAAACATAATGGTTTTATTGATGACCATGAATATCAGGAGGTGCGATCTATTCCACATGTTCCTGTAATCACAGAGAGAAGAAATTTCTTCTCCGAGAACCCAATTGTTAGAAATTTGATTAGATCCGCTACTAAGATGGTTGCGACAGTGGAGGATAAGACCATGGATGTTGTTCAAAGGTCGCACATGTTCGAAGATGAGTGTATTTTGATGGATGAAGAGGAACTTGGTTGCACACTTTACAAGGCTCCTTGTGATGTAAAATGGGGAGAGCATGAATCAGATTACCTTGTTTTCATTGTTCAGGATGTTGCCTTGCATCCAAATCTAGAAGAGGTTGTTAAGTACATAAGCAAAGATCAGTTGACGGAGCTCATAAGGAAAGAAAGAAAGGTGAAGATGAAACTGTATCAACAAATGAAAAAGCATGGACCCTTTAGCAAGAAGGAAAAAATGAAAGATGTGTTATCAAATCATGTGTAAGCCTAGCTGAGACTTAGACCAACAGGCATGTCAATTAAGAGTATGTTTATGTCTTATGAATTGTGTTATAGGGTATATTGTGTGTTTATCATGTGGTTGGAATTAAGGGGGAGCATTGGAAAATATTAATTCCAACCAACCAACCTTCTGCATTAACTCTATTAGTTAGGAAGTCTTCTCGAGAGTTGAGGAGGTTGTCTCACAGCTTCTGGAGACTTCAGATAGCTTCCCAAAGAAGCCATTGTCACTGACAATCCAGAAGCTTCATCATGATGTATAAAATGCTTTCTCTGGCAATGTAAATTCAGAGTTTATGGTGTGATCTGCGTTCTTTGATAGGATCATAAACATCTCTTGCTTCACGTAAATTTCAATAGCAGAGGTGCCTCTTTGCTTCATCCATGTGCGAAGCCTAACATACTTAAATTGGATCAATCATAGCTCGCATCCAGTGAACTTGATTTTCTCCTTGAGGGCATTTAGTGAAATTGAAATGATGCATAAGAAGATAGTCTTTTTCGAATACACCATAACTTTTTACCTAAAAGAAGTTGTGTGCCTAAGAAGAACTTCCAATGTCTGTGATAGGACAATTCCCACTCTCAGGAAAAATTTCTAACTCTAACAAAAAATTTCTCACCCTTAATAAATTTTCTTGGGATATAGGCACTTCCAAATCCAAATTTATTAAACCATGGTATATGTTCAATGATGTGGGCATAAATCTTGTACACATTAGCATTTGTGAAGGTGATCAAGATTTTCTAATTAAGAAGGTGAGGCAAGATTGCAATGGATACACAACCCAACTTCATTTTCAAGATGTTGCAAAAGAATCAAGATGACTTCAACAAATGCTAGAATAATGCCAAACCATAACATAAAAAGTTCATAATTTATATCCGTACATCTTGATTAAACTTCTTGAATGGCCATAAAATACTTACCACGTGATTTGTATTCTATTCATCAGAAGGATAATCTCCTCTAGGGCTTGGCACCTCTGGAATAATTTGGACTGTCTGCAAAAGTTTAGATGTTTCTCCAACACTCACATAATCATTATTTGGAATCTTCTCGTCAAGTCTATTTTATAATTCCTTTTCATGAATTTTCCCTAATGAATAATATTGTAGATAGAAGTCCATATGAAGATGATGCTAAGTTGGAAATACAATTGAAACACATCAAAAATTAGAGAAGAGAATCACTCTGCTTGAATTTATCAGCTATAGAAATATGAACACAAGTCATAGGAAGTAAACTCCAAAAGCGTGGAAATCAACACATTGAGTTTCAAATTATAAAGAAGCATTGGAGATACTAAGTTTAAAGTTTGAGGACTAAAATCTAGTTAGAATTACACTGCCAATGAAAAGAATATGCTGCCCCATTTTCTTTGCAAACATTGGGTTCATTTGGCATAACAATATATTTAATAAAAGTTTAACATGTTATTTATAGAAATTAAATTAATAAGAAAAGAATAATAGTCATTCTTCCCAACTACCCAAAATAAATTTATTTAATTAAAATTACTTATATTCATATTAAATTTAATTTCAAAATCTCAAATCAGAATATTGATGTTCCTAATTCCCTTTTTTTAAAGAAACGAGTAAGAACTTGTATTATTGAATTTTTTTGGTTATTAGGCCAAATATTTTACATATTCCAATATTCCTTGCTGGTTTGAAATTAAGAATGATGGCTCAATCCAAACTCTCCAACAAGTTCCCCATGTCACAAAAATTTCAAACCCTTTCCAACTAAAACTTCTCTAAAAAACTCCCAATATTCAAATGCATTTACATTGCATTATTCACTACTTTTGTCTTGATTTAGACTAACTTCGTGTTTTCCTTTGGAAAATGTCTTTTCCTTTCTTTCCAAATTGATTCCAACCCATGTTTTCTTCTATTTCCAACATATCATTGATGTTCCAACTTTTCAACTTAATAAAACTATAATAATTTAAAAAATTTAAACATAAAAGTACAATTTTATAGTAAACAAATAACCCATTTTTTTTAAAATCAAATAAATTAGATTTGATTTTAGTGGATATTAACTACCATCACTATCATCAATATTATCATCATTTTAAACTATAAATATTTAAACATAGTTACGATCAAACGAGAAAGTGAATTGCCACCCCTTTTTTTGAAGTAGCAAAAAAGCACCTGATTTTGAAAAGTGGTGATGCTAGAATAATTTATTTTTTTTAGCATATTTTTGGCACTTTAAATTTTCTTTTGTATCAAGTATGAACAATTTTTTTTGATGTTAGTGATTTTCATGTGATTTTGAAAAGTTCTGATGCAACATCAACCCCCTTTTTTTAGAGGGTTGATTTTTGACACTTCAAATTTTCTAATGTCTTCTTCTTCCCATAAGAATTTTTTTTAAGTGTATTTTTTGTGTTTTTTTGTATTTATTTTCCTCAATTTTCTTTGTATGAAATCTTCATTTTTTTCGCCTAGTTAAAAATAAAAAATAAAAAATAAAAATAAAATGGTCAATATTTTAAATTTACTATTTTCTATATGTTTATGTACTGTTAATTAATATTTCAATGGACATCAAATAATTGTCACTAAAACTAATAATTTTAAACATTTCACACAAAAAAACACATTTTCTATATAAATATAATGAAAAAAAATACACATTTTCAAAAATTTTGTCAAAAATGACATGTCAAATAAACAATTTTTATGGGAAAATCCTAACAGACAAAAAAAAAAAAACAAAACAAAACAAAAAACAAAAAACAAAAATCTATTCGCATAAAAATTACAGTGAAAAACATATAAGACAAATATTGAACATATAACAACAATAATCAAATGTTCATCCTTCTCATAAAATCTCAAAGTCAAAACATTACAAATAAAACTAATGAAGATCTCTCAAAATTGAGTTTGATTTGCAATAATAACTTAAATGTCATCAACAATATCATATAATCCATGTTCATCGTCTTTTGCAGCTTCATTATTTTCTTCTTCCACAATATTTCTTGCTTGAGTTTCCTCATTTTCCTCGTCTACTGGATCTTTCATATCTGCAAATCTCCCAAAGTGTCCTTTTCCAATCATTCCATATAGTAGTGGTTGTGGTTCCTTTGTTTTTTTTGCCACACGTGATTCATTAAAATCTCCTTTCCTCAAACCAACTTCTTGCATTTCATCTAGAAGAAATTGAAGAGCATTAATTCTTTGTTGAATAAAATTGCATTGTAGAGGGTCTCTTTCAATCGCAATGGAATTTCTTCCTTTTTGTAGGCAACATGCTAGTGTTGTACCTAATCATCAAGCACAAAAACAATAAGTAAATTAATATAAACACATAAAAACAAAAAAATAAAATATTAAAATTCAATTTTATATAATAAAACTTACATGAACTTGAAAATAAATCCAAAACCCAATCTCCTTCATTTGAACATAAATCTATAAGATAGTTAATCAATGTTTGTGGTTTTTGATAAATGTTAACTATCTCCCCTTTTGCATCTTTATCCTCATATGTGAATGTTTTTACGACTGCATCATGAACCAATACTTGGCTATGACTCTTTCCATCTACTTGGTTTAGAAGAATGGACTTATAGTTATCATCTTTTGCCCAAAATTCAACATGGATGAACTCACAATCACTTGTAGTTGGATGATCTATGGAAGAAATGAGATTTGACTTTTACCTGTAACATGACATAGTAAATGTTCAATCCACTTGTACATACAAAAATATTACATTAATCAAACATACAGTTTCAATGTCTTACCATGTAATATGCATCCTTGAGTTTGGTTTTCCCTTGAATATTGTTAAGAACATTACAAATTGTGTGTCTGAATGAAATGTCACAAATCTCCAAAGTGGTGATGTTGTGACTTCTTGAAAGCCTATAACCACTTTATTAAAAGCTTGATAAGTGTAAGGCTCACTATCATACTCAATGTTTGGGAAATTGAAGCCATGAGGAATGTCTGCGATAACTAGGGCATATTCCCTTTTAGGTATGATTTTTGCAATATCTTCACAGTCACATTGTATTATTTGATATTGGATAGTCGCCAGCCCATTCCAAATGAAATGATTAAGAGTAGGATCAAGTTCAACATTCCTAAGACGTTGTTTTCTCAGCCTTTCCAACTTAATTTTTTCAATGAAACTTTTGAAAGTATTTGCTAGTCCATTCGCATCCTTCTTCGACATCTTTAATGAAATAAATAAATATAAGTATAAGTAATATAATAAAAATAAAAAATTATATGAATAAAATGAATGTAAAAATCAACATACCTTTTTGAATGCAAGATACAAATATTTAAGTGTTGATGTAGAACTTGATTCTTGGTAGTTAAGTACAACATCATTCCAACTCCCTCCATTCAACATTTTAACCATATGTTCTTGTATTTTCATATAAATCTTATGACTGACTAAATAAAATAAAAATTGTTAATATAATGATATGTGTAACAAATAATACCAACAACAATATGTTATATTTAAAAGAAAATTATAATCTAAGAAAAATTAAAATTAATTGAAAAAAATTACTTTTGAAATTCTGAGCACATTTCCTCCAATAACAATTCACCTGACTTCACACGACATAATATTGATCTGAATAGTTTTTCATCTTTCACACCTTGCATTGTTCTTCTAGGTGTGATAGTCATATCATCTAGAAGTTGCTTCATTTTAGGACCTGTCTTACTGTTGGTACATATTATGGGTTTAGACATTTTAAACTTCTGATTTTTTATGCCAATATTCTCCCACAATTTGAAAATGTCATCAATCAATTCCCATATCTCCCCTGTTCTAAATTCCAACTGGAAAATGTTATCTATTCCTCTGAATAGTTCTGAATTTAATTTGACACCTTTTGATTGGATTCTATCCTCAATTTGATAACCTTTTTCCATACAACATTCCTTCTGAAAGCTTAAACTTATATTAAGCTTATCCCCACCACATTTTTCTAAAAATTCATTATGAATAAATCTAAAGCTTTGAACGAAAGTCATTGACATTCCATACTCATTATCTGCATTATGATCCCATGCCGATAACTTTGCCTCCGTTTCTTTTAAACCATCATAAATGATGCATTTCACTATTTCAAAAAGATAGTTTCTAGGATATTCCTCGATAAATTTTATTTTGGCCTCTGCTGAATGGTTCCCTCCAATTACATAATATCTGTACTCAAAACATCATGTCCTATCAAATGCCTCCTTATTGGGAACCTGATTTGGATCAACAAGAATCACATAAGGCACCACATGTGCATATGGATTGTACTTGAACAATGTTTTCAAATTATAGACATGTAGGTGATGTGCCTTTCTAATTTGATATTGAGATTGTCCTTCATCTGACCTATAGAATTGGGTGACATTAAGCTCAAATATTTTGCCACCATTAACTAATTTATTCTTCCTCATGTGATTCCAAATGACATTTTGTTTTGTTTTCATAATGCCATCCTCTAAATCAGCATCAGGTGTTATGATTTCTTTGTTGCCTTTAGAACTTTCACTTTGTTCTTCACTGTTGCTTATGATTTTAATAGATTCGCCAATTTTTTATTTCTTCTTCTTCCTAGTTGACATTTCTTCTTCTACAGAAATAATCTCCTCATCATCAAGTGGAAGAGCGACATCCATGGGCATTTTTCTTTTCAGTGTTTTATCTCTTTTCTCCTTCCTTTTCAACAACAATTCTAACCTCCTCCTCACTAATGGAAACATATTTTTGAGCTTCAGCGTGAGCTACAACTACCACATCTTCAAAAGAAACATGTTTACCTTTGTTAGATTGACCCAACGTATGGATTCTTTGTTGATCCGCTGCATGTACCATTGTAGCGTTATGGATTGTTGATCTTTGCCTCATTCTCTTTTCTTGTTCTCACTCTATATGGAAAGTGTTGATGACATTCATAATATTTGGTTCCATATAATAAATACCCTCCAGCATTATTGAAAGACTCTCAGAAAAATCCTATCAAAGAAAATAAAATATGTCAATGATCAATCATTTATAAACAATTTAATGATCATTACAATAATACATTACACATAAATATAAATAAGCATAATTACAATGTTATTTGAAATGTTAAATGAGATTTCTTCACACAATGGTGTAGATTCTTGATCTGTGTCATACTTGTACTTTCTGAGACAATATCTAACATTTTCATGTGACTTGGGCAATTTTGCAAGAACATAAACAGTGCTTGAATTCAGCACCAAACATATGTCTCGTACTCTGCCTATCACCTCATATGGTTCACCCAAATAAATCATACCACGGTATACATAGAGATGCGTAGTATCATCAGATTCAACAACTTGAAAATGCCATGTACACTCTATTTTATTTATTTCTCATTAATTCATCCATTCAGAAACAATCTTTGGTGCACTTGATGGATCAGTTGGTCAACTTTTACTTTTGGTATGTTCAACAGTCTTCAAAACGTGTCCACCTGCAACTTTAGATAATGGAATTGTTGTCTTTGTTCCAAACATATTTACAGAGACCTTCCTTGCCATCTTCCTGAGAAATATATATATATATGTTAATAAAAAAACCATATATATTACATAAAAATTAAAAACAATAAAATCAAAAATTTCACACTATAATTGTTATTTAAATATAATAATTTTTAAAAAAATTATAAAATTTATATCTGCAAATTTATAAAGTATTTATTATATACAAAATTTATTTATATATTTTTGAAATTAATAAAAAAATATTAAATATAAATTAAAATAAATAAATAAAATTATATGATTTATATCTACATTTTTATAAAAATATAATTACATACTAAATTTTAAATTATTAAAATAAAAACTCATATAAAAAAAAAAATAATAATAAATAAATAAAATAAAATATTATATATTAATTTTTCAATTATTAAATCAACAAATTATATACATAGGAAAAATTAAAAAACAAAATATTATATATTAAATTTTAGACTATTAAATTCAACATATATATGAAATTTTAAATTATTAACAAATTAACAAATCATATATAAAAAACAATTTTTTAAAAATTATTAGATATTCAATTAAAAAACAATAAAATTAACAGTAATGTATATAAAAAAATTATATATAATTTTTTTTATGATATTTAAATTTTACAAAAATAAATGTATTAATAAAATTGTATTAAATAATTATATATATATATATATGTTTTATTATTATTTTAAAATTTGTTAATCAAATTATTTTAAAATTTTATAATAATAATTTTACTAAAATTTTAATTTTAGTTTAAATTTTTTTTTTTAAACCTATGATATTGAAAAAAAAAAATTGGTTTAAAACCTAATATATTAATTAAAAATCAAAATTAATTTAATTTGCTTTTTTTTCATGTTATATATATAATTTACACATATTAAATCATATATATATTAATTTACAAAAATTAAATCATTTAAAAAAAAAAAATTAAATTTGGTTTTTGTTTTAATTTTTTATTGATTTATTTTTTTATTAATTAAGAAATTTTTATTATAATTTTTAAAAAACAATTATAATTTTTTTTGTTTTAATTTTTTATTAATTAATTTTTTTTATTTTATAATTAAAAAAAAACAAAACAAAATTATTTTTGGGCTTGCCCTTTGACCGTTCACTGGGGGCCGGGCGGGCGGAGGGGAGCTGCATGCAACCCTCTCCGCCTGCCCGGGCCCTTGGCCAGTGGCTAAATGGCCAGGCCAAAAAATAATAATTTTTTTTTATTTAAAAAGAAATCATATATATATATATATAATTAACAAATAAAAAAATTATTATATTTAATGAGATTATAATTTAAAACAAAACTAAAAAACAAATGTAAATTTTTAAATAATAAAAAATATAAAATAAAACAAATATAAATTTTAATTATAATTTTTAATAAATGAAAAAAAAAATGAAAAAAAAATCAATCTTTTTTAGAAAACTATAATTATAATTTAAAATAAAAATAAAACAATTAATTTAAAAAAAAATAGTTTTTTTATATAATATTAAATAAAAACCCAAAAACAAAAAATTATAAATTATTATTTGATAATTAAAAAAACATATAACAAATAAATTTATATAAAAGGAAAAAAAACAAAAACAAAATTCTAAATATTTGTTTTTTAAATTTAATTTTAATTAAAGTTTTCTAATATTTTCAAAAATATATATTTTAATTTAAAAAAAGTAAAATAGCCAACAAAATAAGAATTAAAAACAAAAAAATTAAAATTTTATTAATAGTGTTTAATAAATATAGTTTTAATTAAAAATCATAAATATATAACAAAAAAATAAACTAATCTTTTTTTTCTAATTGAACCGTTTTTTTTTTTTTGAATCCATGCAATAATTTTATGCTTCCCAAAAAAAAAAAATGACACCCATTTTTCCTTTCAAAAGCCTAAAAATTTTAAAAATTTCTTAATTTTTCTCCCAAAAATCCTACAAATTTGTGTTTTTTTTTTCCTTTTCATCCCTATAAAAATAAAAAATAGAAAAGAGATTTTTATGTGGTTTTTCCCGTAAAAACAAAAAAATTCCCCAAATTCATCTATAAACAGTCGATACAGAAACAAAACTAACCTTTAAAATGCATAAAACTCTTGTTGATTGTAAAACTCCCTGTGAATGTGCTATCTATGACAATGCAACTCCTCCGCAAAATCGCTCCAAACTTTTTAGCAAGACCCAGAAGACTTGATGTGATGTGATGAATAGAAACGATGAATTTAATTTTATAGCGATGATTGTGGGAATGATTTATCGTTTCTTGATTGTGCGACTAAACTTAAAATTAAAATAAAATAATTTATAGTTAATATTATAGCTTTAGGTTAGTTTACATTCATTATGGGATAAAAAAAATATTAAATATAAAAATTAATTTACTTACATAGTCGATGTTAAATAATTTAAATAGAAAAAATATTTTGAGTTTCTATCAATATTTTGAATAGAAACTAGGGTGAAATTTTCCAAAACCAAAAGTTTAGTAATATGTTTTCAAGTAAATTATAGATGAAAATTTTGGAGGAAAAAAAATTAAAACAAAATTTTTGGAGGGAAAATGTTCAACGAAAGTTTTTGGGGGCAAACTTTGGAGGGAAAATTTTGAGCAAAATTTTTTGGGGGGCAACTTTAGAGGGAAATTCTCAATCTCTAAGTTATATATTGTCATTGGGAGAGAGTGCATTTGTATCATTCGACATCTTCTGGTTGAAGGTCATGGATTCTTCTGATAGTGAAGTTTTTCTTTCTTCAGCATCAACATCTTCGTCATGCAACAACTCTATTCATTTTGATGAATGTAATAGAAATTCTTTCACTATGAATAGAGAGACAAATTTTCCACTTGGTCTTAATCCTAAGGATGATGAGAGAAACATTGATGAAGGGCAACAAAAAGAATTTCCTATGAATAGAGAGTCAATTTTTCCACTTCGTCCTAATCCTAAGGATTATGAGAGCACCACTGATGAAGGGGGGGATGAAGAATTTCCGGAATCAAAGTTTCCACATAGTCTTAATCCTAAGGATTATGAGAGCGACATTGATGAAGGGGGTGATGAAGAATTTCCCGAGTCAAAGTTCCCACTTTCTCCTAATCATAGGGATTATGAGAGCACCACTGATGAAGGGGGGGATAAAAAATTTGCAGAGTCAAAGTTTCCACTTCCTCCTAATCCTAAGGATTATGAGAGAAGCACTGATGAAGCGGGGGTTGAAGAATTTGCAGATTCAAAGTTTCGACATAGTCCTAATCCTAAGGATTATGAGAGCAAGACTGATGAAGGGCGGGATGAAGAATTTTCAGAGTCAAAGTTTCCACATATTCCTAATCCTAAGGATTATGAGAGCAGCACTAATGAAAGGGGCTATGAAGAATTTGCAGAGTCAAAGTTTCCACATATTCCTAATCCTAAGGATTATGAGAGCACCACTGATGAAGGGGAGGGTAAGGATGAACAATTTCCAGTAAATAAAGATTCAAAGTTTCCACTTAGTCCTAATCTTAAGGATTATGAGAGCACCACTAACGCAGGGGAGGATGAAGAATTTCCATTAAATAGAAATTCAAAGTTTCCACTTGTTCCTAATCCCAAGGATTATGAAACCACCACTGATGAAGGGGAGGATGAAGAATTTCGTGCAAATGATAATTTGACTATGAATAGAGAGTCATATTTTCCACTTAGTCATAATCCTAAGGATTATGCGAGCATAGGTGATGAAGGGGAGGATGAAGAGTTTCTTGCAAACAATAATTTTAGAGGCACAAATGTCAATAATGCATTTTCTCTAAGTGAGTGTTTCAAAGGTAGTTGTGGTGATGATGAATTGAGTCCTCCAAGGGAGGTTTTCAAAAGCAGGGATGAAGATGGTGAAGAATTTCGTCTAAGTCAAGATTTCAAAAGCGCAAATGTTGGTAGTGAATAATTTCCTTCATGTGAGGATGGTAATGAATATTTTCCAAGCAATGATGGTGATGAATTTTCTATCTATCTTCGTCAATATAATATTCCTCCTACTAATGATGAAAATGTTTTTGCAGATAATAATGAAATGGGGGAGACGTTGCAAGCAAATATTGTATCTAGGAGTAGGAGTAGGCCTTTTCATATCAATCCAAAATATTCCAGTTATACAAGGGATAAGATAGAATATCTCACAAGTAGAAGTTTTGTCAGTGATCTGATTTCAAGTGAATGTTGTCGAAAAGATTGCTTGAAACATATGGATTTCAAGTTTGCTATGGAGCAAAGGAAGAAATATTTGTCAATGAATAAAAGCATGCAAAATTCATTTTTAGTGGGTTGCATGCAATCTACACTGGCAGGTTATGATTATCATATTGGGAATGTATTGATATGTAGAAAGGATTTCAAAATGTTGCATTCAGTTGGTAATTTTCGTTTGTCAAAAATCCAAAACATACTGGAAAAAGACCCTACATATTATTCAGAAGTACATTATAAAATAGAGGTTGGACCATCAGCAATTACTGCAATGTCATGGATGAAAGACTTCTTTTCAAAGCATGGAGAGTGTATGCCAAATAAATACACAATACATATTCCAGATAATTTCTCAAGATGAGAAATCTACAACTTATACAGAGAATATGCAGAAGGTGCTGAAGGAGATGGTAATTTTATCACATATTCATATTTTACAAGGATATGGAGGAATGAATTCAACAATGTTCATATTCCTAAGAAAACAAGGATGGGGATTTGCAGTACGTGTGCTTCTCTTAAATAAAAAAGAGATAAATTTCAAGGGGTAAAAAGAGGTATGCATTCATAACATTAATTTTAAAAATTGGATAGTTATTAACTATGAAAATATATTTATTAATAGATTTCTTTTATTTTATGTGTAGACTCCATTGTCAAAGCACTTCAAGAGCATCACAATCAACAAACAAGTGAAAGACAAAAATTGTATAAACATAGAAAAAAGTGTTGTGATAATCCAAATAAATATTTGGGTTTGATAATTGATGGTATGGACCAAAAGAAAACACTTCTACCACATTTTGTCCGCACACCAAAAAATCTATAGGAATAAAATTTTATTCAGTTTCACTTGGTTCGCTATATGGTCTTTAATGGGAAGATGTTGCCAAGGGTTTACTTCACAACTCCAAATATTCATAATGATGCAAATCTTACCATAACTATAATCCATGATGTGCTTTCTCATTGGTCTGGTATTCTTCCTGAAGTTTTGTATTTGCAATTGGACAACACAAGCCGTGAAAATAAAAATCAAGTTCTTTTTGGATATCTAAACATGCTTGTTCAATTGAGAATTTTTAAAAAGGTAAAGGTTGGTTTAATTCTTGTTGGGCACACTCGTGACCATATTGATCAGATGTTTAGTCATTTTTAAGTAACATTGAGGAGGAAGAATGTTGGGAGCCTTCCATCATTAATTGAATGTATTAAGAAAGAATATATTCTAGAGCCGGTTTTTCATGTGCTGGAGGAAACTATTGACATGTGAAGTTTCATTTTGGGATTGCATGGTGAGGATAAATGCATTGAATAACTTAATGACATTAGCTCCCAGCATCAATTTCGTATCAAAAAAATTGATGGCAAAACACTTATATGGGGCAAGAAGTATTCAACTGTTGCAAAATGGGGGCCGTCGTTAGGTTTAGCATTTTTTAAGTTCATTCTGGATCATCCAATATTTGCATCAAAGATAATATTATTACAATCAGTTGTTGAACTCAATAATGCATGATGTTGTTGATTCAGTTTGGCGGGAGTCTTTTTTCAAGGATCAAAGTGATATCATCTCAATATCAAGAAATGAATATACACTTTTGAAGACTCCATTTATTTGGCCTCAAAATATGCCAAATGAACATGAGGAAAGAAACATTGTTGAACAACAACAATTTGAAGGCATTATTAATTCTAAATAGGAAGAGGAAATAGAAATATATATTGGTTCTAGAAGATCGCGTGCGCAACGTGAAGCCATGGAAGACCTTTATAGGGGTTCTGTGCAGGATGTTAAGGAGGGTTGCATGATAGCAGTATTAGCAGATGGAGATCCACTTTGCTATCCATTTTGGGTTGCGAAGGTTATCAAAGTCATTAAAGAAAATGAAGATATTACAGTTGTTGAGGTACATTGGTATGCCACAAGTACCCACCCATTCAATGGTGTGTACAAGCCAGAGATGGTAGTTGAAAAAAAAATTTGCAGAAAGAGAAAAAGAAAGGGTACAAATATAAATCGTCGCCGCACAGACCTATTAAAATTGAAGGATGTTGACATACTTTTCTATGACTTCAATTTAACAAAGAGAGAAACTCTCTGCTTCAAGACCATACATATTTTGAAGAAGTTTCTACCAGAAGGAACATTGTTGAGATGGGAGTCTGTTGAACCTAGTCATAGATCTAGAAGACTTTTGAAACCTGAAATGGTGGGCATGCATGTTGACTCAGATGGGGCTCTAGTTGATGAAAAAGAAGAATATGGGTCATCTTCATCTGCATCCAGTCATTCATCTGAAGATGTAGATTCTGATGGCATGCTAGATCCTATGGATGATTTTGAATAAATGTCTAAGATATTTTATGTAAATGAAGTTTGCATGGTAACTTGAAATAAATATTTTGATTTCCATGATCTCACATGAATTTATGAGTCATCTCTATGTTTGTTGGATTTAATGTTTTAATTAAAAGAAATTCATGTCTTTAGAGATGTTTGCATGGTAACTTGAAATAAATATTTTTGACTTCCATATGATCTTACATGAAGTTATGGGTCATTTCTATGTTTTTTGGATTATATGCTTTAATGTATGTGATATTCAATCTAGGAAAGTTGATATTTTGATTAAAAGTAAATAAATATTAGAAATTAATGTTGATTTTTTAAATTATATAGTGATATTGTCATGATATTATTTATTGTTATCATTTGGTATAAGATAGTTTTAAAATTGTTGAAATTTTAATGCCTCATTAAAAAGAACACTTCATTTAGATGGTCGATTTTTAGGTTTTTCTTACAATAGGATAAGTTGTCTTAGGCTAAAATTTGAAAAGAGCTATAGTTTTATCCTTTGAAATAAAAATTACTCTTGGAATAATGAATCTTTCATTTACTTGTTCATTTTTAAAAATTGTTTTAGTCATATAATTTGTCCATAATTTCATGGTTGAAATGTGTTACAAACTGAAGGTTTAATTACAAGGTTGAAAATTTGTCAAAATGTTAAGGTGTTTTTGAATTATGATATTTTATCTTTAATGCTATGGTTGAAAAAATTACAATTTCAAGGTTTTTTAGAGTCAATGTATTTTATCTTTAACAACATGGATGGAAATAGTTGGAATTATCAAGATTCGAGACATGATATTTTATCTTTAACATCATGTCCGAGAATTCTTGGAATGTTACAGTTTTTCAAAGTCCGGATATTTTATCTTTAACTCCATTGCTAAAAATTACTCTTGGAATAATGAATCTTTCATTTACTTGTTCATTTTTAAAAATTGTTTTAGTCATATAATTTGTCCATAATTTATTGGTTTAAATGTGTTACAAACTGAAGGTTTTTAATTACAAGGTTGAAAATTTTTCAAAATGTTAAGGTGTTTATGAATTATAATATTTTATCTTTAATGCTATGGTCGAAAACAATTACAATTTTAAGGTTTTTTAGAGTCAAGATATTTTATCTTTAACAACATGGATGGAAATAGTTGGAATTATTAGAATTCGAGACATGATATTTTATCTTTAACATCATGTTTGAGAATTGTTGGAATTTTACAATTTTTCAAAGTCCGAATATTTTCTCTTTAACTCCATTGCTAAAAAATGTCAAAATTGTAACCCGATCTTTTTTTTGTTATTCCAGAATAAACAATTTTTTTAAGGGTGTTTTTTTTATCCATTTTTCTAAAAAAATAATGGTTTTTACTTCCATTTAAAAAACATGTTGAAAATTTACCCTTAAAAAAAACATCGTTTTGGAATAAACACTTCTCAATTTTGGGTTGTTTTTCATGTTTTTTTGGGGTTTTTGGGCTTGAGTACCCGTTTTGAGGTAATAGTTCCCATTTCATCCATAACTATGTTTTTATTAAAAAAAAATAGATTATTATTTTTTTGTTGATCAAAAAGTGTCTATTAAGTTATAAAAAAGGTACATTTTACAGTCTAGTTCCTCTCTGCTCTCTAGGCTTCAATCCGACCATATTTGTTAGTCAGAAAAAAATTACAAAAACAAATAAGATATTGCCTTGTTTCAAATAAGCTACATAGACAAAAGGCCCTACTTTCCAGAAAACTAACAACACCAAAAAATAACCAGCTGAGCATTTACAAAGGAGGTTTTGGTGCCTTAGCAACACCATGATCGACTTGATGACCAAAACCTTCATGCACATGGAATTCAACATGAGATAGATGAGCTTCTATTTCATCCAACCGCTCGTTAGTTTTGTGTTGGCTTCGACGAACCGAGGCGAGATGCTCCAAAATCTCCCCTTGGGTGAATTGTATATCATTAATATACGTAACAGTTTCATTGCCGTCTTCATACCTTTACTCATACAGAATGTCCAGACTGGCCACCATGTCCCGCAACTACTCCACAATTGATGTAAGGGAAGGCACCTGTTCCACCAGGCCTGATGACAAGACTCGGTTATGGGGAACCTCGCCCTCTTCGTCAACTCTACCCACCCCCTCATCAGCTCTCTCCCCATTTGTGCCTCTACGACCGCAACCCTGTAGGGCACGACCCCATTGATGGATCATCCCTGCACTAAGCATGCAACACCAACTCCGCTGAGAGTACAGGACACCTGAGCCATGCCCATGCCACCAATTAACACAATTCCATCACTTAGGAGGTTGTGTAGCTCCCCACCACCCACAATGGCCAAGATTGTTACCACCCCCTCCCTGACTACAAAAACAAAAGAGATTCCCAAGTGGGCTGGCACAGGACCCCCCAACGATACTAATTCGCCACAAACAGTAATCCACGAATTCACCACAAAGAGTACTCCACATACTCTCAAAATACACAGTAAAAAGGACCAACAAAAAACTACTCTTCACAACACCCAAGACAAGCCACAATCATTAACTGTATTAAGTAGGAAGTCTTCTCGAGAGTTGAGAAGGTTGTCTCACAGCTTCTGGAGACTTTAGATAGCTTCCCAAAGAAGCCACTATCACCAACAATCTAGAAGCTTCATCACGAAGTATAAAATTATTTCTATGCAATGTAAATTCGGAGTTTGTGGTGTGATCTACGTTCTCTGATATGGTATTGGAGATCAGGTGAGTTGTGAGGAGAGGTGAGATGTGAGGAGAGGTCGAGTGGTAAATAAATGTGTGAGGTTGATTGTTGTGCTAAGTGTTTGAGTGTCCTCTTTTTAGTGTTTGAGTGTGCAGAGAGTGTGAGCTCTTGTTGTTGTGGAAAAGCGACATAGTGTGAAGCGATTGAGTTGAGTTTTCAACTCTGTTATGATTGTTAAGGCATAGTCGACTTGAGGAGTAAGACAATATGGAGCTTCCTAGAACAATGTTAGAAGAAGCACACTAAGCACTGTATGTAGTCATGTTTATGTTGAGAAAGGGTCGTGAGGGATCGTTGGCATAACGGTTGAGTTGTGACAGTTGTGAGGTAGCGTTGCTGTGGACAACAGTGTTGTTCATGAGCACCAAAGGATAATCATTGTCATGTGTGTTTTCATGTAAGAGAACGTGTGTGGTTCGTGGACTTGTGTGTTGAGTTTACCGTAGAGTCCTTAAAGGTGGATTGGGCCATATTGTCAGTAGAGGACACCATATGAAATGAAGAGGAGAATGGGATTATGGACCCGGCTTCCTTTTGATTTTATTGCCTTTTCTATCAGGACCTGTATGTTTAAGGTGTTATGGGTGCTAGGTGCTAACTCTTTTTGTCTTGCCTCCGATGATATTTGTGGGGAAGTTTGTTCGGCTTCATTTTCTTTCTAGCTGTTGATAGGATTGTGGATTCGTTGGTTTGGTTTGTAGTCTCAGTGGACAGCACACTGCCCGGGACCCATAGGCCCTCATAAGCCCCATACTTTATGTAAATATTTTCCTTTTTTAATGATATAGAAGGCTCGAATCTTGCTTCAGCAAAAAAAAAAGAAATGAAGAGGCGAATGAATTGAATGCCTGTGCAAGTGATATTTTTCGTTCATTGAGGCCGACATGAGGATTCACCTATTGTTGTTGTGGAGTCAAGAAAATTGTTGTTCCTGTTGTCATTATTGTGTCTTGACAAGGCTGTGTTTAGCCAAAGTCGTGAGTAAATTGGTTGTTACTATGAGGTGCCAAGGTGAAGTGCAAAACTTAGTGAAAACTTGGTGTTGTTGGTTTCAAAGGCAGTAAGCAATTTCAAAAGCGGGGGATTTGTAAGGAATCTTGTGAAAATCTCTCATAGGCTGTAGTGGACGATTATTAGCCTAGAGGAAAAGAACGCGCCACTGAGAGCCTGCATATGCCAATATGGAGCTTCAAGACAAAGAACGTGGATGCTTTGAACTTGGATTTGGTGCTTCGAGGAAAGGATGTGAGTGGTCGCTCCAAGGAAATGAGCTAGAATGCTCAATGTGAAGGAAAATATAAGTGACATGTTTGTTCTAAGGTGAAGTTATTAGGGTTCGAATTCAGGTCTGGATTCAAGTTCAATTTTCAATAGTGGAATTTGTGGAGTGCAGAGAGAATGGATTTCGATCATTGATTTCTCAGGCTGTGTGAGTTGTTGCAAAATTGTGTAAAGCCCAAGTTGCCTGACATCATGGAGCTTGGAAGATTGAGCTGAAGTTTGGATTTAAAGTTCTAGACCACTACAAAAAAGGAGATCCACTCATAGTTGTGGATCATAGTTAGGTGTGAGGGATCTGTTCTGTCAGAAGCGTCACTCACTATGCTAGACTCAACTGTTGTGACCCATCTCAGTGTGTATGGAATCGTGGAGAAGTGGCATGAAACCTATGTGGTCCTTTGAAGCAGTTCTTTTTATTTTCTGATTTATGGCTTCCGAAGTTTGAGTTGAGTTGTAGTGAAGGGAGATCCGCCAGAAAGATTTGGTGGCTTTGGATATAAAGTCCACTGTGGTGTTTTTGGTGTTGGCCTACATGCAGTATTTGCATGTAAGGCCAAGTTGAGAGTCGACTATGGAGATCAAGCTAGAGAGCTGACCGTGGGAGCTAATTGGCTAATCATGGAGCTGCAGCCTGTGATTGGTGAATGTGTAGGAGAGTGTTAATCTTTTGAAAGGTGTCTTCGTTTTGGGTTGGACTAGTATGTTCATGTGAAGTTGTGTGAATAGCCTTGTTCGAGTAGTGGCAGAGGAAGATTGCAGCTCATTGACGTGTATTAGGAAGATGAGAAATGAGTGGAATAATTTTTGATAGTGATCTTTTTGATAATTGTTTTTCAGAGAGTCCATTTGGAAGTATTTTTGGGCCGGGTAATATTTTTTATTCAAGTAGTATTTTTGAGTCAGAAGAATTATTCAATAAACAAAATGGTTTTATTGATGACCATGAATATCAGGAGGTGCAGTCTATTCCACATGTTCCTGCAATCACTGAGAGAAGAAATCGCTTCTCCCAGAACCCAATTGTTAGAAATTTGATTGGATCCGCTTCTAAGATGGTTGCGACATTGGAGGATAAGACCATGGATGTTGTTCAGAGGCCGCACATGTTTGAAGATGAGTGCATTTTGATGAATGAAGAGGAACTTGGTGGCATACTTTACAAGGCTCCTTGTGATGGAAAGTGGGGAGAGCATGAATCAGATTACCTTGTTTTCATTGTTCGGGATGTTGCCTTGCATCCCAATCTAGAAGAGGTTGTTAAGTATGTAAGAAAAGAGTAGTTGAAGGAGGTCATAAGGAAAACAAGAAAGGTGAAGATTAAACTGCATCAACAAATAAACAAGCATGGACCCTTTAGCAAGAAGAAAAAAATGAAATATGTGTTATCAAATCGTGTGTAAGCCTAGTTGAGACTTATACCAGTATGCATGTCAATTAAGAGTATGTTTGTGTCTTATTAATTGTGCTATATGGTATATTATGTGTTTGTCATATGTCTGGAATTAAGGGGGAGTGTTGGAAAACATTAATTCCAACCAACCAACCTTCCGCATTAATTGTATTAGGTAGGAAGCTTGCTCGAGAGTTGAGGAGGTTGTCTCGCAGCTTCTGGAGACTTCAGATAGCTTCCCAAAGAAGCCACTGTCACCAACAATCTGGAAGCTTCATCACGATGTATAAAATTCTTTCTCTAGCAATGTAAATTTGGAGTTTGTGGTGTGATCTGCATTCTCTGATAGGATCATAAACATCTCTTTCTTCACGTAAATTTCAATAGTAGAGGCACCTCTCTGCTTCATCCATGTGCGAAGCCTAACATACTTTAATTGGATCGATCATAGCTCGCATTCAGTGAACTTGATTTTACTAAAATGATGCATAAGAAGATTTGTGATAGGACTATTCCCACTTTGAGGAAAGATTTCTAACTCTAACAAAAAATTTCTCACCCTCGATAAATTTTCTTGGAATATAGGCACTTACAAATCCAAATTTCTTAAACCATGGTATATGTTCAATGATGTGGGCATAAATGTACATTGTGATAGGACTATTCCCACTTTGAGGAAAAATTTCTAACTCTAACAAAAAAATTATCACCCTTAATAAATTTTCTTGGGATATAGGCAGTTCCACATCCAAATCTCTTAAACCATGGTATATGTTCAATGATCTGGGCATAAATATTGTACACATTAGCGTTTGTGAAGGTGATCAAGATTTTCTAATTAAGAAGGTGAGGCAATATTGCAATGGATACACAACCCAACTTCATTTTGAAGATGTTGCAAAAGCATCGAGATGAGTTCAACAAATGCTAGAATAATGCCAAACCATAACACAAAAACTTCAGAATTCCTATCCCTACATCTTGATTAAACTTCCTGAATGGCCATAAAATACTTACCGCGTGATTTGTCTTGTATTCATCAGACGGATAATCTCCTCCAGAGCTTGTCCCCTTTGGAATAATTTGGACTGTCTACAAAATTTTAGATATTTCTCCAACACTCACATAATCATTATTTGGAATCTTTTCGTCACATATATTTTCTAATTCCTTTTCAAGGATTTTCCCTGATGATTAAGATTGTAGATATAAGTCCAAATGAAGATGCTGCTACGCTAGAAAACCAATTGAAACACATTAGAAATTAGAGAAGAGAATCACTCTACTTGAATTTATCAGCTATAGAAATATGAACATAAGTCATAGAAAGTAAACTCCAAAAGCGTGGAAATCAACACGTTGGGTTTCAAATTATAAAGAAGCAATAGCAATACTAAGTTTAAAGTCCAAGGACTAAAATCTAGTTAGAATTACACGCCAATGAAAAGTATATGCTGCCCCATTTTCTTTGCAAGCACTGGGTTCATTTGGCATAACAATATATTTAATAAAAGTTTAACATGTTATTTATAGAAATTGAATTAATATGAAAAGAATAATAATCATTCTTCCCAACTACCCAAAATAAATTTATTTAATTAAAATTACTTATATTCATATTAAATTTAATTTCAAAATCTCAAATCGAAATATTGATGTTCCTAACTCTTTTTTTTCAAAGAAATGGGTAAAAACTTGTATTCTTGAAAAATTATGGTTAATAGGCCAAATCTTTTACATATTCCAATCTTCCTTGGAGGTTTGAAATTGAGCATGATTTTCAATCCAAACTCTCTAACGAGTTCCCCATGTCACAAAAATTTCAAACCCTTTCCAACTAAAAATTCTTTGAAAAAACTCCCAATATTCAAATGCATTTACATTCCATTATTCACTACTTTTGTCTTTTTTTGGACTAACTTAGTATTTTCCTTTGCCAAATGTCTTTTCCTTTCTTTCTTTTCTATTTCTGACATATCATTGATGTTCCAACTTTTTAACTTAATAAAACTATAATAATTTAAAAATTATAAACATAAAAGTAAAATTTTAAAGTAAACAAATAACCCATTTTTTAAAAAATCTAATAAATTAGATTTGATTTTAGTGGATATTAACTACCATCACTATCATCAATATTATCATAATTTTAAACTATAAATATTTATTAAAAAAAATTAGATTATTATTTTTTTGTTGATCAAAAAGTGTCTATTAAGATATCAAAAAAGCACATTTTACAATCTAGTTCCTCTCTCTCGGTTTCACTTCGACAATATTTGTTAGTCAGAAAAGAAATACAAAAACAAAGAAATTATTACCTTGTTTCAAAGAAGTTACATAAACAAAAAGGCCTTACTTTCAGAAAGCTAACAACACCAAAAAATAACCAGCTGAGCATTTACAAAGGAGGATTTGGTCCCTGAGTGACACCATGACAAACTTTCATGTACATAGAATTCAATATGAGCTAGATGAACTTCTATTTCATCCAACTGCTCGTTAGTTTTGTGTTGGCAGGAGAGATACTCCAAAATTTCCTCTTAAATGGATTGTATATCATTAATATACCTAATAATTTCATTGCGGTCTTCATACCTTTGCTAATACAGAATGAACATTAATGAAAAAAAGGGCATATGTTCCACCATGCCTGACTACAAGACTCGGTTGTGGGGAACCTCTCCCTCTTCGTCCACTCTACTCGCTCGCTCATGAGCTCTCTCCCCATTTGTGCCTCTACGACCACCACGAATATGGCAGTGAAGTGGAGAATCTGGACTGGGATAAATTTTGAAGAGATACATTGTACTCGGCAAGGATTTTGAAGTGGAGACACCAATTTAAAATTTTTTAGTAAGTTAAAATAAATTATTTTTATATAAGATAAAAATTAATTTAAAATTTTATGACTATTTTATTTGTGGTATTATTTATTTGGCCAGGTTGTACCTATTTTAAATAAAAAAATTATATATATATTAGTTTAGCATGGCATCATTTGAGTATTGTTTTTTTGTTAAGTTATACATATTTTAAATGAAGAATCCTATTATAGGGCTAAGAGCATGTATTTTTTTAAAGAGATTACAAATTTAAAACCAAAAAGAAGAATATGTATATATATTTTTTTTAAAGAGATCACAAATTTAAAACCAAAAAGAAGAGTATGTATACTATGACTTTAAATAACAATAATAATATTTATGTATGGTTTGTATAAAAATTAATAAAATTATTTTCATTCACAGGGTCATTGTACTTATTTTAAATAAAAAAAATTAAATATATATGTATATATATATTTATTATTAGTTTACCTTACCCTGATTTGAGTATTGTTTTTTTTTAAGTTATACATATTTTAAATGAAGAATCTTATTATAGGGCTAAGAGCATGTATTTTTTTAAGAGATTACAAATTTAAAACCAAAAAGAAGAATATGTATACTATGACTTTAAATAACAATAATAATATTTATGTATGGTTTGTATAAAAATTATATGGAAAAAATTTAATAAAATTATTTTCATTCAGAGGGTCATTGGACTATAGGAGCAGTTTCACTCACATTTCAACGCTATGCCCTGCTCTGCAATGGGGATGACGATTAAACTATTAATCACCACTGTGTTACTTATAGTCTCTCCATTTGCTTTGCACTTATTGGACTTATTGACTTTGGGCTTATTGCGTGTGAAGTGATTCTTTGAGAAGAAATATAAATATTACTTTTTATTAAATATTAACTACTGAAATTTGGAAATTTGGATTCATTGTATGTGAATGTGAAATATGGTGTTTATATTTAATTTTATTATTTAGAATAATGATTTATTTGGTCTGATATAAATATAAATATAAATTATTTATTAAGTATTAATTACTGAAATTTGGAAATTTAGATTCATTGCATGTGAATGTGAAGTATGGTGTTTATATTTTATTTTATTTATTTAGAATAATGATTTATTTGGTTTGATATAATATGTTGTTTAGGTTAATTTTAAATTTTTTTTCCTGAGATTTAATTTTTTTTTTTTTTTTTTTTGTAAATTATTGAATAAAATTTTTTAAATATAAACTATTTATTAAATAAAGTATTATAACTTTAGATCATTAAGGGTGAAGTGATTATTTACTAAGAGATTTAAATATATGTTATTCAGTAGGTGAAGTATTGAAATTTAAAACTTTGGCTAATTTAGTTTTAAGTAATTCTTTGGGAAGTATTGAAACTTAGAAGTTTGGCTTAGTGAGTGTAAAGTGATTTTTTGCCAAGAAATTAAATGTGAAGTGGCTTTTTACACAAAAATTTAAATATATTATATTTATTATATAAAATATTGAAATTTAGAAGTGTGAAATGTGAGTGTAAGGTAAGGTGTTTATATATATATTTATTTGATATAACAATATATTGAATAAAAGTTTAAGATGTTTTTTTAGAAATGAAATATAAATATAGAAAATAATAGTTATTCCTCTAATCACACAAAAATAAATTTAATTCACAATAAAATCACTTTTGAATATTTATATTAAATTCAATTACAAAATCTCAAATAAAATTCCTAACATTTTAATTTATTAAACTATAATAATTTAAGAATTATAAACACAAAAGCTTTTTTTTTAAGTAAATAAATAAACATTTTCTTTCTAAATTCTAATAAATTACAATTGGTATTAACCACAATCACCATCGTTAACATTATTATCATTCTACACAATAAATATTTATTTAAAAAAAAAATTATTAACTAAATACAAATATACAATTTTTTTTATATTTACAATATCAATGGTAAATAATTCTTTTTTTATATATTTTATTTATTCATATGATAAAACATAAAATTTCTATATATATAAAAAATAAAAATCCACACTCACGTATCCTTTCCCCAACTTAACCTCCTTTCTCATTGATAATCAAATAAATAATAAATCTACGATATAATAAACTCAAATTTGGCCAATGAGATGATAACATTTTCATGCATATGTTGTTATTGTAGTTGGACTGCTTCATTTGCCTTAATGATATATGTTGTTTAACTTATGTACTTGTGTATGAACTGATTCACATGCAATTATATGAATATTGTTGTTAATGTGTTGCATATGTTGTTAATGTTGTCACCATCCATGTCGACTACTCTGTTGGACATTAGACAGACCTTTCACTTGAACCTTGCTATAACAATCGTCACACTCGTCTCAGACTGATCCGTGAGTATTGTACATGTTATCTTACCTTGTATGATGTGACTGCCACATTTGAGTGGACTGCTCCATCGGAAGCTGTGCATGTCCTTTGTTTTGTGTGTTCCTAGCCGAGTTGGGACTGATCCCTTTCAACTCGGAACTCACCTTCACCTCCTTCTCCTTTCGAAGTGTTGGAACCTCTCATACACCTTCCTTGACTCACTGCATCAGTCACACCTTTGCTACTGACAGAGTTATCCTACTTGCCTCTGTGCGACATTGCGATCAAGGCATTACCTTACAACCCACTGTTGGGACTCCTACACAAAACGGTCTGAGGTCTAATTGGGACTTCTTACCAGGGAGATCCCTTTGACATGTTGGCGGGTCCACCACCATCAACATTTCTGGCGCTAGAAGGAGGGCCTGATGACAAGCTTTGTCCTCTCATCCAGTTTTGAGCCTTTGCATATCTTTCATGGAGTTTTGCACTCTTTTTCCCCGCTGTTTTTTTCAAATCATGAAGAAGTCTCCATCTCGAGGAAGCTTTTCGATCTCTTGTCCACTCACACGTATGATGGTGAAGGCGAAGTGGCCTGGCCTAAGCACTTACATAACTTTGTTTCCATGATTCATGATGAAGATGAGTTTTCTAATGAACAGGCCGGTTCGCTGCTTGCATACACACTTTGCGAATCTCCATTTCGTTTGGTGCTCAGCCTACCGGCTGAATTTGAGCACTTCTATGATCTTATTTAAGACACGTTCTATCATTTTGATCTAGACCATCTTGACCGGAAACTGTTACAGCAATGGAGGGATTTGCATGAATTCATTATTGATTTTTAGCAGTGCTTCCGTGATTTGCAATTTCAAGCTCCAAGGAGCCAGATGAAATTTGCTTATCTTTGGGATTAGTTTGAGTACTGCCTTAAGAAATCTGCCCATCCCAAGAGAAAGTTTGAGATCAATCCTTGCTCAACATTCTTCGTTGGTCGAGCTACGCAATATCATGTGGAAGAGGGCACTGTCTCAACTGACTGTCTGCCTTCCTCTTATTCAACGGCTCCACCAGTGCTCAGTGATGTTGATGATCATGCTCACACACCTGTTCATCCTTCACACCCTCCCAACATCACTTCACTCAATTTTCGCGCAGATTTGGTTGTGAGTCCTTCGAGTCCTCATATGCATTCTTTTCTACGACCTCCGTCTTCACACCCGGGTTTTTCTCCAGATGATGTTGTCTTGTGTTCATCCATTTCGGACTCTTCACTTATTGTGAATGAGGAACAACCCACTAACGGAGTTGGTGTTTCACAGCCAACATGCACTGTCATTCATGAAGAGTATGAGTGGGAGCTTGAGCATCAACACTCGGTGAAGGATGACTCCCTCTTGTCCGAGCCCCCTCCATTCTTTCCTAACATTGTTGGTGAACTTGTTATCCATGATTTTGCATGTGTGTCTTCATCCACGAATGCACCCATTGTTGATCTTTCGCAAGACGCACCATATGTTAGCCCATCATCCAACAATGGAGGGGACCAATCATTCATTGGAAATCCACTTGATCTTTCATCTATGTTTTCTGGAAAAACAGAGGGTGAACATCCTTCCTCCTCATCTACCCCTCTGCTTTTTCCAGAAAAGCAGAGGGTGAACGTCCTTCCTCTTCATCTTCCATGATTTGCCGTTTCCCTAAGTGACACCATGACAAACCTTCATGTACATGGAATTCAACATGAACTAGATGAACCTCCATTTCATCCAACGACTCGTTAGTTTTATGTTGGCAGGGGAGATTCTCCAAAATCTCCTATTGAATGAATTGTATATCATTAATATACATAATAATTTCATTGTGACCTTCATACCTTTGCTCATACAAAATGAACATTAAGGAAAAAAAACATGACTCGGTTGTGGGGAACCTCGCCCTCTTCGTCCACTCAACGCACTCGCTCATGAGCTCTCTCCCCATTTGCGCCTCTACAACCACCACGAATATGGCAGTGAAGTGGAGAATCTGGACTCGGATAAATTTTGAAGTGAAGAGATACATTGTACTCGGCATGAAGAGATACATTGTACTCGGCAAGGATTTTGAAGTGGAAACACCATTTTAAAGGTTTTTTTAATAAGTTAAAATGAATTATTTTTATATAAAATAAAAATTAATTTAAAATTTTATGACTATTTTATTTGTCGTATTGTTTATTTGGTCAGGTTGTACCTATTTCAAATAAAAAAAATTATAATTATAATTATATATATATATATATATTAGTAGTTTACTGTAACATGATTGGAGTATTGTTATTTTGTTGAAGTTATACATATTTTAAATGAAGAATCTTATTACCAGGCTAAGAACATATGTTTTCTTTTAAAAAATTACAGATTTAAAACCAAAAAATAAAATATGTATACTATGATTTTAAATTATAATAATAATATTTACTATAATATAGTTTGTATAAAAATTATATAGAAAAAATTTAATGAAATTATTTTCATACATATATATTTGGTATAAAAATCACATTAAATAAATTGAACTCATATAAAAAGAGGAGATCATTGAATAGCCCTTTTTCTTACAGGATCATTGATTCACTTGTTTAAATAATTGTAATCAGTGTTTTTTTAAGAGCAATCAAGATGAAATATATTTTTGAAAGCCACAACCACAACAACAAAATTTTTTCAATCTTTCGCTGAGAAAGCCACTTTGTCAGGCTTCCAATTTTCTGAGTCTCAAAGACTTCAACTTTTTGAGTGGGGCACGCCGGTGTGTGAAATTCAATTAATTCTATAGCTTTCCGATACCAATGAATTATAAAAGCAGCTTCATTCAGAATTTGACTTCAGGTTTACAGGGTCATTGGACTGTAGGAGCAGTTTCACTCACATTTCAAAAGAGAGAGCGTTCCAATGCTATGCCCTGCTCTGCAATGGGGATGACGATTAAACTCTTAATCACCACTGTGTTACTTATAGTCTCTCTATGTACGGGAATGCGCTTCGCCGCAGCTGATCCAGAGACTCCTATTGTTTGGAGCGTTTGTGGGAAGAGCGGCAATTATACTTATACAAATGGTAGTGCGTTTCAGCTTAATCTAAACAAGGTTTTGGATTCACTGGTGAACAATGTTTATGCCACCGGATTCAATACCTCTAGTATTGTTTCTCAGGGGGCAAACAGCAATAGTACTGTTTACGGGCTTGTCCAGTGCAGGGGAGATTTAGATTCTTCCGATTGCAGACAGTGCGCATCCACGGCTAAAGCAAATCTTGTTCAGGTTTGTCAAAACACTTCTGGATTGATTCAACTAGACGGCTGCTTCTTGCGTTACGACGATCATAATTTTTACAACGATATTGAGAGTACGAAGGAGACACCAAGTATTATTCTTTGTAACACTGGGAACAGCAGTCAGCCACAGCAGTTCACAACTGCTGTGAGAGCCTTGCTCTCAAATAGTACCGCTAATGCTCAACAGAGCCCCAAACTTTTCGCTGCAGATTCAGTCGCTGCGCCTGGTAATATATCGCAGACTATATACAGCTTAGCACAGTGTTGGAGAGATCTGTCCCGGACAAGCTGCGGATCGTGCCTGACTTTTGCCTTAGAAAATATATTTGCATGCCAAAGTGGAGCTCTTGGGGCACAATTCGGATCTCAGAACTGCTACTTGCGTTACGAGGTTTATGAATTTTTCAATACCTCTGTTCTGTCGCCGCCACCAGGGGAAAGTACTCCAGTGTCTTCTGGTATGTTCTTCTCATATTTTACATCGAAAAGATATTGTTTTTAAGATTTTGTTTTGGTGAAATAAAAGATATCCAATTTAGTTAGAATTGTTGTGCAAATTTTGCAGGAGGCAAAAAATCTAATGTCCTCAGAATAATTCTGGGCGTATTAGCTGCCATGGTTGTATTAATTGCGATCATAGGCCTTTGGAAGTGGAAGCTTTTCTCTCGACGGAAGCTTCAGGATCAGATTTATCGAACTAGAGGTCCAGAAATTGCTAAATTGTTTAGCCTCGAGGATTTTCAGCTTGTGTCTTGTGAACTGTTCACCAATTTGTTTACCTTGCAATGGGTTTCGCAGGTGACCAAGGAGAGATTAGCTTAGCTCCGAGTATAGCGAATGCGGAACTAATTTTCAAGTACGATTTTCTGAGAGAAGCTACCTCCAATTTTAATTTGGAGAACAAGCTTGGAGAAGGGGGTTTTGGATCCGTATTTAAAGTGAGCTCTTGGTCCTGCATTGAATTCACTTTGATATTTAAATGTAATGGAGATTAGAAGTCATTTTAAAGTTTATTGATCTGCAGGGGATTTTACCAGATAACAGAGAGGTTGCAGTGAAACGGTTGTATATTTCTTCAAGGCAGGGAGACGCTGAATTTTTGAATGAAGCAAATCTCATCAATCGTATTCAGCACAGGAATCTTGTGAAATTGCTTGGTTGCTCCGTTGAAAACTCGGAAAGGCTACTGGTTTACGAATACCTTCCCAACAGTAGTCTCGACAGGATTCTATTTGGTTTCTACTCACTCTCAGTCGCTACATATAGATCATAAAGTTCTTAGTTTGTATATATAGATTGCTAATCCCTTTACTGTGCATTGCAGATGCAACGAAACGCCATTTACTTGATTGGAAAAAGCGGTATGAAATCATGGTTGGAGTTGCACGTGGGCTGGCCTATCTTCACGAGGAATCTGAGATTCGGATCATCCACAGAGATATTAAAGCCAGCAATATTTTACTAGATGAAAAACACAGACCCAAAATAGGAGACTTTGGATTAGCCAGGTTTTTTGCAGATGATCGGAGCCACGTTAGCACTAGAGTTGCAGGAACTTTGTAAGAATTTTCCCTACCAATGAAATGTTTGAGGTTCCTAAAAAATTCATTCGGTTAAGTCTTTAAGATATGGAGATTTGATTAAATATGGCATTTTGCAGAGGTTACATGGCCCCTGAGTACGCTTTGCGTGGACAGCTGACAGAGAAAGCGGATGTATTCAGCTTTGGAGTCCTTCTACTTGAGATTATCAGTGGAAGAAAGAATCAGAGTTCGGGTGAAAACATGGAATTTCTCATCGAAGGAGTATGTTTCCTGTGGTTCTCATCTTTCTAATCGAATTTTTTTCCTATATGCAGAGCTTCTTGCGAACTAAAGTTTTTATTTTTATTTTTTTTGATATTGGCCAATTACCAGACATGGAGATTGTATAAAACAGAGAGAGCTTTAGAAGTTATGGATCGGACATTGGATGACAGTTATTCATGGGAGGAATGCATTAGAGTGATTAAAATCGGTCTTCTGTGCACGCAAGCGGTTGCAGCGTTGAGGCCTTCAATGTCCCGGGTGGTGTGGATGCTGACAAGTGAGCGAGAAGATCTTCCCTCGCCCACAAAGCCTGCTTTCATAGATCTGGATGGTGTGGGGGTACCCAACGTAGGTAAGCGAGGCAGAGTTATTGACCCTGACAAAGCATCAAGCAGTAATTGGTCATCGGAAGCACCAACTTCTTCTTCAGCACCTTCCGATATCTATTCTGCAGCAGCTGATCCTTCATCAAGCATTCTGGAGCCAAGGTGAAAGTCAGGCAATGCCTGTAGCCTCTTGGCAACATCCTAACCATTACCTGCTCAGACTGTAGGAACACATGGTAGAATGCCTTTTAAAACGAAGAGCAGTGAAGCATCTGCTCTGGGAGACAGGGGATACGTTGTGAGAGTTCAATACCCCAAAGCACCTGATGCATCCACTATTTACAATATTCATGGTTATGGAATGTTCAAACCATGGAATGTTCATTTAGTTTTACTGGAGAAAGCATGGAATGTTCATTTAGCTTAACTGGAGAAAGCATTTTAATTTGTATTATTTAAATTGGTTTTTTATTATATATATAAATTTAAAATCTTGAAAATTTTTAAAATATTTTAATTATGCAAAAATTATAAATCAAATATCAGTAAATTCCTCTAAATTTTAAAAAAGTTAAACTTAAAAAATTTAGCAGAAAACTTCTTGACTTAATTTCCAAGTGATACGCCTGAGTGGGAAGGGACTATATATATATTCAATAATGAGGTGATGTAATTATTAGTGAGATTGTTAGATGCTTTATACCCGTGAGTGGGAAAGGACAGTGTATATATATTCAAGAATGAGGTGATGTAATTCTTAGTGAGATTGTTAGATGCTTTATGTTAATTATAATCTTCAAATGTTCTTTGTAATAATCTTCAAATGTTCTATGTACTTTACAAAGAGATTTATATATAAACTATTTTTTACAAAGAGGTTTAAATACAAGCTATTCATTTATTGAATGAAGTATTGAAACTTGGGCTCACTGATGGTGGTCTTGTGTTTCTATTTTATAAATTAAATATTGTAATGAACCATGAGTAACCATAATTTAATATGGTTTTATTTATTTAAAGACATTTATATAAATTATTCATTAAATGATGTACTGAAACTTTGGACTTATGGAGTGTGAAGTGATTCTTTGCCAAAAAAAATATAAATATAAATTATTTATTAAGTATTAACCACTGAAATTTTGAATTTCCACAGTGAATGTGAAGTATGGTGTTTATATTTATTTATTTTTCTTTTAAAATAATAATATATTTAGTTTGATATGATATATTGTTTTTTTTAATTTTAAAATGATTTTTTTATTGAAATTTAAATGTAAATTATTGAATAAAATTTTTTAAATATAAACTATTCATTAAATAGTGTATTAAAACTTTCGCTTAAGTGTGAAGTGATTTAAAAAAATAATAATAGTATATATTATTCAGTGTGCAAAGTATTGAAACTTAAAACTTTGAGTTATTGTGATTCTTTCGAAAGAGATTAGTGTGAAATGAATTTTTATTAAGAAATTTAAATATATTATATTTATTAAGTAAAATATTGAAATTTGGATTAGTATGATGTTTTTATGTGATTTTTATAAAAATTGAATTTAAATATAAAAAGTAATTACTATTTTTTCTAATCACGTAAAATAAATATAATTAAGAATAAAAATGTTTTAATTTTTTTTTTTTAATTTAATTACAAAATCTCAAATAACATTTTAAGATCCCAACATTTTAACTTATTAAAACTATAATAATTTAAAAATTATAAACACAAAAACAAAATGTTAAAGTAAAAGAGTGAACTTTTCCTTTCTAAATTCTAATAAATTAAAATTGATATTAATGACAATCACCATCATTAATATTATTATCATTCTACACAATAAATATTTATTTAAAAAATGTTATTAAACAAGTAAATATATATATATATATATATATATATATATATATATATATATATATATATATATATATATATATATTATTTACAATATAAAATATAAATATAAATTAATTAATTATATAATCAATAAATATTATAATTTAAAACAAATTATTATAAAGTGTTTTTTTTCAATTTTATTTATTCATATGATCGAACATAAAATTTCATGAATAATATATATATATATATATAAAATAAAAATCCACACTCACATACCCTTTCCCCAACTTAATCTCTTTTTTCATTGATAATCAAATAAATAGTTAATCTATGATATAATAAAATCAAAATTAGCAAATGAGATAACTATTATGCAAGTGCCCTTGGATGTATAATTGATCTTTAATTAAATTATCTTCCATTAGTAAATTTGACTTTAGAGAAGTGTTACTACTATAAAACAATTTTCATAGCACAATATGTTAAGCTCCATCTCCCATAACAGCCGCTGACTATCTGGAATATGTCTGCCGCCGAATTAGCTCCCTTTGCTGCCGATTTATTATGGAAACCGTCTGCCAACCGATTCCATTAATTTAGGAAACTATGTGCAGTTGAATTAATTTCTGGTTAGGAGCTTCTGAAGTGGTCCATTACTCCATCTGGAGTTCTCTACCTTGATCTGTGGAACACCTGACACATAGCCAACAGAAGCTTGATGGAAGCTTGGCTATATATTTATCTGGTTGGTCCCCAAGCTTGCATCTCAATCCCTTTCAGTTTTACACCATCAAGTGAGAGAGCAGAGCTTGGAAGTGCCTTCCAGATTTTCTGTATTCTTCTTATTTCTGCTTGCGTGAGGTTGTTCTGTCCCCACTGTGCACAGATTCAAACCCAGTTGGGCCCTTTTTGACCGAACCCTATCAGCGTTCTCTGTTCTCGGGTCACCAATTCGAGCCCGGTTGGCCCTGTTTTAAAGCGTTGTGCTATTCACAAGTTACCTGTTCGAACTTGGTTAGGCCGAAGGTCACTAGCTCTCACCCGGTTGGCTGTTCACAGATCGCCTGGTTCGGTTATCGTTGAAAGAAATGGCCCATGTTTTGGAACCTGTTTTCGTTCTGCTTACATGATTTATTGGTTTAGTTGTGCGTAAGGATTAAGCCAGTTGAATCATTATGGCTTGTGTAAATTAATAAAGCCTGCAAAGTTTGGAGCTGCTTAAACACTTCAGTTTTATTTTTATTCTTTTCAAGCCAACGCCAGAAAACAAAAGAAGGAACTGCCAGAAGCGTTGCAGAAAGTTTGCAATCAGAGTGTGAGCAGCATCAATGGCTGGAGGTATTTTTCATTTGGGCATTTAAGTTTTTGATTCTATGTTTATTCCACATTAAGTTCAGATTTAGCATTGTTGAAATTCGATTGTTAATTAGAATAATCGCTGCATTTGCTTACATTTGGTATCAGAGCCTTAATTTATCTCTGCCTTGATGTGTATAAATTTATAACTGTGCTCATATTTAATTTGCGTAAAGCAGTGCTTTAATTTAATTTTAATTTTAATTTTATTTATCTTGTGAGCAAATAGCTTGTTTGCTTGTCTATGTTTGTTTGTTTTATAAACTTACAGACGGAGCCTGAAGTCAAGCCAGCTAGCCTTCGAACTGCATTTGCTATGCAAGTGCAAAGTAGATCAATGCTGCTTCAGTCTATCTCCGGGTTTTGTTTATAAACTGAACAATCGATTTGCAGTCATTTACGGTAATGCTGACTGCTTTAACTTTAATTTTAATTTTATTTTGTGAGGAATTATTACCGTCATTTATGGCAGTTTTTACAAGAAACAGTTATATGGAGTTTATTTAAAATGTCATTTTGACTTACTCCTTTCAGGAAACATTATTTTTTCTCTGGTTAAGTTTTGTTTATGCAATTTATGTAAGAAATAATGTCTAGTGATCCATATAATTTTAATTAATTAGAGAATAGCCACAGCATCTTTAATTAAATAAAATTATATATTATGATTGGTTAGATCACATAAAGATTATTTAGACATTAAATTGTAATTAATTAGACTAAATATAATAAATTTTATCCCACAGGAATTTTTATTATATTTATGTAATTAATTAGGATAAAATTTCATAACCTACCCACAGGAGTTATGAATTAATAGTTTTATCATAAAGTTCAGAACTATAAATAATTGAATAATTTAATCTGCTTGAATTAGAAATTTGGCCCATAGGCAATTTTTATGTCATTAGATTCAATTTTTGAGCATGATTTACATTGGTAAAACATGAAGTTTTATTTAGGCCTCAATTTTTTAACTTAAACATGTGATCTTTAATCTTATGCAGTTGTACCAAATTTCTCTGAAATTCATTGTGATATCCCTGAACTTAAGGGAGATAACTATAAGGTCTGGAAGGAGAGGGTTCTCCTTCATTTGGGGTGGATGGACATAGACTATGCTATTAGGAAAGATGAACCACCGGCACTCACTAATACCAGCACTACAGCGGACATCACACTTTATGAACGATGGGAGCGATCCAATCGTCTAAGCATGATGTTCATTAAGACGAAAATTTCAGCTGGTATTCGTGGTTCCGTTGATCAGCATGAAAAGGTCTGAGACTTGTTGAAGGCCATTGATGATCAATTCGTCACTTCAGACAAGGCACTAGCAAGCACCCTAATCATGAAGTTCTCATCCCTAAGGCTCACCAGTGTGAAAGGTGTGCACGAGCACATCATGCAGATGAGGGACACTGTGGCTCAATTGAAGAAACTCGAGGTTGATATATCTGAGTCCTTCCTAGTGCACTACATCTTGAACACCCTTCCGCACCAATATGAACCTTTCAAAATCTCATACAACACGCATAAGGATAAATGGTCAATTAATGAACTCATGACCATGTGTGTTCAAGAGGAAGAGAGACTGGTGATGGAACTGGGAGAGAGTGCGATGCTGGCAACGCGTGGAAAGGAAAAATCTCAAGCCAAACAGAAAGGGAAAGGTAAAGTACCTCCCCAAGCCGATATCAAAAAGGATTCCAAGTGTTTCTTCTATAAAAAGAAGGGACACATGAAGAAGGAATGCGCCAAATTTCAGAAATGGCTTGCGGACAAAGGTAATTTGATCTCATTTGTTTGTTATGAATCTAATATGGTTAATGTTAATATTAACACATGGTGGATTGATTCTGGATCAACAATTCACATTTCAAATTCCTTGCAGGGTTTGCAAAACCTAAGGAAGCCAGTGGGAAGTGAGCAAAGCATCTTATCAGGAAACAAGATGGGCTCGCATGTGGAAGCTATAGGAACATGTTATTTAACTTTAAGTAGTAGCTTTGTTTTAGAATTAGAGAAGACCTTTTATGTTCCAAGTTTTTCTAGAAACTTGATTTCAGTTTCAAGGCTTGTACCTTTTGGATATTTCTTTAACTTTTCAGAAAAAATCCTTCAATCTATTTTATAAATCTGATTATGTTGGGAATGGTATTTTGTCTAATGGTCTTTACTGCATTAATTTACAAAACAATGTCACTTATGATTCAATGCATGTTCACACTGGCACTAAAAGATGTGTTATTAATGAAGATTCCTCTAAATTATGGCACCGGAGACTAGGTCATATATCCATAGAAAGAATTAAAAGATTGGTAAATGAAGGGGTACTTAATACTCTGGATTTTATTGATTTTGAGACTTGTGTGGACTGCATAAAGGGAAAGCAGACCAACAAGTCAAAGAAAGGTGCCAATAGGAGTTCGAACATATTAGAGATCATACTGATATATGTAGTCCAGACATGGACTCACATGGTCAGAAATACTTCATCTCCTTTATAGATGATTACTCACAATATATATATCTCTACATGCTTCATAAAAAGAGCGAAGCATTAGATGCCTTTAAGATCTTTAAGGCTGAAGTAGAGAAACAATGCGGCAAGCAAATTAAGATCGTGAGATCAGATAGAGGTGGAGAATATTATGGTAGATACACAGAAGATGGACAAGCACCTGGACCATTCGCTAAATTTCTTCAAGAGCATGGGATTGTTTCCCAATACACTATGCCTGGTTCACCCGACCAGAATGGTGTAGCAGAAAGAAGAAACCAAACATTATTGGACATGGTGCGGAGTATGCTTAGCAGCTCCAATCTTCCTAAATCCTTGTGGACTGAAGCACTTAAGACGGTAGTGTATATATTAAACCGAGTTCCAACCAAGGCTGTTCCTAAAACACATTTTGAATTATGGAAAGGTTGGAAACCGAGTTTGCGACATATGCGCATTTAGGATGCCCGTCTGAAGTGAGAATTTATAATACACAAGAGAAGAAGCTGGATCCAAGGACCATTAGTGGGTATTTCATTGGATATGATAAAAGGTCTAAAGGTTACAAATTTTATTGCCCATCTCAAAGCACTAGGATTGTGGAATCAAGAAATGCAAAGTTTCTTGAAAATGACTTGATCAGTGGAAGCGATCAAACCAGGAACATAGTTTATGAAAAAAATCATTCAGAATCTCAACCTTCCACCTCAAGTGATAGATTGGTTATTGTTCATAGCACCCCTCAAGTACAAACTAGTGTTGAACAACCAATTGTTGAAGTTCCACAAGCTGCTGATGATATTCCAGTAGATCAGGGAGTTCAAGAGTTGCCAAGAACTTTTGAACAACAAGTTGAACCACATACTTCTCAGGAAGATGATGGTACAACATTAAGAAGATCTACTAGACCAAAGAGATCAGCGATTCCTAATGATTATGTTGTGTATCTACAAGAATCTGACTACAACATTGGAGCCGAAAATGATCCTGAGTCATTTTCACAAGCCATGAGTTGCAAAGAATCAGAACTATGGTATAATGCCATGAAGGAAGAGATGAATTCCATAAAGAGTAACGAAGTCTGGGATCTTGTTGAGTTTCCTAATGGTGCAAAAGCCATTGGATGTAAATGGGTCTTTAAGACAAAGAAAGACTCATTCAGCAACATTGAGAGATACAAGGCAAGACTTGTTGCTAAGGGATTCACTCAGAAAGAAGGAATCGACTACACAAAGAATTTTTCTCCTGTATCTAAGAAATATTCATTGCGCGTTATTATGACATTAGTAGCCCATTTTGACTTGGAGTTGCAACAAATGGATGTGAAAACGGATTTTCTTAATGGAGATCTAGAGGAGGAGGTTTACATGAAACAACCTGAAGGAATCCCCTCTAGTGATGGTGAGCATTTGGTTTGCAAGCTCAAGAAGTCATTATATGGTTTAAAACAAGTATCCTGCCAATGGTATTTGAAATTCCATAATGTAATTTCTTCTTTCGGTTTTGTAGAAAACATTATGGATCAATGTATATACCTAAAAGTTAGTGGGAGTAAAATTTGTTTTCTTGTTTTATATGTGGATGACATTTTGCTAGCAACCAATGATAAAGGTTTGTTACATGAGGTGAAACAATTCCTCTCTAAAAATTTTGATATGAAGGATATGGGTGAGGCATCTTATGTCATTGGCATTAAGATCCATAGAGACAGATTTCGAGGCATCTTGGGTCTGTCTCAGGAAACCTATATTAATAAAATTTTAGAGAGATTTCGGATGAAGGATTGTTCACCAAGCGTAGCTCCCATTTTGAAGGGTGATAGGTTCAATTTGAACCAATGCCCGAAGAACGACTTTGAAAGGGAACAAACGAAGAACATTTCATATGCTTCTGCTGTCGGAAGCCTAATGTATGCTCAAGTCTGCACAAGACCTGACATTGCATTTGTTGTGGGAATGTTGGGATGATATCAGGGTGATCCAGGTTTAGACCACTGGAGAGCTGCAAAGAAAGTAATGAGGTGCCTTCAAGGAACCAAAGGCTACATGCTTATGTATAGACGGACAGACACTTTGGAAGTAATTGGCTACTCAGATTCTGACTTTGTTGGATGTGTTGATTCACGCAAATCAACATCAGGATACATTTTTATGATGGCTGGTGGAGCTGTATCATGGAGGAGTGCCAAGCAGACCTTGATTGCCACTTCCACTATGGAAGCTGAGTTCGTCTCCTGTTTTGAGGCTACTTTACATGGTGTATGGCTTAAGAGTTTCATTTTTGGGCTTAGAATTATGGATTCTATCTCTAAGCCATTGAGAATATATTGCGACAATTCAGCTGTTGTTTTTATGGCTAAAAACAACAAAAGTGGGAGTCGAAATAAACACATCGACATTAAGTATTTAGCTATAAGGGAACATGTTAAAGAAAAGAAAGTGGTCATTGAGCACGTCAGCACTGAGTTGATGATCGCTGATCCTTTGACTAAGGGCATGCCACTGTTTAAATTCAAGGATCATGTAATAAATATGGGACTTGGTTCCTTTATGTAGTTTCTCATTGTATGAACAATGTTATTTTAATTAAATTCTTAATTATTGTGATGTTTTTCTCATATTTATGTGCATCTTAATTTGATTAGAGAAAATTCATCTGTGTAGGACCAAGAATAAACATAGGGTTTATTCATTAAGAAATTGTTGCCACATAAATTATAATAAGAATAAATACATAGTAATACATGGAAGATAATACTCGTCATTAGAGGACTTATCGCCATGATTCATGTATCTATTACTTAATACAGATTATCAATGGGTTTTAAGATGAGACATTAAGATTGGAAGTATGGACCAAGTGGGAGAATGTTAAGCTCCATCTCCCATAACGGCCGCTGACTATCTGGAATATGTCTGCCGCCGAATTAGCTCCCTTTGCTGCCGATTTATTATGGAAACCGTCTGCCAACCGATTCCATTAATTTAGGAAACTATGTGCAGTTGAATTAATTTCTAGTTAGGAGCTTCTGAAGTGGTCCATTACTCCATCTGCAGTTCTCTACCTTGATTTGTGGAACACTTGACACATAGCCAACAGAAGCTTGATGGAAGCTTGGCTATATATTTATTTGGTTGGTCCCCAAGCTTGCATCTCAATCCCTTTCAGTTCTACACCATCAAGTGAGAGAGCAGAGCTTGGAAGTGCCTTCCAGATTTTATGTATTCTTCTTATTTCTGCTTGCATGAGGTTGTTCTGTCCCCACAGTGCACAGATTCAAACCCGGTTGGGCCCTTTTTGACCGAACCATATCAGCGTTCTCTGTTCTCGGGTCACTAATTTGAGCCCGGTTGGCCCTGTTTTAAAGCGTTGTGCTATTCACAAGTTACCTGTTCGAACTTGGTTAGGCCGAAGGTCACTAGCTCTCACTCGGTTGGTTGTTGACAGATTGCCTGGTTCAGCTATCGTTGAAAGAAATGGCCCATGTTTTGGAACCTGTTTTCGTTCTGCTTACATGATTTATTGGTTTAGCTGTGCGTAAGGATTAAGCCAGTTGAGTCGTTATGGCTTGTGTAAACTAATAAAACCTGCAAAGTTTGGAGCTGCTTAAACACTTCAGTTTTATTTTTATTCTTTTCAAGCCAACGCCAGAAAACAAAAGAAGGAACTGCCGGAAGCGTTGCAGAAAGTTTGCAATCAGAGTGTGAGCAGCATCAATGGCTGGAGGTATTTTTCATTTGGGCATTTAAGTTTTTGATTCTATGTTTATTCCGCATTAAGCTCAGATTTAGCATTGTTGAAATTCGATTGTTAATTAGAATAATTGTTGCATTTGCTTACACAATATGTTTTAGGCACTTGTACCAATATAACTTCATTGCCCCCTGAGCGTACTTTTTAGGCTTACCAGAGACTTCATCAACCACTTTCTGTACTTTCCTTTTAATCTTATTGCAAGGTGGGAAGAGTATACACCATGGGCAAACTCCCTAAGGTTTCCAATATTCACAGGGGTCTTCTTCCTCTCGTTGAGGCAACGATTCTTCTATAGTTTTGCCATTGCTTTGAGACTGGCTTCCTCTTATGGTTTCCTCCTATGTATTCTTGTAAGTTAATTTCTTTTAAGTATTATTTCTCTCTTCATATATTTAAGTATTATTGCTCTCCCCATATATATATATATATATATATATATATATATATATATATATATATTTAAGTATTATTGCTCTCCCCATATATATATATGAGAAGAGAGAAATAATACTTAAATATAACTTACAAGGAATCAATCAATTTCCATGTTTGATTTGAGGGTTAAATTTTAGCTTAGATTTGTATTCGTCAAAGATGGAAAGAGATTGTATACCAAAGTTTAGGGAGAAAGAACCATGATTTAATCAATGAAAAATCTCCCTAGTTCTTCATATAAAGTTTCTATCTTACTATAGAGCTCATTCAAATATCAGGTTATCTCTTCCTTGTTTATTTTTCTTTATCAAATTCAAATCTTCAAAGAAACAAGTTGGGAAAACATCAAAAGATCAAATACATAAAATTCATATGAGAAAAACTTTATTATAAACAAATATATCTGTATTTAATAGAATTTTACATGATTAAGCCAGACATATAATCAATTTATTATAAAAGTTTTTGTTTTTTCCTTGATAGATTTTTATATCAATTTTAATTTAGATAAAAATTGTTAGAATTGTAATTTTAAGTTATTGTAGTTTTTAGTTGTTGATTGTGTATAGTAAAAGTATTCCAAAATTTTCCTATACATTATATCCATTTTTATATTAAAAATATATTTTCAATCATAGAGAATTATGATTTCACTGAAAATCATATACCACTTGATTTTGGTGAAAAATACTTAAATAAAATAAAACATAAAAAAATTCCATCTACTTGGTTATATAATTCTCAAGTAAAACACAATATGTTCATAATTGCAAGGGCATGGGTTTGTACATTTTCATCATTGTCACAATCAGTAAATCTCGAAGAGATCGATGCTAATTAGACGAGTTTATGGTAGATTTATTATTTTCAAGAAAATGATTAAAAGTTTTGTCTTTTTGGTTCTATAGACAATGAAAAATCACTATCTCCCCAAATGCCAAATAATTGCATTCATAGGATTTTAACAAATAAAATCTTAGACAACCATTCTAGTTGCTCTTGATTTTTCCACCTCTCAACGCAACCAATCTCATTCTCTTGCATAGTCACTCTCGAGATTCCTAGTTCCTCTATGCAACAGTCCTAACAGTGGCCTTGTTCTTTGGCTTCACGCCCCCACTAGTCAACCCATTAAACAATTGATTAAGCACTTTAGCCAGTTACAAATCCCCCTACAATTTTAAAACCCACGGGAGTTTGCTCTCCAGCCTTGTGGTCAACTACACACCTTGTGCTCGCCTTCAATCTCATTTTAAAGTCCTGTGATGTCAGTGGGGGGATCCGCATTCCCAGTTCCATCACAAAGTTTTGCAAATAAATCAAATGTTGGATTTTTAGTAGGGAAGATCCATTTTTTGCGATGACGCACCCCCTATGACGTGAGTTGAGAGAGTGGGGGCAAGGGCGTCCACTCTCATGGTTTCCTCTCTTGGAACACTGAACTAACACTGCAACCAATACACCAAAATTGATCCAGGTGGATATTTGTGGTCACCTACCTATTCCACCTTGACCTCCAGTTGGTTTCATCTATTTCCTTGTTTATTTTAGCATTTACTATTTTTAGCAGTTTTTCGGGTCCTGAACTTCTGGAGCAGTTTGAACCCCTAAACAACATTTTCTTAGGTCTATAGTAGGCCCATTGTCATAGGCTTGGGTATGTGGCAAATCTTGTAGTACTTGGAGAGACATTTCCAACAAGGTATCGTATGCACCACATGGAGATAATATGACCAAGTTATTGTTGGCATTATGGTACAGGTTTGGAGCTATGGCACAGGTGTTGTCCTTGATGGCAACTCTATCTGGTGATAGATCTCAGTTCAGGCTTTCAGAATGAAGAAAAAGTCATATACGCAGGTTCATCTTGACAAAGTCGCGTATACACGCGGGTTAGACATTTCGAAGGCGCGTATGCGTATACACGCACTTTCATGCAAAGAAAAGCGCGTATATGTTGGAAAACTTACCTTTGGTCCGTGGTAGTTAGTCCTTGGTATTTGAACCTATGGTTTTGGACCATGGTATCTCGTCAGAAGGGTTGATCCCAAAGTATTGGGCCTGTGGTATTGTGTTATTATGGTTTTGGACCGTGGTATTGAGAAAGGCCCAAGACTATAAAAGAGGAAGGAGATCATTTGGCAAAGCATCTTTGGAATCAATTGAATATCTAACATGTGCTAGATCTGAAACTTTTGTGATTGGGGTTATGGTGCAGATCTGGATCTGAATGAAGGACGAACATAAGCGCATAAAGAAGGATAAGATCTATTGATGGATCATAATCTTTAAGGCTTGAATGATAGTATCTTTGTATGATTTTGATATGTTCTGTGAGGCACACGCTTGATGTATAAATCTGAAAATATGGGTTAATTAGTATCTGACTGTTTGAAAGAGTGAATTATCCTTTATAGATCTGTACGTAGGTTCAGTGAAGCGAAGGCGCGTATACACGCAGGTTCAGTAAAGGAAAACTGTGTATACGCAGGTTGCTCCACACATAGGAGTGTATGCACGCAGGTTTCAGGTTGTTTAAGTAGCGTATATGTATTTTATTGTGATCTAGCTGCCTCTGTTTGTTGCTGCAGTGTTCTGGGTTCAGAATTTGGTATATGGTTACTGTCACTGTGTTCTGGGTACAGTTATCAGAGAAGTGTTTATTGTGATTGAGTTTTTGTTCGGTGAAAAGGAGATTAGTTGAAGCAGAAAATTTTTGATGTTCATGGATACAGTCTAAAAATTTATGAAACGAGGTCCCTGGAAGAAAGAGAAGGTTGTAGCCTTCAGTAGGCCAGCACCTACGTACTAGTATCGTGGCTAGTATAAGAGCTAAGGGGGTTGTAGCTCCCTTCCAGGAGAAGCTGGAAAACGAGAGAGGTTTGTAGCTCTCTGCAGGTTGTAGCCTGCGTACTGGTAAAGGACTGCACCAGTACATTATAAAAGGAAGTTTCTAATTAAAGAAAGATAGAGACGAATTGCAGCAGGTGGTTTTCACCCACATTGGGTTTCCACCTTATATCTTGTGTTCTTGAGTGTGATTGTCTTCTGTTCTATTTTACTGGTCTTCTTACTGTCTATTTCACTCAGATACATGGATTAATAATCAACATCTGAAAGATAAAGTAAATCATAAGTTTGCATTGTATACGCGGGTTTCCTTCTACATAGTTGCGTATATACGCGGGTTTTACTAACTGAAGTAGCGTATATCCTCTGAATTTTAAAAAGGGAATATTTGGCTTGATAATACTGATTCACCCCCCCCCCCCCCCCAGTATTATTTCCAACAATTGGTATTAGAGCAGGTCCTTCTGAAGAAGCTTGATCGCTTGGAGGAAGATCCATCATCGTGAGCAACTACGAGAGAGAAGCATCTATCAGGCCATCGATTTTTGATGGGACAAACTTCGTATATTGGAAGGTAATAGTTACTGCCTATCTTCAATCTCTTGGTACAGAAGTTTGGGATATCATCGATACAGGGTACACTTTTCCATCGGCAACTCCTACAGATTCGGCTGAGAAGAAGAAATATGAAACAAATGCAAAGGCAGTCAATACCCTATTAGGATGTCTATCTCAATCAGAATTCGTCAAGGTTATGCGATATAAATCCGCAAAGGAAATATGGGACAAGATTGTTATGAGCTATGAAGGATATGAACAGGTAAAACGAGCAAAACTTCAAACCCTCAGAATTCAGTATGAAAATCTCAGAATGCACAATGATGAAAGTGTGGCTAACTATTTCCTTCGTGTAGATGAGATTGTTAATTGTATGAAAAACTTGGGTGAAGAAATAAAAGAGGCTGTTGTGGTTGAAAAAGTTCTAAGATCTTTGTCCCCTAGGTTTGAATCTAAAGTTTCTGCAATAGAAGAAAAAGAGAATCTACGAAACCTTGCCATGTCACAGTTGCATGGGATTCTAACTGCTTATGAAATGAGGAAAGGAGGACCATCGGACAAGAGAGAAGCTGCTTTCAAGGCTTCAAGCAAAGGAGACTACTATGAGTCAGGACACGTGTCAGAAGAAGAAGAAGAATCAAATTTTGTCAAGAATCTTCAACGGGGTGCTGGAAGATTCCAAGGTAAGTTACCTTTCAAATGCTTTGCTTGTGGAAGAGTTGGTCATTATTCTGCCAAGTGTCCTCATAAGGATAAGATTGACAAAGGGAAGGAACCTGTTAGATGGAACAAGAAACAGAATGCAACTAAGAAAAGTTACTACACTCATGAAGACAGTGATGGCCTATCAAATAGTGACGAAGATGAACGAGGTAATGATTATAAACTTTTAATGGCTTTTGAAGATGATGATTACATGGACGCTATAGATGTAGATGGTTTTTATGAAGAGATTTCTAGACTCAAAACATGTTTAGAAGAAAAAGATATGATCATTGATACTCTGCAATTCCAACTTGATGAAAAAGAAAAAATTCTTGAGAAGTTAGAATGTGAAATTGTTGGCCTTAGAAAAGAAATTGAGAAAACAAAGGCTCTTAATCTTAAATTTGTTAAAGGATCTGAAACTCTGGATGAGATTATCAATGTACAGCGTTCTCCACTAATCAAGACAGGTCTGGGGTATAATGGAGAAGCATCTCAAGCATCCACCTCAAAGAGTTATCTTGATGCAGCAAGGAGGAATGAGCAAAAGCCCAATGGAGATCACCAGGTAAAACAGGGACGAATTACATCAAGAATAAACAAAGACTACCAGGTAAACCAGGGGCAATCCATCTTAAGGGTGAACAAAAGCTACAACCAGCCACAGGTAAAAACTTCTCAATTTGCTTCAAGAATGGATGACAATAGAAACTACAATCATTTGGCTGGTAGATTTGATAATCGCAGAAGTTTCTTCAATGGCCAATGTTTCTCTTGCCATAACTTTGGTCACAAAGCAGCTCAATGTGTTGCCTATAAGACAATCATGACTAGAGAAGCTCAAAAACAAAGAAGTATGACTGGGATTACGAAAAGGACCTATAACAACTTTTCGGCCCTTGAAAATGAAATTGAATGTTCTATTTGTAATAACTTTGGTCATGAAGATTTTGAATGCAGGAGCAGGTTTCGACAAACAAAGGAACAAGCCTCAAGCACCAGAACATGGAGAATAAAGGAACCACAACCAGAAAGATGTGGGATAGCCTTTTATGCAGAAGGACAGGAAAATCTATGGTACATCGACAGTGGATGTTCGAAGCATATGACAGGTGATAAAGAAAAACTTGAATCATATAGTGTTTTAGAAAAGGGAAAGAAAGTTTCTTTTGGAAATGATACCCCTGCAGTCATAAAAGGAAGAGGCACTGCTCAGTTGAAAGAAAAGGTCAAAGCTGGAAATGTTTTGTATGTTGATGGCTTGAAGCATAATCTACTGAGTGTCAGTCAGATGTGCGATCAAGGAACCGAGGTAATATTTCGATCAAATGGATGTAGTGTTCGTGATCTTGATACAGGAAAAACAGTGATCAAAGGTAGAAGAACTCCAAATAATTTATACATATTTGAAGAAGGACAACAACAATGCTATTTGAGCAAGGATGATGAACACTAGTTATGGCACCGGAGGTTGGGGCATCTAAGTTTTTCACAAATAAGGAAAGCATGCAAATACCAGGCAGTTCGTGGTCTTCCAGATATCAAAATTCCAGACAACACAATATGCAAATCATGTCAGTTTGGTAAGCAAACCAAAACTAACTTCCCTGAGAAGGAAGGATCAGCTAGCAGGCCTCTTGAGCTAGTCCATACAGATGTATGTGGTCCATTTAGGACAAGGTCACCTCGAGGAGAAGAATACTTTATATTATTCATTGACAACTTCTCCAGGATGGTTTGGTTAGGACTTATGAAGCACAAAGACGAAGCATTCGAAAAATTCAAATCCTTCAAAGCCTTGGTTGAAAACGAATCAGATCACAAAATTAAGTGCCTTAGGTCCGACAGAGGTGGGGAGTTTACCTCAAATGAATTTTTCGATTTCTGTGAAGAACATGGAATAAGAAGGGAATTCTCTACAGCTAGGACTCCTCAGCAAAATGGAGTGGTGGAAAGGATGAACAGAACGGTCCAACAAATGGCTCGTGCTATGCTTGATGAGTCTGGAACTCCCACAACCTTCTGGGGTGAAGCTGCATTTGCTGTGGTTGTTATTCTCAACAAAACAAATGTCCGAGTGAACAGCACTCAAACTCCTCATGAGCTCTCGTATGGTGAGACTCCTTCGGTAAATCATTTCAAAATTTTTGGAAGAAAATGCTATATTAAGAATAATGATGAACAGCTTGGCAAACTTGAACCTAGAGCAGATGAAGGCATTTTCCTTGGTTATTCTCCCCACAGCAAAGCATATAAGTGTTACAATAAAAGACTTGGAAGAATTGTTGACAGCATTGATGTAGTGGTTGATGAAAAAGGATACATTTCTAGGCAAGTAAATTATGAAAATATCGAAGAGGATGAAGACTACTCTCCAAATCAGACTGATGATGAAGAAGAACCTCAAGAGGCACCAGAGGAACAAATAAGGATAGAAGAGAAGACTCCATCCAGGTACGTTCAGAAGAATCATCCAGAATCTCAGATTTTGGGGCAGAAAGAGGCACGTGTACAAACAAGAAGAACAATTGCAGAAGCCTCAAGCTATTTGGCATTGCTCTCCTCCACTGAACCTCAAAATGTAAAAGAGGCATGCAAAGATGAATGCTGGGTCAAGGAAATGGATGAAGAACTTGAGCAAATTGAAAAGAATAACACTTGGGAGTTGGTTCCTAGACCAAAAGATAAGAATGTCATAGGGACAAAATGGATCTTTAAAAACAAGTTAAATGAAAATGGGGAAGTGATTAGAAACAAGGCCAGACTTGTTTGTAAAGGGTATGCTCAACAAGAAGGTATATACTTTGAAGAAAATTTTGCTCCCGTTGCTAGACTTGAGCCATCCGAATGTTCCTTGCTCTCTCAAGCTTTCAGAAGTTCAAAGTATTTCAAATGGACGTGAAATCAGCCTTTCTGAATGGAGACTTAGAAGAAGAAGTGTACATTGAGCAACCAGATGGCTTCATCCTTGGGAATGATCCAAATCTTGTATGCAGACTAAAAAAGGCTCTCTATGGTCTTAAACAGGCTCCAAGGGCTTGGTACTACCGTTTGGACAAATATCTTCATTAACAGGGTTTTTCAAAAGGATCAGCAGATAGCAATCTTTATATAAAAATTGAAAATGACAAATTTCTAATACTTGTTGTGTATGTAGATGATATTATCTTTGGCAGAAATGAAGAAGCTATGAGTCAAAGCTTTGCCTTGGTAATGCAGAAAGAATTCGAAATGTCTTTGCTTGGATAACTGACATATTTTCTTGGATTGCAAATCCAACAAAATGAAGGCGGTACCTTTTTGTCTCAAACCAAGTATCTCAAGTAGATCTTGAAGAAATATGGCATGGAAGATGCAAAACTAGTATGTACCCCCACGGTTACAGGATGCAGCCTCAGTGCAAATGATGAATTAGCAGCAGTGCATCAACCAACCTATAGATCTATGATTGGAAGTCTACTTTATTTGACAGGTACCGACCAGACATCATGCATGCAGTGGGAATAGTTGGAAGATTTCAAGCAAAGACTAAGGAAACTCATCTTCAGGCAATTAAGAGAATCTTCAAGTACCTTCAAGGAACTCAAAACTATGGCTTATGGTATCCTAGAGATACAGATCTCACACTTCATGCTTATACAGATGCAGATTGGGCCGGAAGCGTGGATGACAGGAAGAGCACAAGTGGTGGTGCATTCTTTATGGGTTCCAGATTAGTATCTTGGTTCAGCAAGAAACAGAGTTCGATTGCTTTATCTACAGCTGAAGCGGAATATGTGGCTGTTGCATCTTGCTGCACTCAACTCCTTTGGATGATGCAAACCTTGCAGGATTTTCAAATCACTTGTACACCACCTATCTCCATCTTATGTGATAATACAAGTGCAATCAGCATTTCAAAGAACCCAGTCATGCATTCAAAGACCAAGCACATACCGATCAAGTATCACTTTCTCCGGGAACAAGTGTTGGAAAAAAAGGTCAAATTGGAGTATGTTCCTTCTAAGGAACAAGTTGCTGATATTCTCACTAAACCACTGCCCAGGGAGACATTTGAATACCTCATACAGAAGCTGGGGGTAGTTGATGCATCATCTTGCTGTTAAATCTTGACTGTTTCAGAGAAAAATGGGTGTACGCGAGTTGCCTGAGGAGGATCCGCGTACATACGCCGATTTGTGCAGAGACAGTCACGTATATGGTGGATTAATGGATATCAATAGGGATAGGCTCTGGTTATGGTGGAGATAATCTGAATTGGGTCTGACAGAGACCTTCTGGCATAGGTTCAGGGGGAGCAGATAAACTTCTAATGATGCATTGTTGGCATTATCTTAGAAGCTTTTGGTTCTAGTTCATAGTTGTTGTTGGTTTCAGGTGGAACAAATGTAGAGGAAGAACAGAAGGAAATCATGGTTGCTGATCTGAATGGTGATTCACAGATGTTGTTGCTATCAGTTATTGGTGTCTTTCATAAGTATTGCTCTAGATATTTCGTCTCTATGTCATGTATCTCTTTTATGGTGTCAAGGTCATGTAACGGCCTATCTTGGTTTCCCCACTATGCCTCAGATGAAGATGTAATTTATTTGGGTGTCATATGTAAATTTCTGATGTATCCCCACTTGGTTGGGTGGATGATCCCCACTTGGTTGGGTGATGGATGTATGTATTGAGTCTTTTGGTGATAGGCAGGTCTTTTATGATGTATAAGTCTTGGTTCTTCTTGAAGAACATCTTTTTTGCAAATCTTGTCTACAGTCAGGGGGAGCATGGTCAGCACAATAGGGCGGAGATTTCAACATGCACTCAGGGGGAGCACAACCCTTTGCCCTTGATGAAAAAGGGGGAGAATAACTTTGAAGATCTTGGGTTGCCATCAAGTCCAAAGGGGGAGATTGTTGGCATTATGGTATAAGTTTGGAGCTATGGCACAGGTGTTGTCCTTGATGGCAACTCTATCTGGTGACAGATCTCAGTTCAGGCTTTCAGAATGAAGAAAAAGTCATATACGCAGGTTCATCTTGACAAATTAGCGTCCACACGTGGGTTAGACATTTCGAAGGCGCGTATGCGTATACACACACTTTCATGCAAAGAAAAGCGCGTATATGTTGGAAAACTTACCTTTGGTCCGTGGTAGTTAGTCCTTGGTATTTGAACCTATGGTTTTGGACCATGGTATCTCATCAGAAGGGTTGATCCCAAAGTATTGGGCCCGTGGTATTGTGTTATTATGGTTTTGGACCGTGGTATTGAGAAAGGCCCAAGACTATAAAAGAGGAAGGAGATCATTTGGCAAAGCATCTTTGGAATCAATTGAATATCTAACATGTGCTAGATCTGAAACTTTTGTGATTGGGGTTATGGTGCAGATCTGGATCTGAATGAAGGACGAACATAAGCGCATAAAGAAGGATAAGATCTATTGATGGGTCATAATCTTTAAGGCTTGAATGATAGTATCTTTGTATGATTTTGATATGTTCTGTGAGGCACACGCTTGATGTATAAATCTGACAATCTAGGTTAATTAGTATCTGACTGTTTGAAAGAGTGAATTATCCTTTATAGATCTATACGCAGGTTCAGTGAAGCGAAGGCGCATATACACGCAGGTTCAGTAAAGGAAAACTGCGTATACGCAGGTTGCTCCACACACAGGAGCGTATGCACGCAGGTTTCAGGTTGTTTAAGTAGCGTATATGTATTTTATTGTGATCTAGCTGCCTCTGTTTGTTGTTGCAGTGTTCTGGGTTCAGAATTTGGTATATGGTTACTGTCACTGTGTTCTGGGTACAGCTATCAGAGAAGTGTTTATTTTGATTCAGTTTTTGTTCAGTGAAAAGGAGATTGGTTGAAGCAGAAATTTTTTTGATGTTCATGGATCCAATTTGAAAATTTATGAAACGAGGTCCCTAGAAGAAAGAGAAGGTTGTAGCCTTCAGTAGGCCAGCACCTACATATTAGTATCTTGGCTAGTATAAGAGCTAAGGGGGTTGTAGCTCCCTTCCAGGAGAAGCTGGAAAATGAGAGAGGGTTGTAGCTCTCTGCAGGTTGTAGCCTGCGTACTGGTAAAGGACTGCACCAGTACATTGTAAAAGGAAGTTTCTAATTAAAGAAAGATAGAGACGAATTGCAGCAGGTGGTTTTCACCCACATTGGGTTTCCACCTTATATCTTGTGTTCTTGTGTGTGACTGTCTTCTGTTCTATTTTACTGGTCTGGTTACTGTCTATTTCACTCAGATACATAGATTAATAATCAACATCTGAAAGATAAAGTAAATCATAAGTTTGCATTGTATACGCGGGTTTCCTTCTACATAGTTGCGTATATACGCGGGTTTTACTAACTGAAGTAGTGTATATCCTCTGAATTTTAAAAAGGGAATATTTGGCTTGATAATACTGATTCACCCCCCCCCCCCCCATCAGTATTATTTCCAACAGTTATGACCCCGGGAAGTTGGCTGCCCAACAAACCCCAACAGGGCCCACAAAATCTTGGCGTTATATCTCTTGGAGTTAGGGTTTTCCAGGCTTGTTGTTCAATAATAAATAGGCCCTTGAGCCTCATTTTAACACAATTTAGAGCCATGTAGCCACCACATCTCTTCTCAAAGATAAACTACCATCGCCTGAGCTAGTTTATTTCCATGTTGTTTGCAAGCATATTTCAGTATTTTGATATTAATGAAATGAAGTGTTATTTCTGTTGCATCTCTATATTTATTATTATACTTATAATTTTTTTCATTCTTGTTTAAGTTTGGATTAGTGGTATCAGAGCAGACTGCTCTTTCTTTGTTTTTCTTTGCATGTCCCCAACGAGGCCAGGGTATAAGGAGTTAGGGCTCGAACTGATGGAACCTTTACAAGGCCAACCTCGCAAGCCCTGATGGCCTCCCATGGCGGAAGAAAAGAAAGATGAGGGGGTAGGAGATCCTTTCAAAATATTTCTTGAGGAAGATCTCGAGCAATAGAGGAATGCAATGATGGATAAATTTTCCCATATCCTTCGACGACTACCCACAAGCGACGCATCATCATCCAACAATCACTCTGGACACACCACCCCTTTTAAGGTACAAGTTAACTTTGATATTCCCATATTTGAGGGCTAGATAGATGCAGATGTCGTAGATAAATAGTTGAATCTCTTGGAAGGATATTTTTCTGTTCATGACTTTTCTAATCGGGAAAAGATTAATTTTACATTTCTCAAAGTCACTCCACACATCAAGGACTGGTGGGAAACCTACTGTGAACAAAAGGACGAGAGGGAATCCCCACTGTTTTCAGCCACACCCACTTGGGATTATTTCCAAGATGCCATCAAGCAACAATATTACCCTGTTGGTAGCTATGAAGATAAATACATAAAGTGGACCACACTACCACAAGGAAGGGACCAAGATGTGTCAGAGTTCACTAATGTTTTCCATACCCTCCACACGAAGTTGGGTATCAAGGATTTTGAGCAACATTTGGTACTCAAGTACCTTGGATGTCTACACAAGTACATCCAGGATGATATGGAGTTCCCGGACATCTCCTCGCTCGACACGACATACTGATATGCTGTCAAGATTGAGCAGAAGTTTAAACAAAACAAACGAGACTTTGGATTTGTGAATCCGAAGCAAGGAAAAGGCGCCCCCAAACCACAGAGAAAAGGCGAAAGCCAATGCGAGGCGACCCAAGACAACTCGTCCAAGCTGTAAGAAAAGAACAACACCACGAAGACAAAAAAGGCCACAGGAAAATGGTGTGAGTTCCATAAGAGCTCCACTGACAACACAAGTGAGTGTCGGGCCAAGCAGTCACTGGTGACCGAGCTGAAGGCTTCTGATTCAGATGCATGTTCTGACTTTGAGCCAAAACATGATAAGGGGAATGGAAAAAGGAAACATATCACTGACGCTTAGCCCAGTGCCACCGTGTCCACCACCAAGGTCCAGAAGAATAAGCCTGAATATCCAGAGAAGGGGGGAACGTCTCTTCCACTCACAGATGCGGGTGAAGAGTTCTCTGTTGCAATTCATTGTCGACGGCGAAAGCCAAAAGAACCTAATTGTAGTTCATTGTTTTTCTTTGTATGTCCCCAACGAGGCCAGGGTATAAGGAGTTAGGGCTCGAACTGGTTGAAACTTTGCAAGACCAACCTCGCAAAACCTGATGGCCTCCCATGGCAGAAGAAAAGAAAGATGAGGCAGTTGGAGATCCTTTCAAAATATTGCTTGAGGAAGCTCTCGAGCAACAGAGGAATGCAAAGATGGATAACTTTGCTCATATCCTCCGATGGCTACCCACAAGTGATCCATCTTCATCCAGCAATCACTCTGGACGCACCACCCCTTTTAAGGTACAAGTTAACTTTGATATTCCCATACTTGAGGGCTAGATAGATGCAAACATTGTAGATTAATAGTTGAATCTGTTCGAAGGATATTTTTCATTTAATGACTTTTCTAATCGAGAAATATTACTTTTACATTTCTCAAAGTCACTCCACACATCAATGACTCATGGGAAACCTATTGTGAACAAAAGGACGAGAGAGAATCCTCACTATTTTTAGTTGCACCCACTTGGGATTATTTCCAAGATGCCATCAAGCAACAATATTACCATGTCGGTAGCTATGAAGATAAATACACAAAGTGAAACACACTACGGGATGGAAGGGACCAAGATGTGTTAGAGTTCACAAATGTTTTCCACACCCTCCACACAAAGTGGGGTATCAAGGATTTTGAGTAGCATTTGGTACTCAAGTACCGCGGATGTCTACACAAGTACATCCAGGATGAGATGGAGTTCCTGGACATCTCTTTGCTCGACACGACATAGTGATATGCTGTCAAGATTGAGCAGAAGTTTAAACAAAAGAAACGAGACTTTGGATCTGTGAATCTAAAGCAAGGAAAAGGCACTCCCAAACCACAAATAAAAGGAAAAATCCAAGGCGGGGTGACCCAGGACAACTCTCCGAAGCCGCAAGCAAATAACAACACCACAAAGACATAGAAGGAAACAGGAAAATATTGTGAGTTCCATAAGAGCTCCACTCACAACACAAGTGAGTGTCGGGCCAAGCAGTGACTGGTGGCTGAGCTGAAGGCTTCTGATTCAAATGCATGTTCTAACTCTGTGTCAAAACATGACAAAGGGAAGTAGATCATTGACACGGATCCCAATGCCACCGTGGCCACCACCAAGGTCGAGAAGAATGAGCCTGAATGTCCAGAGGAGGGGGGAACGCCTCTTCCACTCATAGATGTGGGTAAAGATTTATCTGTTGCAATTCATTCTCGACAGAGGGAGCCAAAAGAACCTCATTTCAGCAGAGGTAGTGAAGCAGCTAGGCCTACTGACGAAAACACATCCACAACTATACACCATCGGGTGGCTTCACCAAGGAAGAGATCTCCAATCCATCGAGCAATGTCACATTCCCTATAATGTCAAGCCCTTCACGGATGAGGTACTATGTGATGTTGCTCCTCTTGAAGTTTGTGATGTATTATTATGACAACCATACTTGTGGAAGCGACATGTTGTATATAAGTCTAGACCTCGCTCTGTGATTATTACTTTGGGAAATAAGTTGTACAGGATACTGGAGGTAGCCTCGCCTACCACCATTTCTTTGATCACTGCAAAGCAATGCAATAAGATCATTTCCTAGACTAGGAATTTTTTTTTCCTAATGATTCTCCCTAAGAGAAAGAAGAAGGTTGTGGCCACGGCTTCTAGACAGGGCTCCTCTACACAACAACAGCAGATGGACATGGTCGTGGAGGAGTGTAGGGGCATTTTTTCTCACCTATAAGGGCACCTCTTCACTGTCACATCAAGTACTCCATCGATATGACCCTGGACGTGCTGCTACCCAATGGACTGATCTATCGACACTCTGTTCTAGAGAATAGCGAGATTAAGAGGTAGACTAGGAGTTTTTGCGGAAAGGACACATCAGATCAAATTCATCACCCTGTGGGAGCCCGATTGTATTGGTACAGAATAAGGACAAGACCTAGAGACTTTGCATTGGCTATTGGGCACTGAGCATGATAATTTTCTAGAATAAGTACCCAATCCCACGGATTTATGACCTTCTAGACCAACTTAATGGGGCCAAATATTTTAGCAAGATTGACTTGAAGTCTAGTTATCACCAGGTGCCTATTGAACCCTCCGATGTGTGGAAGACTGCCTTCAAATCCAAGGAGGGCCTTTTCAAATGGTTGGTCATGTCTTTTGGGTTGACGAATGCCCCCACAACCTTCATGAGATTGATGGATGATATCTTGCGACCCTTCACCAATGCATTCATGGTGGTGTATTTAGATGATAACTTGATCTTTAGCCAAATTTTGGAAGAGAACCTCCACCATATCTGATAGGTCCTTCAAACCCCGTGACAACACAAGTTTTGTGCCAACTTGAAGAAATGCACTTTTGGCATGAACTGGGTTCAATATGTGGATTGACCAACCCGAACCACTCTAACAGAGCTCCGCAACTTTCTGGGTCTTGCCAATTCTACTGCAGGTTTGTGTTGGGGTTCTCTCATATCACTTTCCCTTTAAGTCAAGTCAGCAAGGGCAAAGCGAAAGCAACTTTTTTTGGTCTGAAACCCACCAAAAGGTGTTTTCCAAGTTGAAGCATCGCCTATGCTCTACACCAATGCTCACATTACCAGACTTGCAAAAGCCATTTGAGATTGAGACAGAAGCTTCCCCTATGCTATTGGTGTAGTTCTTACTTAGCAGGGGCATCTAGTGGCTTACCACTGTGAGACACTTTTAGACACAGTCTGAAAGTATCCCACTTACGGCAAAGAAATGCATTTCGTTATGAAAGTCTATCGTTAATGGAAGAATTACATTCTGGGGAAGGAAATGGTCATCCACATAGACCACCGACCCTTGCAATTCATATAGACACAGGGGAAGTTGCAAAATGACCGCCATAAAAAATGGTCCACCTACCTACAAGAGTGTCATTTTAACATTAAGTGTTAGAAAATTATATATTACAAAGAAATGGAACACATAAAATATATTGTAGAAATATAAACACATAAAACATATAAAACTAGAGAGACACAGATATATGTGGTTCACACAATTTGGGCTATGTCCACGGAGACAAAGCCAGTCCTTCCTTTTATATTATCCAGCAAACTAAAGAGATACAACCTACAACAAATCCGTTGTAATTCCCTCTTCCCTCTCCACACAATATCCTCTCTCTTTCTCACTTAGAATACAGATCTACATAGATGAAATACAATTCTCTCATATATAGCAAGGGGTTTCCTTCTAAGGAAAAAAACCCTAAATTAAACATAACTTCTATCGTCAAATCTCTACCTAATTAATGGCCCAAATTGACTACGAAATCACAACATTTTACAAGGAAATTTTACATCTATTTTTAGCTTCGGGGGTGCTGCCCCCGATCCCTCGCTAGGGGGGGGCTCCAAATAATCATCGTCGCCCCCCCCTAGAACCCCTTGGTGGCACACATTTACGGGTGGCGTTGCCGCCACATTACGAACTGGGGTCCAATGTGGCAACACCTATGAATAAAGAAGATAATCAGGCTCCACACCCAACAATCTCCCAACTAGAGACTGATTATAGCAACTCCACTGTTGCTTCATTTGCTGGACAATGACTCCACTTTCGACCTGGATGTTTCTCATATTCTTCATCATACTTGAAGACCAATTGAAACTAAGCAGAATATCAATTTCTCCCTAGTTACAACGTTTATTAACATATCTACAGGATTCTGGCTATTGTGTTAGAAAAATATATATTGAAAAAATATAAACATAGAAAATATATAAAATAAGAGAGACACAGATATATGTGGTTCACCCAATTTGGTTTATGTCCATGGAGAAATAACCAGTCCTTCCTTTTATATTATCCAACAAAATGAAGAGATATAACCTACAAAAGACCCGTTGTAATTCCCTCTTTCCTCTCACACAATTTCCTCTCTCTTTCTCGCTCAGAATACAGATCTACATAGACAAAATACAATTCCCTCGTATATAGCCAGGGGTTTCCTTCTAGGGCAAAAAACCATAAATTAAACATAACTTCTACCATTAGATCTCCTCCTAATGAACGACCCAAATTGACTACAAAATTACAACATTTTACAAGGCAATTTTACATCTAATTTTAGCTTCAGGGGCGCTGCCCCTGATCCCCCACCCGTCCAAATAATCGTCGCTGCCCCTGATCCCCCACCCGTCCAAATAATCGTCGCTGCCCCCCCTGGACCTCTCTAGCGGCTTACATTTTATGGGCAGCGTTGCCACCACATTACGAACTGGGGTCCAATGTGGCAATACCTCTAAATAAAGAAGATAATCAAGCTCCAACAATGTGTATCTTTTCCAGCTTCAACTGTCCATCTTCCAACACTGACCATATGAAATGGTATTTGAGCTATATATGTTTAGTCTCCGAATGAAATGCAAAGTTCTTTGCAGGATGTATGGCACTCTGGCTATCAGTGTATAACTTGCCCAACTCCTGCTTCTTACGCAATTCATCCAGAAACCTTTGTAACCAAATCATTTCTTTGCTAGCCTCTATAGTAGCAACATACTCTGCTTCCATTGTTGAGAGTGAAACAACACTTTTCAGTTTTGAAACCCAACTGACAGTTGTTCCACCTATAGCAAACACATACATTGTTGTGCTCCTCCTATAATCTCTATCAGTAGCCATATATGCATCAACATTTCCCTGTATAGAAATATTTGAGCCACCAAAGCATAATGTTTGATTTGTGGTACCTCTCAAATACCTAAGAATCCACGTCACCTCCATCCAATTTTCTTTTCCTAGATTGTTCATGTACCTGCTTACAACTCCCACTACATGTACAATATCAGGCCTTGTCCAGACCATTGCATACATTAAGCTTCCAACTGTTGATGCATATGGAACTTTAGACATATAAACCATTTCTTCCTGAGTCTTGGGGCACACCTCCTTACTTAGTTTGAAATGGCTAGCCAAAGGTATACTAACTGGTTTTACATTCTGCATATTAAATCTTTTCAACACCTTTTCTATGTACTCACTGTGAGACAATGCTAATTTTCGATTCTTCCTATCTCTAGTTATTCTCATACCAAGGATTTGTTTTGCAGAACCCAAATCCTTCATTGCAAATGAGTTCGCCAATTTTATTTTGAGCACATTTATTTCATGCATGTTAGAACATGTAACAACCATGTCATCTACATACAATAAAAATATAATATAGCTGCCATCATTTTTCCTTTTGAGATAAACACAATGATCAGAGTGACATCTAGTATAACCTTCTTCAAACATAAACCTATCAAATTTTAGATACCACTGCCTTGGAGCCTGTTTTAAGCCATACAAGATCTTCTTCAACCTCCACACTAGTTTCTCCTTCCCTTTTACGTCATATCCTTGTGTCTGTTGCATTTATATCTCTTCCTCCAAATCCCCATGGAGAAAGGTTGTCTTTACATCTAACTGCTCAAGATGCAAATCTTCAGCTGCTAGTAGACTTAAAATAATTCAGATTGAACTTATTTTAACAAAAGGAGAAAATATATCATCAAATTTTATACCCTTTTTATGTGCGAACCCCTTCACCGCAAGTCTAGCTTTATACCTTTTTTTGCCTCCATCTTCTTCCTTCAACCTATAAACCCATTTATTCTGCAATGTTGTTTTACCTGTAGGCAACCTGACTAAGTCTCAAGCCTGGTTATGTGCTAAGGATTCCATGTCTTCTTTCATGGTTTGCTCCCACTTCTTCTTGGTTTCTACCTACACTGTTTCTTCATAACATTCTGTTTCACCAGAATCAGTCAAAAATACATAATATAATGATGGAGAGTATCATTTGGGGGGTCTACTTATCCTGGTAGATCTTCTAACACCACTTTCAAGTGTTGGAGGTGCTTGTTGCTGTTGTGGTTGTTGTTGTTGTTCTGGATGTTGATCATTAATATTTTCAGGCACCTTCACGTTTTTGTGATCTCATCAAGCATTATGTATTCTCTATTTTCTTTTTCTTGTTTCTTTTCCTGCATCTGATCCTTATACAAAACCTTTTCATTGAACATGACATCTCTGCTCCTAATGATTTTGTGTTTTTCATAATCATAAAAGCGATAACCAAAATCATTAACACTATATCCAATAAAGGTACATTTCTTTGATTTTTCCTCAAGCTTTGTTCTATTTTCTTTATTAATGTGGCCAAAGGCTTCACAACCAAAAGTCTTTAAAAATGAGTAGTTTACCTTTTTACCTGTCCATGCCTCGTCTGGAATACCACCATCCAAGGAACTTGAAGGCCCTCTGTTTATTAGATAAACAACAATATCTATAGCATCTTCCCAAAATTGTAAAGGCAATACTGCATGCAATCTCATGCACCTTGCACGCTCCATGATTGTCCTGTTCATCCTATCTGACATACCATTTTCTTGTGGTGTTCCTAGAACTATCCTCTCTCTACGAATTCCATTCTTTGAACAATGCCTATCAAATTCTTTGCTGCAATATTCTCCTCAATTTTCTGATCTGAGACACTTCAACCTTTTTCCTCTCTCATTTTCAACCAAAGCTTTCGAATTCTTGAAAGTATCAAATACATCGGATTGATTTCGAATACAATAGATCCAGGTTTTTCTGGTTTCGTCATCAATAAAAGTAACATAATAACGAGAGCCACCAAGAGATGATACCTGAGCATGTCCCCATACATCTGTATGCATAAGCTCTAATTTTTCGTTGTTCTTCTCTTTCCCAACTCTGAGGAATCTGACTCTCTTATGTTTTCCATACACACAATTCTCACAGAATTTTAAATCAACATGCTTCAAACCTGGCAACAAATTTCTTGAGTGAAGAATCTGCATCCCCTTCTCACCCATGTGCCCAAGCCTATGATGCCACAATGTCATATCTTCTCCTGTAGAAGTTAAAGCATTAACATAATTAGAAATACCATTGCATAAGTATAATGTACCAACCTTTTCTCCTTTTTCTATTACCAGGGCTCCTTCAGTGACCTTTCATGTTTTATCTTTAAAAGTAGTTACATAGCCTTCACCTCCCAACTGCCCTATTGAAATCAAATTTTTCTTTAGATCTGGAACATGCCTTACCTCCTTCAATAGCCATTGATTTCCATTCTGCTGTTTTATGAAAACTGTACCCATTCCAATGATTTTACAGAGTTTATCATCCCCCAATCGAACTTGTCCAAAACCTCCTTGAACATAATCATGAAAATTTTTCTTATCAGGTGTGGCATGGAATGAGGCCCCTGAATCTACCACCCAGGCATCAACAATATTTTCTAATGAAAGAATCAAATCATCTTGCAACAAATCACCTGTCACATTCGCTTCATGATTATTTTCTTATTGCGTGTCTCCTTCTTTTCCCTTCTGAGACTTGCAGTCTTTCTTCAGGTGTCCTTTCTTCCCACATTTCCAGCATGCTATCCCCAATCTGGACTTGGATCTACCTTTCCTTGACTTACTGCGATATCCTCGGCTCTTTCTTATTTCTATTTTTTTTCCCCTAGTCTCTGTAGTCAAAGCATTACCTGATGTCTCACCAGAGCTTTTCCGTTGCATTTCCTCGCTAGGGATTGCATTGACAACACCATGAAACTTTAAAGTACTAGATCCAGAGACAGAGTTACTAATGGCCATAAATAAACCATTCCAACTTTCTGGCAATGAGCACAGAAATAATAGAGCCCTAACTTCATCATCAAAAGTTACCCCTACAGAACTTAACTGACTAGTAATTGTATTAAATTCATTTAAATGATCAACAATAGGTCCACCTTGTAACATCTTCATATTAAATAAATGCTTCATAAGAAATACCTTATTTGAGGCCGAGGGTTTTTCATATAGTTTGGCCAATGCCGACATTAAACCCTCTGTTGTTGTTTCCTTTGAAATATTAAAGGCTATCGACGCCGCTAGGCACAACCGTATTGTTCCAAGTGCCTTTCTGTCAAGAATATCCCATTCTGTGTCTGTCATACCCATCGGCTTCTTTGTCTTTCCGCTCAATGGTAGGTATAGATATTTCTGATACATATAATCTTCCATTTGCATCTTCCATAGCTAGTAGTTTTGGCAGTTAAATTTTTTGACCCTAAACCTACCATCTTCCGCCATTTCTCCCACTCGAACCAAGAACCCTTCTCTCCTGCAAGTTTATCAGCAAAATAGACCTTCGGCTCTGATAGACAGAGCAATGGAACACATAAAATATATTGTAGAAATATAAACACATAAAACAAGAGAGACACAGATATAGGTGGTTCACCCAATTTGGGCTACGTCCATGAAGAAACAGACAGTCCTTCCATTTATATTATCTAGCAAACTAAAGAGATACAACCTACAGTAGATCTATTGTAATTCCCTCTTCACTCTCACACAATCTCCACAGAATACAGATCTACATAGATGGAATACAATTCCCTCATATATAGCGAGGGGTTGCCTTCTAGGGCAAAAACCCTAAATTAAACATAACTTCTACCGCCAGATCTCTGCCTAATGAATGGCCCAGATTGACTACGAAATTACAACATTTTACAAGGCAATTTTACATCTATTTTTAGCTTGGGGGCGCTGCCCTGATCCCCCGGGGGGGGGGGGGGGGGGGGGGGCTCCAAATAATCGTCATCACCTCCCTGATGGCGCACATTTACGGGCAACGTTTCCACCACATTACAAACTGGGGTCCAATGCGGCAATACCTATGAATAAAGAAGATAACCAAGCTCCACACCAAACATTAAGTACAAGAAGGGCAGCACCAATAATGTTGCAGAATGCCTCAGCTGATCACTGTGCTCGAATCCTATGGGCACGAGACTTTAGAGTGGCCACATCTTTACAAGAGCGATCCACAATTCGATAGCACATACTAGACACTCCTGGAAGGGAAGTTCCAAAATTTGATCTTCAGGATGCACTATTATGCCACCTGGGACACCTCTGTGTTCCTTCAAGAGAGCGTGCCAAGATGATTTGGGAGGCGTACTATAGTCGGGTTGCTGGACATTTCAGAGTATAGAAAACAATGGCGGTATTGTAGAAGTATTTTATTGGCCGAAACTTCGTCAGGATGTTGGGAAGTACATTAGATCCTGCACTGCCTACGTCATTTCCAAACCAACCATCAAGAAGCAAGGCTTATATACTCCTATACCTACTCCTAGTTGACCTTGGGAATCTATCTCCATGGATTACATGTTGGGCCTTCCTTCTACTAAGAATGAAAACAATTGTATTTTCGTGGGCGTCAACAGATTCTCTAAGATGACCATCATGGTGGCCTGCAAGAAGAGTATCATAGTAGAGGCCACTACTAAGCTCTTCTTTGATCAAGTGTAGGTACACTTTGGATCCCACATTCTATTATCTCATATCGGGAAAACAGATTCCTAAGCGCATTTTGGTCAAATCTCTAGTCGATGTTGGATACCAAACTTACTAAGTCCACGTCATTCCACCCCCAAACTGATGGCCAAATAGAGGTCGTCAACAGGATGATCGTACACATTTTGTGCATGTACAACTTGAAGCATCCACAAAAATGGGATGAAAGCCTCCCTTATGTCCAACTCAGTTATAACATAGCTCTCCATAGTTCAACGGGCCATAGTCCCTTTTAGGTAGGGCTAGAATTTCAGCCATTGTGTCTCATTGATGTGGCCATACCATTTGCAGCTACTCAGGAAGATTCGACTCACATCTAATTCAAAGCTAATAGGGCTAACAAATTCATTGAGCACATTCAACACGTCTACCAACAAGTCCATGATATATTGGATAGAGCCAATGCTAAGTACAAGTAGTGCCATGATCAACATCAAGTGCTGCACAAGTTCTAGGTGGGCAATAAAGTTTCACTACATTTGCAGAAGGAACGCCTCACTGGACCCCACCACAATCTTTTCCCTCTCCGATATGGGCCATACACCATCACCAAGTATGTAGATGACAATGTCTTCGAGCTCGAAATCTCACTGTTCCTTGGTCTATACCCAGTATTCAATGTAGCCCACCTTCGGCCATACTTTCCACCATTGTTGGACACATCTGACATTGCACAACAACTCACACCAACAGAGCTCAACCTGGACTACATGGAATAGGCCACAACTGATCAGCTCATGGACATGCATATTAAGAAAACTCACCAACAAAGGATCCATCTATATCGATTTTTCAAAAGCAAGCCAACTCCTTCACTAGGGCAAGTGGTTCACTAGGGACCAGGTTCAACAGAAATTTCCTCATCTCATGGAGGCTCTGCATGCAATGGGGACCATTATTTCCTAAGGGGGAGGACTGATCCAGGTGGATATTGGTGGCCACCTACCTATTCCACATAGACCTCTAGACGGTTTCATCTATTTCCTTGTTTATTTCAGTATTTATTATTTTTAACATATTTTCGGGTCTTAAACTTCTGAAGTAGTTTTGACCCCTTAAACAAAAAAAAATTGACGTCCACAATAGGAATATGAATAATCCTATAGATCTCAGAGAGACCTTTCCAACAAGGTATCGTACACACCAAACAGAGATAATATGACCAAGTTAAGACCCTAGGAAGTTGGTTGCCCAACTAACCCCAACAGGGACCACAAACTCCTGGTGTTACATCTCTTGGGGTTAGGGTTTTGGTTGTTTAGGGTTTTCCCTTTTTGTTTAATAAATAAATAGTCCCTTGAGCCTCATTGTAACACAGTTAATAGGCGTGTAGCCACCACATCTCTTCTTAGAGATAAGCTACCATCGCAAGAGCTAGTTTATTTCCATTCTATTTGTAAGCATACTAGTATTTTGATATTAATGAAATGAATTGTTATTTCTGCTGCATCTCTATATTTATGGTTATATCAATAATTTTCTGCATTCTTGTTTAAGTTTAGATAAAAATATTCAGTCCTTCCTACACGAAACGATCTCTCATCACCCCAGGTCTCTTGGCCTCTAATTCAATGGCCTTCACTATTGTCCTAAGAAGTAGCATTTGAGGTGATGTTCAATGTCGAGCCCTCAAGTCTCGTTGCACAAATTCACCTCCCTCGGTTTCATAGAAACTTCTACGAGCTCTGATTCCTTCAATCACCTCCAAATTTTGCTCCTCCACTCTAATGTCAATTCTACTCATGAGGTTTCGACAGAGATTGTCCTTACCTCCAGTCCTCCTGAAACGCCTCTCCACCTCAACACTCTAACCTGCAACTTTATCAGAGGGTTGGTTCTTTTTCTCATGCTCCTCTTGAGAACTATCATCCAAACTACCCAAGCTCTCTAAGGCTCTTCTATCTTTTCTCTTCAATCTCTCTACTCAAAATGACAGATAGGTCTCGAAAGTGTCACACTCTTTTTTCATGGTGCTACCTTCAGGCAAGGGAACTAAGAGACCAATTGATATTAGTACATACCTAGACTCTAGATTAGTGAGGATTCGTGGGACCTCACCCCACCACAAAAGATCTCAGCAAAAGATCAGTCTCATATCTGTACCTGGGAGATGGAGTAGGTCCTTCAAACCTCAGCAACGTGTGAACTCCCCCAAGCAATGATTTTAGTAGGCAGTCTGCACTTTCCATTGGCTCTTCATCGGGCCAACAGACTTTGTTGTGTTTCTTCAGTGTTCTTCATTCAATCTTGGATTTTAGGAGAGATGGGTTTGATCCTCAGATCCATTAGCTCCTGGATCTTCTCAACTAGGGAATTTCATGCATTGTGTCTTTTACGTTCATGCACTATATCTCTTATACTCCATACATTGTATCTTTTATATTCATGCATTGTATCTTTTATAGGAGACTGGTTGGTTCTCTCGCATTATACAGACATCATTGTACTCACCAGTCCCTTTGACCTACTTTGTGGTCAATAGTTGGACATAAATATAATTATCTTACCTTATTATCTTAACATTTGACAAAGTGCTCGCTACATTGATACCAGGTTGGAAAAGTCATATATACAATTTGATTACATAGAGAAATCATATGCCCACATATACATGAAGGGAATTCAAACCATATTCATTACTCAAATAATAAATATTTACAATAGTTTACAAGGACTCTTTGTTTGAGCCTCTAACCTTCATGAGTTCGGCTCCTTAAACTCTCTCTACTAGACTTTGGCTACTTGGATTGACCACACACACACACACATATTTCTTTTGATTAGCCATAATATCTCTTAATGTAAAATAATTGTTTGGACATTTTTCCATTATTCCTAAAACTAACTCACAACCCAACTTGACACTTGTTTCTATTACACTGGCCTACTTGGGAAAATACCAGCTCATTTAAAATATCCTAATAGCATAATAGTCATATTCTTTCTAGAATTAGGACATTGCCTTTACATCAAAATCCTAATTTCTTACAAATTATAATTGAGAGAAATCCTTCCCCTTTGGAAAATTTCATAAGCCCTTGGGGTCTAGACAAAAATGAGTTTCCTAGAGGTTGATGCTCTTGCATCAGACTCCCCAAGTTGAAATTTTTTCATGACCTCCTAGTCACGTGCTTTAATTGTGTTGTAGTCCTCCTAGATCCCAAAATTTGTATTGTTGTTGATCTCGGGCTTGTTGTAGTTGTTGTGTGACCATATTCAATGTTTTAGGGTCTCATACCCTATTTTTTAGTTTCTTTCTCACTGTGTTGATTGAAAATTTTGCAACCAACTACATTTCCTTGCATGTTTCCTTCTTTCTTTAGTGGTTTCCAAAAAGTATCATGACCTATACTTGGGTCATCATTGTTCTCAAAACATAATTCACCCAATCTACTACTGATTTCTGCTCTTCCATATGATGTCCAAAACTTAGATCAATTATTATTTTTACTTTACAACTCAACGAGATTCCAAATTATTGTTCCATTTCTTCCTGGGTGTATCCTAGCTACATATATATTTCCTCATCAAATTTGGGGTTACATGAGTTCCTCTAGATTTCCCCCTTCTTCTCATCCTCCTTTGACAAAAATGGTTGTTCATTTTCTGCATACTCAACTACACTCTTGGCAACATTTTCATCATGAAATTCATCAAAATATTTAGATGCATTGAGAACCCCAACATCTTCCAGTTCCTTGGTTTCATTATTTATACAATCTTCCTTAATCCCGAGATTGTCCAACCAGTCCTCTAGAAATTGCAAATCCTTTTCATATTGTGTCAGCATGATAATTGTATGCTGACCTTTTTCCTCATTGTAGGTGTCTCCACAAATCAACTATTTATCTTTACTTCTTTTTATAATAGCCTTCAAGAGATGCTCTTCATCCTTTACATGGCTTTTCATCCTTTACTTCTTTTTATAATAGCCTTAAAGGGATATGAGTTAATCATTGGTTTTTAATGGTTTCAAATAAAGGTTTCCAGGTATTTCTTAGTTTTAATCCATCGCCACGATTCAAGTTGTTATTTCTTTTTTCTATTTCTATAAAATAAAATTGTTATACAACATTAACATATATATATATATATATATATATATATATATAGAAAGTGTTTTAAATTTTTTGAAATATATTTTTATTAAATAATTTAATCCTTAAAATGTTTAGAAATATACTTACATCATCTATTGAATTTAAATAAAAAACACACATTTTCTTAATCTTTAATTTAAAAATTTAATACTAATATGAATTTGATTAAAATTTCAATGTCAATAATCAACTCTTTATGAGATACATAAATATAAATATATAATCATGAGCCAAGTAAGAGTGTCGACACATTCAAATGAGAGTTGGAAGTTCGTTAAAGCTAGGTGCTAAATTTTGCAAATTTTTTCAATGATTTGTTCATGGTGTCTTTTTTAAAGAAGTGGTATGGATTGCCTCTAGGGTTTTTGTGACTCACTATTAACCAAAACAAACAATTTGATTCAATGTGACAAGTGGTGATATAAAGTATATTGAAATTAAATATATTATTCTTTTATTTGAAATTGAATGCTTGTTCGAATAATTTTCATATGATGTGTTGGATGATGTATTAGACGAAGAATGTTCTCTTGAAATCAAATCTTGTCCACTCATTTATTTGAAAATCAAAATTCCTCAAGCCCAATTCCAATATAGACCATGCCTATGACATAATTAATATATTAGGATGTATATTAACTCCAAATATATATGGGAGGGAAGAACAAAGACCTAGAATGATAGAGGTGGAGACATAGAGGGAGTGACAAGGGAGAGATGGAGATAAAGTGAGGGAGAGAGAAGAGGAGTGGAGAAAGAGAGGAGAGGAGAGAGGGGGAGAGAAGCATAAGAGAGAGGGGGGGACAGAAAGATGGATAGAAGGAGAGGAGGAGAGAGTGGAGGAGAAAGAGAGGGAGCTCGAGAGATGTATTTGGAGGAAAATATAGGGAAGGAAGAAGTTCAAGGCATATAGAGAGAGAGAAAGGTGGAGAGAGAGAGGGAGTGACAAGGGAGATATGGAGACAGAGTGTGTGTGTTTGGGGGTGATATAGAAAGACAAAGAAGGAGAGAAGGGGGAGAGAGAATGAAAGAGGGAGGTAGATAGTCAACAAAGTTGGAGGACGAAGAAAGAGAGAGAGAGAGAGAGGATGGGGAGAAACATAGGGAGGTGGGAGAGAAAGGGAGAAAGATGAAGGAAGAGAGAGAGGAATTGAGATGGAGTAAGAAAGAGATAGATGGATTTAGAGGGGGAGAGAGAGGGAGGTAAGAAGACGTATGGAGAGAGAGAGAGGGTGTGACAAGGGAGAGGGAGAGAGGAGAGTAGGAGGGAAGAGAAATAGAGAGAGAGAGATGGAGAAAAAAATTGTATGTTTGTGGGGTGATATAGAGAGATGAAGAAGGAGAGGCAGAGGGAGATAGAGACATATATGGAAGAGTAAGAGAGGGAAGAAGAGATAGATACATCGAGGTAGGGAGAGATAGATATGAAGAGAGAGAGCATGTGCATTTGGGGGGGTGAGATAAAGAGACAAAGAAGGAGACATGGAGGGAGATATTGATATAGATGGAGGGGAGAGAGAAAGGGAAGAAAATTGTTTGCACTAGATGCATTGATTTCAGTGTAAAGACAAAAAAGAAAAAAAATATTGACAACGTGCATTATGACTAAGCTTTTGTAAATAAACTCAAATGAAATAAAATCAAATAAAACTTATATTTGTAACTTTAACATCTCCATGCCTCTTAAAATTGAATAAAACTTATTTCAATCATATTTGAGTTTTTTAAAATTGAATAAAACTTATTTCAATCATAAGGAGTTGATTGAAATACTTGGATAGCTAAGTAAATTTAGGAAAGTTGATAACATTATATAAAATTATAGAAATGTTGTTATATATTGTATTTTGGCCTATATATTAAATTTCAATACAATTGACATATATCAACTTATGACTAAGCTATTGAAGATAATCTCAAAAGAAATAATATTGAATAAAACATATTTGTTGTTTACAAGCTATCTTTTAAAATTAAATACAACTTATTTCAATCCTATTTATGTTGTTTAACTTAACCTTGAGATAAGAAATTGATTGAAATACTTTAAAAATTTGACCATGCAATGGTATATGAGTGGGTCACAAAAAATTTCATATATAGGTTTTCTTCTATAATATGGATGACTTTAGAATTCAAATAATTTATTTTTAAAATTGAATTGTAACAGCATACACGTTGACAACACTTTCTACAAACCAATATGAAGCATGATTGTAATTCTTTCCATGTTCAATATTAAATTGATACATGATATATGTTAGTTCTTTTTCAGTATCAAAGTGACTTGCATCATAGTAAGATTGTATTTATATCATATGATGACTAAAATCTTGTAGATGAACTCAAAATAAATAAAATTGAATAAAGCTCATTTGCTGTTTACCATACGTTTTAAAAATTGAATTTAAAACTTGTTTCAATCCTATATGTGTTATTTTATTCAACCATCATATATTTTAGTTCATTTTAAGTATTAAAGTGACTTGCATCCTGTAATAGATTTGACCTGCAAATATATTAAAAGTGTGAATATGTCAAAAGAATAACACAATATCAAAACCCTTGAGGTAGGGTAATACCATACAACTACTCTTTAAGGAAGGATAATACTCCACAAGCCATATGCTTGTCAATACAACAATACTTGATATCCCAATGGAGAGTCTCTAGCCTCTATATAGGCTTCATACATACAATACCATGGGCAATTACCATGGGTCTCTTAATACCATATATCCATTAAAATGGACTTATCACATTATTCTCTAACTACTTGTGGTCCCTTACATAATGTGGGTTAACCACTTTATTTATTAAATATGACTCATTTATTTATCATCCTTACATCATATTATTCCCTTGGGTACCTCCCTTTGTGCCCCATATTATCCCCTCCTAGGTATACTACATTTCAACCCCCTTAAGCATGTTTTGTCGTTGAAACATGAGAAGAACACAAATAATAAGATCTACTCAATAGAGTAGTCCACTGGTACCATGCATGTGTATCTAGCCATCCAAGAGAAAGGTGATTACTCGTCTAGCCATTGCCTCGCTCGCTTGAGATGGAAGTTGGTTCTTGTGGTTCCTCTGTGTTGATGTGTTGTGGGTGGATTGTCGCACCTCTTTGTGTGTGATGTAGGGGTTTTCATCCTTGTTGCTAATTCTTTTCCACCTTGCTGGTTGTTGTCTTGCTGGGTGGTGTGGGTGGTGATATGCTAAAGTTTTCACTGATGTTGTATCTTTCTTCAATTCCCCACCTAATGGAGCCTGAGTGGTATCGAGTACCTATTGTGGTGTTTGTGTTTGTTGCTTGTCTTACATTAGTACTTCCACCACAGAATCCTCATATTATGTGTCAGTACATGTCGGGTTTTCTGCTTGGGCTTCCTTGGACTCTTCCTATTCACTGATGGAAATATCCTGCAATGTAATCTTCTTCTTTTTATACTAGAGCTTCAAGAATTTCTTCTGCACATTAATATTGATAGTACCAGCATATTCCATCCAAGGTTATCATAAAACAACATCCACATCATCCATATCTGAAGCATAAAAATTAGAATGTACACATACTTATCCATATAAATCTTCAAATCTTTATAAATTTGAACATCCTCATTATCAAGATGTGTGTTTTCAATATGTTTTGCTGGAACTTGCAATTTTTTTGCAAAATTAACATTGATACAATTATGCTTGCAACTAGGTTTGATAGACATAATTATCTTCTCTTTCTAAATACATCCATGAACCTGTAATATGGAGATACTAGCAAAACAAACCCCTTATGTTTTACTTGTGGTCCCTTGCATAATGTGGGTTAACCACTTTGTTTATTAACTATGACTCATTTATTTATCATCCTTACATCATATTATTCCCTTCGCTACCTCCCTATGTACCACATATTATCCTCCCCTAGGTATACTACACATCTTAACTTAAGATTGTACTTATTTTCTTAGCCTATGAAACTAGAAATTAAAATTGTTAGATTTTGTAATAAAAGTTATAGTATATAGAAAACATTTTAAACTAGCGAAATAATTTTAATAGATCCATAAACTTAAAAAAATTAATGAACATCCATAAAAAAGATTAATACAAATCCATAAACATACATAATGAATTTATCAATAAACTATCCTTATGAAAATATATACAAATTACAAATATCACTTGAACATCCATAAACTAAAATAATAAGCATCCATAAATTGAAATAATGTTCATGTTCATCCATAAATCGTATCACATGTGAATGTGCCTTATGAAATGGGTCATACAGACCATCCACTCTAAGTACCACAATAACTCCTATGTGAGTTCCCCTCTAAGTACCACAATAACTCCTATGTGAGTTCCCTTGCGTAAAGTAACTGTCCATAAGCTGGTACTGCAATATAACACATTCAAATTCAAACTAATTAGATCATTATTTGTACAAAATAAACAATATGGAAATAAATGATTTTGAACCACATTTTTAATTACATATATGAATCTACTAACCTTAGTCGAGTCCAAATGCAAGTCAGAAAGGATAGGGGTATGACCTGGGTTTGGTGCTCCCCTGCCTGTGGCTCAATGTTCGGGGCCTGCATCGATGGACCCATATCATCAATGCCTCTATATCCAAGATCTCGCTCATGTGTCGACAAAACTACGACATCAACAACACTTTGCATATGATCCAAATGGAAAATAATTACCACAATCATGATAATAAATAAAATAAATGATAATATTAAAGTGAGAGAATCTAATCGCACAATGATTTCAATTTTACCATCTTAATTATAATACTCACCCATGATATTTACCAATGGATTTTGTCAACCATGGTATTTACCCATGGATTTTGTCAACCATCATATTTACCCATGGTATTGTAATTTATTATATTTACCCATGGTATTTTAATTTATTATATTTGCCCATGGTATTCACAAATGGATTTTATAAACCACAGTGGTATTTGAAATGTAATGAGAGGCATGGCTTTCGATGAAAGATACTTGTAAAAAGTATAAATACGGAACTTCACTATAGAGTAAAGTAAGCTTTTTTTCTTAATGTAGTCTTATGCTATATTTTACATTCAATAAAAATAGTTTTGTTCATTTTATGTTGTTCTCTTCTAAAATATTTCATTTTATGTTTTTCTCTTCTGAAATATTTCTCTTACGCAATGTGTCATATTCCTAGCCATTTTTACATTGTGATATATTCCATTTTTTTATCCATTAAGTTTATTTCTCTTACGAAATATGTCATATTCCTATCCATTTTTACATTGTGATATATTCTTTTTTGTTGAATTGAGGCTTCTGTGATCCATATCAAGTTTATGAGATTTTTTTGGCGTAAATCGCATGATATTTGATTTGTCGATGCATTTCGAACCAACCAGTGTAGTTCATCCTCAGGACAAGCATTGTGATATATTCCTTTTTGTTGAATTGAGGCTTCTGTGATCCATATCAAGTTTATGAGAGATTTTCCGGCGTAAATCACATGATATTTCATTTGTCCACGCGTTTCTAACCAACCAGTGTGGTTTATCATAGGACAAGTTGAAGAATCAGATCTAGGTTTCATGTTAAATAGACAAAGCAGAACATCCAACGACTATAATTTTTGACCAGGCAACGACTATGTTGACTAGCTAACGGCTATATTTGACTAGGAAACGGCTAGTTGGACTGGACTCAGGGAAAAATGAGCATAACTGTATTTAATTAAAATTAAAAATTAAAATAAGTTAAAGTTATGGATTTAAATAATTAATAAATTAATAGTTAGTTATACTATTTATTAAATTAAAAGTTAATGGGATATATTCCTTTTTTTTATCCATTAAGTTTAATTTCTAAACAACTTGGATTGCACCAACATTAATGCATCAGGGCTCATGAGAACTCTATAGTTAAGTGTGCTTGGGTTAGAATAATATTGTGATGGGTGACTAGTTAGGAATTTTTTTAGTTCTTATTATTTTGTTACTTTCTTTGGTCTCATTCCTTAGACTATTTGAATTAGTGGTATCAAAGTGGGGCTAACCTTGTCTGTTTTTTTTCCCGTGTCCTGAATGAGGTCAGGGTACATGGACCCAATACTTGAAATACTACAACCTTTGCAAGACTGTCCTCACCAATGATGACATCCTCACATGGCAAACAAGAAGAAAAATGACAGCGCAGGAGATCATGTTAAACTGTTGCTCAAGGAAACAATTACATGACAAAGGAGTGAGATGATGGAAGCCTTTACAAGGTCTCATTAGATGGTGAGAATTTAAAAAGATAAGCCACCAGATCTCTACTAGGAGGATCGGTAAGAAAACTATCTCAGCATGGTTATGGATCAACCGCACAAAACCCTTGCCACTGAAGTCCATTTTCTAGGCCGCACACTATCAACAACAAAGTTGACCCACAAACATTACATGGTATCTCTATCCTCAAACCTTCGTTCATCACGGTTATGGGTCAACCACACAAAATCCTTTCCATCGAAGTCCATTTGCTAGGCCAGACACTGTTAGCATCACAGTTGGCCCACAAGAATTATAGGGTATCTCTATCCTCAGATCTTCGTTCATCATGGTTAAGGGTCATCCACAAACCCACAGTTATGGGTCAACCACACAAAACCCTTGTCTTCAACAACACTTGGTTTTGGGTCATCCACAAACCCATAATTATGCTCATATTCAACAAAGGCTTCCCTGGAGGGAACTTTATGCAATGGGGACCATTTCTTCTTAAGGAGGGAGGATTGATCCAAGTGGAAAATAATTACCACAATTAATAATTATTTCTATATCAATGTTTGTTAAAACCATGGATGATGCATGATAATAAATAAAATAAATCATAATATTAAAGTGAGAATCTAATCGCATAATGATTTCAATTTTACCATCTTAATTATAATACTCACCCATGGTATTTACCCATGGATTTTGTAAACCATGGTATTTACCCATGGTATTGTAATTTATTATATTTACCCATGGTATCTTAATTTATTATATTTTCCCATGGTATTCACCCATGGATTTTGTAAACCATGGTATTTACCCATGGTATTTGAAAGATCCCCGTAAAATATATAAATACATGATGTAGAGTTACCCCCGCTTATACCCACAGTACGTATAAATATGCATAAATACATCTATCCAAGGTATTTGACTCCCAAATGACATAGGGTTACCCCCGCTTATACCCACATTATGCATAAAAATGCATAAATACAATTCTCCCAAGTATTTGACTCTCAAAGGAGTCAAATCTTCAAATCGTAAATGATTAAGGCCCCTTTATCATCGTTTCCTTTGTGTCAGAACTCAATCACCCCGCCAAAACCTCCTATCAGGACGCATTCACTCCCATAAACCTTACTTTAACCCTTAAGTCCACATATATATAACCTTCCCTCTTTAAATGTTGGTTACACATATGTTTATCGCATAAATACCTCTATCGGCACTATTTCCTTATAAAACCCATTTACAAAGGAAAATACTCCCAAAACATACCTTTCCACCTTTAGTACGGTTCCTGCACATTTCCCGAGGATTGCCTTTATCGCAATTGGCTATCTCTCCCTTTGCGGTTCATACATACATTCCTCATCACCCCTCCGACTTCGATATGTGACTATCAGAATTGTTAATATATGTTTTAGCCTTAAAAAGGCTCAGCACAACACTTCCACGAATACAAAGGAAATACATTGAAATCCTGCTCCAAAACATATAAGTGGATCTCAAATACTTTCCACCCGCATCTATAACTTCATCGGGTCCACACCTTTAGTCACTCCACAACACTGCTTCTCCGAACTCTGATAAGCCTGATCTTCGATCACCGAAGCCTCCGATAAAATCTTGATCGTCCGTTGTATCCTCTGATCCAACGGTTGATATTACTCCCGATCGCTTAAACTTGCGCGTCTATTCTCCACCGTCGATCTGCACCCAACAGATCTGATGGTTGTTGTTGATATTGGGTAGATAACAAGCGCAAGGTTTAACCACCCGATAAAGTGGTTTCCTCTCATCCTCTGTTGCCACACGTCATTTTATGAGTGGAATCGATGCTCGTCCTTCAATACCGCTTACGGTTTTGAAGCCGCCCGAAATCCACTTTCACTGTTACAAAACTGCCTTCCTTCATTAAAGTTCACCAATGCGATCTTTCAACTCTACCTCATGCGACATGATCTGGACCGTTGATCTTCCAAATCCAACGGTTGCTGAGCACTGACACTTTACTCCTTCGCTCCTCCTTTTTACTTAGTTTTTACGCTAAGTCTTCAATTCTTCTGTGGTTTTTCTCTTCTTCAAAGGTTTCGGCATTCTGTTGTTTTACTACGCGATTCCTCCTGAGCTTGGCTTTAATCCCTCTAATGGATTCAACGACCCATTATGGTCCTCTGAATCGCTCTTCTCCTGCATAGTTCTACAAAACTCTTCCTTCTGCTTCCGTTGTTTAGCTACCTTTGAGCTTTACTCTTCTGCGAAATCTCACTTCTCTATTTCACCCCAGTGCTTCCCTCTGTTTCCTCAATTGGATTCAAGGATCCATTCATGATTCCTCTGAATCATTCTGTTCCTCTGCATCCTTCAGAATTCTGCTTGCAACCTGTTACAGAGCCTACGAATTCACAAGTAATTCATTCATGAAATACTCTTCAACACACTAACACAGTTAGGACTAAACATCTATATATATAAATATAAACAGTCAATTACATATCCGAGAGACTCTGTGTCTCGCACATGCCTATTCTTCAATATCGTGGCCTTCCTTGTGCTTTTCCTGTAGGCTTACATTTATGCCAGAAAGTTCTGTTGAACTAATCCTGGTTCAAGTCCTAAATCCTCTGAACTAACTCCTAAATCCTCTGTCCACTTCTACTTCAATTAATTCCTAAAAGCTCTCCCTCATCCCTCGAATCATGAAACTGTTTTTAGAGTCCCGATTGACTTCTAACTCTTGTCGTTTATTCACCACTCACGTTCTCATTTATTTGAGAGCATTCACAACTTCCTCTCACTATCTAATTAAATCATTTAAAGCCTAAATATTACATTAACTTGAGACTTAGGAAACTACTTCTCTAAAGATACATGACCCCCTATGTCTACTTATTTACAATGATTTTCTCTTGGGTTGAAAGCTTCTGCATTAGACTCCCAAAGTAGAAAATATTCATGATCTCTTGATCATGTATCTTCTAATCTTTGTCTTCCTAGATCCCATACTTTGTTTTGTAACTGTCCAAATGCTTTGCTCTTTTGCTGCTATTGTACTTCTGTTCCTTCTTCTTCTCTTTGTCAATCAGGTTCAAGTTCTGATTGATCTTTCTTCCTGCTACTACCATTTTCCTCCATATGGACTGCTTCATCATTAACTACCATAACTCTTCAATCTCCATCTCTAGTATATCTTTGGGCTGGTCTATATTCTACCATTCACTATTACCTCTTTCTCTCTGCTTCAAGTTGTTGTTATTGTCTACTAATTTTTCAAATTGTTGCTGGTTACTTCCATTTTGTAGCTGTTGGTTTACTTTTTCTTCTTCTTTTTTTTTGCTTGCTCCTTATTTTGCTTTGCTTGCTCCAAATTTTGCTTTTCTTGCTATGTTGACTGCCTCCCTATCATCCTTACCCTCTTTCATGATTATCTCTTCTTGCATTGAATCATGACTGTCTAGCATCTCTCCAACAATTGAGCATCTCTGTTCCATGGATTGAATTCTTCCACGAAATATTCTTCTCTCATCTTTATTTGGCTGCTCATCTGTGCCAAATTTCCTCTAGCATCTACAACTAAACCTGCATTCACAAAACACTTGTTAAAATAAAAAACACAAGGCTTTTGTGCCTTATCTTCCTTTGGAAACAATTCAGTTTGCTGCTCTGTTTCTTTTTCCTCTGTCAGCACATCAGTATGCTGATTTGAATTCTCAAAAGAACTCATGAGACTGTCCACTAGTCTCTCTTCCACATCATTTGTTCTAATGATGTCTTCTTGTCCTTGTCTACTATAGTGAACTCCTTTTTCTGCAATCATATTGTCATACTCTGAATTTCTCAGCAAATATTCCAGCAATGCAATTTCTTTGTGACACTTCATAATTATTTCATCATCACTTATGTTTCCTGCATTTATACACAAATTATTAGTTTGGAAATCATAAGGTTCAATAGTCTCAATTGTTGCTTCACATATCAGCTCTTCAGACTAAACTTCATCTCCTTCTTTCACAAGAACTTGTTCCTGTGTTGTCACATCTTCACACATCCATGCATTGTTAAGTTCTTTCTGCTGCAATAAATCACTGCTTTTCTCAATTAAGAGACATTCTCCATCCTCCTTTACTTCAGAGTTTTTATCTTCTAAAAGATACTTCTCCATACTTCTGACAGTTTCAAAAGATTGTTTATCCTCTGCATAACACTCCTTTGTTAGTGTTCCTTCTCCCAAGGTTAAATCCTTTGCATAGGTTTCTTCTTCCTTAACATCTTTTAGTAGATGTCCTTCTCTTTTTCTGACTGTCTCAACAGCTTCCATGGCTATTTCCATTGTGCCTATCATCATGGTGGATTGATGATCGTTTACTATGTTTTCAGCTAACATAGTCTCTTCTTCAAGTTTGCCTTCAATCTCTTGTTGTTTATCTTCCCCAAGAGTTATTGTTGTCTCACCATCTACATTAACATTTTCTTGCATTAGTTTTGCATCCATAGACAAACTATCAATTTTAAAAACATAAGACCCTATGGTCCCACTTGATGTTTCAACCATCATATCTCCTTGTTGTTCTAAATCCTTCATATGATTCAAAAATTCTTCGATGGTCTCCTCTTCAATCTCCTCAAGCCCTTCACTTGGTTGCTTGATATCTTTCCCCAACTGTATATGAGACCTATCTATCTCATCTTCTTCCAAAACAGAATTTAGATTCTACTTGTCTTCTTTCTCCTTTATGACAATATCAGAAAATTGTCCTTCTTTACATGTTTCACCTGCAAACATACACAAATTGTCAGATTTAAAACCATGTGACCCTTTGGCCTCACTTGAAGTTTCAGTATTCAAGTCTTCATCTTCACTTTCTCCCAGAATTTCTCCCTATTCTGGTTCACAAATGAGCTCTTACATTTCTAACTCAACTTCTTTGAGTTTTTACCTCAGCCACTTCACTTGCCTCTGTTGTAGCCTTCTCTGTATCTCATGCCATTTTATTGGCTTCTTCCTCAAGACCCAACCTAGTCTCTGGTTTTCCTCAAGTATTCTCCTTAATGCATCGAGTTGTTCTTTTAACTCTGCAATCTCTTTGTCAATTTCCTCTTGACTCATCCTCTTGCCATCTGCTTTGGCATTCTTCTTCTCATATCTTCTGCTATGGCTTCTCTCTGAACCTCTGCTATGACTATCAGTAGTCATATTCTTCTCCTCTTTCTTCATGAGCTCCTTACTCATCTGCAACAAGCCTCTACAACAGCTAGTCCTCCTCGCTGCAATATTACCTCACTAAGCTCTCCTCACTCAGTCTTTTGGTAAGCATGGGTCCTTTATTTGGAACCTCCTCTCAAGCAACACCTTTTCTCCTTCTAGGCTTCTGCAATCTCTCACTCTCTCTTGAGAACACTTCAGTTGTCCTCTCTGTCCAATCTCTTGTTGGATTCTTCAGGTTCACTGCCACTTCTCCATCAAAGTATTTTCCTTACTCTGTCTTCAAGAACACATCTAGTTCTCCTCTCACAGCTTCTCTTGCTGTCACTTGTGCATTAGTGTAAAAACACACATTCTCAATTTAAAACAGAACATATTACCTCACTTTCAAGATCTCAGCATGATCTTGTTTCACCATTCCACCTATACTTTGAATGGATTTCCTCTGTCTCTTGCATCTGCAAGTTCTGCTACACATCACCTCTATGTGCCTTCCTTCTGTCAGATTAGAATCTGATCCTTCCTTGCTTGCATAAACACCTTAACACATAACTCTTCTTTTAATTCTTTCACACATAGAATTTCTTTGTTCTATTTAACTCTAACGGTTTTAATTACAATTCTGCTCTGATACCAAATGATGCAGGGTTACCCCCACTTATACCCACAGTATGCATAAAAATGCATAAATACATCTTCCCCAAGTATTTTACTCTCAAAGGAGTCAAATCTTCAAACCATAAATGATTAAGGCCCCTTTATCATAGGTTCCTTTGTATCGGAACTCAATCACCCCGCCAAAACCTCTTATCGGGATGCATTCACTCCCATAAACCTTACTTTAACCCTCAAGTCTGCATATATATATAACCTTCCCTCTTTAAATGTTGGTTACACATATGTTTATTGCATAAATACTTCTATCGGAGCTATTTCCTTATAAAACCCATTTGCAAAGGAAAATGCTCCCAAAACATACCTTTCTGCCTTTAGTACGGTTTCTACACATTTCCCGAGGATCGCCTTTATCGCAATTGGCTATCGCTCCCCTTGCGGTTTATACATACATGCCTCATCATCCCTCCGACTCCGATATGTGACTATTGGATTCGTTAATATATGTTTTAGCCTTAAAACGGCTCAGCACAACACTTCCACGAATAAAAAGGAAATACATTGAAATCCCGCTCTGAAACATATAAGTGGATCTCAAATACTTTCCACCCGCATCTATAACTTCATCGGGTCTGCACCTTTAGTTGCTCCACAGCGCTGCTTCTCCGAAATCTGATAAGCCCGATCTCCTATCACTGAAGCCTCTGATCAAATATTGATCGTCCGTTATATCCTCTGATCCAACGGTTGATATTACTCCCGACTGCTTAAACTTGTGTGACTATTCTCCACCGTCGATCTGCACCCAACAGATCCGATGGCTGTTGTTGATATCGGGTAGATAACATGCGCGAGGCTTAACCACCCGATAAAGTGGTTTCCTCTCGTCCTCTGTTGTCATGCATCGTTTGATGAGTGGAATCGGTGGTCGTCCTTCAATACCGCTTACAGTTTTGAAGCCGCCCGAAATCCACTTTCACTATTACAAAACCACCTTCCTTCGTTAAAGTTCTCTGATGCGATCTTTCAACTCTACCTCATGCGACATGATATGGACCGTTGATCTTCAAAATCCAACGGTTGCTGAGCACCGACACTTTACTCCTTCGCTCCTCCTTTTTACTTAGTTTTTACGATAAGTCTTTAGTTCTTCTGTGGTTTTGCTTTTCTTCAAAGGTTTCAGAATTCTGCTGTTTTACTGCGTGATTCCTCCTGAGATTGGATTTAATCCCTCTAATGGATTCAACGACCCATTATGGTCCTCCGAATCACTCTTCTCTTGTGTAGTTCTTCAGAACTCCGCCTTCTGCTTCCGCTGCTCAGCTACCTCTGAGCTTTACTCTTCTGCGAAATCTCACTTCGCTATTTCACCCCAGAGCTTCCCTCTGTTTCCTCAATTGGATTCAAGGATCCATTCATGATTCCTCTGAATCATTCTGTTCCTCCATATAGAGCCTATGAATTCACAAGTAATTCATTCATGAAATACTCTTCAACACACTGACACAGTCAGGAATAAACATCTATATATATAAATATAAACACTCAATTAAATATCTGAGACTATGTGTCTCGCACAGGCCTGTTCTTCAATATCGTGGCCTTCCTTATGCTCTACCGTAGGCTTACATTTATTCCAGAAAGTTCTGTTGAACTAATCCTGGTTCGACTCCTAAATCCTCTGAACTGACTCCTAAATCCTCTATCCACTTCTACTTCAATTAATTCCTAAAATCTCTCTCTCGTCCCTCGAATCATGAAACTGTTCTTAGAGTCCTGATTGACTTCTAACTCTTGTCATTTATTCACGACTCATGTTTTCATTTATTTGAGAGCATTCACAACTTCCTCTCATTATCTAATTAAATCATTTAAAGCCTAAATATTACATTAACTTGAGACTTAGGAAACTACTTCTCTAAAGATACGTGACCCCATATGTCTACTTATTTACAATGACTTTATCTTGGGTTGAATGCTCCGACATCAATACATAACTTCATCGTGGAGTAAAGAAATTTTTTTGTCATGCGGTGCTGGACCCACCAACATTTAGGGGATCTCCCCAGTATGGAGTCCCAACTAGACCTCACACTGTTTTGTGTAGGAGTCCTATCCGATACGATGGATCGGATGCCATTATCTTAGAGATTTGCCTTAGCTCTTGTTGTTCAACACCTGAGAGTGTTATGCTTGTAACTTCAAGAAAGCGAGGTGAGTATTCCTGGTGAGTGCATACTGTAACTTTGTGTCCAATTTCTCTTACTGTAAGGGAGGGTAAAAGTGAGCCTCTAGATGAGAGATAGAAGTACCACCCAGGGAGAGACGCACGCGAAAAAAACAAGGGTCTATCCAACATCCAACGAAATAGTCCACAACGGATGTGATAGTCGTTAAAACTGAAGTGTAAGGGAAAAAACGTACACCGTCCAGCAGAGTAGTCCACACAGGGGTTACGGTCGTTATAACCAAGGAAAAGAATGGTTTGTCTAACATCTGATGGAGTAGTCCACATGAAAGAGACAACAAAGATAAAATATACATCACATGTTCAACAATGTAAGTACTAAAATAACCGAAGTAGTTCAACTATCTTAGTACACATTAAGCAAGCATGCATTACAAACAATTAAAAATAGTCTTACAAACGTATACAAAAAGTTCATGAAAAATTGCTAGCCTGATATAGGCTTATGAATTAAGAAAAAGTTCCAAGACACATTTGTACACCATACATCACTAGCCCCAGTAATGGGACATTAGAGCCACTCCTCGCTCCTCAAAGAACAGACTACAGACTCTCAAGATTATGTGGGAGCAGCCAAGGTGGAAATTATTTTTCGCATACAATGAGGGGGTATATATAGTCAAGGGTGATGCTTGACCCTTGTGACTCTTGGACTTCCCTCATGACCGTTCAACTTCCTATGACTTTTCAACTTCATGTGACTCTTCAACTTCATATGTGTGTGTCTTGGACTTTCACATTACATTTTATTACAACAAGTATGGCCCATAGTAATGATGTGGTTGAGACAACTCATGACACAAATGGACATGACACTGTTGACACGTATTAGCTGAATGTGGTGTCCATATCCAGCTGCTATGATACTAAGTGATGGATGTTCTCTTAGTGTGTTGTGTCTTCACCTCTGAATGGAAAAATGTTGTGGGGTCTTCGATGGTCTTGGTCTTTGCTTGATGGTTCGGAAGAATGTATCCCTTTCGCTTTCTACTCAATGTGCTTGGTACGTTAAGTCAGCTATGAGAAAGTATTCTAGCATGCACTCCCTCTTCATCCTATTTTTCGTATCGCCATGTTCCATCAATTTACCTGTTCCTACAATTCACTCATGATGGGATGACATCAAATCCAAAAATCTCGTAGTCTAACATGATGCATTGTTTTAAGTTTCAAATATAGGTGACCGAGAGGGAGGACAAGACAGTAAAACTACATAGAGAATAGCTCAGGCTGGGATGAGAAGCTCTAGAGTAATGTTAGGAAAACCTATGCAGAGGTCACTGGGAGGCAAAATTACATAATCAGGGACATCAGTGATAGCTACAAGGTGGAACCCAACTGGATAGAACTGTGCAATTCCTGGGAGGAAGACAAAGTAGGGTGTCCAGGGGAACTGTTGGATAGTTCTGTGCATTTTTCAAGGTGAGTATTGGGCAGGTCACTTGGGGTCCAGCTGAGAATTTGCAAAAATTCTTTGAAGGAGACAATGCTAAGTATCAAGGGACACTGGCAGGAAATTTTGTGTAATTTCCCAGAGTAAGGCATGTCAGGTTGTGCAGAGTTGCTGGTCATAACTGTGCATTTATAAGAGACAATGCAGGATAGGCAGTTGTTATGCATTTTCCAGAAATAATGCAGAGTGGGGCAGCAGTAGGTGTACCAGCCAGATGTATGAAATTTTTAGGGACAGTGCAGAGCAAGCCAACAGGAGGCCTGACTCAGCATGACTACGCAATTTCTGTAGGCAGTGCAGAGCAGGAAGTTGGGTATGTCTGCGCAATTTTGGAGAGGAGTGCAGCCCCGGGTCACAGTGCAATACATATTTCTGGTTCACCAAAGGGAGACTTGGTAATTGATGCTGCGGGTAGTGCAGAGTGGATCATACTTGGAGACAACTTCTGCACAATTCTGGGAGACAATTCGCTTGCTCACTTCCAGAATTGCGCAGTGAAGCTACCCTGGAGGACAACCTCAAGCACTATGAAATTCTGGGTAGCAGAGAGGGGTCACTAAGAGTTGAGACTGCGCAGTGTAGCTCAGTCAGGGTCTAGTTGAAGGGGTTTATTTGGTTGATAGGTTTCAGGAAAAACGGCTAAGTGTGAGAGCAAGTGAACTTGTGTAGACATGAAATTGTGATAAAAGACCTAGCATGAATCAACGAAATGACACCAAAAACCAACAAGACAAGCATGTGCTCAGTGAGACTATCTTTAAGGTTGAGGGCGACAATTGCGACACTTGAGATAGACCTTCAAATGACTGTGATGAAACTTCCACGAAAATGCTTACAAATTTGTGTGTGAGTATGACCAATGTTGACAGAGCGAAGACAACTCATGCACGCAAAGACCAACCTTCAAAATTTCCAGAACAAGACTGCAAGCATGACAAAGCAATCCATATGCTAAAAGAATATTGCTGGTACAACAAGTGATAGGGAGTAAGACACATAGAGAACAAACATGGAATGATTTTCATGCATGTCATTGAAGACAAAATGATATCAGTACTTCAAGATAGACTAAGAGATGTATTTCCAAAGATGTAATTTAATTGCACTACTTACCCTCTATATGGTTATTCATCTAACAGAGTTTTCATGTGGTCCTGATCTTTTATCATAACTCGGTTCCTTGGTCTTTCTCATCAACTCCTTGGGAGTCATCTGACATGACATCTTTCCTTGGGGTCACTGAGAGATACATCTGCGCAGTTTTAGCGGGTGTTGACTACTTCCAGGATGATGTCCTGGGGGGACACCTCTACACAGTTTCTGGATGCAAGTCAGATGGGACAACTACAGATAACACTACACAGTTTCTGAATGCAAGACAATTCTACGGGATGGGGTCTTGTTGACGGTTCTAGACCCGCAAACATGTCAGGGGATATCCCCCTGTAAGAATTCCCAACTAGACCTCAAACTGTTTGGAGTATCGTTTGGAGTAGGAATCCTAACAATGGGTAGCACGGTATCACCATGACTGCGATTACGCACAGAGGTAAGTAAGATGTCCTTGTTGGAAGAAAGGGTGTGACCTTGCAGCAAGTTAGGGAAGATACATGGAAAGGCTCTAACACATGGAAGGGGAGAGGAGTGTGCCCCTTAGAAGCCTGTAATAGTATGCAGCTTGAAAGGGAACACACAAGCCAAAAGACATCACAAGATGGAAAGGAGAATAGTCAACAATCGAAAGTGATGAGTTAAACCAAGAACATGCTTCGATAAGATTCATACAAACATATACAGAATAGTCCATACATACATGTGTAAGTTACAACTACATACATTTTTAGAGTAACCAAAATAGTCTAACAACAATAACAATACATGCATGAAAAGTGTTGGCGTTGTTATATTAAAAGAGTGAAATATCCAATCATACATACAAACATGACAACCACTAGCCCCAATAGTAGAATGTTAAAGTCACTACCGCCTGTTCCTCCAAAGAGATGTACTCGCTTTGCACTATGGAGAAGCCAAGGATCATTACAATACACTCCAAGCTTTCTTTAAGTTATACCTATCAGACGCTTGGCTCCCAAAAGCATGTACAATGAGTTATGAGGTTCTATATATATCAAAGGGTGGGGTGACCCTTCGCATTCCCCTTTGTGACTCTTGGACTAGCTTCATGACTCTTCAACTTACACATGACTGTTTACATTCTACTATTGACACTTGGTCTTTCACTTTATAACATGTTTACAATACGTTCCGCACATGTACCCATGCGAGACAAAAATGGGCTTGAGTAAGCCATACAAGACATCATTGAGACTCAGATAGCTGTGGGAAGACTAACTCTTCGACATCCTCATGGTGATTATTGGTGGCAAACTAATGCCAAGCTTGGTAGTCTGCTATGGTGTCCGCGCACTCTGTGGTGACATCCTTCTGAAAGTGAACTCTTGCCTCCGTAGCATCTGTGTACACTAATATGGCACCTCTGTCCAACTCGTGATGTAGAATGTGCATCATAGTCTTGAGTGCAGTTGGACCAAAAACATACTTGTGCATAGTGTTTGTGCTCATCTGCAAATCTACACTAGTGGTTGTGCACATCAACTGCTCAAAGTAAATGTCGAGATCTAGTCGGACTTGGATCTTTACTTTCACCGCGATGAGTGTGCCAATGGATGGGATCGCATGCATGCAAACAATGACATCCATGCTCATGAACACTCGTGCATGTGAAGCTTGTAAGTTGGTGATGAGCTACGAAAGTTCCTCATAGTTCCGGATCTAACTTTGAATGTGTGCCTTCAATTCCACTGCCCTTGGCTTCATCATCTTTGGCAAGTACAATGGGGCTCCCTTATACCTCATTGTCCATATATGCATACGGTCGACAACAGTGTGTATGTCTACTGGTGTGCTCACTCTCCTAGCACAGTGTTGCTACCAACCATTAAGATGGACAACTAACTTATGCACGGTGATGAATTTGAAGTACATCTTCCACATGATTGTCTTGAGAGCCGATAATTCATTAAATATGTCTTTCTTCAACTCTTCTCTGGCAGATGTTATAGCTTGTCCTTCTCTCTGCTTGGCCTCTTGCAATTCCTTATCCATGAGATCATTCTCAGCTATCAAGAATCTCACACTTGAGCTGGTGACTTCGGCATATGCCTTTGTAACATTGGCCAATGTAGAGAGATGTTTGTGCACATTGGACAAGATCACTCGTTCTTGAAACTACACAGGAGATGCATGGATATCTGGAGTGGACACTCTGCGTGACTGCACAACTCTAATTTTTTTACTCGTCAAAGGATATGTTGTGCATATTTTCTTCTGGATTACTCTCAAGGATTTCAGTATCTCCTTGACCACTTGGGACTTGCTCTGCTCCCAGACCTGGTGAAGCATATGGAGCAACCTCTTATTCCTTAGGCATGAGGTATGTATCATGATCCTTCTCTAGCTAAACCACATCTGTATCCATTTGTTCTAGTATCTGTTCAATCTCCTGAGAAAAGTCCTGCTCCTGCGATTACTCACCCTGTTTTCTATCTACTAGTTGTTTTGATTCAATAACTTGTATTTGCGCAGTTTCATCAATGTGTGCACACTGTGCTTCCTGTTGTTCCTGTTCCTGTTGCGCTTCCTTCTCCCTTCTGCGTAGCTCTTGTTCTTCCCTTAGTTGTTGCTCCACCTCCTACAACTTCTTCTCTTCACCCTCTAGTCTCTGCTTCTTCATTTGTCTTTGCACAATCCTTCTATTGCGTTGTTGCCTCTTTGCTTCAATATCCAAAGCTACTCTTTCTACAAGTGGGTCTTCCTTGAACTTGCAACTTTTCTTTGCCTCTGTGTTGTCAGAAATCTTCCTCTTGCCTTTTTCATACGTAGGTCTATTGCCCTCTATTGCTTCTGATGTTGCTGCCTTGTGCACTGCTGGCCACTCTATAGCCACTCTGACTGGTTCATTGAGCCTCAAGGAATTGTAGCAATATCTCCATGGGTCTTCCTAAGGGCAATGACATGCCTTGTGGATCCAAGGATGATACACTCTTGTATAGTGGTCCTTCATTGCACAGTGCGAGTTGTATGGATTGCAACTTCTAGTGCACAAGGTGAATCTCTTGAATTCCTCCGTCTCAGCCTCAACATGCTTGAGACTCTAGATCTCATACAACTCAATCTGCAAAGGAAGAGTGGGCCAAGGTGCCTTCTTCTTCCTATGCAGTCTTGCTGACAACCCTGTCAAGACATGGTATGAAACCTCTTGCATGACCAACTTGTCCATGGAAAACTTTGGTAACACATGCGAAGCCTTCTCTGCATTGTACATCCGGATGAAGGTGCCAAGGGGTGGGGCATACCAATCTGTTATATTAACCAATGCCTCCATTACTGCCTGTGACAATCAAGGCAGTCAAAGATCATCCTATACACCGGGGTGACGAAGTGTAGTGATAGATGTAGTATAACTCCACGGAAACTGCACTTAGAGAACAACTTGCAATAGATCTACACAGAGTGTTTTGAAGGTGTCGATGCCCAACCCAAGCCAGGGAACTGTTGGTGGGCACAAATTGCATCAAACAAGTAGGCAGACATGAAGAGCTTCACTTTCTGGTCCTTGGGTGTATGACGACCATTTGTTACTTGCCCCTTCAGCTGGAGAGCCAACATGTTAGATCAATTGAAAGGTCTTCCTTCGTTCGCTAGCTAATCCAACACAATCACCCAACTCTACAGGAAGATATCTATACTCCCTTGGCCATATAAGAAACATGCGAAGATGACAAAGAACTGATAATCCTTCTTTAGTGTATTTGTCTTGTATACCTAGTTAGGTGTTGTCTGGAACTTAGACAGCTGTCTCACCCAACTCTTCAAGATGTCTCCTGAGTTTGTGTTGTTGTTGGGATTGGTGAAGAATCACTGGATGCGGTAAGTGATACATCTCTTGAAAGTTCTCTGCCCTGAAGGTAGTAAGTTTTGTTGCAATGACACTGCTCAACACCATTGTCTCAGGATCAGTATGTAAGACAATCCAGTTGATAATGTCCCCACATTGAAATGTGGGATACCTGCATGAAACCTGGTACAAGCCTAACTTGTGTATGTTGACATAAACTATGTGTTCCTCCAGATTCTCCTCAAAGGTGCGAGAAAATATGTCATTGATGTCCTGCCATGTGATGTTCATCTCCTTGTCTATTAACAAGTTAGTATCTTTATAGATGGGCAATCTCATAAACACTTGCTCGACCACATCTCCAATTGTGCTGTCAATGGTGTCCTTTAACCCTGCTCTCTTGGAAGCCATTGTACATGTATTGATGAGATACTGATGAACACCTGTGATACCTGGAGATAGAGAAACACTCATGGAAAGAAAAAAATTAGTTGAAAACCAAAAGCAACTAGAGGACTAACATGCAACACACCTGGGTGACTTCCTAGGAAAATTGTGCAGTTTTCTCTAGGAGAGGCTGGGAGATTGACTGTTGGAACTATGTAGAGTGCAACCTAGGTTGCCAGTGAGTTGTTTGACTACTGAAACTGTGCAGAGTCCATCTTGGTCTACTAAGGACTGGAATGGTGTAGTGCACAATTTCAGTCAGCATGACTGATACCCGAGAAATTGCACTGCGCATTCCTGGGGGCCAACTGAGGCATTATTTCTCAAAACTGTGCAGAGCACAACCTAGGAGGCAAGTGTGAGGCAAGCTTTGCAGAATTCCTGGTAGCAAGGAAAGGCCTTCCATCCCAAAAATGTGCAGTGCAAGCCGGGCAAGGAAAGGTTCGGGCCAAGGCAGCTCAAAACTGCCGACAGGCGATTGAAAATTAGTAAGGACTAAATGCATGTGAAAATATGGGTGCAAACATGAGTGAATAAACATGCATGCAATGAGTATGTGCAAGATTTAGTAAGATGGGAAAAAACAAAGTTTGTGAAGTGATTCACCGCAACGACGACCATTAGTGCAAAAACAATGTCATGCATGTGACAACAAGGAAATGCAATGCAAAACTCAAAACAACACTTCTACAAGATAACATGCATTGAAACAACAACAAGTGTTCAATAAAACCAAGAAAACAACATTCACACAAACCGAAATGTAAAAAGTGACAAAAAAGCAACAAAAGACATGAAAAGCAGACTTACCCAGAAAAAGCTATGATGAGTGTGCCGAAGGTTCCTAGATGCATTGGGAATGCCAGAGCTCCAAGATCTAAAGTGAAGAATGAGATCTGAAGCATCGAATAAATAGTTTTGACAAGATCAAGGCTTATGACGTGCATGCCGCAAATCTAGGAAAAAGTAACACTTGGCAGGAGGTTTCTAAAACGACTTTTGCATGTAACTCCCAACTACCACAAACAGAGCCCTAAAATCTAGGGATGTTTTTTCTTTTTTCTTTTTTGAGGAAAAGTTTCCCATGCATGCAAGGTAAGATTGTGTAGTTCTAGAGGGAATTGGTCAACTTGCTAGCACAAGTAATGATCAGCAAGCCATGGAATGACTTCTAAGTAGTTTCTGAGCTGAGTGGCTCTAGCAGCCCCTCAAGCTCTATGCAGTTTCTGGAATGAAGCCAAGCCTGCCATTCAAAACTATGAAAATTCTAAGAGAAAGCCTAGTGATGGGCTTCTCTGCGCAGTTTTCTTAGGGAAGGAAACCTACCTACTTTTTGCAATTCTGGAGAGCAATGTTAGCTTCCAGGATGCACTACGCAATTCCGGAGAGTAAGGCTAGTTTCCCTCCAATGCTGCACAGTTTTCCAAGTCATCACAAGAACCAGTTTGAGACCAAGTCATGGGAGGTCATAGTGCGAGCGAAAGACAAACAATTTAGTGAATATAAGTTGTTATGCCAAAGAAACTTAGCTGAAAGCATAAGTACCTAGGAAGTGCAAGACATGCAACTAAGGATGGTTGGTAGGGAGGCTCCAAAATGAAGCTAAGGTAAAATTTTAGAGGATGGTTGTAGCCGCTACAACATTGGCAACACACTGATAGAACACTAGGTCTCTGAATGGACCTTATTTCGTGAAAAGAAAGTCTAACTCCTTTGGAAGTATTGTTCGATTCTTTGATCATCGTGGTTTCCACACTAGCTTGAGTGAAAGATGTAGCACCTACCATGCTCTTGATCGGTCAACACACATTCCAAGCCAAGTCAACTTAGTTGTTTCAATTGGGGATGAGGGGTATATTGGTGCACAAGTAATATAGCTGTCAGAGTTTAAGTTTCATCTCTGGTGTTGTTCCGCTACCAGCAAACCTAAACAGTACCTCAACAAGGTCATGCAGGAACACAAGCATCACTCTGTTGCCAGTGAGCCTGGTCAGTACCCCGACATAGTTACTTGCATCACCTCTTTGCACAGGAATCCTTTCTCTTCTTTCGCCTTATTCTTTTTTCATTTTTTTTTTATTTTCAAAGAACTATGCATATGCACTTATTGATTTCAGACACGGAAGAGGGATCCTAACTTATTAAGAGCAGAAGAGGTTGTTCCTTCAGAGAAGTATGTTACATACCTCTGACATACTTGTTAAGGTTCTCACCTTACTCTACTTGACTGAGATGAAAAGGGTCAACCTAAAAACAACTGACTAGAGTAGGTGGTACTAGTTAGAGTGCAAGTGTTGTGTTTTCACCAAGATTCACTCCGAAAAAAATGTATTTTCCGTTGGTGTATTATTGACCGAAGACAACAAGTTCTGCATAAAGAGAGAGAACAACAGATACCCAAGTCTTGATAGCTATACAAGTCCTCTTGTACTTTACCCTACTTGCCTTAAGAGTCACACATGGTTTCATGTGAAACTAACCTATGAATGTAAACAAGCAATCAAAACAACAAAGAAAATAGTAGAAACAAATGTGAAAGAAAAGAAAGAAAGAAAGCAAACAAACAAACAAAGTAAGAAAGAAAACATGCATGAAAGTAGACAAATAAAAGCAAACACTACTCCTACTCCTATCCTAACAGTGCATGGGCCTGATCACGTGAAGTGATATTTCCAATGTGCCATCGTCGCATTGGATGACCCATGTTGGTGAAGGCATGGTTTGTGAAAAGGATAGTCATGTGAGCCAGCAAACCTGAAAGATATAACAATGAACACACTCCAAGTTTAAATGTGCCCACAGAAAAGAAAAGAATGAAAGTGCAAGACAATCATTCTGTGCAGCTAACATGGTGTTGTGATACACTGCATGCAAATGATAATCATGTACATTCTTTTCACTGTAACAGATGAGAAAACATGAGAAAGAGAGAAAAATTATTCCTTGCAAGTTTGCTCGTTGTGTATGATTCCTCCAATGCATGAGCGAGGGGATCATGTGATTCAGGTGGAGGAAGCGAAATTTTTGTATTGGATTGATCTTCATTGCATACAAACGAGTGATGAGGAGCCTTGGGTGGTTCAAAAATTCCCTGATGGAAGTTAAACTAGCCTCAGGATAATGAGGCTCGTACATAACAATCAGCTCAAGCTGAAGTGCCTTGATAGCCTGCGGGGTTTCAACTTCGTCGACAGGTAGATCATAAAAAATGGGTGGCATGGAAATATCAACAACGATTGAATCAACATCGTGATTGAATATAGGAGAAAAGGGATCACGATAGCTACGATCAGAAAAATCAATGAGTTCATCGACATCCTCGTGATCTAATAAATCATACATAGGGGTAGATGAGAAGCAAGAATGATCACCCTCTGCATTTCCAAAAACAGTAGATGAAATATCAAATGGATTCTCAATGAAAGATTTGTCCTCTCTACTATTAAATGATGGACTGACATCGGGTGTGTTCTGCGAATGATCAGAAGTAGATTCATCTAAGGATGAATTTTCACAAAGAAAATCAGATATAGCAGCATCACCAAAGATGTCAGGAAAAAGCAGAGGAGGCACAGACAAAAGGAGGTCATCCTTCACTGCAGGTTCATGTTCACATTCCCAGTGATACTCATCGTAAATTACAGTGTAGGTTGGTTGTGCAATATCAAATTCGTCGATAGCTTTATCCTCATTCATAGCAAGTGTGGAGTCTGGAATGGAAGAACACAAGACAGTACAATCTAAAGGATCAATAGAATGCGGAGACAGAGGTTGAGGTAAAAAGTGCATATGACAACCCATGGGCTTCCTAACAAAATCGGCGTAGAAGTTGAAAGTAGGTGGGGTGGGGGGAGGTGACAGTTTAACAAACTTGTGTGCACACTCTCCTACATCACTCTGCGGGGGTGGAGCTATTTGATTAGAGTAAGGCGGACAGTAGCTTGTGACAACAACCTTGTCCGCCTGTGGTTGCGCAACTCCATCACCGAAGTATGCTGAGAGGGGTTTGAACTTTATTTTCTCTCTTGGATTGATCAATATGGTACATACATACTTGAATCTTTCAAAAAGATATTGGAAAGGCATTTTACTATTCAGAGCTTCAAAAGAGAGAAGACGGAAGTGATCCCAAAATTTCATTACAGATTCATGCGAGGCCTTCCATTGTTGTAACATTTTCTTATCAAGTGCTTCATGATCAAAATGGTGAAAACCAAATTCTATTTTTTCACTAAACTATTTGAATGAGTGCACAGAGCCATGAGGCAGTATGATATACCATTGAAATGGGTAGTCGCGAAGTGTGTGCACAAGCAACGTACAAACCAAAATTTCATCGAGATCGTCCAAGATCTCCATGAGTGCATATAGGGAATCTAAGTGTTCAAGCGACGTTGTTTCACCTTCACCATTATACGTGAGTTGTGAAAATTTATCCCAGGACTCCCTCTCAATTTCAAAGATATATCTGTTGGACAGACATTTTGGAGTGTGAACTGTCAGAAACTCCATGATAGATATGTGAATATTTAAAACCGATTTTGAGGACTCAACTTGTCATCTAGCCCTCCTTCTAGCGCCATAAATGTTGATGGTGTTGAACCCACCAACATGTCAAGGATCTCCCCTGTAAGAAGTCCCAACTAGAACTCAAACCATTTGTAGTAGGAGTCCCAGTAGTGGGTAGTATAGTATCGCCTTGACTGTGATTTCGTGCAGAAGTAAGTAAGATGTCCTTGTTGGAAGCAAGGGTGTGACCTTGTAGAAAGTCAGGGAAGATACATGGAAAGGATTTAACACACGAAAGGGGAGAGGAGGGCACCCCTTAGAAGCCTGTAATAGTATGCATCTTGAAAGGGAGCACACGAGACGAAAGACATCACAATATGGAAAGAAAAATAGTTGACAATACAAAGTGATGAGTTAAACCAAAAACACGCTTCGATAAGATTCATACAAACATATACAAAATAGTCCATACATACATGCGTAAGTTACAACTACATACATTGTTAGAGTAACCAGAATAGTCGAACTACAATAATAATACATGCATGAAACATGTTGGCTCTATTATATTAAAAGAGTGAAATATCCAATCATACATACAACCATGACAACCACTAGCCCCAATAATGGAACATTATAGTCACTGTCGCCTGCCCTTCCAAAGAGATGTACTCGCTCTGCACTGTGAAGAAGCCAATGCTCGTTACAATACACTCAAATATTTCTATAAGTTATACCAATCAGAAGCTTGGCTCCCAAAATCTTGTACAATGAGTTATGAGATTCTATATATAGAAAAGGGTGGGGTGACCCTTGAAATTCCCCTTTGTGACTCTTGGACTACCCTCATGACTCTTCAACTTAGACATGACTATTTACATTCTACTATTGACACTTAGTCTTTCACTTTACAACATGTTTACAATACATTCCGCACATGTACCCATGTGAGACAAAAATGGGCTTAAGTAAGCCATACAAGACATCACTGAGTCTCAGACTGTTGTGTGAAGGCTAAATCGTCGACATCCTCTTGGTGATCATTGGTGGAAAACTGATGCCAAGCTTGGTAGTCTGATATAGTATTTGCGTACTCCATGGTGACATCCTTCTGAAAGTGAACTCTTGCCTCTGTAGCATCCATGTACACTAATCTGGCAACTCTGTCCAACTCGTCATGTAGCAATCACATCATAGTCTTGAGTGCAGCCGGACCAGCAACATACTTGTGCATGGTGTCTGCGCTCTTCTACAAATCTGCGGTGGTCGTTGTGTGCATCAACTGCTTGAAGTACATGTGTAGCTCTAGTCAGACCTTTCTCTTCGTTTTTGCCTCGATGAGTGTGCCAATGGATGGGACCGTATGCATGCACACAATGACATCCATGCTCCTTAACGCTTGTGTTTGTGAAGCCTGTAAGCTGGTGATGAGTTGTAGGAGTTCCTCATAGTTCTGGATCTGGCTCCAGATGCATGCCTTCAATTCCACTACCCTTGGATTCATCATATTTGGCAAGTACGATGGGGATCCCTTGTACCTCATTGTCCATATCTGCATGCAACCAACAACAATGTGTATGTCCATCAGTGTGCTCGCTCTCCTAGCATAGCACTGCTACCAACCATTAATATGGACAATTGACTTAAGCATATTGACAAATCTGAGTACAACTTCCACATGATTGTCTCAAGAGTCGATACTTCATTAAGTATCACTTTCTTCAACTCTACTCTGGAAGATGTTGTATATTGTCCTTCACCCTACTTGGCCTCTTAGAATTCCTTAGCCATGCGCTCGTTCTCAACTATCAATAATATCACACTTGAGCTGGTGGCTTCGACATATGCCTTTGTAGCATTGGCCAATGCAGTTGGATGTTTGTGCACATCGGCCACGATCACTCGTTCTTGAAACTGCATAGGAGATGCATGGACATCTGAAGTAGACACTCTGTGTGACTGCAAAACTCTATGTTGTGACTCATCAAAGGATATGTTGTGCATATCTTCTTCTGAATTTTCCTTAAGGATTTTAGTATCTCCTTGATCACGTGGGACTTGCTTTGCTCTAGGATCTGGTGAAGCCTATGGAGTGACCTCTTGTTACTTGGGCATGAGGTTTGTATCCTGATCCTGCTTTGGCTGAACCACATTCGTGTCCATTTGTTCCAGTATCTGTTCAATCTCTTGAGAAAAGTCCTACTCCTACGACTTCTCACCCTGGTTTCTATCTTCCAGCTGTTTTGATTCAATAACATGTATTTGCACAATTTCATCAATGTGTGCACACTATGCTTCATTTTTTTCATGTTCCTACTGCGCTTCCTTCTCCCTTCTGCGCAGCTCTTGTTCTTCCCTTAGTTGTTGCTCCACCTCCTGCAACTTCTTCTATGCCTCCTCCAGTCTCCACTTCTCCCTTTATCTTTGCACAATCCTTCTGGTGCGTTGTTGCTTCTTTGCTTCAATATCCAAAGCTACTATTTCTACAAGTGGATCTTCCTTGAACTTGCAGCTTTGCTCTACCTCTGCGATTTCGGCAATCTTCCTCTTTCCTTTGTCATGCACAGGTCTGCTTCTCTCTGCTACTACTGATGTTGCTGCTCTTTGAGATGTTGTTGCCTTGTGCACTGGTAACCACTCTACAGCCACTTTGATTGGTTCATTGAGCCTCAAGGAGTTGTAGCAATATCTCCATGGGTCTTCCTCAGGCCAATGACATGCCTCGTGTATCCAAGGATGATGCACTCTCGTACAATGGTCCTTCACTACAAAGTGCGGGTTGTATGGATTGAAACTTCTTGTGCTGCAGGGGAGTCTCTTGAATTCCTCTATCTCAGCCTCAACATGCTTGAGACTCTGGATCTGATACAACCTGATCCACAAAGGAAGAGTGGGCCAAGGTGCCTTCTTTTTATTGTGTAGTCTTGCTGACAACCCTATCGAGATGTGATATGCAACCTCTTGCATGACCAACTTGTCCATGGCAAACTTCGGTGACATATGCAGAGCCTTCTCCATGTTGTACATCCGGATGAAATTACCAAGGGGTGATGCATACCAATCTGCTATATTAACCAATGCCTCCATTGTTTCTTGTGACATGCAAGGCGATCAAAGATCATCTTGTACACTAGGGTGATGAAGTGATTTGATAGATGTAGTATAACACCACGGAAACTTCACTTAGAAAACAACTTGCAATAAATGTGCATAGAGTTTTTTGAAGGTTTCCATGCCCAACCCAAGCCAAGGAACTGTTGACGGGCACATATTGCATCAAGAAAGTAGGAATACATGAAGAGCTTTACTTGCTGGCCCTTGGGTGGATGCCCGACATTTGTTACTTTCCCCTTCAGCTGGAAAGCCAACATGTTGGATCAATTGAAAGGTATTCCTTCATTCTCCAGTTGATCCAACACAATCACCCAATTCTGTGCGAAGGTCTCTATACTCTCTTGGCCATATAAGCGACATGTGAAGATGACCAATCAATGATAAGCCTTCTGCAATGTCTTTGTCTTGTATACCTAGTTGGGTGTTGTCCTAAACTTAGACGGGTCTCTCACCCAACTCTTCAAGATGTCTCTTTAGTTCGTGCTCTTGCTATGATTGGTGAAGAGTGCATCCATTGTGTTCACCAGTTGCGGCAAGTGATATATCTCCTGAAATTTCTCTGCCCTGAAGGTAGTAAGTTTTGTTCCACTGACACTGCTTAGCACCATTTTCTTGAGATTAATATGCAAGAGAATCCAGTGGATCATGTCCATGCATGGAAATGAGGGATACTTGCATGCAAACCGGTACAAGCCTGACTTGTGTATGTTGACATAGACTTTGCGGTCCTCCAGAGTCTCCTCTAAGGTGCTTGAAAAGATGTTATTGATGTTTTGCCATGTGATATTGATCTCCTTATCTATGCAAAACTTAGTATCTTCATAGATGGGCAAGCTCATAAACACTTTCTCAACCACATCTCCAGTTGTGCTCTCAATGGTGTCCTTTGACCTTGCTCTCTTGGAATCCATTGTACTTATACTGCTAAGAGACTGATGAACACCTGTGACACTTGGAGACAGAAAAACCCTCATGGCAAGAAAAATTTCATTTGAAAACCAAAAGAAACTCTAGGACTGACATGCAACACACCTAGGTGACTGCTTGGGAAAATTGTGCAGTTTTCTTTGGGATAGGCTAGGAGACTGACTACTATAACTGCACAAAGCATAGCCTAGGATGCCAGTGATATGACTGAATGCTGAAATTGCGTAGAGCACAGTCCGGCATGGCCTGCTGCGGAATGGAACTGCACAATGTGCAGTTTCAGTTAGCATGACTGCTACTCGGGAAATTGCACTACGCAAGCCCGGGGGCCAACTAAGGCACTGTCTCTCAAAACTACACAAAGCACAGCCTGGGAGGCTAGTGATACAAGATCTTTTGCTTATAGATGTATTAAATAATTACATGCATAAATTGTAGCTTAAACATAGAAATTTAATGTACACATTAGAGAAGAGGAGAAACACATAAAAGCATGAAAGAAGATAAGAGACTTGATAACAGAGTTCGTCCAATTTGGACTATGTCTCCGGGCCCTGCTCAATCAATGGGGAGGCCTTCATTCATTAAGTGGCATGAGAAAGAAGAGAACAATCATCATTTACAAAAGGAGTCTTATACCTCCATTCTGGAAAATGGCCGAAAAATGGAGAACTCTGTTGGAGAAACGGACAACACCATTGAGTTCGTGGCATCGAGAAATGCTAAAACCATATAAAATTTGTCGAAATCTGACAAAGTGAAAATCTAGCCCCCTGGAGAAATTGCTCAGATCATGGTTCCACCCCCCTCTCTGCATTGCTCATGGTTCTGCCACCTGCAAAATTGGTCTACCTCGAACTGTGTGCACGCTCCTCCTCCATGGTGCACTGTGCAAAAAGGTTTAAGTATAAGTTTGATGGGCGGATTAACCAACGAAACAGTTTGGTGCAATGGAAAAGTTGGAAAGTTGTTGAGGAGGGGTCGGGGGATCAAATCCCACCCCTCCCCATTTAACATATGGTTAATGCCATAATATATTTTTGGGAGGCAGGTCCGCCGGTCCTGGTGGCCCGCTCCCCCCCAACTCCGCTAGTGCTGTCATATATGGGTGAGGTGGAGGGGCAACGGGGTTGACAACCCACGCCCCCACCATTATTACATGACGGTTATGTGTAGGTTCTGGGGTGGCAGGGTCATGGCCGCCCACCCCACTTAATTTATACGTGGTTCCAGTGGGTACCGAGGGCGGCAGGGTCATGGCTGCCCACCCCACTAATTTTTTAATATTTGTTATGTGGTAGTTCTGGGGGCGGCGGGGTCATGGCCGCTCACCCCATTTTTTTTATTAATATATTGTAACCATCGCCCCTTTGGGGATTTTCCAGAACCTTAGGCATTAGGAGACAAATTAACAGACCCACAAATTCTCCCAGAAAACTGGCTGGATTCCAGTGCCAGATTCTTGCCAAATTGCGCCCTCCTTAAGCCTGCCACCTGGGTAAGTCAACCCACAACTTTGACTGCTCCTATCTTCTTCATATGGACTCGGATTGGAGTGTTGTTTGCACTGTTGGAATCAGGACAGTGAGCTTAGATCTGATGTAAAGTTAATCAACTTTATGCCACTATGAATTTTGAGCCTTTTTCATGCCCTGGTGTCTAGAGATCGACCTGGATCAATCCTCCCCATTGAGGAGCTTTTGGACTTCCAAAGCTTTATTAGTCAATTGGAAAGTGAGGGAATTTTTCCCTCACTCTTTCTTTTTCCAGTCGTTTTTCCTTGCTTGGGTGTATTCCTTTGAAACCAACTCGAAGGTATTCCACATCCCCCCATCATGAAGTCCTGGTTCTTCTATCAAGGATGATATCTTCAGGCAACTCATTGAGATACTCTGGTGCAAAATCATCAACTTTAGGAACTGATCCCACCTCTTTGGTTTCCATAATCAATGGTGGCTCATAAAGCTTTAAGTTTTCCACATTCACTATGGAGTACATCTACATATATGTCAAAAAATCGAGATGAAAGGCATTGTTTCTAATATTCTCCAAGATGGTGAATGGACCATACCAGATTAGTCACAACTTCTTCCCTTCTCCCTTCATCCTGTCCTTGCTGATATGGAACCACACTTTGTCACCCACTTGAAATTGATGGTCGACTCGGTGTTTGTCATGTCAAGCCTTGTACCGGGCTTGACTTTTCTCCAACTACTCTTGTACTACTTGGTGAATCAACTAGATCTGCTGAATGAACCGCTGCGCTTTGTCCCTGTCATCATGTCCACTAGAGTCATCTTCCCTTCCAAAGACCATATCAAAAGGATCTTTGGGCAGGTAGCCAAAACATGTCTCAAATGGTGAACGATGCGTAGATGACTGCACTGCTCGATTGTAGGAATGTTGCACATATGGAAGATGATCATCCCACAACTTAGGATGTTTCCCACAATAGCATCGCAACAAGTGTACCACAGTGCGGTTGACAACTTCTATCTGTCCATCAGTCTGTGGATGAAATGTCATGCTTCTTTTCAATTTGGTGTCCATCATCTTCCACAAGTTGGTCCAAAACTCTTCGAGAAAGTGAGAGTCCCGATCTGACACAATCTATGTGGGCAACCCAAAATGGAACCAAACATGCTGAAAGAAAAGATAAGCAGTCTGCTCTGTAGTGATATGCTTTTTACAAGGCATTAAAATACACATCTTACTAAAATGGTCAACGACGACATACAAATAGTCGTGATTTTTTCTAGACAAAGGAAAACCTCCTACAAAATCCATCGACACACTTTCCCATGGATGATTCGGAATAGGGAGTGGTGAGTAGAGCCCGAGTTTTCTATTAGAGGGCTTTGAAACAGAACACATCACACATCCCTTTACATAACAAGTCACAATGTTCTTCATATGAGGCCAAAAACAAAATCTTTGTACATGACACAAAGTTTTTTCAACACCAAAATGACCAGACATAAGGGAGGTGTGGGCCTCCCGGATTACATGTACCCTTTCCCGCATGGGTATGCACAATTTTCCAAGGTGATACAATAGTTTCCCCTGCAAGTGATAGTTGTCCACCTGTGAACCATGGGTTAGTTTTGCATAAATATCCTTAAAGTCATCATCGTTAGCATATTGTTCAGCATAACTTTCAAAAGATAACAAAGCATTATGCAAAATAACAAAAGAAGAAATAGGAGGGCGAGATAACATATCAGCTACTTTGTTGCTAGTGCATTTCTTATACTTTATTACCAGATGAAATTGCTGAAGAAAACCCATACACCTGAAATGACGAGATTGCTGCAAATTGGTTTGTGACTGAAGATAATGCAAGGGCTAATGATCCGTATGGATGATGGTCTCCTTGCTAATCAGGTAGTGTTTCCACTTTTTCACACTCTAGACCAATGCATATAACTCCTTGTCATAAGTGGGATAGTTTATCACAGCCTGAGAGAACTTCTCTAAATGGTAGCATATCGACTTCTTTTGCTGCATCAGTACAACTCCCATGGCATATCCACTGGCGTCTGTCTCAATATTGAATGACTACTAGAGATCGGGTAAGGCCAAGACCGGTGCGGTGCTGATCTTTTCTTTCATTGTTTTGAAGGAATTCTGTTGCTTTCCTCCCCATTGAAAGACCTACTTTACACTTGTCAATGTGTGTAATGGTGTTGCAATAATAGAGAAATTGGCATAAATCTCCTCCTATACTGTACTGCACCCAAAAAGCTATGAACCTCGGTTACACTAGCAGGCTTAGGCCAATTTACAATTGCTTCAACTTTAGAAGGATCAATTTTTAACTGACCATGACCAACAATATGACCTAGGTAAACCAAAGAGGTTTTCCCAAACTCACACTTTGACAATTTTACTTAGAGTTTTTTTTTTAATACATCAAGCACTTTCTTCACATGGCATACATGTTCATTCCAACTTTTACTAAAGACAAGAATATCATCTAGATATACAAGAACAAATTCATCAATGAAAGGCATAAAGAGATCATTCATTACCCTCATGAAAGTGGCTGGAGCGTTGCAAAGTCCGAATGGAATCACCATCCATTCGAACAACCCCTATTTGATCTTGAAGGCACTTTTCCACACATCCTGCTCTGCAATTCGGACTTGGTGATAACCACTACGCAAATCCAATTTGGTGAAATAAATAACATTCTTTAACAGATCTAGTAAATCATCAATGCATGGGACAGGGTAACGATTTTTCACCGTGATTTTGTTTAGTGCTCGGTAATCCACGCACATCCTCCATGTGCCATCTTTCTTTGGCACTAAGACAATCAGTGAGCCGCACAGAGAAGTGCTCAGTCTGATGACCCCTTGGTTCAATAGTTCCTGCACCTGCTTTTTGATCTCCTCCATCTCAATGGTCGACATCCTGTACATGCCAATATTTGGTAAAGGAGTGTCATGTTGCAAATGGATCTCATGTTGGATTTCCCTCTTCAGAGGTAATCCCCTTGGTTCCTAAAACATCTCATCATAGTTAGAAATTAATTCACATAATTCCTTTTTATGCACATGATCACAACCATGGAAAGCATCGGATAATTCTGCATCTTTCCCCCTTACAACCATAAGCATGCAACCCTTACTGGAATTCACCAACCTCTTCATTTGTCCTGCACTTACAAGGTTGGCATTGATTTTAGTTTGATGAGCCCTTACAATATATTCTACCCCATCTTTTGTGATTTGGTATTTGTTTTCATGACAGAAGAAGATTTCTTTTCTATCATATAGATATGGACTCCCCAATACCATGCCACAGGTATCCAATGGTATCACATCAAGTTCTACCTCATCCACTAACTTAGAAGCGATCACAAATTTAACCTTGCACTGCTTAGTTACATTCAATTTTGCTTTATCATGTATCCATCCAAGCAGGTAAGGTTTTGGATGTGGTTTGGTTTCTAAGCCTAGCTTCTTTACCAAGGACTCTGAAATTAAATTTGCTTGGGATCCGGTATCAAATAAAGTTTCTACTTTTGTATGATTTAGGACAACTCTAATATTAAATATCTCAATTCTCTTTCGTTCATTAGGAAGAGACTCATCTATTGAACTAGTGCCTTCATGTGATTCAAAATTAAAATGAGGTGTAAGAGTACCTTTTGTTCATGTTGCTGTGATTAATGCTTCATCTCTGGAATCGTATCCAAGGTCTTGCTGCACAATTTCCACTGTCTTATGTTTGCTTTTTCCTCCATACTTCTATGGTCTCTTTTCTAGGTACAATTTCCAACAACGATCATTGTCATGACCCTCCTTTTTGCAGTGAGTGAAATAAGGTCTTTCTCCTTCATCTTTCTTGGTTGATCATGTCCTCTTCTCCTTTACTTTTCCTTTCACTTTGGGTTTGCCCATGTTCTCAAGATGAATGGCCTTTACACTGGCTGAGTCAATAGTAGTTGGTTCAAACAATAATAATGAGTGTCTAATGTAACAACGTAATGATCCAATACACTTAGTTACTACTTCAGGTGAGTCAAGTGCAATGCCCAAATTAAGTGCTTGTTTTCTAAACTCCTCTGTAAATCTTTGAACATCTTGACCTCTGCCTTGCCTTGAGTATTGCCAATCCATTAAGGCTTTTTGCTTATAACCTTAGGCGTTAGGAGACAAATTAACGGACCCACAAATTCGTCTGGAAAACTGGCCGGATTCGGGTGTCGAATTCTTGCCAAATTGCACCCTCCTTAAGCCTGCCACATGGGTAAGTCAACCCACAACTTTGACTGCTCCTATCTTCTTCAAAAGGACTCGGATTGGATTGTTGTTCACACCATTGGAATTAGGACGGCAAGCACTTCGATCTGATGCCAAGTTAATTGACTTTCTGCCACTTTAAATTTTGATCCTTTTTCATGTCCCTGGTGTCTAGAGATCCACCTGGATCAGCCAGTGTGAGGCAAGCTCTGCGAAACTAATGGGAGAAAGGCAAGGCCTTCCATCCCAAAAATGTGTAATGCAAGTCAGGCAAGACAAGGTTTGGGCCAAGGCAGCTCAGACCTACCGACGGGTGACTGAAAATTAGTAAGGACTGAAAGCCTGTGCAAAGATGGGTGCAGACATGAGTGAATAAACATGCATGCAATCAGTAAGTGTAGGATTTTGTAAGATGGGAAAACAATGAAGTGTGTGAAGCGAGTCACTGCAATGACGAATTTTAGTGTGTAAACAATGTCATGCATGCGACAACAAGGAAAGGCAATGAAAAACTTGAAACAACGCTTCTACAAGCTAACATGTATTAAAACAATAGAAAGTGTTCATTGAAACCAAGGAAACAACATTCACACCAACCGAAATGTAAAAAGTGACAGAAAAGTAGTAAAAGACATGAAAAGCAGACTTACCCAGAAAAACCTATGATGAGTGTGTTGAAGGTTCCTAGATGCGTTGGGAATTCCATAGCTCCAATATCAAAAGTGAAGAATAAGCTCCAAAGCATCGAATAAATAGTTTTGACAAGATCGAGGCTTATGACACACATGCAACAAATCTAGGAAAAAGTGACACTTGGCGAGAGGTTTCTAAAATGGCTTTTGTATGTAACTCCCAGCTACCATAAATGTATCCATAAAATTTAGGGATGCTTTTTTCTTTTTTATTTTTAGGGGAAAATTTTCCCATGCATTCAAGGAAAGATTGCGCAGTTCTAGAGGGAACTGGTCAACTTGCTGGCGCATGCAATGGTCAATAGGCCATGGAATGACTTCTGTGTATTTTCTGGACTGAAGCCATGTCTTCAAGTCAAAACTACGCAAATTCTGAGATCAATCCCAGTGATGGGCTGCTCTGTGCATTTTTCTTGGGGAAGGTAGTCTGCCTTCTCTCCGCAATTTTGGAGAGCAATGCTGGCTGCTAGGATGCACTACGCAATTTCGGAGAGCAAGGTTGGTTTCCTTCTAGTGTTGTGTAGTTTTTTAAGTTAGCACAAGAACCGGTTTGAGACCAAGTCATGGGAGGTCATCATGCGAGCGAAAGACAAACAAGTTAGTGAACACAAGTTGTTATGCCAAAGAAAGTCAACTGAAAGCATAAGTACGTGGGTAGTGCAAGACATGTTGCTAAGGATGGTTGGTAGGGAGGCTCCAAAATGAAGCTAAGGAAAAATTTTGGAGGATGGTTTTAGCCCCTAAACAGGTCTTGATATGACACCTCTGTGCAGTTTTAGGTTGCAATACAAACTGGGCACCTGGGGACAACACTACACAGTTTTTGGATGCAGGACACTACTATGGGATGGGGTTTTTGGAGGACACCTCTATATAGTTTCTGGATGCAAGGCACACTGGGTAGCTAAGGGAAAATGCTACGTAGTTTCTGGAGACAGTGGAAGGCTAGGGTCTCTGTGCATTGCACAGTTCCAACAGGAAAGGGAAAAATCTTGAGGGTTGCAAAAGCGAAGTGTAAAGTTTTAGAAAGCTGGATGAGGCTAGGTTTCTCGGTGTAGGTTTTAACCCCATACAGAAATTACTTGCATACGAATTCTAAAACAAAGAAAATAAACAATGCGAGATCATAACACATAAAACACATATACACAGAGATTTTCCCACTGGATCCCAAAAACAAGGACTACCAGCTTGATTTTTCATTATGTTCCTTTCAATGTTATAATACATATTTATACATGCCAGAGCATCCAATACCATGGACCGAAAACCATCGCATCCAATACCATGGAACAAAAACCATCGCGTCCAAAAAACATGTGCGAAAATCATGCACAAAACCATAGGTGGGTCCGCCCAACCCCATAAATTGGGGTTACAGGTGCCCCTCAAACCCCCTGTTAACTATGTGGAAAGAATATAACAGAACCGAACATTCTCCCACTTGTTGTTTTCTTTCCACAGGGGGCCACAAGAGAGCTTAGTCATTTTTCCAGCCCTGAAACGCCCATTGTCCCTCTACACCAAGAGAACTTCTCAGAGCTCACAGATTTTGTCAATGCATCTGCAGTATTCTTCAAAGTGTCCACCTTTACCAGCAACACCTTTTTGTCTTCTATCATATCCCTCACAAAGTGATACTAAACATCAATGTGCTTTGTCTTTGAATGATATGCAGGGTTCTTTGCCAAGAAAATTGCACTTTGGCTGTCACAGTCTATCCTTATAGCTTCCTGTACTAACCCCATACTTGAACACAATCTCTGCAACCAAACTGCTTCCTTGCTTGAATGAGTGGCTGCCATGTATTCTGCCTCTGTAGTTGATAGTGCCACTACAGATTGTTTCTTACTCATCCAACTGACTACACCTCCAAATAGGTTAAACACATACCCACTTGTAGATCTTCTCTGATCCAGATCTCCAGCCCAGTATGCATCAACAAAGCCACGAATATCCAACACTCTATCCAATCCTGGTCTTCCTTGGTAGCACAAACCATAATCACTAGTGCCACGCAAATACCTAAAAACCCGCTTCACTGTTGTCCAATGCTCCTTTCCTGGTTTTGACATAAACCTGCTCAATACTCCCACTGCATGTGCAATGTCTGGTCTAATACAGACCATTTTATACATTAGGCTACCGACTACACTTGCATATGGAACATGGGACATGTCCTCTTCCTCTTCTTGTGTCTTGGGACACTGTTCAACATATAACCTCACACCTACAGGAATAGGAACCTTCACCGGTTTACTATCCTGCATATTAAACCTCTGCAGTATTGTCTCGACATACTTCCTCTGGTTTAACTAGAGCTTCCTCTTTGCTCGATCTCTTTTAATTTCCATGCCCAAAATATAGTTTGCAGCACCAAGATCTTTCATGTCGAATTTGGAGGACAATTGGATCTTCAAATCCTGGATAATTTCTTTGTCATTTCCAACCAACAACTTATCATCCACATACAAGACTAGATAAATAACATGGTCACCAATTAATTTAAAATACACACAGTGATCTGCTTTGCTTCTGGTGAAGCCAAGTCCCCATATAAATGTATCAAATTTTTGATACCACATCCTTGGTGACTATTTTAACCCATACAGAGACTTCTTTAACTTACATACCAGTTCTTTCTTACCCTTCATTACAAGGCCTTCAGGTTGCTTCATGTAGATTTCCTCTTCTAGATCCCCGTGAAGAAATGTTGTCTTCACATCCATCTTCTCTACCTCAAAATCAAAAGCAGCAGCAATAGATAAAAGTAATCTAATAGAAGTTACCTTGGCAACAGGTGAAAAAATATCACCAAAATCAATTCCTGGCACCTGGGAATAACCTTTTGCTACCAACCGAGCTTTGTATTTCTCCACTTTTCCTTCTGCATTTGTCTTCTTTTTGAACACCCATTTGTTGCTAATGGGTTTCCTTCCAGCCAGCAACTCCACCAGATCCCAAGCCTCATTTTTGTGCAAAGATGCCATTTCATCAACCATGGCCTCTTTCCAGAGTTTTCCATCCTCTGAATCTACTGCTTCCTTCACAGTTCTGGGATCATCGTCAGTAATAGATAAAGCAAAATTTGAACAGAAAGCAGATGAACTATACCTTTCAGGCTGCCTTCTTTCTCGAACTGATCTTCTCAAAGCTGAAGTTTGTGGCTCTTCATCTTCTGATTCCTCCTCTACTGTAGAGTCTGATTCTTCCTCCTTTAGCTCAAACTCTATCTTCTCGGGTTCCTTTGGTTGGATTTCATGTTTAATAACATCTTTCACCTCTCTGAACACCACATCTTAGCTGTACACAACCTTACGTGTGACTGGGTTCCAAAGATTATAACCCTTTAAACCATCCTTATACCCAATAAAGATGCACTTTTCAGATTTACTATCCAACTTGGATCGTTTCTTCTTTAGAACATGTACATATGCATCACATCCAAATACCCTCAGATGTGAAAGAGAGAGTTTCTTACCAGTCCATACCTCTTGTGGAGTCTTATCCTCCAACGCTAATGAAGGTGACCTGTTGACCAGGTAACATGCAGTATCCACCACCTCTACCTAGAATTCTTGTCCTAACCCGGCACCATTGAGCATGCTTCTTACCCTTTCCATCAACGACTTATTCATTCTTTCTACAACTCCATTTTAATGAGGTGTATATGGAGTAGTCTTCTGCCATGCTATACCACACTTCTTATAGAATTCTTCAAATTCCTTATTGCAAAACTCTCCACCATTATCTGTCCTCAGCACCTTTATCTTCTTCTCTATCTGGTTTTCCACTAGAGCCTTAAATTCTTTAAACCTGTCAAAGACTTCATATTTCTTCTTAAGGAAATATATTCATGTATTCCTTGAGAATTCATCTATAAATGATACATAGTGCACTGACTTACCCAGTGATGGAACCTTCATAGGTCCAAACACATCACTGTGCACAAGTTCTAATATCTGTTTCGCCCTCTTACTACCAGAGGGGAAACTCACCCGATTCAGCTTCCCATATACATAATTTTCACAGAAATCAAAATCCAGAGAGCTATTACTCATACCTTCTACCATACCTTTACCATGAAGTATCCGAAGGTCCTTTTCTCCAATATGTCCAAGCCTTTGATGCCACAGCATGGTCTTCTCTCCAGAGATCACTAGATTTTCTGCTCCACTTTCAGGAACCAGAGAACTATTGCACCCATCAACAACTGTGCTACCTTGCATCTTGTACAGAGTTCCAATCCGAACTCCACACATCAATACCAGTGCTCCCCGAACCATCTTGCAGGTATCCTTCTCGAACACTGTTTTTACACCTGCATCATCCAACTTACTAACAGAAATCAGATTTCTGGCTAATGCAGGAATATGCAGAACACCCGGAAGTGTTCTAACCCTTCCACCTTGTAGCTTCAACTTTACTTTTCCATGACCAATGATTCTAGCCTTCCTGTCACCCCCCAAGAAGACATCACCACCATCATATTTATCATACTCACAGAACCACTCTCTATGGGGAGTGAAGTGAAAGGATGCACCTGAGTCAATCAACCATGCCTCATGATCTACATGTGCACTTGAAGAAGCCAAGTACACATCCCCACCTTCATCTGAGGTGGTTTTCGCTTCTACAGAAAGAGCCTCATCAAATCCCTTTCCTTTGTTAGGAGCTTTAGATTTACAGTCCCTTTTGAAGTGGCCTTCCTTTCTGCATTTCCAGCACACCACCTTTACAGGTTTTCCTAGAGATTTAGATCTCCCACTTGATGACTTATTTTTGTTTCTGTTCTGGGACCATCCTCGTATAGACAAGGCATCACCATTTTAGCTCTCCATATTTTTCCGTCTCATCTCCTCCGTCAACAAGGCTAAGACTATTTCATCAAACTACAAGGCAGTTGCATTGTTACCTATTGCAATAACCAGACTATCCCACAAATCTGGTAGAGAACACAACAAACTGATGCACTTATCTTCATATGAAATTTTAATATCAACAGATGCTAACTGAATTACCATAGTATTAAATGCATTCAGATGCTTTGTCACCGAGTCTCCATCTTTCATCCTTAGGATATACAGCTTTTTTCGCAGGAACAGTTTATTCACCAGAGACTTAGATTGGTACAAAGTCCCTAACTTGTCCCACAAAGCCTTTGCTATAGCTTCCCCTGATACATTCAGCAATACTGAATCTAAGACACACAATCGTATTGTGCTCTTTGCCTTTCGATCCAAATTTTTCCATTCTTCATCGGACACTCCCGTTGGTTTAGTACCCGGATCTACCACAATCCACTGATCATTATCCACCAACAGATCCTCCATCTTGAGTTTCCACAACTCAAAACTCTGACCATTAAATTTCTCGATCTCTATCTTTCCACTGCTCGCCATCTTCTTTCACCACCAGAATCGATCTCGTAGATCTCCCACTGAACAGGGTCTACCACAGGCCCGAGCGAAACCCCTCAGCAATAAAGGCGTCCCCTTGAAGCCAAATCTACTTTGATACCAAATGTAGGTTTTAACCCCGTACAGAAATTACCTGCATACGAATTTTATAACATAGAAAATAAACAATGCGAGATCATAACACATAAAACACATATACACAGAGATTTTCCCACTGGATCCCAAAAACCGGGACTACCAGCTTGATTTTTCATTATGTTCCTTTCAATGTTATAATACATATTTATACATGCCGAAGCATCCAATACCATGGACCAAAAACCATCGTGTCCAAAAAACATGTGCGAAAATCATGTACAAAACCATAGGTGGGTCCGCCCAACCTAACATAGGGTCCAAAACCAAAATTTTCCGAGGCGCTACCCCAAACCCCATAAAGTGGGGTTACGGGTGCCCTTCAAACCCCCTGTTAACTACATGGAAAGATTATAACACAACCCAACAAGTGTGGGATCAATGAAACTGATGTAAACAGTGATAGAACTTGACTATGATCACACATTTGAACACTTGGTGAAACAACATAGACCATTCAGAATATATAAAACATACTTTGCTTGATGCAACAACCTTCGTGGTAAGAGTGCGTGAAGTGAGTTTGAAACATGGCTATGTAATGAGAACGATTTGTACACATAAATATTTCCCCTTGAAGCAGGACAAATTTCCCTTTGAATGAAAAATGGTAATCCCAATGCCCAAATATGACACATGCTGCATAAAGATGAGAACTTGAAAAACTCTTAAGATCAGGGAGGGGGCTTGAGATCATCAACTTAACAATAAGTGACCAAGGAATAATCGATCACAAGATCCACGGTAGGCTTCAAAATTTGCATGAGAGCCAAAATTTTGGAGGGTGGTTGTAGCCTCTATGACATTGGTGACACACTGGTAGAACTCCGGCTCTTTGTATGGACCTTGTCTCATGAAAGTGAGTCTAAATATTCCAGAAGTATTGTTTGATTATTTGATCATCATGACTTCCTCACTAACTTGAGTGAAATATGTAGTCCCTACCATTCTCTTGATCGGTCAACACACGTACCAAGGAAAGTCAACTAAGTTGTTTCAATTAGGGATCAGGGGTATATTGGTGCATAAGTAATATAACTATCAGAGTTTTAGTTTCATCTCTGGTGTTGCTCCGTTGCCAACAGGTCTAGATAGTACCTCAATGGAGTCAAGCAGGAACACAAGCATCGCTCCACTGCCAACGAGCCTGATCAGTACCCTGGTAGAGTTACTTGCATCACCTCTCTGTGCAGGAAGCCTTTCTCTTCTTTCGCCTTAATTATTTTTTCATTTTTCATTTTTTTTCATTTTCAAAGGACTATGCATAGCCACTTATTCGTATCATGAGGTGGAAGAGGGATCCCAACTTATTGAGAGTAGAAGAAGTTGTCCCTTCAGAGAAGTATGTTATGTATACCTCTGACATAATTTTTAAGGTTTTCCCCCTCACCTTAATCTACTTGAATGAGCTAACAAGGGTTAGCCCCAAAACCAATTATAGTAGGTGATACTAGTTAAAAGTGCAAGTGTAGTGTTTTCACCAAGACTCACTTTGAACATAACGTATTTTCCATCAGGGTATCATCCACTGAAGATAACAAGCTCTTCATAAAGAGAGAGGACAACAGAGAACCAAATTTTGATAGTTGTAGAAGTCCTCTTATCTTTTTCCCGACTTGTCTCAGAGCCAAACATGGTTTCATGTGAAGCTAACCTACGCGTAAAAACAAGAAAACAAACAAAGAAGCAATGAGAAGAAGAAGTAAGCAAGGAAAAATAATAAAACAAAGTGAGACGTGAAAGTAAATAAAAACCAACAAGAAAGCAACGCAAGACATGAAAGAAAAGCAAAGCAAACAAGAAATCAAAGTAAAGAAAGAAAGCAAACAATACTCCTACTCGTACACTAAATAGTGCTTGGGCCTACTCACGTGAAATGATATTTCCAATGAAACCACTGGCACATTGGTTGGCCCATGTTGATGAAGGCATAGTTAACAAGAAAGATAAGTATGTAAACCAGCAAAAAAAAATATAAGACAATGAATACCAACACACTCCGAGTTTAAATGCATCCACAACAAAGAAAAGAGCAAACACGCAAGATAAACATTTTGCAGATGTGCCATGGTGTTGCAACACATTGCGCATAGATGATAAGAATGTATACTCTTTCGACCATGACAAATGAGAAAACATGAAAAAGTAAGATAACTTTCACTTAGCAAGAGTGCTCATTGTGTATGATTCCTCCAATGCATGAGCGATGGGTCATGTGATTCATGTGGAGGATGGGAAATCTGTAAACTAGATTGATATTCAATGAAAATAGGAGAGTGATGAGGAGCCTGGGTTGTTTCAACGTATTTCTGATTGGGAGTGGAGCTGACCTTAGGACAATGAGGGCCTGACATAACCATCAGCATAGTCTGAAGTGCCTCGACAACTTGAGGGGTTTCCAGTTCATCAGCAGGTAGATCATCCAAGACCAGTGGCTTAGAAATATCAAGAATGAGTGAATCAACATCATGATCTAATGGAGTAAAGAGGTCACGACAACCATGATCATAAAATTCGAGGTGTTCATCGGCATCCTCATGATATGACGAATCATGCAGAGGGGTTGATGAGAAACAAGGATGTTCACCCTCTACATTTCTGGAAATGACAGATGAAAGATTGAATGGATTTTTAGAGAAAGATGTGTCCTCTCTGCAATGCAATGACAGACTGACATCTGGTGTGTCTTGTGAATGATCAGAAGTAGAAACATCTAGCGATGAGTTTTCACAAGGAAAATCAAAAGTGGCAGAATCACAAGAGATGTCAAGATAGAGTGGATGAGGCACGGATGGAAGGAAGTCATCCTTCACCACAGGTTCTTCTTCAGATTCCCACACAAACTCATCATGAATGACAGCGCAGGTTGGTTGCACAACATCAACTCCGTCATCAACTTGATCCTCATGAACACAAGTTGTGGAGTCCAAAACGAGATAACACAACATAGTACAATTCGGAGAATCAATGGAACCAGGAAACGAAGGCTGAGAGAACGAGTTCACGTGCCAGCCATCAAGCTTGCAAGCCAAATATGTGCAGATGTTCAGAGCAGATGTCGTAGGAGGATGTGACAGTTCAACAGATGTGCACGCACCTTCTCCCACCTCGCACTACGGAGCTAGAGCTGCTTTATGAGAAGAAGATGGACAGTTACTTGTGACAATAACCTTGTCCATCTTAGATTTGGAATCTCTAACACCGATGTATGTTGGGAGGGGTTTGAATGATTGTAAGATATGCAGATTCTCAGGTATGTGAAGATGATACTGAAATATTTCATCGAGAAATTTCCAATCAATTTCATCTTCAAGGATTTTATATGCAAGACTACGAAAGTGTTTGTGAAATTTCTCAATGGATTCATCAGGTGCTTTCCGTAATTCCATATTTTTCTATTGAGTGTTTTGCGGTCATAATGATATAAATCACGTTTCAACTCTCGGATAAAATGATCAAAAGAGTAAATAGAGGCATTGGGAAATGTGACACACCACATCCGTGCATTCCCTCAAAGTGCGAATGTGAACAATGAGAAAGAGATGTAATCCTCATGGATTCCATGCCTTTCACAAAAGTTTGTGAAGGAAACTAGGTGTCTAAGCAAGGCTGCTCTGCCTTCACCATCATATGTGTTATGTGACAAGTCATTCCAGAGATCGTCTGATACTTCAAAATCCTCTCCATAAGAGATACATCTCGGAGGATAAACTATAGCATAAGTCACAAAATATGTGCAAAGATTCAAAATAGAATTTGAGGCCTCAGCTTGTCATCTGGCCCTCCTTCTAGCACCTGGAATGTTGACGGTGTTGAACCTGCCAACATTCAAGGGAACTCCCGGGTATGAAGTTCCAACTAGACCTCACACCATTTGTTGTAGGAGTCCCATCTGGTACGATGGCCTGCTTGCCATTATCTTAGAGATTTTCCTTATATCTTGGATTCTTGTTGTTCAACACCTGAGAGTGTTATGCTTGTAACTTCAAGAAAGCGAGGTGAGTATTCCTAGTGAGTGCATAATGTAACTTTGTGTTCGGGTTCTCTTACTATAAGGGAGGATAAAATTGAGCCTCTAGATAAGAGGTAGTAGTACCACCTAGGGAGAGACACACGTGAAAACAACAAGGGTCTATCCAGCATCTAGCAGAGTAGTCCACAATGGATGCGGCAGTTGTTAAAACTAAAGTGTAAGCGAAAACACATACATCGTCCAATAGAGTAGTCCACATGGGGGTGATAGTCATTATAACCAAGGAAAATAAGAATGGTTTGTCTCATGTCTAGCGGAGTAGTCCACACGAATGAGACAACAGTGATAAACAATACAACACATCTTCAACAATGTAAGTACTAAAATAACCAAAGTAGTTCAACTATCTTAGTATAGGTTAAGAAAACATGCATTACAAACATTTAAAGAATAGTCTTACAAATGGATACAAAACATGCATGAAAACGTGCTGGCCTGAGACAGGATTTTGAATTAAGCAAAAGTTCCAAGACACATCTGTACACCATACATCACTAGCCCCAGTAGTGGGACATTGGAGCCACTCCTCGCTCCTCAAAGAACAGACTATAGAATCTCAAGGCTATGTGGGAGGAGCCAAGGTGAAAATTCTTTTTCTCATACAATGAGGGGTTATATATAGCCAAGGGTGTTGCTTGACATTTGTGGCTCTTGGAATTCCCTCATGACTATTCAACTTCCCATGAATTTTCAACTTCATGTGACTCTTCAACTTCATATGCGCGTCTCTTAGACTTTCACATTACATTATATTTGATTACAACAAGTATGGCCCATAGTAGTGATGTGGCCGAGACAACTCATGACACAACTCGACATGACACTGCTAACATGTACTAGCTAACTGTGGTGTCCATATCCAACTGCTATGTTGTTGAGTGATGGATGTGCTCTTTGTGTGTTGTGTCTTCACCTTCACATGGAAAAGTGTTGTGGGGTCTTTGATGATCTTGGTCTTTGCTTGATGGTTCAGAAGCATGTATCCCTTTTTCTTGCTACTCAATGTGCTTAGTACGTTCATTCCGCTGCAATAAAGTATTCTAGCATGCTCTCCTTATTCATCCCATTTTTCGTCACGCCATGTTCCATCAATGTACATGTTCTTGCTATTCACTCATGACGGGACACCATCAAATCCAAAAATCTCCTAGTCTAGAATAATGCATTATTTTCAGTTTCAGATCCAGGTGACTGGGAGGGAGGACAAGACACTAAAACTACATAGAGAATAGCTCAGGCCGGGATGAGAGGCTCCAGAGTACTGGCGAGAAAAACTGCATAGAGGTCACTGGGAGGAAAAATTGTACAATCAGGGACAACAGTGGCAGTGCAAGGTGGAACCCAGCTGGAAAGAACTACGCAATTCTTGTGAGGAAGACAAATTAGGGTGTCCAAGGAAACTGTTGGACAGTTCTACACATTTTTCAAGGTGAGGACTGGGCAAGTCACTCATGGTCCAGTTGCGAATTGTGCAAATTCTCTGAGGGAGATATAGCTGAGCAGGAAGGGACACTAGCAAGAAATTTTGTGCAAATTTCCAGAGCATGGCATGTCAGGCTATGGGGTACTGTTGGTCATAACTACACATTTCTAAGAGATAGTGCATAACAGGAAGTTGTTGCGCATTTTCCGGAAATAATGCAAAGTGGGGCAGCAACAGGTGTACTAGCCATATCTGCGCAATTTTCAAGGACAGTGTAGAGAAAGCCAACAGGAGGCTTGACTCAGCATGACTGCGCAATTTCTGCAGGTAGTGCATGGTAGGCAGCTGGGTATGTCTGCACAATTCTAGAGAGGAGCGTAGCCCCAAGTCACAGTGCAGTGAAAATTTCTAGTTGACCAGAGGGAGGCTTGATAACTGATGTTGCAGGAAGCACCGAGTGGATCAGGCTTGGAGACAACTTCTGCATAATTCTGAGAGACAGTCAGCTTGCTCACTTCTAGGATTGCGTAGTGCAACTACCCTGAAGGATAGACTCAAGCAATGTGTAATTATGGGCAGCAGAGTGGGGTCACTGAGAGATGAGACTGTGCAGTCGAGGTTCGATTGGAGGGGTTTTTCTGATTGATAGGTTTTCATGAAAAATGGCTAAGTGTGAGAGCAAGTGAAATAATGTAAATGTGACATTTTGATCAGACACCTAGCATGACTCGACGAAAGGACACCACAAACCAACAAGAAAAACATGTGCTCAGTGAGACTATCTTTAAGGTTGAGGGCGGCAAGTACGACACTTGATGTTGGGTTGTGTTATATTCTTTCCACGTAGTTAATAGGGGATTTGAAGGGAACCCGTAACCCCACTTTATGGGTTCCGGGGCAACACCCCGAAAAAATTTGGTTTTGGACCCTATGTTAGGTTGGGCAGACCCACCTATGGTTTTGTGCATGATTTTCGCACATGTTTTTTGGACGCGATGGGTTTCGGTCCATGGTATTGGACACGATGGTTTTCGGTCCATGATATTGGATGCTTCGGCATGTATAAATACGTATTATAACATTGCAAGGAACATAATAATGAAAAATCAAGCTGGTAGTCCCGGTTTTGGGATCCAGGGGAAAATCTCAGTGTATATGTGTTTTATGTGTTATGCTCTCACATTGTTTATTTTCTGTGTTTTAGAATTGTATGCAGGTAATTCCTGTATGGGGTTAAAACCTACATTTGGTATCGGAGCAGATTTAGCTTCAAGGGGACGCCTTTGTTGCTAAAGGGTTTCGCTCGGGCCTGTGGTAGACCTTGTTCAGTGGGAGACCTGCGAGATCGATTCTAGTGGTGAAAGAAGATGGTGAGCAGTGGAAAGATTGAGATCGATAAATTTAATGGTAAGAGTTTTGAGTTGTGGAAACTCAATATGGAGGATCTGTCGGTGGATAAAGATCAGTGGATTGTGGTAGATCCAGGTACTAAACCAACGGGAGTGTTCGATGAAGAATGGAAGAAGTTGGATCGAAAGGCAAAGAGCACAATACGATTGTGTGTCTCAAATTCAGTATTGCTGAATGTATAAAGGGAAGCTACAGCAAAGGCTTTGTGGGACAAGTTAGGGACTTTGTACCAATCTAAGTCTCTGGTGAATAAATTGTTCATGTGGAAAAAGTTGTATAACCTGAGGATGAAAGATGGAGACTCGGTGACAGAGCATCTGAATGCATTTAATACTATGGTAAGTCAGTTAGCATCTGTTGAGATTAAAATTTCAGATGAAGATAAGTGCATTAGTTTGTTGTGTTCTCTACCAGATTCGTGGGATAGTCTAGTTATTGCAATAGGTAGCAATGCAACTGCCTTGCAATTTGATGAAAAATTCTTAGCCTTGCTAACGGAGGAGATGAGACGAAAAAATATGGAGAGCCAGAATGCCTTATCTGTACGAGGATGGTCCCAGAACAGGAAACAAAAAAAAATTAAAAAAAAAAAGTCATCGAGTGGGAGATCTAAATCTCCAAGAAAACCTGTAAAGGTGGTGTGCTAGAAATGCAAAAAGGAAGGCCACTTCAAAAGGGACTGTAAATATAAATCTCTCGACAAAGGAAAGGGATCTGATGAGGCTTCTTCCGCAGAGGCGAAAACCACCTCAGATGAAGGTGGGGATGTGTACTTGGCTTCTTCAAGTACACATGTAGATCATGAGGCATGGTTGATTGACTCAGATGCATCCTTTCACTTCACTCCCCATAGAGAGTGGTTTTGTGAGTATGAGAACTATGATGGTGGTGATATCTTCTTAGGGGATGACAGGAAGGCTAGAATCATTGGTTGTGGAAAAGTAAAGTTGAAGCTGCAAGGTGGAAGGGTTAGAACACTTCCGGGTGTTTTGCATATTCCTTCATTAGCCAGAAATCTGATTTTTGTTAGTAAGCTGGATGATGCAGGTGTAAAAATAGTGTTCGAGAAGGATACCTGCAAGATGGTTCGGGGAGCACTGGTATTGATGTGAGGAGTTCGGATTGGAACTCCGTACAAGCTGCAAGGTAGCACGGTTGTTGATGGGTGCAACAATTTTATGGTTCCTGAAAGTGGAGCAGAAATCTGGTGGTCTCTGGAAAGAAGACCATGTTGTGGCATCAAAGGCTTGGACATATTGGAGAAAAGGGCCTTTGGATACTTCATGGTAGGGGTATGGTAGAAGGTATGAGTAATATCTCTCTGGATTTTGATTTCTGTGAAAATTGTGTATATGGGAAGCAAAATCGGGTGAGTTTCCCCTCTGGTGGTAAGAGGGTGAAACAGATATTAGAACTTGTGCACAGTGATGTGTTTGGACTTGTGAAGGTTCCATCACTGGGCAAGTTTGTGTACTATGTATCATTTATAGATGACTTCTCAAAGAATACTTAGATATATTTCCTTAATAAGAAATCTGAAGTCTTTGACAGGTTTAAAGAATTTAAGGCTCTGGTGGAAAACCAGACAGAGAAGAAGATAAAGGTGCTGAGGACAGATAACGGTGGAGAGTTTTGCAGTAAGGAATTTGAAGAATTCTGTAAGAAGTGTGGTATAGCACGGCAGAAGACTACTCCATATACACCTCAGCAAAATGGAGTTGCAGAAAGAATGAACAAGACGTTGATGGAAATGGCAAGAAGCATGCTAAGTGGTGTTGGGTTAGGACAGGAATTCTGGGCAGAGGTGGTGGATACTGCATGTTACCTGGTCAACAAGTCATCTTCATCAACGTTGGAGGATAAGACTCCACAAGAGGTATGGACTGGTAAGAAACCCTCTCTTTCACATCTAAGGGTATTTAGATGTGATGCATATGTACATGTTCCAAAGGAGAAACGAACCAAGTTGGATAGTAAATCTGAAAAGTGCATCTTTATTGGGTATAAGGATGGTTTAAAGGGTTATAAACTTTGGAACCCAGTAATAAGGAAGGTTGTGTACAGCTGAGATGTGGTGTTCAGAGAGGTGAAAGATGTTATTAAACATGAAGTCCAACCAAAGGAACTTGAGGAGATAGAGTTTGAGCTAAAGGAGGAAGAATTAGACTCTACAGTGGAGGAGGAATCAGAAGATGAAGAGCCACAAACTCTGGCTATGAGAAGATCAGTTTGAGAAAGAAGGCAACCTGAAATGTATAGTCCATCTACTTTCTGTTCAAATTTTGCTTTATCTATTATTGACGATGATCCCAGAACTGTGAAGGAAGCAGTAAATTCAGAGGATGGAAAACTCTAGAAAGAGGCCATGGTTGATGAAATGGCATCTTTGCACAAAAATGAGGCTTGGGATCTGGTGGAGTTTCCGGCTGGGAGGAAACCCATTGGCAGCAAATGGGTATTCACAAAGAAGACAAATGCAGAAGGAAAAGTGGAGAAATACAAAGCTTGGTTGGTAGTGAAAGGTTATTCCCAGGTGCCGGGAATTGATTTTGGTGATATTTTTTCTCCTGTTGCCAAGGTAACTTCTATTAGATTACTTTTATTTGTTGCTGCTGATTTTGATTTTGAGGTAGAACAGATGGATGTGAAGACAACATTTCTTCACAGGGGTTTGGAAGAGGAGATCTACATGAAGCAACCTAGAGGTTTTGCAGTGAAGGGTAAGAAAGAACTGGTATGCAAGTTAAAGAAGTCTCTGTATGGGTTAAAATAGTCACCAAGGATGTGGTATCAAAAATTTGATACATTTATACGGGGACTTGGCTTCACCAGAAGCAAAGCAGATCACTGTGTGTATTTTAAATTGATTGGTGACCGTGTTATTTATCTGGTCTTGTATGTGGATGATATGTTGTTGGTTGGAAATGACAAAGAAATTATCCAGGATTTGAAGACCCAATTGTCCTCCAAATTCGACATGAAAGATCTTGGTGCTACAAACTATACTTTGGGCATGGAAATTAAAAGAGATCAGGCAAAGAGGAAGCTCTGGTTAAACCAGAGGAAGTATGTCGAGACAATAATACAGAGGTTTAATATGCAGGATAGTAAACCGGTGAAGGTTCCTATTCCTGTAGGTGTGAGGTTATCTGCTGAACAGTGTCCCAAGACATAAGAAGAGGAAGAGGACATGTCCCGTGTTCCATATGCAAGTGCAGTCGGTAGCCTGATGTATGCAATGGTCTGTACTAGACCAGACATTGCACATGCAGTGGGAGTATTGAGCAGGTTTATGTCAAAACCAGGGAAGGAGCATTGGACAACAATGAAGCGGGTTTTCAGTTATTTGTGTGGCACTAGTTATTATCGTTGGTGCTACCAAGGAAGACCAGGATTGGACAGAGTGTTGGATATTCGTGGATTTGTTGATGCAAACTGGGCTAGAGATCTGGATTAGAGAAGATCTACAAGTGGGTATGTGTTTAACCTATTTGGAGGTGCGGTCAGTTGGATGAGTAAGAAACAATCTATAGTGGCACTATCAACTACAGAGGCAGAATACATGGCAGCAACTCATGTAAGCAAGGAAGCAGTTTGGTTGCAGAGATTGTGTTCAAGTATGGGGTTAGTACAGGAAGCTATAAGGATAGACTGTGATAGCCAAAGCGCAATTTTCTTGGCAAAGAACCCTGCATATCATTCAAAGACAAAGCGCATTGATGTTTAGTATCACTTTGTGAGGGATGTTATAGAAGACAAAAAGGTGTTGTTGGTAAAGGTGGACACTTTGAAGAATACTGCAGATGCATTGACAAAATCTGTGAGCTCTAAGAATTTTTCTTGGTGTAGAGAGACAATGGGCATTTCAAGGTTGGGAAAATGACTAAGCTCTCATGTGGCCCCCTGTGGAAATAAAACAACAAGTGGGAGAATGTTGGGTTGTATTATATTCTTTCCACGTAGTTAATAGGGGGGTTGAAGGGCATTTGTAACCCCACTTTATGGGGTCCGGGGCAGCGCCCCGTAAAATTTTGGTTTTGGACCCTATGTTAGGTTGGGTGGACCCACCTATGGTTCTATGCATGATTTTCGCACATCTTTTTTGGATGCGATGGTTTTCAGTCCATGGTATTGGACGCGATGGTTTTTGGTCCATGGTATTGGATGCTTCGGCATGTATAAATATGTATTATAACATTGAAAGGAACATAATAATGAAAAATCAAGCTGGTAGTCCTGATTTTGGGATCCAAGGGAAAATCTCTGTGTATATGTGTTTTATGTGTTATGCTCTCGCATTGTTTATTTTCTGTGTTTTAGAATTCGTATGCAGGTAATTTATGTATGGGGTTAAAACCTGCACTTGAGATAGACCTTCAAATGGCCGTGAAGACACTTGTGCAACAATGCTTACCACTTTGTGTGTGAGCACGAGCAATGTTCATAGAGCGAAGACAACTCATGCACCCAAAGACTAACCTTCAAAATTTCCAGAACAAGACTGCAAGCATGACAAAGCAATCCATATTCTAAAAGATGATTGTTGGTCCAATAAGCGACATGAAGCAAGACACATAGAGGACACACATGGAATGTCTTTCATGCATGTGATTGAAGACATAATGATATCAGTACTTCAAGCTACACTAAGATATGTATTTCAAAAGATGTGCTTTACTTACCATACTTACCCTCCAAATGGTTATGCAACCGACAAAGTTTTCATGTGATCCAGATCTTCTATCATAACTTGGTTCCTTGGTCTTTATTCTCAATTCCCTGGGAGTCATCTAGCATGTCATCTTTCCTTGTGGTCACTGAAAGATACATCTGTGCAATTTTAGCGGGTAGTGACTACTGCCGAGATGATGTCCTGGGGGACACCTCTGTGTAGTTTCTAGATGCAAGGAAAACTAGACAACTGAGGACAACACTGCACAGTTTCTTAATGCAAGACATTGTTGCAGGATGGGGTCCTGATAGGACACCTATATGCACTTTCAGGATGCAAGAGAGACTGGGAAATTGGGGATAGTTTTGGGATGCAGGACACTGCTGCGGGATGGGGTCCTAGGAGGACACATTTGCGCAGTTTCTAGATGCAAGGTAGACTAGGCAACTAAGGGACAATACTGCACAATTTTTGGAGATAGTGGGAGGTAGGGGTCTCTACGCATTGTGCAGTTCTAGCAGGCAAGGGAAAAATCTCAAGGGTTGCAGAAGCGAAATGTGCAGTTCTTGAAAGCTGGATGAGGCTATGTTTCTCGGGAAACTGGCTAAGTGATGGATCAATGAAACTAATATAAAAAATGATAGAACTCAACTATGATCACACACTTGAACACTTAGTGATACAACATAGACTATATAGAACATATAAAACATACTCTTCTTGATGCAACAACCTTCATGGTAAGAGTGCGTGAAGAGAGTGTGAAACATGGCTATGTAATGAGAACAATTCGTATGCACAAAGATTTCCCCTTGAAGCAGGACAAACTTCCCTTTGCATGACAAATAGTAATCTTGATGCCCAAAGATGACACATGCTGTATAAATACGAGAACGTGAACAACTCTTAAGATCAAGGAGGGGGCTTGAGATCATCAGCTTACCAATAAGTGACCAAGGAAGGATTGATCATAGGATCCATGAGCCAAAATTTTGGAGGGTGGTTGTAGCAGCTACAACATGGCCTAATGTAGTCTTATACTATATTCCGCATTCAATAAAAATAGTTTCGATCCTTTTACGTTGTTCTCTTCTGAAGTATTTATCTTACGCAATGTGTCATATTCCTAGCCATTTTTACATTGTGATATATTCCTTTTTTTATCTGTTTAGTTTCATTTCTTAAACAACTTGGATTGCACCAACATTAATTCATCAAGGCTCATGAGAAATCTATAGTTAAGTGTGCTTGGCCTAGAATAATATTGTGATGGGTGACCTGCTTGGAAACTTTTTAGTTCTTATTATCTTGTCACTTTCTTTGGTCTCATTCCTCGGACTATCCAGACCAGCATATGGGCCTATTTACTTAGGAATAAATATTTTTACCTCAACCACTAATCCATGTAGTTGTACATAGTGACTCTCCTCCACATGAGTGTTATGAGGTGGATGTGGAGGTGGAGGAGAATCAATGGAAACATGCTCTGGTGGAGAATGGTCTGGCTAATCAATTTCCCCCTCAAATGACCTCATAAGCTCATCCATGCAGCTGAGTTGTGTCTACATGTTATCATAAGCTTATTAATATAAATGCAATCTAATACAAACAAGAAATTAATATAAATAATTATCCATGATTTGATAATAAGATCTAAAAATTTCATATATATATATATATATGTACCTAGTATGTGTCACATGGGTCGTTCACCCTCAAAGTTTCGCGGATGACATCACGATACATACATGCATATGACAAAAGATGGTCAGTGGGTAAACTTGCGAGAAATAAATCATCATATAAAGGAAGTGATGGGTCACGAGGAAATGGTGGCAGTCTCCTAATCTCTCCATGCAATGCAACATGTGCACTGACTAATAATGTCTGCATGCTATCTGCAATGGTATCCCTAGTCTCAGCACTGAGTTGTGATGACTCCTCTAGTTGTGTTAGCAATACCACACTTCGATACAATAGTGGAAAGAATCTTAGAGGTGGTGGTAGATGCCTAGGGTCTCTACGAGCCTCCTCGCTATCATATGTACATACCATGATAGCTCCATAATAATGAGATCTAGTATTAGTGTAATCTGGCCTAATATGTAACATGGAATCTACATATATATGCTTGGCAAAAAAAATGATGACCTGGTCATGGTGGGGGAACTGGCCCCAAGATCCAATGAATTGATCATACACAAAAGGGATACATCAACATTCTTAAAATATTTCAGTGGAATCTGACCTTTATGTCTACCAGGGCGATTTCACCATCTCCTAAGTAAGTGGTCCTCTGACCTCATGCCTCCTAATCCTCTATATGGAAAATAGGAGGTAGATCTATGGGCCCAACCTCTGATATGTCTCGGTCAACCTATTGATGCTATCCAACATCAAAGAAGAACTATGCCTAGTAGATGAACTAGAAGGGATGTTACTCACCTCTTGTGTGATCCGTGTATGACAGGACGTAAAATCCTCTAACGTGATATGAGTTGTAGCATTGTCCCATAGAGGGATCGATGCTGCATTGTAATCCTTAGCTTCACCCTGCTAAGGGTTTGCAAATCATAGACATAATTTAACATATATATTTTACAAATTAGAAGCATAATAACATATACATTAAATTGAAACACATAAGTTGAAGAAAACTTAAAAATTAAAGACAATTTCAAGACATAAACACATAAAGTTTAAAGAGGATTTAAAATGCATGAGGTGTACCTTAAATAGGTCAAAAAGTTCCACTAGAGGTAGCATTATCATCAACAGAGACAAAAACATTGCCTCTGACACTCTGATTAGCGTCATAGGTGGGATCTATGAATGGAACACATACTTTGGGTGGGCTACATGATTTATCATGAGCCTAACCATGTATAACATATCCCCTTGCACTCTGAAGGCCTGCAGTTGGGGCATGTATATGGGATGCCTCTACATATTACATATAAACTAATCCAAGAAAAAAATGTTGACTATACTATTAAATATAATAAAACTAATTATAAAACTAGAAATTTCCCCTAAAGGTGCAAATGTACACTGAAGGAATATAAGATTTGGGAAGTTCAAGTGGAGTGTATTCCACTAAACCATTAGAGGTTTCTACATGTGGGAAGTAAATTCATCGAAGGTTTTCGTATTGCATATTATGTCATCAACAAGGATGTTAGAATGCATTTTATCTTAAACCTTTTGGATGAGACATAGGTGCCAATGCACCCTCCACTTCCCAACCCTAATCCTTCAAGGATGTAGTGAAGATTGGGTTATTAACATTTCACTAGGATTTGGAATTTTGTGTTAGCACTTTCTCAGTGGTTGAATCAACCAAGACTACTAACTATGCGCTCCTCCTTTGCTCCAAGGGTTTTTTAATTGCAAATTTTAAAACTATGAAGGATCATCCAAAAGTATTCATTGAGGGACCATAATTTTCGTGCAGAGAAAGCCTCTCCTTTCAACCATGGCTCCTAAAATTTGACCAACCTCCATCACTGTCACAAGAACTCATGTAAGACTTCCACACCTTCCTCTTCACTTGTGATATTTGATATTTACTTGAAGTTATTGGAAACTCCCTAGGTTACTTTGTTAGAATAGATGAAGATTGTATGTCACGAGGTCTTGTCACCTTTGCTCATATTAATTGGGGCCTCAATAATTACTTACCCAAAGGGTACTCATAGAATGGGCTGATCTCACTTTTACCCAATTGTTGGATTGTAAAAGCATAAATTTCAACTGCAGATCATTCCAACAAACCAAATTGTACCTTTAGGAAGTCTAATCAGCTTATTATGACTTTTATCCATCTAATGGTATTAGGAGAAATCCTAGAAGGTGGCAATTAATAAATAAAAAATTATTTGAAACAAACTATAAAGAGGCATATTCTGGTTCCACACCCCTCCCTCCTGGTATCTATAGGGAGAAGGATACAACTTAATGTTATTGAATCCCTTTAGGGATTTAGAGGACCTGCATGAATTGGACAATTTAGATGAGGAAAGGGAGGCATATTGTATACCTTATGCATACAATTGTGAGCCTTTGATTCCTTTTGAGAAAATTAGTTTTTGTAATGACTCCACCATCCCATGCGAATAAGGTTTAGTGGATTGGCATTCGAAAGGAGATTTCTACGCTTGCTACCAACCATTCGTAGGGTATAAGAAGACCCTTACTATAATGAAATATCTTCCCTTGCTAACCTACCTTACAAGGAAGATGTATACCCCCTCCTTTCATGGAGTTTTGTGGGGCTCTATTCCTTTATCCTTGGATAAAACCCTAAATTAGATAAAAGGTAGATGAGATAATTTTCATATCAAACAAGGTGGAGGGAGACTACTCACTATGGTGTTGAATTTCTATGTAGAATGATATGGAAATACAAGTGCTTAGCTTTATTATTTGGCCCCAAAATAAGGGCTCTATGTTAAATGCAAGTAGTGCTTCAATGGGTGACCTAAATGTGGCTTGGTGGTTGGGTAAGACAACAACATAAGATGACTACTAACTTTGGAAGAAAAAAAAAATTATATATGATAAATCACAACACTCAATTACCATGTAATTACTTAATATCACAATGATCTCGATATGCTTGTCTTAGGAGGACTTTGTTCGTGAACCCATCCCGCCCCCCGCCCCTCCCACAAAACTAACATTATCGGAGCAAGTGAAGTTGGTCAATCGTATGATGGACAACTATCTCCTACTATTTAGAGAGGACATGGGCTAAAATAATGGTTAGTACCCCCTTGATATTGGGGCGATTAGTATCCCTTCCTTCGTTGCAAGAGGGACGCTTTCACCCAATTTTATTATCACAAAGATGGGTGTATTAATAAGTTGTAAGTTGGCATGTGACATAATAATAAATGCTTGTGAGAGAGAGAGATACATCCATAATAGTTTCCTTATAATTTTCTTTTCTAGAAATTTTGCATAAGGTTTCCTTATTGTACTACTTGCGAACATTCACTGCATAAGGGCAGTCAGGCCATCTGTGGTAATTTTTTTTACTTTTATTGCTCCACTTTATACATGTATGGAACTATGAAGTCTGCACTCAATATTGTACCTAAAATTTTTCATTTATTCTATTGTTTACCAAGAGTTGTTGTTTCTTATATAATTGTATTGTCCTGTGATTTTCCCTCAAAATGTGGTTCTAAAATGTAATATGGGCATTGGAAATGGTACAAACTTTGTTGCTGAGTTGATTTATTTGTGGTGTGCTTTGAGGTTAGCTTTTTGGAAGTAGATGAAGGTTTTTAAACTGATTGGGTGATTCCAAAATAATAGTGGATTGGTTCAATGGAAAGGTGGATCTTAGAATCCTTCAGTTGGAATCATGGAAAAGGAAGATCCGACAATGAGAACAACAATTTGATGATCTTCAGATCCTTCACTATTACAAGGAGCATTATGTTCTAGTAGATCCACTCTCAAAGGAAACTTTACTTGTGGATGTTGGCATTTGTACCTGCCCATAATTTTGCAATGGTGTTTTATCGTAAATCTTTTCTTTTAATCTATTTAATCTTTCTTTTCTAATGACAAGTTATTCTTTCTTCTTTATATATGTTTGAAGCATATTTTGGATGTTATGATAAAATGTTTGTTAACAAATCATGTGAGATGTTATGCAGGGAAGAGATTGTACTTTTTTATTTTTATTCTAGAAATATCAAAAATATGTTTTTTTCTTTTGAAAAAAAGGTAGTAGATGTTTTGTTAAGGTACTTTGTGATTAAAAGATCATTGATTCAAAATTTTGTAGGCATAAATTCAACCATCATTTCTAATTGAGGTCGTGCACCATTCAAAATAATTTCAACATCCAATTCGAAACTCTATAGGCACAAATTCAACCATGAATACTACTTAGTGTAGCCCAAGTGGTACCATATCCAAATCATTTTAACCACTTATATGTTAATCTCCTTAGTTATAAATAAACTATTCTCAATCTTATTAATCAAATTTAATTACTTATAAATATTAATAACAAATTATATTGTTATTTTAATCTTATACTCGTGAGTTTGATAATGTTGTTTTTTCTCTATCTGTATGTATAAATAATAGTATGTTCATGTTATTATTCATGTTTATCAAAGTATATTTTTTAAATATTAAAATTTTTATACAGTTTTGTTAAAACATGTTAAATATTAAAATATCGAAACATAATGAAAATTAAAATATTGAAAATTTATCTTGTTTATATTATACTTTGAGTGAATTTGTCGATTAAAAACATGTCACTTTTTTTAAAGGTTTAAGGGTTAAAAAGTCAAAATGTCTAGAATAATGTAGGATATGCATACTTTTGTATTTATATAAAAATTAAAAAAAGGTAAAATATGCCTACTTTTATATTTACAAAAAAACAAACATTTAAAATAATAAATAAAAGCATCCCAAAGTTCAGGTAATGGAGCCAATTGTCTATGAGTGTGGGTGGGTTGCACTAACATGAAAGGGAAATACGGGCTTTACATGATTAGGTCCCAAAAATGTATTCAAGCGGATAACCTTGAATACCTCGCGCTAATCTCATTCTAAAAAATATAGTGCGAACTTATTATCCAACTACCCTCGAGGGGATCTATAGACCTGTAGTAGTACACCATGAGTATATCATCAATGCAATAGGAATACTTAGTAACTCTGACATTGGAATTCCTTTGGTATGGATGGTTCGAACTTACTCATTGTTCATGACACGATAGCCAATCGACACACGGGGTAGACACGACTTCACATAGTTTGTAATTCCCTCCGTGGCTAATACATCTAGTCATAAATATTAGTGCTTAGTTGCCCTGTAACACAATAAACATTCATCACCTGCTTCTCTTCCGTGTTGTGTTATTCATGCAAACACTCAACACCTGCTGCTTTTCCGAGTTGCATTCTTAATGCAAGGAGATCAAGAGTGGTATGCGCCTCTTTGTTTCTCACTTCGAAGTTTTACCAGTGTCTACATAGTGAAGAATATAACTTTGAGTACAAATCCTGTGTTATTTCCCTGTCGTCTTTGAATCAGCGTGACATTGAGATCCGTGGTTTGAATCTCTGGGCCGAGTCTGGGGTCTAGAAATTCCTCCTTGTGTAGCCTATACTCATCCGGCAAAAGTTTGATTGAAATAATGAACTGCGGAGAATCATATCAGTCTAGCTGCAATAACGAAGAAAAAAGGAAAGTTGAAGACTTGCATTAGATTCTCACGGAATTACAGACTTGTTATCGAAACATAAAAATCTGAGGGACATTTTATATGCTTGTAACTCAACAGAAAATGCAATGAGCATCTCGTGTTAAAAACAATGGCAGAAAGAAAACTTGCAGAACAAGTCAAACCCATGAAAGTCGCATAAAAAAAACTGCAACATTCCAAACTTGCTCGTCCTTATCCATGGTCCCACTGGTTATTCTTATTCTCTTGGTGTTTAATTTTACTTTTCACATTATAATGTATTGTATTTTATTTGTTGCCGAATGATCTACAGGGTATTCATTCATGTGATTATGTTCATCTTAGATGCCTTTCTTGTTTTTTTATGTTAAAGAATTAGATTCAAGGAGTGAATGTTATGATTTCCACGGTCATTTTATTGGACTCAAGAAGTTGATCTAATTAATACTAATGACTATTGTAATCTCATTTTGTGCATCGAGTGGGTTTCATCCACCTCGAGGAGATCGAGGGGCATCTGAGAGCACGAGAGGGAGGTGTGTTTGTCTTGATGGAGAACAATGTCTTTGTCAGAAATGATCTATTCCAAAGTGATTTGAGGGGCATCTGACAGCATGAGAGGGAGGTGTGCTTGGCTTGGTAGAGAATAATGTTTCTGCCATAACTACTTTGTTAGAGGTTTCATTTCAGTTTTCTCCAGAGTGTTTCGAGGGGCCTCTGAGAGTGTGAGAGGGAGGTGTGTTTGGCTTGGAAGAGAACAATGTCTTTGCCATAACTGCTTCATTCGAGGTTGCATTGCAGTTTGCTCCAGAGTGCTTCGAATAAGTTACAGGAATATGCATGTGAGCATACAAAATACGCAGTATATGTGAACATGATCTTCGATATACATGAACAGGATCGCCGAAGAAATGGAAATTACATATAATACAATGGCGGTGGACAAAAAATCCATGACTTGACTGGGTTAACGTGATTTGAACCACGACACGAGAAAATGTCTTATGCAAATACCTTTCCATGTGTTGGATTTTCACTGGACGAAGGACGACGAAAATAGAGTGGGGGTTGGAGAGGGTGAATAGTGTCGGCTCACCCCAACCCCTTAAAGAGAACACCTTCGGTGTAATTATAAAGAAGCATTGGAAATACTAAGTTTAAAGTCTAGAGGACTAAAATCTAGTTAGAATTATATGGCCATTGAAAACGAAGCGTATGCTCCTCCATTTGCTTTGCAAACACTAGGTTCTTTTGCATAACAATATATTTAATAAACATGTTATTTATAGAAATTGAATTAAGATGAAGAGAATAATAATAGTTCTTCCCAATCATCCAAAATAAATTTTTTTAACTAAAAAAAATTATATCCATATCAAATTCAATTCAAAATCTCAATTCACAATTTTGATGTTTGTAACTCTTCTTTTTCTCAAAGAAACAATAAGAATTTGTATTATTAAAAAATTATGGTTACTAGGCCAGAACTTTTACATATTCCAATCTTCCTTGGAGGTTTGAAATTGAACATGGTGGCTCAATCCAAACCCTCCAATGAATTTCCCATGTCTCAAAATTTTCAAACCTTTTCCAACCAAAAATTCTCTAAAAAACTCCCAGTATTCAAATGCATTTACATTCCATTATTCACTACTTTTGTCTTAACTTAGACTAACTTCTTGTTTTCCTGCGCAGAATGTATTTTCCTTTCTTTCCAACTTGAGTCCAGGATGTATTTTCTTCTATTTCAGACATATCATTGATGTTCCAACTTTTTAGCTTATTAAAACTAATAATTTAAGAATTATAAACATAAAAGAAAAAAAAATTAAGTAAACAAATAACCCATTTTTTAAAATTCTAATTAATTAGATTTGATTTTAGTGAATATTAACTACCATTACTGTCATCAATATTATCATCATTCTACACCATTAATATTTATTAAAAATATTAGATTATTATGTTTTCTTTGTTGATAAAAAACATCTATTAAGTTGTCAAAAATATACATTTTACAGTTAAGTTGCTCTCTACTCTCTTAGTTTCACTTCGACTGGATTTGTTAGCCAGGAAAGCAATACAAAAGCATAGAAGATATTGCCTTGTTTCAAAGAAGCTACCTAGACAAAAAGGCCTTACATTCAAGAACACTGAAAACACCAAGATGACATTTATAAAAGAATATTTGGTCCCTCAGCGACAACATGGTCGAATTAACAACCAAAACCTTCATGCACATGGAATTCAACATGAGACATACAACTTTCATTTCATCCAACTACTCGTTAGTTCTGTGTTGGCTTCGACGAACCGAGGCGAGACGCTCCAAAATATTTCCTTGGGTGAATTGCATATCATTAATAAATGTAATGATTTCATTGCGGTCTTCATACCTCTGCTCATGCTCCACCAAGCCTAGTGACAGGGTTCAGTTGTGGGCAACCTTCCCTCTTTGTCGACTCTGCCCACTCCCTCATCAACTATCTCCCCGTTTACACCCTATGACCAACAACCCTTCGAGCACGACCTCGCTGATGGATCACCCATGCACTAAGCATGCAACCCCAACTCTGCTGAGAATCTAGGACACTTGAGCCATGCCCATACCACTAACTAGGAAAATTCCAACCCTTATGAGGTTGTGTAGCCCTCCACCACCCGCAATGGCCAATATTGTTAGCACCTCACCCTAACCACAGAAACAAAAGAGATTCTCAAGTGGGCTAGCTCAAGATCCCCCAATGATATTAATTCGCCACAAATCGTAATCAGCAAATTTTCCTCAAACAATACTCCACAGACTCTCAAAATACGAAGTAAAAATGACCCACATGGAACCACCCTTCCCAACACTTAGGACAAGTCGCAAGCGCAAAAATAGATGACTCAAGACAACCCAAAGATTCCATCCAAGCCAATGATGGACCAAAACTCAAGCTTCTATCATCGAACACTAACCGAACGCAGAGATCAAGAGGCAATGAAAACAAGCACTTACCCAAATTCCGACTCGATTATAGGACCTTCATAATCAAACTAGCAGCACACTTCGGGTTGATTCCATAATAATTTTTTTTGCCACAACGTGCTTGGTTTGCAGGTGTCCCTACTCACTTCTCTCGGATCCCACCATTAGAGGAAATTTGAGCCTAAAAGTGACCTCCTAAGGAAAAATAATAAAATAATAGGAAAATAATAAAATAAAATTTACGAATTTTGGAAGGAAAGAATAAAACCAAATTTTTTAATTGTATTTTGGGGTTTTTCTCCTTATAGGTTTACTCAAATTTCAAGTGTAGACACTCGTTCAATGTGAAGTTAAATTTCACATGCAATGAGTACCCATTATGCATATTTTTGAGAAGATCCACATTGATAAAAAATAAATATACATTAAAAAAACAAGTTAAACACGTTTTTTTAATGTACCTTCAATTTTTATCAATGTGGGTCTTCTAAAAAATATTTCTAATGGGTACTCGTTGGATGTGGAATTTAACTCTGCATCCAATAAGTGTCTACACTTGAAATTTGAGTAGACCTATATGAAGATAAACAAAAAATACAATTAAATTTTTCTTTTTCTTCCAAAATATTTACATGTGCCTCTTTTTAAATTTAACGGATTTTGATTGGTTTACACATTATGGACATGAAAATTTCATTGGCGCTTTCACGGTGAAATTTCCTCTAATAACTATTCTGCTAGTTTCTTAACCAATGTGCCCATTGTGCACTGTCCTTGCTTCACCAACATCTAACTCACTTAGACCACATGGACCATGGAGAGTGCACAGGTAGCAAGCCAGTGCATATATAGTCTCAATAAACCCACTTGACCTTCCTCCTATACCCAACCAACAAAAAATGATGAGGATGCCCACTTGTTGCCATATATAATAAGTTTGTTCCTTTTGGATGGTTCCAACACTTTGCCATTTTTCTCGACCTCCGCCAAAATGCCAAACACGCATCATGATAATGCAATCACCTTGCAAGAGCCAAATCTCATACTGCCCATTCACCCACCCCATTGAGGTAATTAGATTATTATTAAATAAATAATAATATATCTATATTTTTTATATTTACAATATAAAATATAAATAAATAAAAAACTCTTTCTTTCTTTCTTTCTTTCTTTCTCATTTTTATAATATATATATATATATATATAGATATATATATATATATATATAATGAATATTTATATAAACTCATTTAACATTGTAATATGCAAAACAGAGATCCATAATGGGGTCGTTTACAGGCGGAAGAATTACCCGGACGGCTAAAAGTGGCAGGAATCCAGGCAAAAAAAATAAAAATTTCAAAAAATCTTTTTCTTTCTTTCTTTCTTTCTTTCTTTCTTTCTCATTTTTATAATATCTATATATATATATATATATATATAATGAATATTTATATAAACTCATTTAACATTGTAATATGCAAAACAGAGATCCATAATGGGGTCGTTTACAGGCGGAAGAATTACCCGGACGGCTAAAAGTGGCAGGAATCCAGGCAAAAAAAATTTCAAAAAATCTTATAGAGGCAGTGTTTGAATCTTGTTTTTGATGGTGGAAAGTGTTTGAATCTTGTTTTTTATGGTGGAAATAGATTCAGCGCCATCAAAAATGTCTAGGACACCAAAAATTTTGAAATTTAACAAATATAACTTGGATTTACAAAAATCTACGTCAAATTTTCTCTAAATATGACTAAAATTTCCATAACTTTCCAGGCAATTCCTCCCGCCCCTCCCCAAACTTAAATTCCTTTTCCGCATGTTAATCAAATATATAGTAAACCTATAATATAATAAACTTAGATTACGTATATGAAATAATTGACCTTAATTTAATTTTCTTTCAGAGAGTACAATATGTTCTAGGCACGTGTACCAATATAACGGTAATATGCTCTACGCACCTGTACCAATATAACCTCATTATTCCCGAAGCGTCTAGGATTAGCAAAGACTTCATCTGCCACTTAGTGTGTCGGACATCCACCACTTGCTGCGCTTTTTTCATTTTTAATATTCTCAGACTAAAGTGGGAGGAGCGCTTTCTTCGCGTTTTTTTCTTTTTTTATATAGAAGTAAAGTGGAGAATCTGGACTAGATCACATTTGAAGTGAAGAGATACATTTTAATCGGCAAGGTTAACTTTTTTTTTTCCAAGGAAAAAAATCGAACTTTTTTATAAGGAATAAAAAAGTTACAAACATATGAGTGAACATTCTGCAAAATCTGCATGAGAAGGAGCATAAACTCCTCTGTGTAAACAGCAGCATACCTACAAAACTCTATAAAACCCCTGAACCCGGCCTGTACAGCCACACCATGAACACTGTAATCAAGAAAGTCTCAAGGAACCTGGGTCTCCTTTCAAAAGGAAAACAACCCATAGCAAAGACAATAAACACAGATCACTACACGCTCTATCAAAACAGAGCAAACAGAAAACAAAGAGAGACACAGTTTTCATATGCCACCAGTATCATATAAAACCGCTGATAAACTAGTGCATATATATATAAAGGAAAAAACACATTAAGTGTATGGGGGAAGATCCGACACACGGATCTGGTCCTGGTACTGTTCTGTTATTCTCCATGCGCCCACAGCTTGCTGCAAACCATCTTTAGAAAACCTGTCTGCCTCTTCATTTCTGTCCCTGTAAATGTGATCAATGGAAAATACATTAAACTGCAGCTTTAAATTTTGTATTTCTTCTAATAATGGCATCAACATATAATGCTGGCATCTATATTTCCCGATGACCCAGTTTACAACATTCAGCGAGTCTCCAAAAATCTGAACTGCAAGGATATTTTTGTGAATGAGCCAGCAAAGGAGTAATTTTAAGGCTGAGAGTTCTGCAAAATTATTGGATCCTATCCCAAGACCCACAGAGGCTTTAAGCGAGTGAGAAGGGCTAATGTGAATAATAATCCCTGCTCCTGTGATGTTATTTTGGGCTGCCCCATCAAAGAAAGCCCACGGAATCCCATCTCTAATATGAAACTCCCTCCGATGATCTGATTTTAAAGGACCTTCCGGCTCAGGAATGTTGTCGAGAATGGCAGAGCTTTGGATTGCAATGGCTGCCGCTGGGGTGGATTTTTCTCTAAAGATACTTCGATTTCTGGCTAACCAAATGCCCCAACAAATAATGGGGGGAAGGTTTCTCAGATTCTTCTCATGAAAATGGTTCCACCAATATTCCCAGGCATTGGACATAACTTCCCCCTCCCACCTTACTTTGACATTCAAGAGCTTTTCCGCTTCATACCAGACTTGCCTTGTAAAAGGACATGAGAGAAACAGATGCGGAATGGATTCTGAATCAGCAAAACATAACGGGCATCTGCCAGGACCCTGCTTAAAACGAGATTGAAGAATCTCCCATGAAGGGATCTTATTTTTTAAAGCACACCAGAAGAAAATCCTAGCCTTTTTGGGACACTTCAGCTTGAACAGAGGCTTTGCCCACCAAACAGGAGGGTCCCATCCCTTTTTCTTCATCAGAAAATTATACCCAGCCTTAGGAGAATATAAACCTGTCTCAGAATGGGCCCAAACCAGGGAGTCCGGTCTGTCCTTTAATCTGACATTTGATCTTCTAAGCTCCTGAAGAAAAAGCTGCCATTCATTCCTCCATATGGGATCTAAGCCTAAATCTTCTTCAGTTTTCCAAGACTGCCCCCATATAGATGACTGCTCCATATTTGCTATCTGATTTAGGCTTTTGATTCCTTTATCATCCAGATGAATGAGCAAATCAGGGGGTAGAGCAAACCCTTCGCTACACCCTACCCACGGATCCCTGCCAATCCTCAAACTTTCACCATTTCCAACCCGCCAAGCCAAACCTTGTTCAATGACTTTAAAGGCCTCTGTAGTGGCTTTCCAAATAACAGAGCAGTTCCTTCCTTTTTTGTTTGGGCTCCTAATCCAGTCTTCAAGAGGAACAGGGTCAATATATTTCCTCTTTACAACTCTAGTCCAGAGATTCTCCGAATTTATAATTCGCCATCCTGATTTTGCTGCCAAAGATTTACTGAAATCAAAGGGACTTTTTAATCCCCATCCACCCCAGTCTTTTGGTCTAGCAATTTTATCCCAGGCCACCCACGGGAGAACCGTGTCCTCCTTTGACCCTGACCACAGGAACCTGCTACATATCTGTTTGATTTTATGGAGAATCCCTTTGGGGATCCAAGTCAAAGCAGCCCAAAAAACCGGAATAGCCTGAAGAACAGAATTTACCAGAGTAAGTCTACCTGCCCGCGATAACCACTTGAAACTCCAATGGGAAATTCTTTGTTCGATCTTTGCCACCAACCAATTCCAGTCCTGTTTTTTATAGGAGGATGGCTTTAGCCAAAAACCAAGATATTTGAACGGCTGCTCCATATTACAGGTTCCGAAAGGCAAATAAGAAGCAATCAGGATCTCCTCTTGTCTACTGAAACCTTCGAATATTAATTGGGACTTCCTATCGTTTATTTGAAGCCCTGTAGCTTTCAGGAACAGATCAAGAATGATTTTAATCTCTTTAATTTCATTTATGGTCCCATTTGAGAATAATAGAATATCATCGACAAAAAGAAGATGAGTAATGAACAAATTAACAACAACTTCCAAACCTTTGATCAAACCTGATCTCTTGGCATTTGAAAGCAACCTACTTAATCCTTCTGCTGCCAGGAGAAAAAGCAGAGGAGAAAGAGGACATCCCTGCCTCAGTCCTCTTTGGCTTTTAAAAAATTTGGAGGCAGCCCCATTTATCAGAACAACAAAACTTACATTTGAGATGCATCCCATGATCCAATTTATAAACTCCACCTTAAAGCCTAGATGAGTCAAGAGCATCCTTAGGTATGTCCAACTGATCCTATCATATGCTTTTGAGAGGTCGATTTTAAGCACAGCCCCCTTTTTGTTTGCTTGCCTGATGCTGTGAATAGTCTCCTGAGCTACCCCGATAGCTTCATGGATTTGACGACCGTCCAAAAAACCAAATTGCTCCTTTGAGATACATAAGGATAAAATAGGTTTCAAACGGACCGCAATGATTTTTGCAATAATCTTGTAAATAGTATTGCACAGCGAAATAGGCCTGAAGTCTTCAAAGGTTTCCGGGTCCTCTTTTTTTGGGATGAGAGCAATGAAAGTTGAGTTAAAAGGACCATAAATTTCTCCTTTCTTCCTTGATTCCTCCACTACTTCAGTCAGTTCTGCCCCAATTGAATCAAAAAAATGGGAGAAAAGCTCGATGGTCCAACCATCTGGCCCCGGGCTTTTATCTTTAGCCATAGATTTAATAATACTTTCTACTTCCTCCTTAGTCACTTCTCTGAAGAGGTCTTCAGCATCCTCCTCCTCCACAAAGCGGGGGAAAGCTTGGGCTGTTCTGATGATTTCGGCTAAAGAGATCCCCCCAGGATCAGAGAAGAGGGATTGAAAATGGCTCTTACCCATATTTGATAGCTCCTCAAATGATGAGGCCTCTCTACCTTCAGGGTCCTTCAGCTGCCATATGGTATTTGCATTTCTCCGTCCCTTTGCATAATTATGAAAAAAATTTGTATTTTCATCCCCCGCTTTCAACCAGATAGCCCTACTTTTCAATCTCCACTCCTCTTCTCTATCCAATAAAATCTTTGCTCTACTCTTTTCTAGAGCCAGAATTCTTTCTTTCGACTCCTGGGTTGACCAAATCTTCATTTTGTTTTTTCCTTCTAGCTGAGGCCCATTCGATGGTTGCTTTCTTAAGTCTTTTTAGGTTTTCCATGAAACAGGCTCCTTTATTCTCCACATGACCGATGCCCGAATGTCTCCAAGTATCTCTGAAAAGTTGATTGAAAGAGTCCTCCTGTAGCCAAGAGGCATTAAATTTGAATGGAGCAGCCGGCTTAGGAGGGGGATTGGAGAATTCCAGCAAGATGGGAAAATGGTCCGAATTCCCCCCTTCACCCACCCATTGCCTGAACAAAGGTATATTGGATGCCAACCTTTCACTGATGAGGAACCGATCCAATCTTTTTGCAATTCTATCCTCCCCCGTTCTTCTGTTCCTCCAAGTAGGTTTAGCTTTTATGATATTGACATCAATCAACTTATGCGAGCGAAGGGCATTTTGGAAATAATCAGTCAAAGGATCTTCCCTCGCAAGAGGCCCCCAAGCTTCAGCGAAACCCAGGGAGAAGTTAAGATCTCCCCCGATTATCAGGTTTTTATCCTTTATCAGACCCTTTGAAAGGAGATTGTTCCAGAAAGAAACCCTTCCCTGACATGGACCATAGACATTGACAAACAGAAGGGGAAAAGCAAAATCAGGGGAAATGATCTCCAAACCCAGAACATTTGGCAGACCCCAGAAATTTAACAACTTCAATCTCCCTTCCTTAAAACCAATAGCAAGCCCTCCCGAATGACCTGAGGCATCAAGAGCTATGAAAGTCCAACCCGGAAAGGAGGAGCGAAGGGCAGCTTCAATATCAGTACTTTTGCCCAAAGTTTCTTGAAGGAAAACAATATCCGGGTTGTGACGAGAAATAAGGTCTTTTAAAGCCAGTTTTTTGGGTTTACTGGCTAAACCCCTGCAGTTCCATGAAAAACAAATCATTTTTTAACTGCCTCAGGGGTTTTAGCTGCTCTAAGCGCCCCAGGAATCGACATTTGTTTGCCATCAGCCACATCAAAAATTGCTTTTGCTTGGGCTTTTGAGAACAAAGATTTTCGACCTCTACCTTTTTTGGATAAACTCTTTGAAACCTCAGCCCCTAGCCCACCTACAGGCTCCATAACCTCATTCGGGCAGACAGACTTCTTACTGAGGGATCTAAGGTTATAATGACAGACAGAAGAGGAAGGACCCGGTCCCTGACTTTTCGGGGGAGAAACCTCACAGTTCAGATTTAAGGAGGGGATAGCAGCTGAAAGGTTTTCAATGTTTTGCATAACATCATTACAATTATTTAACAGCGGGCTACACCCGACGATTGTTTCAGAAGAAAAGGGAGAAATGATTGGGGATGACTGCTTACCGGATGGGTCACTTTCAGGATCGATGGCCGGATCAGCAAGAGGCGCTTCCAAGTTCGGCTGGTCAGCTGCAGCACGGACCGGGTCCCCGTCCTCCCGCGGTTCTCCCTCCTTTGACTGATGAAAGAGATCTTCCATAGAATTTTCATTTGGTGAAGACCCCGCCACTGGTTTCTCAGCATTCCTCAGAGAACCCTCCCATTCCTCTTCTTTGCTTTGAGTCCTCCTTCTTCTCTTCCCCAATGGGCAATCCCTCGCCAGATGCCCATACTCGTGACAGCGGTGGCAGCGAAAGGGCAGAAGCTCATAGTCCAGAGGCTGTTCGAAAACAAATTCCTTATACTGCAACGTGATTGATTCTGCCAGTCCTTCTTTCGGATTGAGCCTTACTAATATCCTTGCCACAGCTTTCTCATAGGTATGGAGAAACGATCTATCAGCGTCCAGATAGGTGCCCAAGAGATTCCCTATAGATTTGAAAACAGAATCCACCCATAGAAAGGGGGGCAAATTAGGAGCCCTGACCCAGACAGGGAATTCTTCAACCTTTTCTTTCGAGGCATCGAAAAGGGGGGACCATCTTTTAAAGAAAACAGGTCGATTCCCGAAAGCCCAGTTCCTCCCCTCGACCCATTCCAGCGCCTCCTTACTGTCAAAACTAACCATAAACCAACCCTTGACCAGAGTGTTGGTCTTGAAAGAATTTGCCGGGGTTTCCAACCACTGGCTCTCCGCCCACTGCCTTAAAGATTTGCCTGAAACAGGGCGCCCTCTAATTCTGCCCACGAGAGTACATTCTGCCACATCTAGAACATCCTCCACCTGCACGTCCATCCCAAGTACCAAGTTCGCAAAACGCTTCTTCTTCAGGGGTTTAGCCTTCTTCCTTTTTTCCCCTGTCTTCTGCGTTTCTGGCTCAGAACCCTTGTCTCCGAACTTAGGGTTTTGGTCCCCTTCCACCCTTTGCGAACCACATCCATTCACTGCTGACTGATCGTTCCCAGGTCTGGGAGGGGTTTCAATCAACCCTTCAACAGGACTCCCCACTTCTCCTTCAACCGAGGTCCCATCCTCTATCACCTTTCCGGTACCGAGGGAATGAGCAAAATTCCCCTGATTTAAACCCTTACCAAGTCCTGCAGAGGACCCCTCCGCCCCTACAAACTTCTGAGATGAGTCTTTTGAAAAGAGAACCCTGTTAACAGATGACGGATTGCTTTTTCCGCCCACCTCTTTCCCGGCAATTTGGATACCCCCAACAGGCCTCCAAATCCCTATGTTTTGAGCAGAGCTAATGATGTCCTCAAGGCCGCCAGACGGGCAAAAAACTTTAGAAGGGGAGAAAGACTTACTGTTGGGTGGGGCGATAACCTTATCTCTCCACGCATCTAACTTTGCTTGAGCGTTTTCCTCCTCAGAACCCTTGCCGATATTGCCGAGGCCGCCTGAAAGACCCCAACTCTCGTCCAGTAGACCTTTTGTGGTTCGCGGACCTCCTGCCGAGAACAATGCCGACGCATGACTGTCGAGATGCCCAAAAAACTTGCCAATATTCTGCTCATTGATCTCCTTTCCCCAGACCGAGAGTATATCCTCCGGGGTTGGGTCAAGTTCCACCGTTTCATTTGGAATTACCATAGTAAAAAACACAAGAACCCCGTAATAACTGCCACCTCCTCGCAACCGTTACCCGGGGAGAACGCTGAAAACCGCTTGCAGGCAGAGAAGTTGACCTCAACGAAAGGAACAGTCGTAAAAATGCCAAGAAAGTTTGCGAAGGAAAAACCACCAGGTAACAAAACCCCACTAAGCCCAAACGGGAACGGAACCCGTCGCCAGACTGCAAACGGAATTTTTTAATCCAGCTGTCTCCTTTTCCGCTTGCCCACCAGAAAACAGCCTCGTTGAGACTGCCAGCACCCTAAGCTCCCGTACCTGCGTGTCCTTACCTGCGCCGTCTGCATCACCTAGGCCTAGGGCCTAGGGTTCCCGGATCGAACCCTACTCTCTCCATCGATCATCATCGGCAAGGTTAATTATTATATTAAGGTTTTTTTAATATGGAAAAGTTAAAATAGATTATTTTTTATACGAAAATAAAAAATAATATATATATTTTATTTGTCTTATTGTTTATCTGGTCAATTTGTACATATTTTAAATAAAGAATCTTATTGTTATATCAAAATTTTAAGTACATTTAAACAAGTACGTATAGAGTATTAGTTTACCTTATCATAATTTTTTTTTATTGAATGGTTGTCCTTTTTTACAGGATCATTGATTCACTGGTTTAAGTGATTGTAATTAGCTTTTGAAAAAGCAATCAAACTGAAATATTTTTTGAAAAATATAGTTTAAATAAAGTTAGTTAAAATATCCAACAAACATAATTCAGGCTTCCCATGTTCTTTGAGTCTCAAAAGCTTCCACTTTTGAGTGGGGCACGCCGGTGTGTGAAATCCAATTAATTTTGTAGCTTTCTGATACCATTGATTTATAAAAGCATCTTCATCCAAATTTTGACTTCAGGTTTACAGGGCCTTTGGATTGTACTCGGTACATTAGAAAACAGAGAGTGTTCCAATGCTATGCCCTGTTCTGCAATGGGGATGACGATGAAACTATTAATCACCACTGTGTTGCTTATTTTCTGTCTATGTATGGGAATGCGCTTCACGACAGCTGATCCAGAGACTCCTCTCGTCTGGAGTGGTTGTGGGAATAGCGGCAATTATACATATACAAACGGTAGCGCATTCCAGCTTAATCTAAATACTTTTGGATTCACTGGTGAACAATGTTTATGCCACCGGATTCAATACCTCTAGTATTGTTGCTCAGGGGGCAAACAACAATAGTACTGTTTACGGGCTTGTCCAGTGCAGGGGAGACTTAGATTCTTCCGATTGCAAACAGTGCGCGTCCACGGCCAGAGCAAATCTTGTTCGGGGATGCCACAACACTTCTGGATTCATTCAACTAGACGGCTGCTTCTTGCGTTACGACAATCATAACTTTTACAACGACATTGAGAGTAGGAAGAATTCGTCAGTAAGTGTTCTCTACAACGATTACAATAGCAGTCAACCACAGCAGTTCACAAATGCTGTTAAGGCCCTGCTCTCAAATGTTACCGCTCAAGCTGCGGAGGCTCCCAAACTTTTCGCTGCAGATTCAGTCGCTGCGCCTGGTAATATATCGCAGAAAATATACAGCTTCGCGCAGTGCTGGAGAGATCTGTCCCGGACAAGCTGCAGATCGTGCCTAACTGAAGCCCTGTCAGATATATTCGGATGGCCAAGTGGAGCTCTTGGGGCACAATTCAGATCTAAGAATTGCTATTTGCAGTACGAGGTTTATGAATTTTTCAATACCTCTGTTCTCTCGCCGCCACTGGGGGAAAGTCCTCCAGTATCTTCTGGTATGTTCTTCACATTGTTTACAATGAAAAGGTACATGGTACTGTTTTTAAGATTTTGTTTTGGTGAAATAAAAGATATCCAATTTAGTTAGAATTGTTGTGTAAATTTTGCAGGAGGCCAAAAATCTAATGTCCTCGGGATAATTCTGGGCATAGTAGCTGCCATGGTTGTATTAATTGCAGTCATAGGCCTTTGGAAGTGGAAGTTTTTCTCTCGACGGAAGCGTCGGGATCATATTTATCTAACTCGAGGTCTAGAAATTGTTAAATTGTTTAGCCTCAAGGATATTCAGCTTGTGTCCTCTGAACTGTTCAGTTATTTGTTTAACATGTAATTGTTTTAGCAGGTGACCAAGGAGAGATTAGCTTAACCCCAAGTATCAGGAATGCGGAACTCATTTTCAAGTACGATTTTCTGAGAGAAGCGACCTCCAATTTTAATTTGGAGAACAAGCTTGGAGAAGGGGGTTTTGGATCCGTATTTAAAGTGAGCTCTTGGTCCTGCATTGAATTCACTTTGATATTTAAATGTAATGGAGATTAGAAGTCATTTTAAAGTTTATTGATCTGCAGGGGATTTTACCAGATAACAGAGAGGTTGCAGTTAAACGACTGTATATTAGTTCAAGGCAAGGAGATGCTGAATTTCTGAATGAAGCAAATCTTATCAGTCGTGTTCAGCACAGGAATCTTGTGAAATTGCTTGGTTGCTCTGTGGAAAACTCGGAAAGGCTATTGGTTTACGAATACCTCCATAACAGTAGTCTGGACAAGATTCTATTTGGTTTCTACTCACTCTCAATCGCTGCATGGATCATAGAGTCCTTAGTTTGTACATATAGATTGCTAATATTTTAATTGTACATTGCAGAGGAAACGAAACGCCATTTACTTGACTGGAAAAAGCGGTATGAAATCATAGTTGGAACTGCACGTGGGTTGGCCTATCTTCACGAGGAATCTGAGATTCGGATCATCCACAGAGATATTAAAGCCAGCAATATTTTACTTGATAATAAACTTAGACCCAAAATAGCAGACTTTGGATTAGCCAAATTTTTTGCAGATGATCGGAGCCATGTTAGCACTAGAATTGCAGGAACTTTGTAAGAAATTTTCCACTAATGGAATGCTGAGATTTCCAAATAATTCATACGAAGATTTGATTAAATATGGCATTTTGCAGAGGTTACATGGCCCCTAAGTACGCTTTGCGTGGACAGCTGACAGAGAAAGCCGTTGTATTCAGCTTTGGAGTCCTTCTACTTGAGATTATCAGCGGGAGAAAGAATCATAGCTCCGAAGAATTTCTCATCGAAAGAGTATGGTTTATGTGGATATCATCTTTCTAATCGAAATTTTCTCCAGTATTCACAGCTTCTTGCTAACTAAAGTTTTATTTTTTGTTGATATTGGCCAATTACCAGACATGGCGGTTGTATAAAACAGAGCGAGCTTTGGCCGTTATGGATCCCACATTGGATGGTAATTATTCACGGGAAGAAGGCATTAGAGTGATTAAACTCGGTCTTCTGTGCACGCAAGCGGGTTCAGCATTGAGACCTTCAATGTCCCGGGTGGTGTGGATGCTGACAAGTGATCAAGAAAATCTTGCTTTGCTCGCAAAACCTGCTTTCATAGATATGGATGGTGTCACTGTGGAGGTACCCAACGAAGGTAAGCGCGCCAGAGTTATTGACCCTGAAAAAGCATCCAGCAGTAACACCTCCGATATGCATTCTGCAGCAGCTGATCCTTCATCAAGCACTCTGGAGCCAAGGTGAAAGTCGGCCCATGCCTGTAGCCTCTTGGCATGATGCTAACCATTATCTGCTCAGATTGGAAGAGCACACAGTAGAATGCCTTTTAAAATGAAGAGCAGTTAAGCATCTGCTCTCGGAGGGATGTTGTCACGCCCCTACACCTGCGGTGGTTTTCCAACCACTTGTAGCGAGGTGCGGCATCACCGAACGCTTTCTTTTTAACAATACTAACGTTTATGGACTACGCCTATTCCAACATGAGCATACTTAACTTATGTTCTTGCAACCGAGTAAAGCGTTATCCTTTATACTTTAACGAAGATCATTCTCATTTATTAACCATGTACAACAAACCGAGAACATCAACAATAATCAAGTACAAAGGGAGGGGCAACTCCCAGAAAGTCTGCCCAACAATATATTATAACCGCTTCTTCAATATTACAATACAAGTATGCTTGGCAATCTTCAAACCAACACTTAGAATAATTTTACAACAAGGCATAGATCAGCCTTTTACAACATTTTCTGCACCTTTGCGTAAGAAGAAGTGCTCACCCGAGCCACTCAACCTTCCTACCAAATCCTGCACAAAATTGCCTTCAAAATGACCCCCGGCACACTTGCCTCACCCAAACCGGCATTAGGAATCCAAACTGCACCTTAGATAACGATGCGCATGAGATGTGCGCATCTCCTTATCTTCCTTGCGCAGATTTCCTTTCCTCTTATGCGTATGAATGTATGAGAGTTCGATGTGTTAAAATGAGCCTTATGCCCTTACATTTATATCCACTCATGCGTATGTTTTCAAGGGGGTGTGTAGCCCATGGCCGACCCCCACAAGTTGGAAACGCATGCCCATATGCACCATTTACAAGTCGGTTTTGTTGTAAGTTTTATGCCCACGTCCAACGCATATAAACCTTCGTGCGTTCACATATGCGTGCATGACACTTAGCCAATTTTTGTGTGTTTGATAACGTCGCAGGTTTTGTTGCAATCGTGTCGCTCTCCACGCAGCTCGTCGCACTTGGTTGTCGCGCGCGCCCACCGTGCGCCTGTCGTGCGTTTGTGCCCGGCGCCCATCGCACAATCACCCGAAGACCTGACATTCTCCTCCACCTGAAATCGTTGTCGTCATCGACAACATATCATCATCCATGATGTTGTCTCCTCCACATGAGGCAAACATCACCGCAACATATGTCGAACCACTGTCATCTGCAATATGTTGTCCATGTGTGTGTCTCCTCCAAAGTGAAGAGATCATCTCATCAAACCGACTCTCGATGTGCCCCATTCAGGTCCATGAAGCCCTCTCCATCATCTGCAATGTGCCATCCTCAAGTCTTCATAGAAACAAGTATGCACTTGTCTCACCTATCCATGTGCTGCCCACAATCCTCAATCAAATCAGCTCTCATGTATAGAAAGTCGTTGAGTCTCGGCTCAACCCATGCTCAAGTGTATCACCAAAGCATCATCATCATCATTGTAACTTCATCACCTCAAAGTGTCTCTTATCGATCCTCTACATCAAGTTCTCCCAAGCCATGTCCATGCACTTTATGCATCTCATACTGCATCAAAGTCATCTGACCTCAGCTCCTCAATGCATTAGACCTTTAAGTCCACCATACATGAAGCCTCTAAAAGTCACAACAATCTCATGTCCTCATGAGCTCCATAACCCATCCCCATGTAATAGGAATGCTCCATAGCTGCTCACAAGTCCATCCAAGTCTTCAATCTTATCAACTCTCGATGTGCCCCATTCAGGTCCATGAAGTCCTCTTCATCATCTGCAATGTGCCATCCTCAAGCCTCCAATCTTATCAATTCTTGATGTGCCCCATTCAGGTCCATGAAGCCCTCTTCATCATCTGCAATGTGCCATCCTCAAGTTCCCATGTCACACTAGCAAGTCCTCCTGCATAACATTCATGCCTTAGCACTCCTCTTTGGATGTCCCTTGACATCTCTACAAGTGCTTCCACACAATGTCCTTGCATAGGTCTGCCATGCTCCATATCTTCAAGTCTCCAACCTGATGTCCATGACTAAGTTGTCCATGTAGTCCAACCAAGAAGACACATCACAACATCTGGCCATCTCATCCAAGTCTTCGATCTTTGGTTTAGTGAACTCGGTCACCCAACCATCTCATCATCATGTCATGAGTCCCTTCATCATAGCTCCTCCACCAAAGTGTCCATCAAGACTTGCTCTTGGTCTCGGCCATGACAAGTCCACCCAAAACATCACAAGTGTGTGCCCTCCTCAACCTGTCCATGAGTCATGCCGGGCACTTAGCCAATTCTCCATGTGGCTAAAGCATGACCCAATCCTCCATAATGATCATCAAGTTCCTTCCTTGTCCCGGGTCCTTGCACCTTTCATCACAAGGTCACAAGTAACCCCAACAAGCCCTATAACAGTTGACAATCCTTGCTTCTCCATACAAGGTTCCATCATAGTCATCCATGGTGAGATCCTCCCTAGCATTGGCAAATTGGCTTTGCCCTTTCCTGCACACGGTCCATCTCCCAAATGTCCAAATGAAACACAAGTATCATCACTTACTTCATCATCATGAGGCTCCTCCATGTGAGTGTCCTCATTCATCCATGTTGACAAACTGCACGATCCTGGTTCAACTTGATCAGCCTCAAGTTCATCCTCCATCATGATCAAGTTTGCAGCATCTTCATCTACCACGGCTTCCTCTTCTTTGTTAGCACAACATGCAACCTCACCTTGCTCCATTGCCTGACCGAGTTGAAGAAGCCCTTCATCACAGAAGAAATCTCGTCCAAGTATCATATCGAAGTCATTCATTTCCATCACTATGAAGTCTAACTGACCTTCCCATTCTTCTATCTGCACAGGTACATTGTGTACCAAACCTGCCACCTTAGCTCTAGAGTTCACTGCCTTGACCTCCATATTAGATGTCAGCCCAGCTTCTTTTGCTAACCGTGTTGTCATAAAATTATGTGTAGCACCTGTGTCTTCTAGAGCTTGAATGGTCTTGCCATAAACTATCAAGTCTACGAAACCCAGACTGTTCTCCATAACCTTATCTGCACCTACTTCACCTGTCACCAGCTCCGACCGAGCTCTGATACCAACTGTCACGCCCCTACACCTGTGGTGGTTTTCCAACCGCTTGTAGCAAGGTGTGGCACCACCGAACGCTTTCTTTTTAACAATACTAACGTTTATGGACTATGCCTATTCCAACATGAACATACTTAACTTATGTTCTTGCAACCGAGTAAAGCGTTATCCTTTATACTTTAACGAAGATCATTCTCATTTATTAACCATGTACAACAAACCGAGAACATCAAACCATAAGATATCCCATAATGTCATTTCCTCGACCTTATTGTTTGTTCCTATACCCGCATTCCAATGAGCATTGTATTGAAGTTCTTTTGACATCACTATCCATATACCACAATCACAAACATTATTTTGTGTCGCACCGTCAAAGAAAGCAATTGAGTATACCATCTGAGGGAAATTTCTCCTTGAACGATTTTTTTTATGTACATTATCATGTACATGATACAATGAGTATAATGAAATGACCTTCTCATGTATCAGTCCAAAGTCTTCAGCCCGGTCCTCAAATATGAGCTTGTTCCTCCATTTCCATATGGACCAGAAAAGGAAGAGCAGAATTATCCTCCAGGCAGGCTTTTGTTTATTCCACCACCCCATACAATCTGTAATGTCAAGGAATTGTTTATAAGGAAAATCAAAATATAAAGCTAATTTTTCCCATACCTGGATTACATGTTGACACTTGAGAAATAGGTGGACATTGTTTTCCTCCTCCTGCTTGCAGATCACACATACTTGGTCCATGCCAATGACATTTTCTCAGATTCTCCCATGTGAGAATCTTGTTATGGAAAACTAACCATGAGAAGCAAATGATTTTGATAGGAATGTGAATTTTCTAGAGGTCATACATAGTCAGATCCTCCATATACCTGCCATCACAACCACATAGCTTACTATATACATCCGCCACCATAATGTTTCCAGACTTCATTTTTCCCGACCACATTAGTCTATCATATTGCACCTCCTGACATATACCCAGTGCTTTTAAGTGAGCAGAAATTTGTAACCATTTGATAGCTAGATTTCCAACCATCCCAAGTTCTTGTGGTGATCTCCATATGGGTAAACTTTCCCGCCATGTATTGATCAGTTGGTTCTAGAATATTATACCTTTTCTATATAGAAAATCAAGTAAAGGCTCTGATAGATAGCAAACAGTCCCCACCAGCGCCTTGAATCTAATCCACCCTCGTAATGATAGAGTGACCAAAACCCATATTCCATACCATGTGGGGTATATTTTAACCTTTTGTAAACTGCATCATATGGCCGATCCGCCTGTAATACCAATACTGTTCTTGCGAAACCAATATAAGAAATTATGATCTTTCATTTATTTTTGTCTGATCACCTTGCACCATGTACCAGACCAAAGATAACTTGCCATAAGGATTGCACCAATAGTGAAGCTCCAAATAATTTAAGATTCATGATACCCCAGCCCCCCAATATTTTTTGGATATGCAATATGAGACATTTTGGTAAGGTGAAATTTGTTCTACCGTTGCCACCAACCCATATGAATTTTTCAATGATACAGTTTATACTATTAATAATGGCCATAAGAATGTGAAATAAATGTGCCCAATATACCCCCAGTTGGGTAAGCATTGCCTGTGTGAGAGTCACTCGTCCACCCAGAGATAAACAACGAAATTCCCACCCGGAAATTCGCTTGTAAAACCGATCAACCAACCATTTCCAATCAATGTTTCTATAGCAGTTTGGTTTAATATGATAACCGAGATACTGTAATCCATTCTGCATCGAAGCCGCCTCAATACCAAATAGATTCTTAATATACTCGATGACTTCCATATCCCCCATATCATGATATAACATTGATTTTTGCAAATTCATTACCAAACCAGAAGCATTTTCAAATTTTTTAAATATATGAAAAATATTCAACCATGAGAGACGATTTAGCATACCCATGATGAGCACATCGTCTACAAAAAAACCATGTGAGATTTTGATATTGATTCCCATTACAAAGCCTGAAATTGATCATCTTCCACCACTTTTTTTATCCTCAAACTCAAGCCGTCCATAACCAGGATGAACAGGAGCGGGGATAGTGAGCAGCCTTGACGTAGTCCCCGTCCAGCCCTGAAGAAACGGGTAGGGTATCCATTGATAATAACAGCATAATTAATATTCAAAACACATGCCATGACCCAATTCACACATCTAGGTTGCAGCCCAATCTTATATAGGACTAAACGAAGATAGCCCCAATCTACACAGTCATACGCCTTCTGCAGATCCACCTTCATAATGGTAGAATTAATATGCTTTGTATGAATTGAGTGCATACATTCTTTAGCAATGGAAATTGTGTCATTTATTTGTCGATCCTGTAAAAACCCATATTGCTCAGGAGATATAAATTTTGATAGTATATTCCACATCCGGCCAACTATTGTTTTGGAAATGATCTAATAAATTAGATTGCATAAAGAAATAGGTCGATGGTCATTGAAAGACTATGCAGAACGATGCTTAGGTATGAGAGCTATATAGGTTGAGTTTATTCAGGGATAAATATTCCCTGTGATCTTAGACCCCTCCACCATATTCAAAAGATCAATTTTAAAAATATCAAAAAAATGAGTGAAGATTTCAACCAACCAACCTTCCAAACCCGAAATCTTATCCCTTTTGAAAGCTTTTAAGACCTCCAATAACTCATCTTTTGTGACAACCTTGTAAAGGTGTTCATTATCTTTAGCATCAAACATAGTAGGATACAAGTCGACATCCCACGTAATAGCATCTCCATTAGCCTCCCCCTTTCGTTCATAAGCACTTTAAAAGTGCTCCACAACAACTTCACTAATGTCTTCTTGTGACCATAAACGTGCTTCATCCACATTATGAATTTCCTAGATGGAATTGATATTGCGCCTATGATTAGCATAGCGATGGAAAAACTTAGTGTTTTTGTCACCTTCTTTTATCCAGATTTCCCTGCTCTTCAAGCGCCAAGTGGCTTCCAAAGCAGATAAAATTCCCTTTTTCTTAAGTTCTAAATCATGTATACGGGACCTGATATCCGCTGGGAGAATATGCGTTATCATCCATGGCATTAAGGCATTCAAATCCTGTTGGATATCCTTTAATTCCTTATGATGTGCTTTAAATTTCTTTTTATGCCATGGTTTAACTTCTATCTGGAGAATGCCCAATTTGTCTAGTATGTTTTCCATGAAAGAGGATCTTGATACATGCGCCTGAGTCCAAATCGAATGAACAAAATCATTGAAATCTTGATCATCAAGCCATGTACAATTAAATTTAAAAGGCAACTTGTGCATATGACCTCCCGCCTGCCAATGCAAAGTTATTGGCCTATGATCCGATAGAAAATTATTAATGACATTCGAATGAACATTCCCCAGAGCCTCCATCAGGCTCTCATGTATAATAAACCTATCCAGCCTTTTTGCAATGTATGCCGCACCTTTTCAACCATTATCCCAGGTGGGAACCAACTTCGATGGGCATATATCAATAAAATTGTGTTCTACAAAAGCCTCCTGGATCTTACCCATCATTGGGTCAATTTTTCTTGACATCCCCTATACTTCATCCAAACCAAAAATGCAATTGAAATCCCCCGCAATAAAAGAGAGGCAATATCCATAATATGAACATTTTTATACCAACGTTTCAAATCCCAAGTGGGATCCAAAAGACACAAACCACAGATCTCTTAAATCCAATATCCATAATGTTAGATGCAAACAATGCATCCCAGAAAGCCATATTGTTCCTATATGGGCCATATAGATTCAATATATGAATACGATCTTGATACCACGCAAATGACCTTCAATTAGGATTCCCGCCGAATAGGAAAAAGCTTTTGCCTAAACCCATAGTGGGTTTCATAATACCACAAGACTGCCAGAAAGACCAACTATAGTTGTGGTTGCAATATACCATTCCGAAAACATTTTCCAGAAATATACAACAAATTGTGAAACCAAATGCATGGTTTCTTGAAGAAAAATGATACATGGATGCACAAAGAGCAAAAGGTGCTTAAGAGCCAAGAACTTAGAGGGGGTTCCCAATCCCCGAATATTAAGCGATAGGATGGAAGTCATGGGACACCTTGAACGGGCATCTGTGCTCCAAGGGCCCGAGAGGATGTTACATCAACAATAGGTACGTCAACAAGAAATCTTTTAATAGGAGAATTTGCAATGCTCAGCTTAGCACGACCCCTAAAATTCTGACTCCCCCGATCACTACCCACGGAATTTGTGGGGGAAGTCAGCAGAGTCTGTGAAGGGATCTTACTAGGACTCAGTCCCTGTGCTTTAGACTTACATGGAGGAGACAGAATGTAGGTCATATATGAAGTAGATGGGACGTCATGAGACCAAAATAGTTTGGGGCTAAATGGGACGTCATGTGGCTGAAACAGTTTGGGATTGTCATGATGGGGGGGGAACCCAAGGTTGGTGGTCGAGAGGTTTGACGAGGCCAGCAAGATCTAGGTAAGTCAGATTTCCTAGATGAGAAAGGTGATGATGGGATGGTGATGGGAGATGTTCCATTACGTGAAGAAGATTGAACAGAAATGCGAGGAGGATGTGAATCATGATGAATACCTAAGAAACGACGAGGACCCTTGTCCCATGTGAAAGTAGCACCCATATCTGGCTTTTTCAGTGCCCTAAAACCATTCATCCTTTATATCTGCCACCCATGTGCCGCGGACAATTTTCCAGGACGTGTCCAGTGAGATGGCAAAGTGAACAACAAAATGGAACCCCCCAATAATCCAACCTCTGAGTAAGATTAGTCTCACCCCAGTGAAGCCCGATATGATCTGGGAAACCGCCTCTGTATTCTTTCTCAATAAGAATCCATGCGACCCTTTTGTTAGGGGCGCCAAGGCAGCGGGGATCCACGTACACAAATTTCCCAATTGCATTGCCAATATCCACCAAAGACTGCTTCAACCATAGTTCAACAGGAAGGCCAGGCAATTTAACCCAAATCAACTTATTCTATGGGGTATTGTTGAGGGAATTGAACCCTATAAACCAAGAGTGGAGTTCCATAAAATTGCACCCATCAATCCACGGAATAGCCTTAATCTTTTGCAGGTCCTCCTAGCTGAGGAAATGGAAGCTATACTATCCCCGGAGCAGCCTCACAACCGTCGGCATGTACCCAAGGATAAACTTCCACTTCAATTTAGCCCATTTCCTCATGTCTGAATCACTCCACATAGAGAAGTGTCAGCACCCCACTAATGTGCGTTTATGCAGGCTAGTAATGTGATCATTTAACCTCTCAATGTAAAAAAATAGAGCAAGTGGCGGAGATGTAGTTTTAATAGAGTGAACACGATGCCCGAATCGTCGTTCATGCCCTGCATGCATGCCACCCTGCAAATCCAGTGACACATGTCCGCCATCTAGAACATTAGCATCTCCCAAGATATTATGCCAGTCATCAAGTTATTGTGTGCCACATCGACGCCCACAGTCATCAAGTTATTGTGTGCCACATCAACGCCCACCCTCATGACTGCCCATCCAACTAGACTCAGCCTCCATGGTGGCTTTAATAAATGCCTCCTGGGCCGACGTGTTGAAATCTAGGATATCCATAACCCCAGCCCAATGTAACCGGCCAAGATATGTCAGCCCACAATTTAAAAGGTTTCAGCAAGCAGATGACCCACCCAACGTACCGAGCTGACCAAAACGATCCTAGAATAAATCCACATAAGGAAACGTTGGTAGAAACATTCCCCAAGATAATATAAAAAAGAATATGTCAAAGAGGGATATGTCAGAGATTTAATTTGGATAACCCACCCATTGTACCGAGCTGGCCAAACTCCAAACACTGATGAGCATACACGATCCTAGAATAAATCCACATAAGGAAACGCCAACAGAAACATTCCCCAAGACAGTATAAAAAAGGATATGTCAGAGAGGGATAAGGGGCTGTCAGGCACGTAATATTATCGGGGATCCCAATGCAACCAAGACAGGCATATCCTATGCACGACAGGCTAGAAAAGGCATGTGGCAAGGTTTAGGACAGGATATGAGGCCACCTGCCACAACAACGAGTCTGAAAATCCAAGGAGATACCGGGAAACAATGCCGGAAAATACAAAGTTATTGGAGCTGAAGTCTCAGAGAGTGAATTGATACAGATATCCAAAGAGCAAAAAACTACAATACAGAGAAACCTAACTACCAACACAACAACAAAGGCAATAACAGCACATACATGTCAACCATGTATTACCCAAACAAAACCCAATTTGTTTGCATGGCTGAGAGATGAAGAAAAATTTAGAGCATTGACGACAGAGCAAATGCGAAATAGAAGTAAACAGACAAGAAAACCCCACAACAGACACAGGCAAGCAGCGACATGAAAGAGACTCAGACCCAGAAAGCATGTGGCCGTCAATGTGTGTTGGAGAAATGAGCAACGTATAAACGATAAAGGATGAGAATAGAGACAACAAACAACAACAGAATGTGGATCAATTCCGACCACATTAACCATAAACAAAGTCGAATAAGCATACCCATGTATTATTGTCATAAAGCTAGACAATATAATGGTGAACTGAAACTTATATCATCACAATATAAGGTGTAACCATATCCATAATGCTCATATAGCCTGAAAACTCAAACCTGGTCATATCAAGCTGCCATGAATGTGGTAGGGAAGGGATGCCTCCATTTTCATCGCCGATGGTCGACAAATATCCTCCGCCCCAAAAACCCCGCCTCTGCATTTTCTCTGACCCGGAAACTCTGCTCCCTCCCCCGTTGGACTCTCGGCTTTACTGCTTCAAAGTATCTTTCCTTCACCAGCTATTCACAAGTTCACAAACAATGTAGTGTTCTCCCCACCTATATCTTTGCAAAGAAATATAAATATAAACTATTCATCGAGTAAACTGAACTACTAAAATTTAAATTCATTGAATGGCAATGTGAAATATATATATATATAGATATATAATTTGATATAATATATTATTTAATTTAATTTTAAAATGATTTTTTCCTGTATTTAAATACATATTTTTCTATTTTATTAAGATTTAAATGTAAGCTAGTGAATAAAGATATTTAAATATAAACTATTATTAAAAATTTCATTTAAGTGTGAAGTGATTTTTTACACATATGCTATTCATTAAGTGAAGTATTCAAACTTGGGTGCTTAGAGGGTGAATGTGAATATGGCGAATTTTTGGTATAATAATATTTTTATTAAAAGTTTAAAAAGAAAATTAAATTAAATTATAAAATTAATTGTCATTTTTAACTACTCAAAATAAATTTAATCCATAATAAAATCACTTTTTTATATTTATATTAAATTTATTTTCAAAATCTCAAATTACAATATTAGATTCTTAACTTTTTAATTTATTAAAACTATAATAATTTAAGGATTATAAACCAAAAAAAAATCACTATTTTATATTCATATTAAATTTATTTTCAAAATCTCAAATTACAATATTAGATTCTTAACTTTTTAATTTATTAAAACTATAATAATTTAAGAATTATAAACCCAAACGAAAATTTTTACAAGTAATTTTTTTTTTAAATTTTAATAAATTAAATTTGATATTAACCACCATCGTTATCATTAACATTATCACCATTTTACACAATAAATATTTATTTAAAAAATTAGATTACTATAAACTATATATATATTAAAAAAATTAAAATTTTAATAAATTAAATTTTATATTAACCACTATCGTTATCATTAACATTATCACCATTTTACACAATAAATATTTATTTAAAAAATTAGTTTACTATATATATTAAAAAAGAAAAAACAAAAAACCAGTGAAAAAAATGTGCATAAAGATTCTCCATATTTAACTATGGCAAAAGTGCAACATATCTAGTGAAAATCAATTTTTGCTCTATATCCTAGAAGAAAACAACTAGAAAATCAACTTCTTAGGCATATCAAGCAACTAAGAAATAAACTAAAAACAACAAGGCTAGTTCATTGAAGGGTGATAAATTGGATACAATACAAAAATGCAAAGCAGAAGCCAATCAAAATTGAAAAATAGAATGTTGTAACATCCCTTCCCGGATAAAACAAAATTATTTTACCCGTGTTTTTACCGACGAAGGATATTTTTCTTCCCCTTTTCATCATCATTAATATTTTTTTACTACTTTGGCTGGAATTGATTTTTCTTTTCCAAATAATACTCATAGAAGTTCCAATGAGGGTATATTTCTTCTATGTAACATGAACCCACATACCCTAGGAGTTGGGTTATTCCTACTCGTGCTGGTGTTGTACTTCACTGTACCCAGCAATGCATTTGTGAAGACTACTCTCCCCAACTCAAATTAAAAGACGTATCCAATTTAGGTTCATCACCAATTTTGATCAACGATTTAGAGACAGTCGGAATAGACAAGGGGTCAAATTAGATTCAGATCAGAATTACATTGTGACTAATAGAAAATTCATTTTATAGAATTCAGGTTTCTGTGATCTATATCAAATTTGTGAGAGATTTTTTGACGAAAATCATATGAAATATTATTTGTCAACGCATTTCGAACCAACTAGTGTGGTTCATCGTTACGACAAGTTGAAGAAACAGATCCAGCCTAACCTATTTAACATGCTAGGCTGGATCTGTTTTCGCCGAAAAATCTCTCACAAAATTCATTTTACCAATAAATACTTGAACCACCAAACATTTTGTATATATCCACTACAACAAAGGCTAAACATGCAGATATTTTGTATTTATAGGTGAATACAACAAAATGGCACACGGGGCCATGCATGTTGGAAACGTGATGAATAAGAGCAAAACCTGTAATTGACTTTTAAATTTCATAAAGCAATAAGCTACTGCATATCAATAATTAATTATTAATTTCTTTCTCTCTCATTTGGATCGAAAGAAATATGTCATTAGCAAATTCTATTATTATTATATATAATTTTAATATGATACCCAATTAGTTAGACGAATTAAAACATCATTATTTGGTCCACCACTATGATTCATATGGGGACGCTTTCTTATAAATTCTTATGATTGCTTTTCCAAGTTATCACATTGTTTTTTTGGAAATTAATCGGTCGCATAACATAATTATATCGTAAATATTTTTAGAAACTTTTTCGAACATCAGTTGTGAAGAAGCATTATGTTGAGGCATTAGGTGGTAGTAGCTATAATTATTTTCTAAAATTTTGTCTATACTTTGTTTTGAAGCCTCTCTCCTAAATCACAACAGCTTATTTTACAATGACCTAGGTACTTGTGATTTGATTGAGCTTTATTTTTTGCAATTTGGCTTGTGTTTTCTTACTTTGTTTACTATCTAATTCACAAGCCGATCTCTTGACTTGGTTTCAACCCAATTCCAAGCTTGCCTTAGTGAACTATGTAATCCTCGAGGGAAACCAGTCTTCCTCAAAGGAATTGCGCAGTCTAAGTTGATAGTGAGCCTTCAGCTCCAAAATTATGCAGAGCTAGTTGACAGCTAGCCTTTAGCTAGTAAATTACGCAGAGCATAAGAAGCAACCTAGAGCCAGTCAACCCAAAAATTGCACAGAACCCATTCTGCTCAGAAACTGCTCAGTGCATGAGCTAGAGAATTGCCTGGTCCTTCCCAGAACTGTGCAATATTTCTAGGCAATGCATAGCAAGCTCCCCCTCGGAAAATAAATAAAACTAAAGGGCAAAAGAATCCCTAGGAAGTAGGGATCTATTATCAGTTTCCCGAAGGTGAGACATTTCTATCTTTAGATGTTTCTTCCAAGTGTCGTTGTTGTTCCTGATCTCAGACATGGCATAACAAATTCCATTTTTCTCAACTCTATGTCATGGACACCTCTAGAGCTCATTTGTACATTAGACCATTAGGCTATAGGATTCTTGAGGAGACCAAGGAGCCTTCAAAGCATTATCATCACTTTTCGGGGTGATTTTTTCTTTTATCGCCTTATGCTGCTTTTTTTGTCGCTTTTTGTTGTTCAACTTATGAGAGTGTTGTTTCATTTGTTTGTATGAATGACCGTTGGTGTTTCAACTTTTTTTAGCTTGTAGGAGAATTGTTTCAAGTTATAGATTTCCTTTTCCAAGTGTCACATGAGTTTTCCCGTTTTTGCACAAACGATTGCCATTGCGGCGACCTCCTTCACATGCTTCGATTTCCTTCAATTTAATCAATTGTTGCACTTGTTTCATAGGCATACATCTAGACTTAATCAGATATGCACTCATCCTCACATCATCCTTCACATCTTCTTTTTTTCACACTCCTTATCGACAAATATGGGCTCCCCTTGCCCGTATCTCACATCTCACTGCATGCATTGTGCAATTTGGGAGCTCAAGGCCTATGCCTTGGGTTCTACAAGTGCGGACAATCTATCTTGGGCTGGCTCCAACTGCGCACTGCGCATTTCCATGAGCCAATCTCCTAGCCTGGCCACTTAGACTGTGTAATGCGCAGTCTCTCCCAAGCCCTGGCCCAAATTGAATTGTGCATTGTGCAGTTCCATTTATCAAGCTTCGACACTAACTATTGGGACTATGCAATGCGTAGTTCCCATAGTCATTCAATCACCCCTGTCAGTTAAAATTGTGCAATCCCTTTCATCAGATGCCCTGATTGCTGCTTGATCATGCTGTGAAGTTAGATTTGTAAGAGCTAATGTTTTCTTTCCATGAGTGTCCTCTCTGTCCCACAAGTACCACATTCATGAAGCACTTCTCTCTAGTAATAATTGTACCATGTCACCAAAGGGAGATGCTTCAAGAGAAACCACTGAAAGCAATATTGTAGAAGTAGTTGAGAAAGCACCAGTTAACTTGCAAATATATGCGACACTCAACTACTCATAGAAAAGGAGTCAACACTAACATGGCTGCAAGTCCAGCAGTAATAGCAGAAGGAAACAATCCAGTACAAGATTAGAGAAAGAAGAATTTGTTGACATAACAGAGGGAGAAAAAATCTGCAGAGTAAAGGCAGATTCAATCTTCATGCATGCAACTTTGGCAACAGAAGAAAAGGGAAGCATAGGACATAGACATCAGAGTAGAGGAAGAGAAAAAATCAGATCTTATAGGTAGCATAACTGAATCTACAACAAGCAGAATAATAACCGAAGGAAAGACATGAGTTGAGGAGGAAAGAACAAGAAGAGAAGCAGAAGTGGGAAAAAGAACAAAGGCAAGGTGCAATGATAGAGAAAACAATGCCAATACAGGTTTATGAGCTGGAACAACCAGCAGCTGAGGAAGAGAGTGAACAGATGCATGTTCCCTCACCGATGCTAAACATAAGAACCAAGTCCGATTAGAGATCAACTGGTACATGAAGAAACTAAGGCAAGAGGCCACAAGGGATGAATTCGAGTTGAGCACACAAAACATGCAGAAGTACATTGGTGGTATGATCAAGGTTAACACTATGTTGCACATGCTTCAGGATGAGTTGGACACAAGTTCCAAGACCATATACCCAGAAGCTATGGAGGCAAGAGTCTGCTATCAGAAAGAAACCATCAAGCAGTATTGGGGACTTCATTGCACAGTACCAAGTTTGGCATCAGTATGTGACCGAGAAGCATCAAGTGGAGGTTGTTGAGTTGGTCCTTCCCCAAACTTCGGAATCATGGTGTTTTGTCTTGTTAGTTTGTCTCTAGTCTATTTTTTCTCACATGGTTACATGTGTAAAATGTGTATTATTTGTATATATGTTGTAAGTGAAATTCCAAATGTCATTAGTGGAATGTGAAAAGTCACTATGTAATGTAATGAGTTTTGTAAAGAAGTTGAAGAGTCGTGAGGGTAATCAAAGATTCACAAAGGGGAATGTGAAGGGTAATCCACCCTTTGTTATAAATATAACCTCATAACTCATAGAACGAGATTTTGGGAGCCAATATTTTGGCTAGGCCTAGGCTTAGAGAAGGCTTGGGAGTATTTTGATGAGCCTTTGCTTCTCCACAACGTAGAGCGAGTATACTTCTTTAGAGGAGCAGGTGTTCTTGACTGTAATGTTCCACTGTTGGGGCTAGTAGTTGTCAATGGTAAATGTATGGATGAAACTTTCACTTATAATAATAATAACTAAGCCCACATGTTTTCATGCATATATTGTTATTGTAGTTAGATTGTTCTGGTTGCTTTAGGAATATCTGTTGTTGGATTAACTCGTCACTTTGTTTTGTGGAATATTCTGCATTGCTTCTTGAGATGTCATTCTGATCGTGTGTTCCTTTCAAGTTGTGTACTATTACAAGCTTCTAAGGGACACACTTCATTTTCCCTTCCATGTGTTAGAACCCCCATGCATCTCATTTGACTCGCTGCAAGGTCACACACTTACTTCCGACCAAAGTCATTCTACTTATCTCTGCGTGCTACCGTGGTTAAGGCAATACATTACCACCCACTGTTGGGACTCCTACTCCAAACGATCTGAGGTCTAGTTGGGAATTGTTACCTGGGAGATACCCTTGAATGTTGGTGGGTCATACACCGTCAACATTTCTAGCGCTAGAAGGAGGGCCAGATGGCAAGCTGAGTCCTCAAAGTTTGTTTTGAATCTATGCACATTATTCATGACTTACATCACAATCTCAACCCCGACATGTTTTTCTCATGCTTCTGATTTTGATATATCGGTGGATGTTATAGATGACTTGTCACGATGTAAATATGATGGTGAAAACAGACCATCCCTGTTAACTCACAAAATTTCCTTTTTGTTTTTTTGTGACAGGAATGAAGTCCCCTTAGACGAAATTGCATGTGGATTGTTCTCTTACACGTTCGAAGGGCACATTAAGCAATGATGTGTCACATTTCCTGCAACCTCTATACACTCTTTCAACCATACGTTCAAAGAGTTAGGTCGTGATTTCTTCTTTTATGACCGTAAAACAGTTAATCGAAAATTTTTAGAATTATGAAAAACACCTGACAAATCTATTGTGCACTTTTATAATCATTTCCATCATCACTGTCTTGAATTTCCAGAAGATGAAGTTGACTAGAAATTTTTGACCGAAATATTTCAATATCTTGTTAACATATCGAAGAATCCACATGAGTTAGAATCTTTCGAACCCCTCCCATCATAATTCAGTGTTAGAGATTCTAAATCTGAGATGGACAAGGTTGTTGTCACAAGTGACCCTCCGTCCTCTTCTCATCAAGCAGCTCTAGCTCGGTAGGACGAGATTGGAGGAGTTGTGAACCTACCTGTTCAACTGTCACCTCCTCCCACCCAACCTACTTTGGATTTCTACGTAGATTTGGACTGCAAGTGTAACAGCCCTGGTGAAAATTCCATGTAAAAATGTTTAAATACCACGAATGATGGGACACGTATTCCAAACTGGAAGGTGGGCAAGACATCCTATGGGTGTTCATTTGGTTGTTTATGGCTAAGAAAATTGGCAAAGGAAATGGCTAAGGCATTAAAGTGGCAATTTTTTTTTGGCACATTTATTTATGAAAATAATGGAAATTAGGAGAAAAGGAAGGTGAAAGGTCACATGTTGCATGTGAGGAGAAAATTGAAGGAAAATAATGGAAAATGAAGAAAATAGAGGCCTCATTAATAAAAAGGATTCTGAGGATCCGTAGGCAAGGCTTGGTCAATTTAGCTTTGGAGCTCTCTCATTATTCTCTCTCTCTCATACTCTTGGACACTTAGAGTTTTCTTGGAGCACTTTGGAATTGGAGCAAAAAAGACAAAGAAGGCAAGAGGAAGCAAGGATCAAGCAGGAAAAGGTGGGATCAAGCATCTACAACAGGCTTCATTGCAAGTATTAACTTGAATGTGTACTTTCCTTGCTATATTTGGCATGCATGGGATAACATGTGTTTCTTTTCTACCATGGCATGGGTTTTGCCAGGTGTGACAACATTTTCAGCCTAGCCTTGCCATTTCCTAATAGCTTTGATGAGATGGGTTCTCTCATGAATTTTGTGGGGAATGACCGGATTGGATTCGAAGTTGAGTGGGGTGGATCTCAGAATTGACAAACACATGGTGGTAGTGGTCCCTAAACCAAATTGAGGATGCACGAAGCCACTGGCCTAGTAACCCCTGAACCAGACTGTGGGTTTCGGTAAAGCCAAATTGTGTGCCTTGGTGGGCCTAGGAATCCTTGCCGGTGAATGGCAGGATATACGGTAAAGCCAAGAGGTGGATTTTCTCTATGTTGGGCCTAGTGATTTCGAGATGGAATGCATGGTAAAGCCTGGAGATTATTTCTCGGTGTAGGGCCTAGTGATCCCTAGATCAGACTGCGGATGCACGTAAAGCCTGAGAGACTAGGAGGCACTCAAATTCCTCACGGTGTAGGTGGAGAACTCTGGTGGCATCCACATTTATTGGTGTTTTTTATGTGTTCTATGAGTCCCACACTCATGCTTGGAATATGGAACAGGGCTGATTGGCTAAAGAGAGAGTTGGCTCAGCCAATCTATGGTCGGGTGGAACATGGTAGTCCCATCACCGGTTGGTTCATTGCATTATTAATGAAAAATTCATTCCCTTTATTTTCATGCACAAATGTACTGATGTATATATGGATTTTTATGGATGATATGTTTATTGTATTTATGTTCCTATTATGTTATTTATATGCACATTTACCCCAGAGAGTGTTACAGAGTGGTATCAGAGCTTCCAGGTTCAAACACTTGGACTGGATGGGCTCTATCATAGGTGAAATGAAGAACAAAGGTTAAATTTTAGACCTTTCTGTCATATCTGTTATAAATTTTCTTTTATGGCATATTAGAAGTTGAAAATTTGTCCATATTGAAGGTAAATCCCAATGATAATGTGGTAAAAATTTCAGATATTGGTTCACAATACTTTAGGAGTTATGATCTAAGGAAGATAACCTTCCCGAATGCATCTTTAAATAGGTCATGTTGGAATTTTTGCAATAACGCATCTTTGTAGGCTTTCAGAAGCTAAAAAATTGTCCACATTGAGGGGACATATCACTGATTATGTAGTAGAAATTTCAGATGTTAGGTCGCAATATTTTAGGCGATATGAGTAGAGGGAGTCGAGCCTTCTGAATGCTCCTAAAATTAGGCCTCAAACAGGTTATGCTGACATTGTTGTTATAACTTTTCTTCTCGAAACTCTCAGGAGATGAAATTTCTTCCACGGTGAGGGGAAATTCCATTGATATTGTGATAAAAATTTTAGACATTTAGTTAGGAGATATGACTAGTGGAAGTCAAGCTTTCTAGATACTCCTAGAATTGTGCACCAAATATGATTTTGTTGGTATTTTGTTATAACTTTTCATCTATGAAATCTCAAAAGTTGTAACTTGAACCATAGTGATGGATAATACCACTGATCATATGGTTCAGTTTCCATAACTTGTACTACTACATTTTAAGATATATGCATTGAATCATTCACTATATTAGTTTGCATGCAAAGTGTTTGATGAAATGCTTAAATGGTTCCATGATTAATTGCATACAAACTGTTTGATAAAATGCCCCAATGAGTATGTTGTTTGTGGTTGGGGATAGTATTGATGTGTAATAGTATTGTTGTAGTTGATATTCTTACTTGTATGCAAATAGTTTTCTATATTAGTTTGCATGTAAAGTGTTTGAATAAATGCTTACATGCAAATGTAATAGTATAGTAGTTGTTCGTGGAAAATGTAAAAGTATGGTAATTGTTTGAAGAAAATGTTATTTTTTTGGATGGGATAGTATTGTAGTATGATAATATGGATGTCGCTGATCTATGCCTATTTGCATGCAAAGAATTTGCAGAGTTTCATGTAGGGAATTTGAAGGGTTGCATGCAAGGAATTTGAAAAGTTGCATGTAAGGAAATGGAAAAGTGGCATGCTTTTATTTATTATGTTACAAGTGGAATAAGTGCAATGTTTTTGACTTAGTCTCATACAAATTTATGAGAAATAAAAATCAATTTATTTTCAAGTGTGGTTAAATTTAGTAGAGCTTTGGAGGTCCCACTTCCATAATTGGACATTGGAGATCGGGCAATTATGGTAGCTTCCTCCTTCTACCTTAATGTGGACCATGGATAGTAAGGGGGCATGCTTATAGGTTGTTAGTATTGGTGAATGCTGATTTCAAATTAATAGACACGATGTCTTGATTTTTGGAACATGTGATTGACTATGTATGAATTATATGTCACTTGCTTGTTGATTTCATGATACCTACTTACATCCTTGTATGTTAGGTTGCATTTTTTTTAATATTTTGATTACATGCATTAGTATTGTAGGTCGATTACAAGAAATGATTGATTATGTTCGACTACATGTGGTTATGTGTATTGGTAGTTGGTTTGAAATTGCTTATGCATACTGTTGGTTGCATGTGGCAATGTGTACAATGGAGTAATGGTTTTTGCCATGCATGAGGTCATGGTTTGTGTAGTTGATACGGTCATGCATTGATGACTGGACTTTAGCTGGAATGATGTGTATTTAGTTTGGTACTCATTTTTTATGTGTGTATATGGAGTTGTTATGCGTGTATGGTCTTGGTTATGATTATGCATGTATAGTAGGTCAAACATGCATTGTGAAGTCATTCTATGCAATTTATGTCATCATGATGCTATTAGTTGTTATGATGCTAATGAGCTAGTTGAGATAGAGCAAGGGATATGAGAAGATCGGCATACAGGTAGTGTATGTTTGGCATGCAGGTATGTAAGTAGATTTATGAACATGTATTTGATGTTATGGTTACATTCATGATAGATGTTAGATGATTAGTGTGGTTATATGCACATGTGTCAGATAGTCAAGAATGATAGTAACCTGTAGTTGTATGTATTGCTATTGTTGTTTTATATTAGATAACCTGATGATTATGCTATATTTGTTGATAAGTATGTTATAGGTTAACTTGTTTATTGTTATATGGCAGTTAGCTTGAAGATTCGGTGTTATGTGGTTGATGAGCATGATATATAGCTTATTGTTGTTACACATTATTAACTTGATGATTAGGGTTATTTCATTGAGATCTTGATGTTATAATTTGGATTGGTCATATGTGTGATGGTTATGTTCATCGCCTTGAAGATCTTGATGTTATATGTATTGTGCTAACCTGGTTTGGCCTATGCAGATGGTTATAGTTGCAATATCCAGGTATGAGCTGACATATTTGTGATATGGTGTTGTACTAATCTAGATTGATCATACATATGTGATTGTTATGCATGAACGACAAATGCTTATGAGATTATGATGTGAACATGTTAGTTAGTTATTGTTAGGGATATCATGATTTATGTTTGAGTTGATATGTTGTGAAGTTGTATCATGCTAACCTAGCTTTATTGTGTAGACAAGATATCCTTCCCTAAGATGCATTAAGGCATGAGCTTGCTTATGTCATCTACTTGGTGCTTGGTTGTTTAATTATGACGTCTATTTGGTGTTTGAGTGTTTGGTCCCTAGTTGATTTATTTAACATGGTATGTTTGCAAGTGATTGAATGATTGATGAATTGCTTAATATGAGTATGCGTTCAAATGATTTTGTTTTAAGATGATTGTACTAAAATATGTGTTAAGAAATTTAATATGTACTTAAGTATAGTAGGTGATAGTTGTAGTATTATGACTTATGACAATGAGTTGACTATGGATTATGACATGATTGTTAGTCTTGGAAACGGTTGATTTCAAATTAGTAGATATGATTGTCTTGATATTTTGAACATGTGGTTGACATGTGTGAGAATGATGCAAGGAGTTGGCAAGAGAGGTTGGCATGAAATCTTGAAGATGGCTTGGGTTGAACTTTCCTTGGGAACCATGGGGATTGAGTCATGGTGTCAGTCTCGTGCTTTTGGTCTTTTGAGCCTCATTTGCGGTTTTGTTTATGTCTGGTGCAAGGCCTTGCCACTTTGTTGTAGTGTCATATTGTTATGGGCTTTCATGTTCTTCTTCTTGTTTATTTATTTCCTTGCCTTTTATGTTTTGAGTCTTGGGAATTGGTTGGGAAAGAGGAAAGTTGATGGAAATCAGGATAGATATGCGGTACCCAACAGGTGATGCAAGACATAGATGAATCTCTATGTATAAGTAAGCGCAACAGAAGGTGAGGCTATGACAGTCAATTGGACTGGCTGGGTCCATTGTGTTAAATGGATGGTAGCAGTATAGTCATGAGAAAGGTAACAAAAAAAGGTAAAGTAAATAGATTTGAGGCATCACATGGCTTGGCTATGTTGGGAATTGTTGTTCTCAATGTTGAGCATGTGTTGCATGAATAAAGGAATTTCTCTTAATCTAGACCTTATGTTCTCTGGTAATTATGTTATGATCAAGATTATGTTGATGTTTATATATGTATACATGAATATATGTATGTCGTTGTCTAACAAGGTGATGATTGTTTTATGCTAGCGTTTATATATGTATGTATGTATCCATGTATCAATGTTACTGTCTGACAGGGTTGTCAGGGATCGTTCTTGTGGAGGAATGATTGCTTATGCCAGAGAACGACATGAAGAGGTTCCCGGTCTTACGAGGAATCAATTGGGAAGAGTAGTCATGACAAATATATGAGGTCAGTATCATGTGGATATGATTTGCTATTGTATACTTGTATTATGCCTATGTTTATGTTATGGCAAGTAATGTTGAAGGATACATCAGCAAATTGAAAGCAGTGTGGTCTGCGGCATTCTAGGATAAACATGGATGAGATATTGGAAGCAAGGTTTCTTGGTAAGGACAGTGTGGTTTTGGATGTGTGGTACTATTTTTGTGCATATGTTGTATATGTTGCATTTATGATGTGTGCACTTGTGGTGTTGTGTATACATAGCATGTGTCCATGTTATTTATGCAATGTTATTACATGAAGACACAAATAGGGTTGTTTGAAGATTACATATGGGGTGTTGTATACATATTGTACTATCTTCATGATGTATATGTGGTGTTTGCGCATATGGTGCTCTGTGCATGTTGGATATGAAGTGTTGTGTATGGAGGATGCTATGTACATGTTGGATATGTAGTGTTATGTACACTTGGTGTTGTGTGCATGATTGTACAAGTGGTGATGTGAGCATGTGGTGTTGTGTACATGTTGTACATAAGGTTCCATGAGCATGCAGTGTTTTGTACATGTTGTGCATGTGATGCTATGTACATACGGTGTCACGTACATATCGTGTGTGTGGTACTGTGTACATGTGGTATTGTGTACACATTGTACAATGGTGTAGTGTACATGTGGTGTTGTGTACACATGGTGCAGATGGTGTTGTGTAATGTGATGTTGTGAACATGTTTTGCAGGTAGTGCAGTGTATAGGTGGTATTGTGTACATGTTGTACATATGGTATTGGTGTACGTGTGGTATTGTGTGCATGTCATCGATGTTGTGTTATGGGCATGCATATTATGTATATGGATCATGTAGTCATGGTATTGCGGCATGTGTAATCATTGTGTAGTACTCTGTGTAGGTACATGCATTGGGTGGTATTCCACATCGGGTATAGATGGATGCATTGTATTGTATACACTAGGTGTAGGTGTATGTGTTGTATGTCAGGTGTAGATGCATGTATTGCATGGTGTGGTATACCATGTGGTTCTATGTGTGTGATACACACTATGTGTCTATGCACATGGTTGAGGAGAAGGAACTGGGTGTTTTTTGAGTGTAGCAACTGGTCTGGAGTGCGTATGGAACAAAGACAAAGATAGAAGCTAAGGATTGAGAAAAGGATAAGTATCATCATTTTATTTCAATTTTATTATGCATGTGATTTATCACTATGGTATATGATGATTATATGTGATCTATGATTCTGGTTTATGATGATTACATGTGATTTATGATTTTGATATATGATGGTTGTGTTTTGAGCTAACTTGATGTGATATTTTTATACATGTTGATTTGGTCAAAGATGCTAGTTTGAATTCTTGTGACGGGAAGCAAACAGGATTCCAAGTGTACCTTATTGACGAACTACCAATGAAGTATGATTTGAATTTATTTCAATTTATTTTGAATCTAATGGAAGTTATGTTCTTGGTACAGGAAGAATGGACATGCCCAGTTGAGTGGTTATAATCGACTACAAGAACTAGCAGCAACAACAAAGGAATTGAAACATCCATCTATATGCTGGTAAAGCACATCAAGAGCAGGGTGATTGTGGGACACTGGTACCCAATAGTGTCCATTGATTTCCATGAGCATGTTATGATCAGTATGATGTGTTGAGGTAGGTATATGCCTTGGTTTTTGCCTCTTCTAATGCGAGGAAACCTTGCCAAGGGATGGACTACTCTAGATGGGGATGCCAGTGGAACTTGGAAGGTGAGCGTCTGCATGGAAGGGGTGACTGGATTCTTGAGGGATTGTGTAGCAGAGAAGGGAAGGTCACGGATGGATTTGTTTTGGTCATTAACATTTCCATATGGAATCAGATGCACATTGGGAGTGCACCCTGGAACAATGAGATGGTAATTGTTCGCTGAGAGGACAAGTGGCGCAGGATTATAACGATGGACATTGGATGCAGATTTGACTTTGAAATGGATTTTGGACTTCCTGGGAAGGAGGTGGACCCTAGTATTACTTTGAGGGTGGAGGTGTGAGCCTCCAGATTCCCTTGTTGCGGATTCATATTATTTTGTTTGTTGGTTGAGGAAATGTATATATGTGTATATGTGTATACCATTGTAAATACTGTAATGAGCTATGTTATAAATCTCTGGTATGTGGTATGTTGTCAGGTTTTCATGATGTTTTGCTTTTGAGCAGGTCATTCATTGTAAATACTGCAACGAGCTATGTTATAAAGCTCCATGGGTAGTATGTTTTGTTTTTAGTAGTCATGTTGGTTGTAGGTGTCATTGAACACCGAGGACAGTGTTCCCTCAAGGGGGAAGGTTCTGTAACAGCCCTAGTGAAAATTCCATGTAAAAATATATAAATACCATGGATGATGGGACACGTATTCCAAGCTGGATGGTGGGTAAGACATCCTTGGGGTGTTCATTTGGTTTTTTATGGCTAAGGAAATTGGAAAAGGCAGTGGATAAGGCATTAAAGAGGAAAAAAGGAATTTTGGTACATTTATTTATGAATATAATGGAAATTAGGAGAAAAGGAAGGTGAAAGATCACATGTTTCATGTGAGGAGGAAATTGAAGGAAAATAATGGAAAATGAAGAAAATAGAGGCCTCATTAATAAAAAGGATTCTGAGGATCAGTGTGCAAGGCTTGGTTAGTTTAGCTTTGGAGCTTTCTCGTACTCTTGGATGCTTAGATTTTTCTTGGAGCACTTTGGAATTGAAGAAAGAAAGGCAAAGAAGGCAAGAGGAAGGAAAGATCAAGTAGGAAACGACAGGATCAAGCAGCTACAACAGGCTTCATTGCAGGTATCAACTTGCACGTGTATTTTCCTTGCTAGATTTAGCATGCATGGGATTGCATGTGTTTCTTTTCTACCATGGCATGGGTCTTGCCAGGTGTGACAACATTTTCAGCCTAGTCTTGCTATCTCCTGATAGCTTTGATGAGATGGGTTCTCTCATGCATTTTGTAGGGGATGGCCGGATTGGATTCGAAGCTGAGTCAGGTGGACCTCTGAATTGACAAACACATGGTGGTAGTGGTCCTAAACTAGACTTAGGATGCATGAAGCCACTGGCCTAGTAACCTTTGAACCAGATTGTGGGTTGCGGTAAAGCCAGATTGTGTGTCTCGAGGGGCCTAGGAATCCTTGCCGGTGAATGACGGAATATGCGGTAAAGCCAAGAGGTGGATTTTCTCTCTGTTGGGCCTAGTGAGTCCGGGATGGAATGCATGGTAAAGCCTGGAGAGTATGTCTTGGTGTAGGGCCTAGTGATCTCTGGATCAGACTGTGGATGCACGATGAAGCCTGAGAGACTAGGAGGCACTCAAATTCCTCACAGTGTAGGCGAAGAACTCCAGTGGCATCCACATTGATTGGTGTTTTTGATGTGTTCTATGAGTCCCGCATTCATGCTTGGAATATGGTACAAGGGTGATTGGCTGAAGAGAGACTTGGCTCTCCACTCTATGGTCGGGTGGAATGTGGTAGTCCCATCACCTATTGGTTCATTGCATTATTAATGAAAAATTAATTCCCTTGATTTTCATGCTCAAATGTACTGATGTATATATGGATTTTGATGGTTGATAAGTTTATTGTATTTCTATTCGTATTATGTTATTTATATGCACATTTACCCCGGAGGGTGTTACAGCAAGCCTAATGGTTGTCATGCGGTCTCATCCCCTTGACCTCCATCCACTGGTCCCTTTGATCCTCCATATTTTAGTGTGTTTTGTTCATCCATTACAAATTCCACATGTGATTTTAACGAGGATAACGTTATGGACGAAGTTGGTGTTGGGAAGCCAACTTGCACTATCATTTTTTATGAGTATGTGTGGGAATCTAAAAAAGAAGTTGCGTTGAAGGATGACCTCCTTCTGTCCGCACCTTGTCCACTTTATCCTGAAATCTTCCGCGATTCTGCCATTTTTTATTTTTCTTGTGAAAATTTATCCCCGAATGTTTCCACTTTCGATCATTCATAGAAAGCATAGGATGTCAGTTTTTCATTTGATTACGGAGAGGAAAAATATTTCTTCTCGAATCCACTTGACCTCTCATCTTTCATTTCTGGAAATTGAGAGGGTGAAAATTTATGTTTCTCATCTACCCATCTATATGATTCGTTAGATCATGAAGATGTCAATGTCCATTTTGAATTTTTTGATCGTGGTTGTTGTGATATTTTCACTCGTTTATCTAATCACAGTTCTGATTCACCTAATGTCAATCTTTGTAAGCCATCGGTCTTAGATGATCCACCTTTTGATGAAGTGGAAACCCCTAAGGTTGTTGAGGCACTTCATCCCGAGCTGATGGTTATGTTAGGTTCTCATAGCCTTGAGGTCAGTTCCACTTCCAATCACCCCATGCTCCTCATCACTCTCTTGTTCACATTGAAAATCAATCTAGCTCAAAAATTTCACATCCTCCAACAGAATCACACGGTCCTATCACTCATGCATTGGAGGAGTCATACGTAGCAAGCACTGTTGTGAAACGAAAAATTTATTCCTTCATGTTTTCTTGTTTGTCATGTTCGAAAGAGTGCACATCCTTTTCATCCACGCGCAATGTAACACAACACCATGATACGTCTGCAAGGTCTCTTTCATGTTCTTTCACTCATTTCTTTTCTATAGATTCATTAAAACTTCAATAGTTTTGGTTTGAATTGTTTTATAGTTCTTGTTTATTGGTTTTCTTGAATATCTTTCAGGTTAGTCATGCCATCACCTACATGGGCCAACCAATGCACGGGTGGCTGCATTGGAAATATCACTTCACGTGAGTTGGCCCATGCTCTGCTTAGCTTAGGAGTAGGAGTAGTGTTTGCTTTCCTGTTTTGTTTTTTCTTATGCTATTTTGTTTCGTCTTACTTGGTTATTTATTTCCTTTGATTACTTTGTTGTTTTATGCACCTTAAGATTAGTTTCCCCATGAAACCATGTTTGGCTTCTTGAGACAAGCAAGATGAAATACAAGAGGACTTGTACAACTATCACATTTGGTTATCTGTCTATTCCCTGTCTTTATGAAGATATTTTGTGCTTTCTAATCGACGATACCTAATGGAAAATATGTTCCTTTCAGAGTGAGTCTTGGTGAAATCATAATGCTTGCAGTCTTAACTAGTACCTCTTACTCTAATCGGTTTTCTATATTTTGTTAACTCTTGTCAACTCAATAAAGTAGAGTAAGGTGGGGGGAACCTTAACAAGTATGTCAGAGATATATATAAACAAGATTCTCTGAAGGGACAACCTCTTCTACTCTTAATAAGTCGGGATCCCTCCTCTACCTCATGAGATAAATAAGTGCCTATGCACAATTCTTTAAAAATGAAAAAATGCAATGAAAAAAACGAAATAAAGGCAAAAGAAGAGAGAGGCTTTCTGAGCAGAGAGGTGAAGTAAGTAACTCCACTGGGGTACTCTCTAGGTTTGCTAGCAGCAGAGAAATGCTTGTGTTCTTGAAGTGACTCCGTCGAGGTACTTTCCAGGCTTGCTGGCAGTGGAGCAACACCAGAGATGAAACTAAAACTCTGATAGTCTATATTACTTGTGCACCAATATGCCCCTCATCCTCAATCGAAACAACTCTGTTGACTTGGTTTGGTATGTGTCCTCTCGATAAAGAGAATGGTAGGGACTATATCTTTAACTCAAGTTAGTGAGGAAGCCATGACAATTGAAGAATCAAACAATACTTTCGAAAGAGTTAGACTCGCTTTACATGAGACAAGGTCCATACAAAGAGCTGGAGTTCTACAGTGTGTTGCCAATGTTGTAGCAGCTACAGCCAACCTCCAAAATTTTGCCTATGCTTTGTTTTGGAGCCTCTCTCCTAAATCACAATAGCTTATATCACACTGACCCAGGTACTTGTGCTTTGATTTAGCTTTATATTTTGCTTTTTGGCTTGTGCTTTCTTACTTGGTTTATAGTCTAACCCACAAGCCGATTTCTTGACCTGGTTTCAACCCAGTTCCAAGTTTTCCTTAGTGAACTGCACAATCCTTGAGGGTAACCAACCTTGCTCTTGGGAATTGCATAGTCCAAGCTGATAGTGAGCCTTCAGTTCCAAAATTCCAAAAAGCTAGTTGACAGTGAGCCTTCAGCTGAGAAATTGCGCATAGAATGAGAGGCAACCCAGAGCCACTCAACCCATAAATTGCACAAAACCCATTCTGCTCAGAAACTGCTCATAAATTCCTTCCCATAATTATGCAATCTTTCATGGAAATGCATGGAAAGCTCCCCCGCGGAAAAGAAAGAAAACTAAAGGGAAAAAGCATTCCTAGGATGTAGGGTCTATCAATAGTTTCCTGAAGGTGACATATTGCTATATTTAGAAGTTTCTGCCAAGTGTCATTGTTGTCCTTGATCTCAGGCATGTGCATCACAAATTCCATTTTTCTCAACTCTATGTAATGAAGGTCTCTAGAGCTTAGTTGTACATTCGATAATCAAGCTCTAGAATTCCCGAGGAGACCAAGGAGCCTTGAGAGCATTGTCATCGCTTTTCGGGGTGAGTTTTTCTTTTATCGCCTTATGTCACTTTTTGTTGTTTATCTTGTGAGAATGTTGTTTCAATTGTTTCTATGAATGAGCACTGGCGTTTCAACTTGTTTTAGCTTTTTAGAAGCATTGTTTCAAGTTAAAGATTTCCTTTTCCAAGTGTTGCATGAGTTTTCCTATTTTTGCACCATTGGTCACTGTTACGACAACCTCCTTCACATGCTTCGTTTTCCTTCAGTTGAATCAAGAGTTGCACTTATTTCATAGGCATACATATATAATTCATAGATCTGCACTCATCCTCACATCATCCTTAAAATTTTCTTGTTTTCACACTCCCCATGGGCAGATCTAGGCTCCCCTTGCCTGATCTGAAACATCACTACATGCACTACACAAACTGGGAGCTAAATCCCTCTACCTTGGCTTCTAGAATTGTGAAAATCCTATCCTGGGCTAACTCCAACTGCACATTGTGCAATTCCAAGAGCCAGTCTCCCAGCCTGGCCACTGAGACTGCGCAATGCACAGTCTCTCCCAGACCCTGCCCTAGACTGAACTGCGCATTGCGCAGTTCCAATCATCAAGCTTCCGCATTGACTACTAGGACTACACAATGCATAGTTCTCACAGTAAGTCAGTCACCGCTGTCACTTAAAATTGCGCAATCCCTCTCATTAGATACCCTAATTGCTACTTGATCATGCTGTGAAGTTAGATTTGTAAGAGCTATCATTTTCTTGCCATGAGTGTCCTTTTTGTCCCACAAGTACCACACTTGTGAAGCACTTCTCTCCAGAAGTAATTGTACCATGGTACCAAAGAGAACTTTTTCAAGAGAAACCACTGAAAACAATACTAGGGAAGCAGTTGAGAAAGCACCAGTTAACTTGCCAATATATGCGGACACTCAACTACTCATAGAAAATGAGTCAACGCTAACATGGCAGCAAGTCCAACAATAATACCAGAAGGCAACAATCTAGTACAAGATCAGGGAAAGAGGAGGTTTTTGACATAACAGAGGGAGAACAAATGATGTAGGAGCATGAGGCTTGAAGACAAAAGACTTCGAATTTTATTCCAAAAATACAAAAAAAATTTACAAGCAAAGGAGTGGGATCCTTTAGCTGTCACTTTACAAAGCTTTCTAGATAGGATTTGAGCTAGAATTTAGGGATTTGAATTATTTTGTAATTAATTCAAGTATTTAGACTTAGTTGAGATTCGTGAGGAGAATATCATGAAGATTAGATTGTATCTACTATTAGACAGATTCGATCCATTAATTGAGGATATGATTATTGTATGTACTGGTATTTATGTAAGTTTTGAATTAGTAGAATGGTATTTGGACAGATTTGGAATCTCTTTGTATCTTTATGTATACTGTGTTGAATGGTCAAATCCTGAAGGGTTGAATTTCCTTCAAATTATTTCTGAGTGTTGTTGATTTCCAGTTTGGCCCTGTAGAATTAGAGTTTTGTATAATCTTGTGTTATCGCATTTAAATCTTCACTCACTGTGTATTGAAACAACCTGAATGTATTTGAAATCACAGAGTTAGTTAGCGATATCCTGCATATAACTTAGAGACATACTAAACTTGGCGGAAAGAGGAGACGCTGAAAAAATAATGAGAAAGCCAGGAGAAGAACTGAATCGTTCGATCGATAGATCAAATAGATCTAACGGTCATTGCATGCCAACAAGCGCAAGCGTTAGTTAGAATAGAAAAGCAGTGTTCGTAGGTGAAAGCAGTATATCACCTCAAGGTGGTAAGGGATATTTTTAAATTTCACACGATTAACCTTAGCGGTCAACGCATGGCATGGGAATACCACTTTTCTTGCGTGCTCTCGGCTCATTCTAAATTGCACAAGATTCCACGCGAAATTACGCTACAGTCGTTGGATCAAGCAAGATTGATCAACGGTGGAGATTGTCCGAACTAGTTGGTGAGCGAATGAAGCAACAACCGTCGGATTGAGGATGAGATCGACGGTGTAGATTTAATGCGCTAAAGGTTTGGAATGGTGGATGCGATGAGGTTATGAACTGTAGTTTTACTTCCTTTTGATTCCGTGGGAAAAGTGGAAGTTTTCCATATTCTGGGTAAATTAACCAGTTCTGCCATTTTAGCATAATAACTAAAATTGGAGGTTGATGACTGATACTCCAAAGGAAACCTGAGAAGAAGTTCCACCTGAGCTTGAAGAAATTGTTTCTGGTTTTGAACGATTATCCTTAACACCTGCGATTAGCCCACCATTAGTGGTATCAGAGTAGCCTATTGACACTGAGCAAGATCTCAAAGATCAGAAAAAGAAATCCAACATGGCTTTCAGAGTTGGAGGAAGACGTGGTGGTGGTCGAAGAAGAGGAAGACCAGTTGCAAATGCTGAAGTGTTGGAAGCTATGCAACAGATGCAAGCTAGACTAGAAGCAGTGGAAATGGGAAATCAAGGAGATGCAGATGTTGGAGATGTCAGTGAGCCTGAAGTTGAAGCTGCAGAAGAAGAGGAACCTGCAGAAGTTACTCCTGAAATGAGATTCTTTAAATCAGTGTTGGGATCCACATCTAAACCCAGACTTGAGGGTTCAATTTATACAGGAGGTTTAAACCCTGAGGAGTTGATAGACTGGATTAATGACATGGATAAATTCTTTGATTATGAAGAAATGGAAGAAGGAAAGAGAGTGAAATTTGCTGTCACAAAATTGAAAGGACATGCAGCACTTTGGTGGGATGGAGTGCAAGTAGAAAGAAGGAGACTTGGTAAGAAACCAATTAAAAAGTGGAACAGGATGGTGGCAAAGTTGAGAGGTAAGTTTTTTCCAAGTGATTATCAACTTTCATTATATAGATAGATGCAGAATCTCAGACAGAGGTCTTTGACAGTGAAAGAATATACAAAGGAATTTTACAAAGTGAGCATAAGAGTTGGAAAAATTCAAGATACTGACAAGAAGGTTGTAAGATACATAAATGGTCTCAAAATGGAGATCCAAGATGAGATAAGTGTGATATCTCCTAAAACAGTAGAAGAGGCTTATCAGATGGTATTGAAGGCTGAAAAAAACTCATGAGGAAGCAATTTTCCAGAAGTAGAGGTACTTTCCAAAGAAGAGGAAGTCAAGGTGGTAGAGGAAGATCTACAACACCTAGAGATGGAGCTAGTAGTAGCTCGAATCAGCATACGCCCACAGAAGGTGATGCAAGTGGTAGAAAGAGTTTTTTTAGAGGAAGAGGAGGTAGAGGCAGAGGAAGAGAAATCTGATGTTACAGATTTAACAAGATGGGACACAAAGCCTATGAGTGCCTAGAAAACGTAGGAACAAATAAGAGAAATGTAATTGTTGCTTAGACTGAAGAAGAAGCAGTAAAGGTGCCAGAAGAAGAAAATGTACCAGAGAAAGGGGAATATTTGGTAGTTAACAAAGTTTTGTTAAAGCCAACAAAGGAAGTTGTTGAACCAACACAAAGAAAGACTTTGTTCAGGACTATGTGCAAGGTTCAATGAAAATGTTGTCAAATGATAATTGATAGTGGCAACACTGATAATTTGGTCTCTACAGAAGTGGTGGAAAAGTTGAAATTAAAGACAAAGAAACATCCAACACCTTACAAGGTGTCACGACTTCAAAAAGTACGTCAATTGTTAGTGAATGAATAGTGTGAAGTGGAGTTGCAGTTGGGCAGATACAAAGACAAAATTCTATGTGATGTGATGCCTATGGATGTGTGTCACATATTGTTGGGAAGACCTTGGCAGTATGACAGAGGAGCTATGCACGATGGGAAAAAGAACACATACAAATTTAGTAAAGATGGTATTAATCATACATTGTTGCCTGTGGAAGAAGAGGATGCATCAAGAAAATATGATCCAAAGGTTCTATTACTGAGTGGAAAAGAATACTGGTAGCAGATTGAAGAAGATGAGGTAAATTTTGCATTGATTTGCAAACCCAGGTAATAATTAATTCCACTAAAATTTTTGATTTGGTAATTGAAATTCAAGAGACGCTGGAGAATTATTGTGATATCATTGTAGATGATTTGCCTAATGAGTTACCACACATTAGAAAAATCTGTCATCATATAGATTTGATTCCAAGGGAAAATCTGAAAAATAAAGCAGCGTACAGGATGACTCCCACAAAAAATGAAGAAATCAGAAAACAGGTTCAAGAACTGTTAGATAAAGGACTGATTAGAGAGAGTTTGAGTCCTTGTGTAGTGACAACAATGTTGAGTCCAAAGAAAGATGGAGACTTGAGAATGTGCATTGATTCAAGAGCAATCAACAAAATAACAATCAGGTACAACTTTTCTTTACCTAGAGTTGAAGAATTGATGGATTGTTTAAGTGGAGCAAGATATTTTACAAAGCTGGATTTAAAAAGTGGGTATCATCAAATAAGGATTAGAGAAGGTGATGAATGGAAAACTGCTTTTAAAACAAATGAAGGACTGTATGAATGGATGGTAATGCCTTTTGGGTTATCAAATGCTCCTAGTACATTTATGAGGCTTATGAATGAAGTGCTGAAAGAATTTATTGGTAAATTTGTAATAGTATATCTGGATGATATATTAGTTTACAACAGATCTAAAGAGGAACATATGAGACATCTGAGTTATGTCTTACAGAAGCTGCAACAAGAAAAGTTACTGCTAAATTTAAAGAAATGTTCATTCATGAAGGAAGAGTTGGTATATTTGGGCTTTGTTGTTTCTGCTGATGGATTAAAGATGGATCTAGAGAAGATAAAGGCAATCATAGAGTGGCCTTCACCGAAAAGTGTTTTTGAGGTAAGAAGTTTTCATGGTCTTGCTAGTTTTTATAGAAAATTCATAAGGAATTTTAGTAAGATCAATGCTTCTATTATTGACACTATAAAGAAGGATAAACAACCATTTAAATGGATTGTTGAAGCAGAAAAGAACTTCCATCTGTTGAAAAAGATGTCACTGAAAAACCTATTTTAATTTTGCCTGATTTTAATAAACCTTTTCAAGTGAAATGTGATGCTAGTGGAGAATCTATTGGCGTTGTTTTAAGTCAGGAGGATAGACCTATAGCTTATTTCAGTGAAAAATTGAATGAATCAAAGAAGAAATATTCTTCTTATGATAAGGAGTTTTATGTAGTTGTGCAGTCATTGAAAAAGTGGAGACATTACTTGATGTCTAAGGAGTTTATACTTTATTCAGACAATCATGCATTATAGTACATTATGCAACAGCCAAAGCTTAGTCAGAAACATGCAAAATGGGTAGAATATCTTCAAAGTTTTAATTTTGTATTAAAACATATAACTGGCCAATCAAACAAGGTAGCAGATGCCTTAAGCAGAAAAAGTATCCTAGTTCAGGAAAGTCAAATTCAAGTGTTGGGTTTTGATTTTCTTAAAGAATTATATGAGAAAGATTTAGATTTTAAAGAGGCATTTGAAGCTTGTAAAAATCTTGTTTTGTTAGACAGAAGTAAGTGGCTGGATTTTTTCTTGCAAGAAGGATTGTTGTTTAAAAGAAATCAGCTGTGCATACCAAATTGCTCTATGAGAGAAAATTTAATTAAGGAGAAACATAGTGGTGGACTTGGAGGACCAAATTGCTCTATGAGAGAAAATTTAATTAAGGAGAAACATAGTGGTGGACTTGGAGGACATTTTGGTGCAGACAAGACTTATGAGCAGTTGAATCGGTTTTATTTCTAGCCGAAGATGAGATTTGAAGTGGAGAAGTATGTAAAAAATTGTAAAGTCTGTCAGTATGCAAAGGGAAGGAGCCAAAACACAGGTTTGTATGTTCCATTACCTATTCTAGATAGACCTTGGGATATGGTAAGTATGGATTTTGTTTTGGGTTTACCAAAAACTCAAAGAGGAAATGATTCAATTTATGTTGTGGTTGATAGATTTTCTAAAATGGCACATTTTATTCCATGTTATAAAACCAGTGATGCTACTCACATTGCTAATATGTTTTTTAAGGAGATTGTAAGGTTGCATGGGTTACCTAAGAGCATTGTTTCAGATAGAGACACCAGATTTGTTGGTCATTTCTGGAGGACCTTGTGGAAGAAACTTGGTACTAAACTGAGTTTCAATTCAGCTTATCATCCTCAGATTGATGGACAGACTGAAGTTGTAAACAGAAGCTTGGGTAATCTTCTGAGAAGTCTTGCAGGTGAACATCCAAAATAGTGGGATCAAATTTTGGCACAGGCTGAATATGCTTATAATGATTCTCCTAACAGGAGTACAGGGTAGAGTCCATTCCATATAGTTTATGGAATGCACCCAAGAGGAGTGTTTGAATTAAGAGACTTGGGCAAAACTGAAATTAGAAGTGCTAAAGGAGAAGATTTTTCTTCAGAGATTCAAGCAATACATTAACAGATAAAACAATAGTTATAGGATAGCAACATAAAGTACAAGAGCATAGCAGACTTGAAGAAGAGAGAAGTTAATTTTGAGGTTGGAGATTTGGTTTTAGCACACCCGAGGAAGGAAAGATTTCCAAAAAGGGAGTATAAAAAGTTAAAATTGAAGAAAATTGGATCATGCATAGTCTTGAAGAAATTTTCTACAAATGCATATGAAATTGAATTACCCCCTGATATTGGAATATCTCCAATTTTCGATGTTGCTGATTTGTTCAGGTATGAAAATGTTGCAGACGATATAGTAGGAGATAAAGAAGACCAAGAGGTTGATTGGGTAAAACAGTTACCTACAACAAAGGCATTGCAGCCAGAAAATATTTTGGATAAGAGATTGTTTAAGAAGACAAGGGGACAGGAGTATTTTCAGTATTTGGTCAAGTGGAAGGATCAACCAATTGTTGATGCTACCTGGATGACAGATTCCATGCTACATAAGTTGGGAAATTCTGTAGAAGAGCTCATGGACAGGAGCCCATGAAGAATTTTTTCCTCAGGAGTCTGATGCAAGAGCATGAGGCTTGAAGACAAAAGACTTCGAATTTAATTCCAAAAATACAAAAAAAGTTCAAAAGAAAAGGAGTGGGATCCTTTAGTTGTCACTTTACAAAGCTTTCTAGATAGGATTTGAGATAGAATTTAGGGATTTGAATTATTTTGTAATTAATTCAAGTATTTAGACCTAGTTGAGATTCATGAGGAGAATATCATGTAGATTAGATAGTATCTAGGATTAGACAGATTCGATCCATTGATTGAGGATCTGATTGTTGTATGTACTGGTATTTATGTAAGTTTTGAATTAGTAGAATGAGATTTGGATGGATTTGGAATCTCTCTGTATCTCTGTGTATACTGTGTTGAATGGTCAAATCCAAAAGGGTTGAATTTCCTTCGAATTATTTCTGAGTGTTGTTGATTACCAGTTTGGCCCCGTAGAATTAGAGTTTTGTATAATATTACATGATCGCGTTTAAATATTCACTCACTGTGTATTGAAACAACCTGAATGTATTCGAAATCACAGAGTTAGTTAGCAATATCCTGAATATAACTTAGAGACAGACTAAACTTGGCGGAAGTGTTAAACTTGGTGAAAAGAGGATACGCTGACAAAATCGTGAGAAAGCCAAGAGAAGAACTGAATCGTCCGATCGACAGATCCAATAGATCTAACGGTCATCGCGTGCCAACAAGCGCAGGCGTTAGTCAAAATAGAAAAGCAGTCTTCGTAGGTGAAAGCAGTATCTCGTGCGGTCTCAAGGTGGTAAGTGGTATTTTGAAATTTCATGCGATTAACCTTAGCGGTCGACACGTGGCACAGGAAAACCACTTTTCTCGCATGCTCTTAGCTCGTTATACATCGTGCAAGATTCCACACGAGATTACGTGATAATCGTTGGATCAAGCGAGATTGATCGATGATGGAGATCGTTTGGACTAGTTGGTGAGTGGAAGAAGCGACAACCATCGGGTTGAGGATGAGATCAACGGTGGATATTTAACGTGCTAAAGGTTTGGACTGGCAGACGTGATGAGGTTATGAACTGTAGTTTTACTTCCTTTTGATTCTGTGGGAAAAGTGGAAGTTTGCCATATTTTGGGTAAATTAACCAATTTTGCCATTTTAGCAAAATAACTAAAATTGGAGGTTGATGACTGATACACCAAAGGAAACCCGAGAAGAAGTTCCACCCTTGCTTGGAGAAATCGTTTCTAGTTTTGAACGATTACCCTTAACACCTACGATTAGCCCACCAACAAAGCTGCAAAGTAAAGGCGGATTCAATCTTCATGCATGCAACTTTGGTAGTAGAAGAAAAGGGAAGCATAGGACACATACAGCAGAACAAAAGAAGAGAGAAAAGCAGAGCTTTTAGGTAGCAGAACTGAGATTGAAATAAGCAAAACAACAACTGAAGGAAAGATAGGAGTTGAGGAGGAAAGAACAGAAAGAGAAGTAGAAGCAGGAAGAAGAAGAAAGGCAAGGAGTAATGACAGAGCAAACAATGCCAATACATGTTGATAAGCCAAAACAACCAACAACTAAGGAAGAGAGTGAACAGATGCAAGTTCCCTCATTGATGCTAAACACAAGAACCAAGTCTGGCTAGAGATTGATAAGTACATGGAGAAGCTAAGGCGAGAGGCCACCAGGGATGACTTGGAGCTGAGCATACAAACATGCAAAAGTACATTGGTGGTCCAGTCAAGGTTAACAATATGCTTCACATGCTTCAGGATGAGTTGGAAACGAGTTCCAAGACCATATGCCAAGAACCTAAGGGGGCAAGAGTTTTCTATCAGAAAGACATCATCAAGCAGTATTGGGGACTTCATCACACAATACCATGATTGGAATTAATACTTGACCAAGAAGCATCAAGTGGAGGTTTATGAGTGGGTCCTTCCCCAAACTTTAGAATCATGGTGTTTTGTCTTGTTAGGTTGTCTCTAGCCTATTGTACATGTGGAAAATGTGTATTATTTGTAAATATATTGTAAGTGAAATTCCAAGTGTCGCTAGTGGAGTGTGGACAATCACTATGTAATGTAATGAGTTTTGTAAAGATGTTGAAGAGTCATGAGGGTAGTCAAAGGGTCACAAAGGGGAATGTCAAGGGTCACCCCACCCTTTGTTATAAATAGAACCTCATAACTCATAGAAAAAGCTTTTAGTAGCCAAGATTTTGGCTAGGCCTGGGCTTAGAGAAGGCTTGGGAGTATTGTGACGAGCCTTGAATTTTCCACAACGTATAGCGAGTATACTTCTTTGGAGGAGCAGGTGTTCTTGACTATAATGTTCCACTATTGGGGCTAGTGGGTGTCAATGGTGTATGTATGGATGGAACTTTCACTTATAATAATAATAACTGAACAAACACGTTTTCATGTAAATGTTGTTATTGTAGTTAGACTATTTTGGTTGTTTGAGAAATATATTTTGTTTAACTTACGCATTTTCTTATGAACTACTTTGTATGGGACCCACCTCCACACACACCAAATTGGTGTATGAGACCCCTTTGTTTATGGGACAAGGGACCCACCTCCAAGCAGTAAGTCTACGAAGTCATACATACTCTACCTACTCTCGTTTTGAATCTGTGACCTTAGATCACAAGCCAATTTGTTTACGTTTCTCTTGAACTGGAAATAAGCAATTAGAGTAAAAAACACAGTGTGTTCAACAAATTCTCCCAAAGGGCAGAATTCTTTTGACTACAGTAAATTGTAATACCTTTAAAATGACGCTAGAGAGGCTCTTTGAGAAGGAGAAAATCTCAATTCATGACCTTCATAGTCATGAATTAACACATTTAATTCAAAGCGCACTTGCAAAGTGCAAAAGAGCAAAAATTAAGAAGTCTGAAACAAATTGTTTTCTAGTTAATGCTTGGTTTGACGAAGAATGCAAGAAGGCAAGGAGAATGTGGAAAGATTCAAACAAGGATAGCATAAAGCTCAAAGCTTATAAGTAGATATTAAGAAAGAAAAAAGACCGATTTCATGGTTTCCAGGAGGGAATAACGAATCTTCCTTGGGAAAAATAATTCCAAATTATTTTAGAATGAGATCCAATTGAGAAAGAAGCAAATTGAAAATAGTATTACAAATTTTAAATGGTTTGACTATGCAAGATAATTCTATGAGCAGAATCCCAAGGTTGACCCTGCCCCCTTGGTCAACACTATTACTGAACTCTTCACAATGCAAGAGGTAGAGACGGGTATCAAGAATTTGGGTGTTGGAAAAATAAAAGACTTAGTTGAACTCCAAGCAGAGTATTTAAAGTGGGGCTCAAAGATTCTTGCACCTCACATTACAAAAATTTTCAACATCATACAACATGAGTTCCCTACAGATTGGACAACTAGTCTGACAATATCTCTTTTCAAGCGTGGTGACGTCAATAATCTCTCCAATTATAGGACCATAATGATAAAGTCTGCAAAGTTATTTGGAAGAATGCTAGAAAATAAAATCAGCAAAGAAAGAGATAAGTGTGCTAAAGGCCAAACATGATTTAGACCTAAACATTCCACAATTGATCATTGTATAACTTTAAGGCACATCATTGAAAAAGTGTAGAGAAAAATGAAGAAGTTTTTTGTTGCTTTGTTAATTTCTGAAAAACGGTTGACACAGTTCTTAGGGATAAGCTTTGGCACAAAATGAAGAAACTTGGGGTTCCTAAACATTTGAGAGCAATTGTGCATAGGTTGTACGAAAAGGTGAACGTAAAAATTAGAACTTCAACAAGAATTTCTGAAAGTTGTGCATAGGTTGTATGAAAAGGTGAAAGTAAAAATTAGAACTTCAACAAGAATTTCTGAAAGTTTTGGAAACGATATTGGGGTCAAGAAAGGTTTCCCATTATCTCCTACCATTTTTGGTTTATATATTGACAAACTTGAGGGGTGGTTAAATTTGCAAGGGGGTGATGTTATCCAAGCAAGGTTTCACATTGTATCCTACCATTTTTGGTTTATATATCGACAAACTTGAGGAGTGGTTAAATTTTCAAGGAGGTGATGTTATCCATTTGAGCAAGTTTTTTATAAGGCTTCTTTTTTATGCAGATGACCTTATTCTGGTTGCTAAATCTACTCTTTGTTTGTAATAACACTTACTATCATTTGAGCATTTTCTAGAAGGGTGGGGATGCAAGTCAATATTAGCAAAAAAAAAATTAGTGGTTTTCTCTATAAAAAGAAAACATAACTAGCATAAGTTCTACTTTGAAGGCAACATTTTGGAAGAAGCTGCAGATTACAAATACCTCAGAATTGACTTCAACAAAAATCTAAGTTGGGATGGCTGTAGCAATAGAAGAATTTTGGGGGGTTGGAAAACATTTTATGCTTTTCAAAATAGGTGTAGAGAGGCAGAGTTATGGGACTGAAAAACCACTCAAAATCTTTTTGGGCTTCTAGTGATTCTCTATGGTTGTGAGCTATGTGCGAGTAGCGTATCCTACATGAAGTGGAAACAAATTGAGAAAATTCAGTTAATTACAAACAAATTCAAAATTAAAAGTGCAGTCCTTTATGCTATTTTGTTAAGTGAAATAGGGATTGCTCCTATTGAAAAAATTGAGCCTATGGTGTGAGTCATAAGAGATTAAAAAAAAATGAGCAAATGGAAGAGGGTTGATGGCCTAAGGTTGTCTTTAATGACATATTGTGCAAAAGAAAGAAGACTTGGATGCAACAAACTAACAAATGGTTTAGTAAATGGGGTATTTGCTTGAACACGTGTCCCATACAGTAAAGAGATCAAAGCTTTTGTTATGGATAAGTTCCACAAGCTTACTTGGGATAAGGAGCTAGGGAGAAAGAAAAAATACTATATTGAAGTGTTTAATCCCACTCATAATCATCAATAAAAAGCATACATAGAGGCCAATATTTCTTGGAGAGCCAAAAATTCTTATTGTTGAGTTAAGGACTAATTCTCATCAACTCTGTTATAAACAAGGCAGTGGAAAAGGCGAAAAGAAGTGTGGGAGAAAAGAGTATGTATTTTTTGTTCTTCCGGAAAAGTGGAAATAGAAAAGCAGATCATTTTAGAATGTCAGGCCTTCAAAGACAACAGGGAAAGTTATGCATATTCTGGGTGCTAGCTCTTGGGATAAACTATATAGCGAAGGGTTTGTGGAAAAGCTGGGAGTGTTTATTCTGAGGCTTCACAGGAAAAAGACTGAATACATCAACAAGATGAAGAAACAATATGTTCCATAGACTATCTTTAGCTTCGTGGAAATTAAAATAATTTTTTTTTCCTTTCATTCTATCAAATTTTAATATATTTTAAATTATTTTTAAAATTATATATTTATTAAACTTTTAATAATTTAAAATATTTAATTTGATATATTATTAATTTATATTTATATTTTTAACTTAAATCTATATAAAATATAAGGAAAATTGATTAAACAATCTCAACACCTTCCACTATATATAAATATATATAAAAAAAGAGAGTTCTAAAATACACATGATAATTATTAGTAACAAAGAAATCATATCTAAGTCCTCCACTATATATAAATATATATATAAAAAGAGAGAGTTATATATAAAAGGAGAGTTCTAAAATACACATGATAAAAAGAGAGAGTTATATATAAAAGGAGAGTTCTAAAATACACATGATAATTATTAGTAACAAAGAAATCATATCTAAGTCCTCCATTATATATATAAAAAGAGAGAGTTCTAAAATGTAAATGATAATTATTAGTATTAAAGGAATCATATCTAAGTAGAAGTAAGACTATATCTATGTACATATAAATTTTTGTTGAGTGTCATACTCATATTTGATTCCAAGAATTAGAAAAATAGACGTAATAGATTTAATGTAAACTTTCAAATTCACATGCGGGTGAGTCATCCTAATAATTATCAATTAATTACCATCATCGAAACATTTTTTTGCTTTAATTTAAATATATTTAAACTAAACTAAAATATCTATTATATAGCACTGGTTAAACATGAAAAAGTAAAAACCACCGAATCATTTATATTTTATAATAGGATTCATATTAACTCGATTTCTATATGAGATAAACGCTCACATTTCACTATAAGAGGATAAGACCGTTGTTTGAATTGAAATATTTCGATAATGAACACTCTTTACTCCACGACCACGTGACATCCAAAGTCTAAATTCACAGGGACGATAATGCTGTGTGAAAAGATTGATAGTGCCCGGATTTGAAAACAATCACGGAGAAGATAATGCTGTCTGAGAAGATACAATAATGCCAAGAAGGATGGGCTGATTGTCACCTCGGCTCGAGATTTTCTGACGAAGGATCAGCTCCACCGTTTGATGTTTTGTCCGCCTCAATAACTCTACCACCTTGTTGGCGACGTAAGGTCGTTGTACCCACATCTACGAAAGCAGGCGCTGTGGGCGAAGGAAGATTTTGGGTCTCACTTGTCAGCATCATCACCACTCGGGACATTGAAGGCCGCAACGCTGGAGACGCTTGCGTGCACAGAAGACCAATTTTAATCACTCTAATCCCTTCATCACACGAATAACTTCCTTCCATTGTTGCATCTAGAATTTCCAAAGCTCTATCTGATTTATATAGTCTCCATGTCTGCTTGGTCAGTAAAACATAAAACAAACTTTAGTTAGCAAGCGAGTTAAGAAAATTTAGACTAAAAAAAGGACGATATCTACATGAACCATACTCCTTCGTTAAGGAAGTCCATGTCAACGGCCGAACTCTGATTCTTTCTTCCGCTCATAGTCTCAAGCAGAAGCACTCCAAAACTGAACACATCTGCTTTCTCCGTCAACTGTCCGCGAAAGGCGTACTCAGGAGCCATGTAACCTCTGCACAATCTCATACGCAATCAAATCCCCATATCCTAGCCGCCTCAAAATTACATGATCCATATTCACATATATGAGTTGTAATTGCTTCATTTACTCTATTTTTTTAAAACAGTTAGCGGGGAACCCTAGGAGAAAAATCTTACAGAGTTCCTACAACTCGAGTGCTAACGTGGCTTTGATCTACCGCAAAGAATCTGGCCAACCCAAAATCTGCTATTTTAGGTCTATGTTTATCATCGAGTAAAATATTGCTGGCTTTAATATCTCTGTGGATGACCCGAATCTGAGATTCCTCATGAAGATAGGCCAGACCACGTGCAGTTCCAACTATGATTTCGTACCTCTTTTTCCAGTCAAGTAAATGACGTTTTGTTACATCTGCAATGTATAACACACCGTCAGTATAGTAGATGTAAATTACATGCACAAGAAAACGAATCCAAAAGCCATCCAGGGATTAAGAAGGAGTAGAAACCGAATAGAAGCTTGTCAAGACTACTGTTCTCGAGGTATTCATAAACAAGTAGCCTTTCTGAGCCTTCAACTGCGCAACCAAGCAATTTCACCAGATTCCTGTGTTGAACACGACTGATGAGATTCGCTTCATTCAGAAATTCAGCATCTGCCTGCCTTGTACCCATGTAAAGCCGTTTAACTGCAACCACTCTGCCATCAGGGAGAACCCCCTACAAATAGACAAACTTCAAAATCTTATTTTTTTTCCCTCTAATTTTACAAGGTGTTGCTATTTCCGATTTATTATTATAAGAGATATCTCACCTTATAGACGGATCCAAAACCTCCATCTCCAAGTTTGTTCTCTAGTTTGAAATTTGAGGTAGCCTCTCTCAGAATGTCGTACTTGAAAATGAGCTCTGTATTCTCTATGCTCGGCTCTAGGATAGAATTATCTTCCCCACCTGCAAAAACAATTACAAGGTGTCTATTTATGTTGCACACAACCTAATCAGAGAAATCTATGTTGTTCTAAGGAGATATTATCTAATAGGATGCTTCAGATTCTGTTGGCAATAATCTTGGAGGAGATTTTATAGATTGCATTGCAGAGGGAGATCGGTCTAAATTCTGAAAAGGTATTTGCTTTCTTTTTTTAGGAATAAGGGAAATGTATGTCGACGTGAAATGAGGATGAAAAAATCCCCTCAAACGCGATTCCTCCACCATAGCTAGGATGTCTTTCTTAAGAAGGTCAAAGAAATGAAGATAAAATTCGATAGTCCAGCCATCAGGGCTAGGACTTTTATCCTTTTTGAATGAATTCATAACCTGAAAAAGTTCATTTTCAGAAACAGGCTGGAAGAAGGAATTGTTTTGTTCATCATTAAACATGGAAGGAAAAGGAGCAATTCCCATAAGATATTTTCATTGTGAATATTTTCATTCCTTTTATAGAAGGTTTTGAAGTATGAGACTGCTTTCATTGAAATTTCCTCTTGAGAGAAAAATTTGTTCTCACTGTCATTCTGAATTTTCCCAAATAAAGTTAATATCTCTTCTAGAATTCACAAATCTATGGAAAAACTTTGTATTCCTATCACCCTCCACCAGCCACAACGCCTTGCTATTCAATCTCCAAGAAGATTCCTCTATTGCTAGTAATTTGTGCCTTTTCTTTTCTTATCAACTTTATTTTTGTTAAAATTTATTAGAATTATAATTTTAAATTGTTATAATTTTAAGTTGTGTATTATGTACGTAGAGTTTTAATAAAGTAACTGGTTGAGAAAAAGTTTCTTTAACAAAACCATCTCCATTTAAACTTCACGGAACAACTAAACACATAAATCTATATTATATATAAACAAAATATTCCAAAATTTTTAAACACTTTCATACCATTTAAATCATAAAAAAATATGATTTCCCGGAGAACAATATATCACCTGATTTTAGTGAAAAAGAACAGAAAACAATAAGAAAGTTAGCAATCATTTAAACTGGGCTTATATAATTCTCAAGTAAAACACAACATGTCCATAATTGCAAAGCCGTTTATAGTTAAGTTGTGGGGTTAGTATTATAATGTATAGTATTTTGTAAGCAGGCCGTTTATAGTTAAGTTGTGGCCTTATCATAATGTACAGTAATTTCTAAACAAATGAAGTGTGGGATAGCGGAAGCATTTTGTTCAAGACTGTGACCAGTGACAGAGGTCAATCTTAGAATTCACATGGGAAACCACTGAGTGGTAAATTCATGTCAAACAACCATTGAGTACGTGAGCAACCTGGCCGACTTTCATAGGTGCGGAGTTTTAAAAGTGCTCGGAGTATATATAAAGACACCGGGATGTCTCAATCATTAGATTTGGAAGGATATCTGGTGCAGGTTTATTTAACCTGAGAGAGAGTTGCATGGGGGAGAGATCACTTGCTCCAACGGCATGTGATGCGTCGGACCGAGCAAGGTGCTTTTCAGCGGGATTCCGGCAGGTTTGGGCTCTCCGGGTAACTTTGTCCTTTAGGTATACAGGAGGAGATTCGGGTTCGTCCGATCTAAACTGGTGGAATTTTTTTTTTATTTTTTTTTAAAGAAATCTTCTTCTTCTTTCTAATAAAATTTTAAATATTTAAAATAAAAATTAGAAAAAATAGTTCACTTGCTAATATTAATCTTTACAAATTTTCTATTCAAAAGTGTATCGCATTTAAATTTTTATTAAACAATTTCAAAACTTTATGGCATTTAATTTTCTATTAAACAATTTTAGTGAAAATAAGGCTAGACATTGTCTACTTTTTCCATCTTCATTTGACATTTGTGTGTTTTTTGTTTTGACATGGGTCAACTTTAACTTAAGAAAAAAAAGGAATTATAGATCTTATTGTAAAATGGTCTATTTTGCTAAATAAAATTTGCTTATATTATTGTTATTATTATTATTATCCAATTTTAAGGTCACGGCCAAGCCACACACCAAATTGGTGTATGTGACCCCCTTGTTTATGGGACAAGGGACCCACCTCCACGCAGTAAGTCTATGAAGTCATACATACTCTATCCCCTCTGGTTTTGAATCTGTGACCTTAGATCACAAGCCAATTTGTTTAAGTTTCTCTTGAACTGGGAATAAGCAATTAGAGTAAAAAACACGGTGTGTTCAACAAAATCTCCTAAAGGGCAGAATTCTTTTGACTACAAAAACTTGTAATACCTTTAAAATGACGCTAGAGAGGCTCTTCGAGAAGGAGAAAATCTCAATTCACGACCTTCATAGTCATGAATTAACACATTTAATTCAGAGCGCACTTGCAAACTGCAAAAGACCAAAAATTAAGAAGTCTGAAACAAATTGCTTTCCAGTTAATGCTTGGTTTGACGAAGAATGCAAAAAGGCAAGGAGAATGTGGAAAGAGTCAAACAAGGATAGCATAAAGCTCAAAGCTTACAAGCAGATATTAAGAAAGAAAAAAGATCGATTGCATGGTTTCCAGGAGGGAATAACAAATCTTCCTTGGGAAAAATAATTCCAAATTATTTTGGAATGAGCTCCAACCGAGAAAGATGCAAATTGAAAATAGTATTACAAATTTTAAATGGTTTGCCTATGCAAGATAATTCTATGAGCAGAATCCCAAGGTTGACCCTCCCCCCTTGGTCAACACTATTACTAAACTCTTCACGGTGCAAGAGGTAGAGACGGGTATCAAGAAGTTGGTGTTAAACACACATGGTCAGCAAGAGAAATATGAAAGGATAAAACATGACAATACATTTTTATTAGCAACTGATATACATTTATAGTACATTGTTGTGACCGTTGGGTTTCACATCCCAAGGTCTCTTGGACTCCTTTTGTCCATTCGGCTTCCACACTAACCCATTGAGGATTAGGTGTCCAACATTCCCCCCCTTAATCTGAATGGTTATGTATGAGTCCAAGAAGAGAGCTGTAATACAAAATGTGCAAAAAATGCATGGCAGCACTAGGCTGAATGTGCTCTATGAAATGTTGGTATAAAGGGCGGTGGTTTAAGGATGACCACCAACACTGGAACGCTTAGTGCAGTTCCTGGAACTCTTCCAAAACTGGCAAGAAGCTAAAGTCTTCTGCTAGAGGAAGTGCTCCTATTGTTTTGAAGAGGGAAACCTTCAACCATGAAAGGGAGGTCTCACCCCGCATAAAAGGGAGAACTTCAACCTGAAAAGGGAAGTCTCAACCTGTGATGGTTTAAGGATGACCAACAACTCTGGAATGCTTAATGCAATTTCTGGAACTCTTCCAAAACTGGCAAGAAGCTGGAGTCTTCTGCTAGAGGAAGTGTTCTCAATTTTGTTCCTGGAATTCTTCCGAAACTGGTAAGAAGCTGAAGTCTTCTGCTAGAGGAAGTGTCCCAGATTACCAATTGAAGGCATGTTCACAAGCATCTTTGTCTCTGGCTACAACTCTGAAACTGGTGTGGCAGGTTGTGGCTCAGGCTCGCTTGATGTGACTTTGAAGCTTGTAGATGACCATCATTTCCCCCCCTGTCAGATACAAGGTGAGAAAATGGAGAAAACTCAACTGCAAGACTGTTCAATACTCTCGAACAAGTTCTGACATGTGTTTGGAATATCTTCTTGGCTGTTGATGCCCATTGCCAAGAAGCGATCCATCCAAGATGAATCTTTGTTCTTACAGGACGTTTGTTTCTGAAGCATCTGTGTGAAGAATGGTTGGTTTTATGACAATGCTTACATGGATGAAGATCAAAACAGTGATCTTTCAGATGGCCAACTCGGTCACAGTGTTGGCATTTCACAATCTGCTGCTGTTGTTGTTGTTGCTGCTGTGGAAGAGGGGCAGAGTCTGGAACAGCTGAAGCTGAACTGTCATGAATGAATCCAGCACTCTGAAACTGAATGGGCTTTGAGTAGTCTGGAATATGAAAGGACAAGTCCTTCTCATATCCACGACCAGTTCTGTGCGTGTTGTGGACAAGCTGTTCCCAAGGTCTGATGATGGGCTTGGGAAGTGCAAGCTGAACTTCTGCATCTGCATGTAACCTTGCTGCTTTATCTGAATGAACTGTAACATTATTGACTTGCTACTGATGGGTTGCAGTCTCAACGTTCTAAACAGAAACAGGTTCAGAATGATGTCTATTTTGATGTAGCTCTTCTTGTTGTAGCTGTGATTCAAGCTACAAAAAATCGATCTTTTCCTGTGCATTATATAGGCAGGTCTGAATGTCACAGAGAGTGTCTTTGTTGATGTTTATCTTCCCATCAACAGTGGAATATATCAAGGTATTTAATAAATCTAATACATCACTAATTAAAGCCATTTTCACTTACAACAAAAGAGTACTGAAACAACTCTGCCTTTTTTTTTTTTTGCAAACAATTCTTCCCGGTGTCCAGATCTTTGGAAAATTACAAAATTACAAAATATTTCACAATTCTTCTAGGCGTCCAGATCTTTGGAAAATTACAAATTAAAACCCCAGAAATTTAAGACATGCAAAACCTCTTTCTTTAATACAACGGCGCAGAAACTTCGTTTCGTCTAGCAAAACCTGTAAATAATAGCGACGAACTGGCCCCCAATAGCAGTAAAACCCTGTCAAAGTTTGTTGAGCAAAAGACCAAACAACACAGAAATTGCGTCGAAGTGGAGTTTTCCAAAACCAAAAACCGTCTCCGAATGTCTTAAATGGAAGATCTAAGGCACATAAATCATACTTCAGACTGATAAAATGCAAGGAGCATTACCATAAGGAAGGCCATGACACCAATACTTGTAGATTTCCAGAGCTTTCCAACATTCCAGATACTGCACAGGTCACTGAAGGTTCATTGATTTTGTAGCATATGCTGAGCACTTTCCAACATACATAAGAAGAACACAATCCTTATTGCATATCAAATTTACATTGCATGGTTTCCAACATGTATTATAAAGCATATAACACTATACTATTCTTCAATGCTATCACCATACCATTCGACCATGAAAAGGTTGAAGCTTATTAGGAGTCAATAGACCAGTGGTTTGAGCCTCCCTTCAATTCAATCAACAGTCCTCCGATCGAGCCAGAGACGCGCCATTGCTGGTCTTGTTTTAACAAGAATGGAGATATATACAAGTGCCTAGATGCTAAAACAGGGCTGAGACCTCAAGAATGGTATCAATCTGCAACATTTATTCGGTACCAACTTATCGAAATTGTCTCTCTTTGGGCATGTTTTTGATGCTCGAAACAATTGCTAGTCCATAAATTGAGATGATAAAAACATGCGCGAACTGCGGTAGAATGTTAAAACATGTTGCTGCTGCTACTGAAATGCCGTCGGCACCATTACAAGGAAGATACCTTACTTTTATTTGTTAGACTTGTTCATGGTGGTCACGCGTCTCATAAACAGATGAGAAGTAGAAGAAATGAAGATGCCAACATAGCTGCTTTACGAGCGCAAGTGAAAACACTTTGCAACGAGAATCAATTGAATGAGGCTTTGAAGATGATGGAGGGCACGGGCATTGCTATTGACTTTGATACCTGATCTGCCCTGAGCATGCCTTCAGAGTAAGATGAGAAAAGCCACTAAAAGTTAACACACTCACTGCCCTTAGTCGAGGTGCGGAAATGAGGCCCCTAACAACCTCAAATAGAATATGACAACCTCAAACGAGCTATTGAAGTCATTGGAAGAATAACTCAGCTTCTAAGTGCCTCGATTGTGTATACCTCTTTTCTGGTGATGAATTATCTTGGAGCACAGTAAAATGGCTGCAATATGAGATTCGTTGATGAACAATTCTCAAGATTTCTTTTGTGGCTTCACAACAAAGACCATATGCTTAATTCCAAAGCTCATATTTTCCATCACTTCATTTACAGCCTTTCAAAGGCTTTTCAACGCACCAAAAAAACATATACCATGACTTTCAACGTTCATGGTTTATCAACGCACCGAACAACATGTTTCCCGGAGTAATACATTGTCATATGCCACACCATACGCTGTCATATGCCACAGTTCAATGATTATAATATAATATGTATACCTATAGCCCAATACATATGTACACCACTGCTCTTTTACAATGACCAATTTCAAACAATAGATACCAGAGATGGAGTGCAGAAATAATGATAATGGCTCATGGGTCTCGATGGAGCTTCTCAATCGCATTTAATACTAAGCCATGTATGTCCACCATCCACAAAATCCAACATCAATCCATCGTTTTAATTTCTCACATGAGTCTTATACACGCAACAAGATCTTCCAAGGAAAACTACCATGCATTCAAGCATCAAACCATCACACGCAACATTCAACCAGATTGCAGACTCCTCTCTGTGGCGATGATTCAGATTTATGATGAATCAATAAAGGCTACCATGCATCTCTATCGTGAGTTCATTGGACTATATTGAAATTTGGACAGATTTTTGATAGAGGCAATGGATGTATTTCAGCGTTAGGTCAGGGGCATAGAGAAAATAGGGAAAAATTGTTAGGAGTGAGAGTGGCAAAAGGATGTCAAATTTGGACATGTGAACCTCAGTATGAGGGAGCGTGCACAGTGGAGGGAAGTACCAAAAATGGTCCAGGGTCACCGCAAGTTACATCAAATTCACCCTTGCTTTTACTTCGCTAACGACATGATGCATGTGCATTTACATCGTACTACTGACAAAGGCGTAAATATTCTACAATCAGGTTGGTGGAACACTAACTTGAACCCTTCAAATTTCAAACCCAGGGACAACGTTTTTGGTAGCAGTCGAGAAACATGGTATAAAATAAAGTTTCAGATGGCGTGGAGGCAGAGTAATAGACACGTAGTGCTGTGAGAGAAAATAAGGAGGAATGATTCTGTAGGGGCCGGTATAGCTGCAACAATAGCATAATGGAAGCAAAGGAGTTACAACTGAGCAAAAATTACCTTTGGCGGATAGGCAAATTTAATTTAGCTTCAACGAAATTCAGTAGTGCAGGTCAGTGGAACAATAATGAGTCGCAGGGGAATAATGAGTCAGAGCTGCCAGGATTCTCTATTGGTTAGTGGGCGCAGAGAACGCAGCTAAAATATGGCTGATAGGATTTCAGAATAGAGAATTTAAGTCGCAGATTATTATGACTGAGCAGATTTAGAATGGCAGAGAGAGGCCAAAAATGGCACTGGAGAAATGACAGGTTGCAGCTAAAATTTAGCTGAGAAAATATTCCTGAAATGATCTGCACATAAGGGCCATAAAACAAATGGCTCAAAATAATTATGCAGGGCAGGAATACGCCTGCTCTGATACCATGTTAAACACACATGGTCAGCAAGAGAAATATGAAAGGATAAAACATGACAATACATTTTTATTAACAACTGATATACATTTATAGTACATTGTTGTGACCATTGGGTTTCACATCCCAAGGTCTCTTGGACTCCTTTTGTCCATTCGGCTTCCACACTAACCCATTGAGGATTAGGTGTCCAACAATTGGGTGTTGGAAAAATAAAAGACTTAGTTAAACTCCAAGCAGAGTATTTAAAGTGGGGCTCAAAGATTCTTGCACCTCACATTACAAAAATTTTCAACATCATACAACATGAGTTCCCTACAGATTGGACAACTAGTCTGGAAATATCTCTTTTTAAGCGTGGTGACGTCAATAACCTCTCCAATTATAGGACCATAATGATAAGGTCTGCAAAGTTATTTGGAAGAATGCTAGAAAATAAAATCAGCAAAGAAAGAGATAAGCGTGCTAAAGGCCAAACATGATTTAGACCTAAACATTCCACAATTGATCATTGTATAACTTTAAGGCACATCATTGAAAAAGTGTGAGAAAAAAATGAAGAAGTTTTTTGTTGCTTTGTTAATTCTGAAAAACGGTTGACACAGTTCTTAGGGATAAGCTTTGGCACAAAATGAAGAAACTTGGGGTTCCTAAACATTTGAGAGCAATTGTGCATAGGTTGTATGAAAAGGTGAAAGTAAAAATTAGAACTTCAGCAGGAATTTCTGAAAGTTTTAGAAACGATATCGGGGTCAAGCAAGGTTTCCCATTGTCTCCTACCATTTTTGGTTTATATATCGACAAACTTGAGGAGTGGTTAAATTTGCAAGGGGGTGATGTTATCCATTTGAGCAAGTTTGTTATAAGGCTTCTTTTTTATGCAGATGACCTTATTCTGATTGCTAAATTTACTCTTTGTTTGTAAGAACACTTACTATCATTTGAGCATTTTCTAGAAGGGTGGGGATGCAAGTCAATATTAGCAAAAAAAAATTAGTGGTTTTCTCTAAAAAAAGAAAACATAACTAGCATAAGTTCTACTTTGAAGGAAACATTTTGGAAGAAGTAGCAGATTACAAATACCTCAGAATTGACTTCAACAAAAATCTAAGCTGGGATGGCTGTAGAAATAGAAGAATTTTGGGGGGTTGGAAAACATTTTATGCTTTTCAAAATAGGTGTAGAGAGGCAGAGTTATCGCACTGAAAAACCACTCAAAATCTTTTTGGGCTTCTAGTGATTCTAGTGATTCTCTATGGTTGTGAATTGTGTGTGAGTAGCTTATCCGACATGCGGTGGAAACAAATTGAGAAAATTCAGAAGCTTTTAATTACAAACAAATTCAAAATTAAAAGTGCATTCCTTTATGCGATCTTGTTAAGTGAAACAGGGGTTGTTCCTATTGAAACAATTGCTATGGTGTGAGTCATAAGAGATTTTAAAAAAAAATGAGCAAATGGAAGAGGGTTGATGGCCTAAGGTTGTCTTTAATGACATATTGTGCAAAAGAAAGAAGACTTGGATGCAACAAAATAACAAATGGTTTAGTAAATGGGGTATTTGCTTGAACACGTGTCCCATAAACAGTAAAGAGATCAAAGCTTTTGTTATGGATAAGTTCCACAAGCCTACTTGGGATAAGGAGCTAGGGAGAAAGAAAAAATACTATATTGAAGTGTTTAATCCCACTCATAATCATCAATAAAATGCGTACATAGAGGCCAATATTTCTTGGAGAGCCAAAAATTCTTATTGTTGAGTTAAGGACTAATTCTCATCAACTCTGTTCTGAAACAAGGCACTGCAAAAGGCCAAAAGAAGTGTGGGAGGAAAGAGTATGTATTTTTTGTTCTTTCCGAAAAGTGGAAACAGAAAAGCAATTCATTTTAGAATGTCATGCATTCAAAGACAACAGGGAGAGTTATGCATATTCTGGCTGCTAGCTCTTGGGATAAACTATTTAGCGAAGGGTTTGTCGAGAAGTTGGGAGTGTTTATTCTGAGGCTTCACAGGAAAAAGAATTCTACAATATACATGATAATTATTAATAACAAAGAAAACATATCTAAGTCCTCCACTATATATAAATATATATATAAAAAGAGAGAGTTCTAAAATATAGATGATAATTATTAGTATTAAAGGAATCATATCTAAGTAAAATTAGTAGTAGAAGACTGTATCTATGTATACTATATTTTCGCTGAGTGTCATACTCATATTTGATTCCAAGAACAAGAAAAATAGATGTAATAGATTTAATGTAAACTTTCAAATTCACATGCGCGTGAGTCATCCTAATAATTATCAATTAATTACCATCATCGAAACATTTTTTTACTTTAATTTAAACTAAAATATCTACTATATAGCACTTGTTAAACATGAAAAAAAAGTTAAAAAACCGAATCATTTATATTTTATAATAGTATTCATATTAACTCGATTTCTATATGACATAAACGCTCACATTAACTCGATTTCTATATGAGAGAAACGCTCACAATTCACGATAAGAGGATAAGACCGTTGTTTGAATTGAAATATTTCGATAATGAACACTCTTTACCACACGACCACGTGACATCCAAAGTCTAAATTCACAGGGACGATAATGCCGTGTGAAAAGATTGATAGTGCCCGGATTTGAAAACACTCACTGAGAAGATAATGCTGTCTGAGAAGATACAATAATGCCAAGAAGGATGGGCTGATTGTCACCTCGGCTCGAGATTTTCTGACGAAGGATCAGCTCCACCGTTTGATGTTTTGTCCGCCTCAATAACTCTACCACCTTGTTGGCGACGTAAGGTCGCTGTACCCACATCTACGAAAGCAGGCGCTGTGGGCGAAGGAAGATTTTGGGTCTCACTTGTCAGCATCATCACCACTCGGGACATTGAAGGCCGCAACGCTGGAGATGCTTGCGTGCACAGAAGACCAATTTTAATCACTCTAATCCCTTCATCACACGAATAACTTCCTTCCATTGTTGCATCTAGAATTTCCAAAGCTCTATCTGATTTATATAGTCTCCATGTCTGCTTGGTCAATAAAACATAAAACAAACTTTAGTCAGCAAGCGAGTTAAGAAAATTTAGACTAAAAAAAAGACGATATCTACATGAACCATACTCCTTCGTTAAGGAAGTCCATGTCAACGGCCGAACTCTGATTCTTTCTTCCGCTCATAGTCTCAAGCAGAAGCACTCCAAAACTGAACACATCTGCTTTCTCCGTCAACTGTCCGCGAAAGGCGTACTCAGGAGCCATGTAACCTCTGCACAATCTCATACGCAATCAAATCCCCATATCCTAGCCGCCTCAAAATTACATGATCCATATTCAGATATATGAGTTGTAATTGCTTCATTTACTCTATTTTTTTAAAACAGTTAGCGGGGAACCCTAGGAGAAAAATCTTACAGAGTTCCTACAACTCGAGTGCTAACGTGGCTTTGATCTACCGCAAAGAATCTGGCCAACCCAAAATCTGCTATTTTAGCTCTGTGTTTATCGTCGAGTAAAATATTGCTGGCTTTAATATCTCTGTGGACAATGTGAGATTCCTCATGAAGATAGACCAGACCACGTGCAGTTCCAACTATGATTTCGTACCTCTTTTCCCAGTCAAGTAAATGACGTTTTGTTACATCTGCAATGTATAACACACCGTTAGTATAGTAGATGTAAATTACATGCACAAGAAAACGAATCCAAAAACCATCCAGGGATTAAGAAGGAGTAGAAACCGAATAGAAACTTGTCAAGACTACTGTTCTCGAGGTATTCGTAAACTAGTAGCCTTTCTGAGCCTTCAACTGCGCAACCAAGCAATTTCACTAGATTCCTGTGTTGAACACGACTGATGAGATTCGCTTCATTCAGAAATTCAGCATCTGCATGCCTTGTACCCATATAGAGCCGTTTAACTGCAACCACTCTGCCATCAGGGAGAACCCCCTGCAGATAGACAAACTTCAAAATCTTATTTTTTTTCCCTCGAATTTTACTAGGTGTTGCTATTTCCGATCTAATTTATTATAAGAGATATCTCACCTTATAGACGGATCCAAAACCTCCATCTCCAAGTTTGTTCTCTAGTTTGAAATTGGAGGTAGCCTCTCTCAGAATGTCGTACTTGAAAATGAGCTCTGGATTCGCTATGCTCGGCCCTAGGATAGAATTCTCTTCCCCACCTGCGAAAACAATTACAAGGTGTCTATTTATGTTGCACACAACGTAATCAGAAGCGTCTTAGATCCTTAACAATGAATAAGTTAGCTGCAAGTTCAGGACCTCCGGTTCGATAAATCTCCTCCGGAGGTTTCAGAAGAGAGCAAATATTCCACTTCCAAAGACCTATGACTGCAATTAATACAAACGTAGCGGCTACTACTCCCAGACTTATACCCAAGACGCTAGGTTTCTTGCCTTCTGCATATTTACACAAAAGTGTCAGTAACCAGTAATCTATGTTTTAGTTAAGCAGAAACAAATGAAATCCTACAAAACCCGTGTATTCCTCGAGAAAAAAAAATTACCAGAGGACGCGGGAGGACTTTCCCCTGGTGGCGACGGTAGAACGGTAGCGTTGAAAAATTCATAAACCTCGTAACGAAAGTGGCAGTTCCGAGATCCGAACTGTGCCCCAAGAGCTCCAGGTTGGCAACCGTGGAATATATTTTCGTAGACATAAGTCAGGCAGGACCCGCAGTTTGTCGGCGACAGATCTCTCCAACACTGTGCTAAGCTGTAGATATTCTGCGTTGAATTAGAAGGGGAAGCGACTGAATCTACGGCGAAAAGATCGGGGCTCTGTGCAGCTTTAGCGATATCATTCAAGAAGAGGGCGCTCGCAGCAGTTGTGAACTGCTGTGGCTGACCGCTGTTCTCAGTGTTACAAAGAATAATTCTTGTTGTTTCCTTCGTACTCTCAATATCGTTGTAAAAATTATGATCGTCGTACCGCAAGAAGCAACCGTCTAATTGAACGAAACCAGAAGTGTTGTGACAACCCTGAACGAGATTTGCTTTAGCTTTGGATGCGCACTGTTTGCAATCGGAAGAACCTAAATCTCCCCTGCACTGGACAAGCCCGTAAACAGTACTACTGTTGTTTTGCCCTTCAACACTAGAAATATTGAATCCGGTGGCATCAACATTTTTCACCAGCGAATCCAAAAGCTTGTTTAGGTTAAGCTGAAACGCGCTCCCGTTTGTATATGTATAATTTCCGCTCTCCTCACAATTGCACCAAACGATAGAAGTCTCCGGGTCAGCTGCTGCGAAGCGTATAGGTGTACACAGAGAGAGGATGATTAAAACGCTTCCCATTAAATCATTTTTCATCGCCATCGCCATACCCACCTTGTTCGTGCCCCGCCCCGGTCTGAGCAGACGGAATGACATAGAAGGAGGTACTCCAAGAATCAAATCCCGTTGTAAAATTCAAAATGTAGGTTCATTTTATTAATAACTTACATTTTAGTGCAATCACATTCATAAATAAAATACGGTAACTTACCATTTTTGTTGATATAAATATATAACATTTTTCTATCCATTTATAAAAAAGGAAAGATAAGGTCAATATACATTAAATAAATATATAGCATTTTCTATTCATTTATAAAAAAGGAAAGATAATGTCAATACACATTAAATGGGATGGAGTGGGCATTGTAAATAGGATATTTTGTTAGTGGATGCGCGACTAATTTGCGTGGAAGAAGACAAGCACTGAAATAAATTTGCGTGTAAGTGAAGAAAACCTATAGTCTTCCCCGTGCGTATGTTTCTGTCTCCATTAAACACAGCGACGCACTGTGACCCGCTACCCACTCTCCACATAGTGTCGCGTTGGTAGCTGTGGCAATCAAGTCTTCCACAATGTCAATTTCCATTTTATTGATTTAATAGTTGCAGGAATGTTTCCATTTCAGTAATTTAAAAGTTGCAGGAATGTTTCCCTTTCATTGATTTATTGGTTGCGTAAATACATGTATGTTTGTTATGCACATTATTTTCATTTTTTGAGCAATTGTAATTTACATTTATTTTAATGGGTAATTATTAAGTTTTAAGAAATCAATTTTTTTTTTATGTATATTATTTTTTTTAATATAAAATTTGAAAAAATAGTAGACATAAATATTTTTTATTTCTTTATAATATTTGATAAATTAGTAGTAAGATAGATTTATAATAATTTTTTTATAATTATATGTTATTTTTCATTATTGTAATTGTATTATTGTAACTGTATTAGTGAATATTTTATTATTATTATTATTATTTTATATCAAAAATTAAATAAATTACATGTAATTTTTTTAAGTAATTAAATTATTTTATTTTTAACTGTTTTTTCTTTTTGACTATTAAAATATTTTACTAAGCTCATTATTAAAAAATTATATATATATGTTTAGTTTAATAAATGAAATGACCATTTTTAAGACATTTTTTCTGGTTATTTTTAACTAAAATTCTAAAGAGATTTTTAAAAACTTGAATTTAAGTTGTTTAATCTGTAAAATTCAAGTAGCCTATGGGTTTTTTCAGGGTACTAAATCTATTTATGTATTCAAAAATGTATTTTGAATAACAAAAAATCACACTCTTACTTGAAATTATATCCTCCATAATTTTTTTTATCTCATATATATATAATTTATTTAAATTATATTTTAATATTTAAGAAATAGAATTTTTTATTTTGTTTTAATTATTTAATAAAATAAATATTTGAATATTTTATTTATTAAATTGAAAAACGAAAATAATAAATATTTTACAAATATCTTATAATAGAAATAATGATATTAACAACTAACTAAATTACATAATAATAATATAATTATTAATATTTTATAAAAAATTTAACTAAATCTATCTAAATTTATATAATCATTTTTATTTTTATTATATTCATTATTATTATCTTTATTATTATAAAAAAAAAAGATATAAACTCCCCGCTGAACCTTAATGAAATCACACATCGCCATCGTACTAAACTGTAACCTTTAAGTTTTCTTTTCAGCATGGGCTCGCTGTCCCTATTTTCTTGTACGTGATTAGCTTCGGTCTGTCTTAATTCGCAATTTGAGAAGCCTGACTTCCCTCGGGTCTTAATCGGAGCGTTGAGATGGTTGACAGTTGTATTCAATACAAGCGCTACTTGGTTAAACGGGATAATGAACGTTGATTTAGGTGTTCTCATTAAATGTGTGAAATTTCTAACACTTAAATAATAATTGTTCCTAGTGGGGATTGTTAATTTTTTTGATAATAATTTTTTCAATCAAGTCTTTATCATATGGGTGAGCATGTTTAAAGATAGACCCTAGTGTAATCTTATTTTGTAATTTTCTTTTTAAGATTCATAGAATAATATTGTAAGAATAGAGAATTAAAATTAAAGTATTTTTATGAGAAGTTATTTAAAATTACAATTTAAAATTAAGCAATTTTTGCGATAAAACTTCCAAATAGGAAAAAGAATGGATAGAAATGTCACAGAAAAGCACAAGAGAAGTGAGAAGAATCTCAAATTAATATTCAAACTTGGTTGTGTGCTATAAAAAGTGTGGTTAACTAGATTCGATTGAAATGTCATAAAAAAGACACCACAAAAGTGAGAAGAATCTCAATGGAATATTCAAACTTGGTTGCATGCCATAAAAATGGACACAAGAAAAGTTAGAAGAATCTCAAGGGAATATTCCAACTTGGTTGTTGGATATCAAAGCATCTTCTCACATGGTTTTTCATAAAAGTTGGTTGGTCAAATATGAAAAGTGTGTTGGTGAGAAAGAAATATTCTCTTAAGTGACAAATTTAGATATATGATCCATACATGCGAAAACATCTAGGTGAGGCTCAAAGATGAAAGGACCAAGAAATTATTTTATGTGAAGCATGTGTTAAGTTTGGCACGAAATTCTCTCTTCACAAGCTGAATTTTAGATGTGGGAATGGAGGTGATATTCAACATGGATGCATGCATGTTGGCTCATGGAGCATTGATATTGACTAAGCTTGTGAGGTTTGATGCCCTTTGCAAACTTGATGTAGTTACACTCGTTATAGATAGTGAATTAACATCAAAGTGTATCAATGTCTTAAGGAAGGAGGATCAAGGGTGTGATCCATAGATCACAAGGTACTCATGACCTTCTCCAATTTAGAAATTAAAGTTGAAAAGGAAGTGAGATTTTTCATCTATATTCTTAGAAGCCAAGAAGTATTTAGCTTGGTGCATTTAAATGTATGTAGGCCACTTAGTGGAGACTTTCCATGAGTGGGAAAGAAAAAGAGTGTTGGTCAAATACAAATACCAAAATTTTCCATAAGTGAAGTACTACACCTAAATAATATAATTTTGTTACTAGAGAATGAAGTGGAACCATGAAAGAGAAGGTGAAAAGAGTGACAACAAATAGAATATTTGACAAAGGATTATGCGCAACAAAGGTCGATATTGTTATTGAGTCACCCATTGTTGTCCTACTGATGCTACTCCATTTGACATTAGAATCCATTGTTAATCAATAGTTGTCACACATAAAGAAGAGTGTAGTTGTGAGGTACATGTGCATATGCTTGAAGAGAAAGTTGGCTATCCAAAAACCATAGAATTTCCTATGTATGCAATTTGTGTGAGATTGTAACCAAGTTCTTATCTTTGGAGAATCTTAATCAATAAATGTTAATCAACCCAATGATGTTCTTAGAAGAAAAGTGGAAGATGTTTTGTAAACGAAGTAATTGCTTTGGAAAAGTTTCTAAAAATACACTATATAATGGTGGAGTTTAGTGACATAATGTTACTCAAATTTTATACTTCCAATAGCACTGTAAATTAAGGATGGAAGGAAAATATCTTGATGTGGGGGAAACATGGGGATTTAATCCTTTCCTAGAGCGATTTCCACATGAGAGATTGATGGCACTTGTGGCAATCATTTTCCCAACAATGTTTGTTAATTTTGATTTAATTGATGTGTTTTATTAGCTATGCACAGTGTGTAGTTGTACTTTATGAAGTGAGTCTAATTGTACAAAGAAATTGTATTCTTTGAAAAAATTTAGACACATTTTTAATTGTAAACATAAAGAAACATTTAGTCTATTGGATATTTATGAGGCACATTGAAATCATAAACAACAACAACCACCCATATTTTATTTGAATTCTAATTAATTATAAACATTTGATTAAGAAAATGTGTAACTTTTTATGACAACTAAAATCTCATTATTAAATTAAATATTAACCAACTTGATGAATTTTACCCTAAAAACTATGTTGGTAAGAAATTTTTTGAAGAGAATTTTATGGAGATTTCCCTTTAATAATATAATTCACTTGCTTTTGAGTATTTTCATTGATGAAAATGATTTAGATAATCACTCATTGTTGGGTGTGTATTATATTTTTTTCATATATCCATCGTGAACAAAGAGGGTTTGAGAACCCCCTTATGTGGGGTTCAGGGTAACGACCCGAACGATTTTTTTGGGGTCGTTTTTCCCAAGGTTTTCGCAATGATTTTTTCCATGGTTTTCACAATGATTTTTGCCATCAGGGTTTTTCCCATGGTTTTGTAGATTCAGTCAAAGGAACTATCATTATGTTATATTCCAGGTTTAATAGATTGGGGGCTAATGAATTCTTCAACATGTATATAATGTATTGTAACATTGAAAGGAATATAATAAAAAATCAACCCAGATGCGGGTGAATTTCCAAAACATTAATGCTGAGGAGATGGATTGACGGCGCTCGGCCCAGCCAACTGGTGGCCAGCGCACCATCCCAGGCTCAGTCATGGCACCTGCAGACTCACCTCAGGCGAGAGCAGGCCAGCCTGCAGAAAATCTTTAATGCTCGCTCTGGCCGAGAAATGAAGGAAGATCAATTTAATATGGCGCCCATCAACCCATTTGCTTGCCCTCCGTCCTTCAGCATTTGCCCGCTCCAAGCAGGAATTCCCTACAAAAGAACTGTTACAGGAAAACGTTGTTGCCTACTCTGTTGTCTTGCCTTTGGCAATGGGTTCCATTTTTCCCATTCCAAGCACTGCCCTTTGAACCCTACCCAGGAGCCCTCTGCGTATTCTCTGTTTTCCTTCCAAGCCCCCAATTCTCCTGAGCTTCTCATCCACCGCAGCATGATGGTTCGTCACCACATGCGGAGTCGCAAAGGAGGTGACCAAGGAGGTAGCACCCGCTCTCAGGCTGCGCACAATGAAGCTCCGCCTCCACCACCTATTTCTCCACCTCCTTCTCAGGCTAGCTCTCTCCCTCCCAGTCTGCCCAACCGTCACTATCCTCACTCTGCCTTCCATTCGAATCATTTCAGGTTTCATAGCAACCTGAACCGACCCATTATTACAGCTAATATTACTATCATCCTCTCTAAAGAAGAAGACCAACACAGTGCTCCTGCGCTTATCTCTGCAAAGCAACCTCAGAACATTCGCAGAATGGAAGTTTGTTTGGGCTCTGAGCAGCCTCCATCGGATGAAGGCAGGGCAGCCAGGTGTGGCGATTAGAATGTTGAAGGTGATACTGCAGGCGACACTCGGCACCCAGGTGGCAGTGCTCATGGAGCCACAACTTCATTGGCTTTTGCTAGCAGCTCAAGCGGCACTCCTCCGGCTATGGAAATTCCAGGTGGAAACGCTCATGGTGCCACTATTCCGCTGGCCATTGCTGGCAGCTCGAGCGGCATCCCTCAGGCGACGGGTCTTCCAGCTGGCAGAGCGGACAACGACGTGGCGAAGGAAGGCGAGATTTGGTATGGGAATGCATGTCCAGTTGTCGAGGAGGCTCCTAACCAAGATTTCCCAATGTAACGCCACATGGCCTCCAAAGAGCCACCTTAGAGTTTTGCTGCTGACTGGTCAGGTCTTGTTGTTTGTGGTTTTGTTTCTAGTTCTATGGTTACGATTTTCTGTCTTGTTTCTCAACTGTTTCTGATGGTGAAATCTCAAGACTTCAATATGATTTTGTCGTTGTTCTCCCAGTCATTAGCTTGGTTTTTTGTAAATCTAAACTGGTTTCCCCAAATATGGGGCAGTTATGATTCCCAGAAGGAACTCAGTTGTTCTCGGCTGAGGCTACAGCCTCATTGTAAATTTATTTTTCCTTCCTTTTAATAGAATTAGCTTTTACAGAGAAAAACTATAATAAAAAATCAATCTGGTTTTCATTGTTTGGATTCTAGGAGAAAGGTCTTTGTGTAGATTTTTCTATTGTTGTGATTTTATAATTTTTGTTTTTTGGGAATTCGTTTGCAAGTGTTATGCATATAGGGTTAAAACTTCCACTCACAATGACAATTTTAAATTTTTATGCGGCCTTATATTGGTAAAAGTGATTTGGATAATTATTCATAATTATAGATTTTGATTTATTTTTTTCTAGGTAAAAATTAAATCTTTTATGATAGTATGAATTTTTTAAATGATTTTTGGGGTCCAAAATTTCTCAAACAAATTCATAAGTACATAACTCACTTCATGGTTTATAATGCACATTTGGTATTGCAATTATTATTTACTATTGGAATGTTATGGTTTTTACAAGTTTATCATTCTAATTTGGCTGACCATTGGCCGACGTCCATGACTTAAAGGTTGGACCTTTCACCATACTATCATTGTGTATGATCATACTCTTGAGCTTTAAATTTTGTGTCAAGGTCCATGTGACCATTTCACATGATCGCGTCCTTAAAGGTCCATAGTCATTTGGGTGATGATGTCAGCATGATGTCATCACGCTATGTGGTAGCCCATGAGGGGTGTCATGTGTCATCCACATTTAGAATTTTTACCAATTAGAACTTGCTACAATTTCCTCCATGTGGTAGCCTCTAGTGGTGCCATGTTACTTGTAATGATGTCATCAGATGATGCCTTATGTTGATTGTACTAACAACATCATCTCATCTTGCCATGATGCACCATGTGTCAATGTATGACTAGTCAAGGATGGCAGGGCTAACTGCACATGTGTCCATGTGTCATAATTCTATTGGGTGAGAGTGATGCGTTAAATTTCGTGCAACTCCTGACATCATCTATCATCCAAATTTTCATTCAATTTCTAGATTTGTTTTATTAGTGGAAAGATGCATGCTATTTAATTAATTAAACATTGTGCAAGTTCTATTGAGATATGTCCTTGACCTAATCAATGAACCATGAATGCACCCAAAAGGTGTACACTCTTTAACACAAAAAATGTGGGTATTTTCCCGATAGTATTGTACCCTCAATTAATACTAAATTTTCAAACAACCATAACTTCTCATTCGGAGGAGTTTTTTATAGTAGGATATATTGTTAAAAAGGCATCGATGAAACCTACAAAACCACATTGGTTATATCATTATGACAACATAATTACATCAAAACTCAGATAACTTCAAATACCATTAATTGCACTTGATGAGATCATGTAAGAGACATAGTTTCAATATTGATTCATAGAGGGTACTGCTGATACGAATAATATTGTTACTATCTCGGAAAAACCTTTGGCATCAATGACATCTTGTTGTCATCAATGATAAAACGATGTGTAGCAATTTTCCCCTTTTCCATTTATGACAACACCATTACACATTGATGGTCATTGATGTCAACAAATAAAAAACTCCCCCTATGGAAATGCCTTCCTTAGTCAATGTCAACATTTGTATCAATGTCTGCAATCTCTCCCATTTTGACATCAAAGGAAAGGGGTCACGAAAGCCTATGAAAATTGCCATGCTTATGGGTGAATTTAATCCTGCATTTTCTACTTATTTGTCAAAACTCCATAACCTATTACTATATGATCCTATGGACTTGACTGAACCATGCTACCTTGCTGCTAACATGTTTCCATTTTTGATAGAGTCTCCCCCTAAGACATTCTTCCAATGATGCTTATAAATGTTCATATAGTTTTAAAGTTTCTCCTTGAGACCATGATTCCTTCATTGATAAGTGCTTGTCATATCTACATTCTTTAGCTGTGTTTGAACTTTCCTGTGGATGTGATGAGAAGTATACTTTTAAAACATGCCTTCTCACTTCTCATCAAGTCATACTAACCAAATCCTTTCCCTGTTGCTTGTTCATATGTTATCCTCAAAGTGCTCATTCTACCTATAGATAATTGCTTCTTCAAGTTTTGATTCAATAGATCATAGTCTTGAAGAAGCCTTCACCAAGGTATTGGATTTGAGGAATTAGGTATAATCGAGGTCATTTTTCACCTATTCTCCATATTCTTGCGTCGATAGGAAGCCCCTCTTTGTTTTACCATCGTGAGTTGAGTTTACAATCTTCGGTTATATGACCTTCGTCATGACATCTATAACATTCATCAATTGACTTCAATATTTTAAAAAATGGCTAATATAATCTCCTGATTTGATCCACATACCTCCATCTAAGTACATGATCATATCCTCTATATCTCATAACATCATATGTCTTGTAATCCTATGCTTTATGGTAAAAATTTGTGCATGAGAAACAAAATCCAAAACACTTATTTTGATACCTAGATGTGGAAGGAGATATTGACCTTCCGAAGTTATTCCTTGGAGTATACATGTTCCTTTGTTAAATTTCAACACATGCTTCATTAATGCTTGTGGATGCTTTGTGAAGATCTATATTCATTTTATTTTCAACACCTGCTTTATTTATGCTTGTGGATAATTTCTCTTCATTTTGATTTCTTGTATTCTTATCCTTTCTGGAATTGTCTTGAGATTCATTTAAATGAACACTCTTGGCCTGGTGCATCACTTGCTTTGGATCTTCAAAATAGTTGTTGCTATATGCTATGAATGTTTGCTCAAGCTTATTGGGTTGATCTTCATTTTATGAGCTTGGGGGACCATTGGGTGCCTCATAATTTCCTTGATAACTGAGACCTATCTTAATGAGAGGAGGCCTCTACATGCTGAGAATGTGATATATGGATTCAGTCCATTTTTTAAACATTGATTTGAGATACTAAAATTATTCTCTCAAGATGAAAACCTCCTCCTCTATTCTATTGCAAATTTTATCCTTTTCATCTAGTTATTTGGTCAGAAACTTCTTTACCCTTTTTTCTTCTTCAAGTTCTACTTTGAGAGAAAGAATGGTGTCATCATTTAGGTTTTTGTCTTGAAATTGCTGCACCAGCTAACCTTCCTTCTTTATGAGGATCTTTATTTATTTTAGTGCACTTCTGAGTTATCCCTCATAGTCTAATTTTGTGTCAGGTTCTTCAACCTCACCAACAAATAATATTTCACCCCTTTCTTCATCGCTCACACTTTTATTTATTTCATTGTCACTTTTTTATTTTGAGTAGAAATTCATTTTCTTACTGGTTTTCTTCTTCTTTTGATGCTTAAATTTGAATCTTGACTCTTCATCATTATCATTCATATTAGCATAAGGAAAATTAGATGCATAATGACCTATCCTTCCACATTGAAAGAATTTGAAAGGAAGCTTACCTTTGAACTTATTGGTTCCTCTTTTCAACTTTTATTAAAGATTTGTAATGGAGTTAATGGCATTGTCTATTTGAAGAAAATAAGAGGAAATATTATCTCTTTCATTTTTCCACAACAACTTTTCTCTGTTTTTTATTCATCAAGTATATGTGTGTTTGTGTGTGTGTGTGTCTATATATGTGTGTGTGCGTGTGTGTGTGTGTGTGTGTTTTGTTTCCAAAGGGAACAAAACCTGTAATTTTATTAATCTTGAAACAAGAAACAAAATTACATTTTGCATGTGCTGAAAGCATTATGAAAAATAAGCCTGATGACTTATGATCTAAAAAGAAGAAAACTAAAAAGAAATTGCAAATGAAAAAACAAAGTTAAGTGAAATAATAATCACTTAACTTCTCTTTCTTGTCTATCTTTTTCTGAACTTTTTTCCATTCCCTTCAGTTTGGAACAATAGGAACTATTACCATTTCACTTCATGTTGTCATTGGAGAGTGTTCTTTATTTGATTCTAAACTCTTATAAACATGTGCCCTCTTTGTACCCCCATTCCCACTTTCTAGAAGTGCCTCATTTTTCTCCATTTATGATACCTAATTCTCTTGCACTTCGATGTCATTTTACGAGTGGGATATGCTTCCATTTGGTCCCCATAGCTTCTTCTTCTTCATTTGAGAAGTGAAGGTTCAAGGGTTTCCATCCTTTTGGTTTGTGGGTCTGCCCCTTGTTCTATTTTGGTATCTTTTTTTCCTATGGAAATGTGTTCTACAAGTGTCATGTTTGGTACCAAGTTTGACGTCTAAATGAATATTGTGTTCTAATAATCTAATACTTGGGTCCACTAAATTTTCTTGTGTTTTAGATGAATGTGATCATGTAGAAACTTGTTGAGGTCTATCTCAACACAAATTTTGGCAAAGGTAAAATGTCCTTTCTCTATTCTTTCAAGGTCCATCTTTTTTAAGTTTCCCAAGGTGTTTTCAATTTCCTCTAGTAGCTTGTGGTGGCAAAAAGGGAGGGGGAGATTTGGAAGCCTCACCCAAATCAGCAATGATGAGACTGCCATTTTTGTGGATAAAAATATGGGAACCAAGGGGTGATGAAGATACCTTCTCTTCCCCAAAACCATGGCCCCTCATTCAATACTTTCTCCAATTCTTCTTGAGTATCAAATTGGATAGTTAAAAAACCTTTGGAACATAAATAGATATCATAGTTGGGGGTCTAGGATGTAAATACCCACTAATTTAAAGCATCATTTTGAGGCCAGAAACCATTGAAACAATGTATAACGTCCTTGGATTGGAGAGCAGAGAAAAGGTAGTTTGCCTCTCAAAGATTGACCTCCATTGCAGGCACTTTTTCATTTTTTCTACAATGTAGGGTCTTAAAATGTGCTAAGATTGATCCACAAGTTTAGAAGCCTTTCCTTGCACTGCATCCTTATAGGAGGTATATTCTCTAGATATTATGGGACACAAAAATCCTCCTTTCAGCCTCAAGTTCATGATTATGGTAGAGTTTCTTGTGATGCTACATTCCATTATCTGGGAAGAATCTTAAACCATCTTCCCTTCAAGGAAAAAGCATTGAGAATTTGTAGGGATGTCGATCCTATCCTTGATGCATTGTTTCAGGTGTTGGATAGAGTTTGAACCCCCAATCCAAAAGAGAGAGGACATTCCATTGATGATTTTAATGAAGATATGGAATCTACCCTGGTCTAGCTCTTTCTGAGGTCCATTTAGCATAGGACTATTAGATCTAGTGGGGTCTTCTTGTAAAAATGAATGACCCTTATGTGTAGGCATTCACTCCACCATACATTACAAATCCATCAAGGCCAAAATATTGAAAGAGCCTTTGAATGAAGGGAAAGGGTGTTCGAAAATCAACCCTGAAGGGCTTTGTCGTCACATCCACCCTGAAATAGAGCTTTGTTCTATGGCTTCAATCTCATATCGAGCCTAGTTATGGTTGGTTTTTGTTGGGATAAGAATTCACTTTCCCTCGAAACCCATGGAAATAATGCATCAAGAAGACATAACCAAGGTCACCCAATAGTCATCGTCGTATGGAAGGGGAGGCTCTGTGTCTCTATTCCAGAGCACACCTTTGATACGTGGCTTGAAATTATGACCAATGGTGGTACATGGTGAAAATTCGCTAAAGGAAGAAACCCTAAAGCACCACATGAGTTCCATCATTCCGTTTGGTACTCTTCACAAGCTACATAATACTACTATTTCAGTCTATATTTGACTTTTGAATCTCACATTGTTTGGAGTGGAATATGAAATCAAAAACTTGATCGCATATATGATTGACACTAAAAAATTATGCTATAATCCTTCTATCTACAAGACATCTTGAGCTTTGGTTCTTCCATTATCACTGGTAGCAATGCATTTTCCAATTATTCTAGTAGATGTATTGTTTCCAAAATTTACTTTACCTCCATCCATATCCTTGATGTCGATAAACTTGCTTTGATCACTTAACATGTGTCTTGACCACTATCGACATACCACTTATCCTTTTGTTTCTTAGCATATAATATGAGAACACAATTTTTCTTATATCTCTTTCCATAGCTTAGGTGGAAATTTTTCTTCTTCTTTAGTGACTTTACAATGCGTGGACTTGTGTTTACAATAATGGCATGGAGAATTGTTATGTTTAATTTCTTTATGACCAAATGTATGACATAGAAATAAATAACCATAAAAGGATGTCTGATATGCGGGGTATTTCCTTTCACTGCTTATTTTGGTTTGAAAATCTTCTTAAATTTCCTGAGCTAACTACCTTATTCCTTCAGATGGAAAATTGAGTCATTTTTTTAACTTCTTTTCTTTTTCTTTCAGTTGCTTCTTAACTTCATCAAGTTGATTTTTCAATTTTCACATTTTCGTTTAAACTCCTCCAAATCAAGTTCCAATATCATAATAGAGTTTGCACATAAATCCATGTTGTTATGATTCCTTGGATCCACCTTCTAGTAGTTAATTGTTCTTGAAGATAACATATTTTATTACATTTATTGGCCCAAAGGTCACAATGAGAGTGGGGGATGAATCAATGTGAAAACAATTTTACCATTTCATAACTATTCATAATAAAACAATCATGTAGAAATGAATTAAAACCATAAGAATCATATCGTCAGATAGAAAAGTGCATCATAAAGTTATCATCACATCAAGAATACATCAAAAAGCCATCAAATCATAAAGATATGCAAGATTTTACGTAGAAATCCATACAAGAGAAAACTACAAATCATCCTTCTTCATATGCTTCAATTCCTTACATATATTTTCAAGCTTCAGCTTGCAGGAAGCAACCACCTACAATATATGCAAGCTACCACTTGTAGTAGGATACAACCTTATTAAGGAACCAACCTCAAGATTATGCAAACAATTTCTCATTGTAGGCTACAACCTAATTGAGGCACTAATCTCAATGATGAGCGGGATCCAACCTACTCTAGGCTCTAACCATATTGAGGCTCCATATTTAGTGGAGGCACCCACCTCCTTCTTCAACTCCTTATGGACTTTTATTTCATATGATTTTCAAATTGTGTCTATTGTGATCATTGATAGTTGTTAATCATTGAATCACAAGTAAAATCAAAATCTGCAAACAAAAATGCAATCATTGTTGTTGTACTTTATATCATGATCTGCAATCACTATTATTACACACTCTGTCACAATCAGTAACCAATGTCACCATCTACAAACATTGTCACTTCTTGCACATACTATAATTCCCTACAAAAAATTGTCACTGTAATCACTACCACAAACTATTATATCGAACACTGTCACTAGTTTTCATGTTATTTTCCATGCTCTACTTCAACTAATTCATTAGTTTGGTCACTCAAACTCCTTCTTGGAACCTATTTTCACCATATATCCAAAACCACTACAACGTACTCGTAAACCATAAAAATGATGTAAAAGAGGTTATGGTTGTCAAATATACATTAGTAAGTATTTCCATGCCTTCAAGAGCATCCACCTCTGATCCCTAATCTAATATCTTCTGCTGGAATCTAATTTGGACAAATAATGAGCCCCAAAGCCCATAAAAACAATATCAAACTACATAATAAATTAATGGTTCTACAGAATGCCCCTTTTCGGGTGCTCTTCTAAAAAATTCTCAAACTCTAGCATGAGTGCTACAAAATTTACACCATAGGTCTACGAAATGTTCAACAAAATGAAATATATGACGTTTTAGAAAAATATTTGACCTGACAACCACCTAGGCTTGAACCTAGGTCTTGGTGGGCACAACTAAAACTCCAAGCCAAAATGCGCTACATCATGGTCCTTACTTAATCATCTCCTCAAATCATAATATATGTATGTTTCAATTCAATGATGGGGGTGGTACAAGCCACATGTTAGTGTGCATGATGAGCCCCAAAAATGGGTAACTTATTGGGCTCATTTTGCCTACTGTTCTTCATCAATCCACCTTTTTTCATAGATTATGCATGTTTTTTTAGTATGTTTATGTTATTTGAATGAATAAGGGTGGTTACTTTACCAAGGAGGCTAATACGTGGTTATTTCAGGGTTTTTGGACAAATTTTGGAGCAAAGCCAAGCAATTATGAGCCAAAGGACAGCCAAGCATGAGGAAGCAAGGGTGAGGATTCGTAGGGAGGTTGTCTCTTGCATTAAATGACCCTTCCTCGAAATCTCCACCCTCAACTTGGAGCTCAGCAGGCCACCAAAACGAATCCTAAAGGCAACCGAGCAGCTTTGTGAAGAGTGACTGTTCACTGGCAGTTTGAACAACCTAGTCGCTTGAGTTAAGGAGGGTTGCTAGGACCCTCGTAGTGTATAAATAGGAAGGCCTCAGCCTTTGTAGTTTACTTTTGGAACTGTTGGGTTTTGCACTATAGTGCTATCATTATCTCAGCTCGTTTTTGTAGCTACTGCTGTATAACTTTCTTGTGACATGATTATTTTTGAGGAATGAAGAGCAGTTTTACTTGGCATCAGTTCTGAGTTTTCTTTAGGAGCCTGTAGCTCTTGGGGTTGGGCCCAACCCAAGTGCCAAGGCTTCCTTTATGTATTGTTATTTGTTCTTTATGTCTTTGCAAAATAATTTTTGTTAAGTAGATTAAAATCTTGCTGATTACCTAGGTCATTGTTGATGATTAGAAAGGCTTTTGATGTTCAGATTGAGTTGATAGGTTATTAACAGGGAAGAGCTTCAGAAAAAGGCCATCAAGCACCTCTGATTTCACCTCTCCCTCAGTGGGATCAGGAGCTGGGATCAAGGCGACCTTGCTACCAACAAAAACACTATCTTTGCTTTGCCATGAAATCATTAGTGTTCGATTTTTATTTGTAGAAGTTGGTTACATGTTTAGATTCTTGATTGCTTCGTTGCATAGTTAGTATACATGGTTTCATTGCAAATAAACTTCTGTTCATTCTCTTTACTGTTAGCTAGATCAGATTAGGTTAACATAACTAGGTCTCTGATTTTCCAAGTCTTCGTTGGTTCAGTTGGAGAAACAACTTGCAGAGCACCTGTACCACTTCTCTATCTGCCCATACTCCATCAATCCCATCTGCTCCATCCCCTAACGTGGATTCTTGCCTCACGTTTTCCATTTGCTCACATAACCCTAATTTTTGTGCAACATTGCTTCACTCCTCCTTGAACAAATCCAGCCATCTTCATCTCTCCTCAGCTCCATCCACCAAGTCCTGGACCTCCTCACACCCTTATCCTACCTCCATACTCATTTCTCTACCTTTCTCCCTCCATCCACCCTCCAAAATCCCATTTCTGAACATCCTATAGAAAATACAGAACATCCTGTAGAACCCCTGCAGACTTCTTGTAGAAGCTCACAAACGCGGTTTCTTGATAGCCAAACTTTGTGAAACTCTCTGGAAGGGTGTTAGGGACCCCTTAGGCCCTCTTTGAACCTTCCCAACCATCTGCAAGAATTTCCTCTCGCCAATCCACCTCTACACAGTCAAAACAGTCAAAGCACATGCATGATAATTCTGACAACTTATTCAAAAATACAAAAAGATGTTTTCTTTTCAGATGTTACTGTAGAAGTAGCTTAAATACATGCATTTTACCTTCCTAGAAGTCAATGGCATCTCTTTTAGTAGCTTGCATCCTCTTTCTTGCATCAGTAGGGCTAGCTGGTAAAATTAGGGTTTTCTAGGGTTTGCGTTTCCTTTCAGCTTTCCAGTTTCTTTTTGCAAGCAGATTAGCCTTCTTTGAGTTAGCTTTCGTCCATCAGTTAAAAAGCTTCTTCTAAGAGCTCATAGAAGTTGGCTTAAGCTCCTAGCAAACTTGTGCCAGCTAACCAAATGACAACCGCGGCAAGAGCTAGTACTTGTGCATACAGCACCGTCGCTTCCAAGTTTATTATGAACTACCGGGTTGATAAGAGTAAAGAAGGGAGTCCTAGGAGTTGCAACATTATTGTTGCAATAGTGGAGCCCACCATATTTTTGGCACTGTTGCCGGGGAAGCGTCAGAGTATTTTTGATTGTTGCTTTTCTTCTATTTTTTTTCTACTCCAACCTTCTACTAAGTAGTTTATTTCAGTTCCATTCAGCAATTTCATTTCTGCAAAAGTGAATTAGACATTTCCTGCTTTCATAGATTAGCCTTTCAATTCCGCAATTTCAATTCTGCAAGCATATAATAGAATTTCAATTCTGCAAGCGTAGGATAGAATTTCAATTCTGCAAGCGTAGAATAGCATTTCATTCCTGTGATTTGATTTCAGCAAAATAGATTATTCCTTTCCTGCTTTCATTTCAATTCCGCATTTTCATTTCCGCAAGATAGATTTTAGTTAGTTGCAATTCCATCTGTTTCAGTTTTGCAGGTACAAGCAGAAAAAAGAAAAAGCGACCAAAAATCTTTTCATGCCTCGTAGAAACAGATATAATACCGGAAAATTCCTACCCAACACCCCCACTACTTCACTGAGTCACCCTTCTCTCTTCTTTGGTGGCAGTAATCCAGAAGAACCTATAGGTGAACCTCCTGAGATATACAAAGATCCTATAACAGAAGAAGAGCAAGAAAACACTCCTTTTGAGACCATGGCTGAAAACAGAAATGGTAGAGAAGATGATGAGAGAATAGAATGTACCTTCCCCATCTGAGAGACCAACGGGGACATGAAAATGAAAAACATAAGTCCCTCAGCCTTACGTCATTTCCATGGATTGACCACTGTTGACCCTGATACCTTCCTGTTTGAGTTTTCTGTCCTTTGTCGAACTTATGACTATGCAGAAGACGAGCAAACGTTGAAACTCTTTCCCTCTACCCTCAAGGATGCAGCTTTACGTTGGTTCATGGGGTTACCTGGAAACAGTATCACCACTTGGGCTCAGATGCAGAAAACCTTTAACAACAAATACCGGGACTATTGTAGGTCAAAGGAAACAAAGGGAGAAATCTTTCGGATGACTATGGGAAATGATGAGTCTTTAGAAGACTACGAGGAAAGGTTCCAACTTAGCTATAAACGGGCCAGGTGCACACTTGACCCTGAATCTCTAAAGTTGGTTATACTCCGAGGAGTCCCTGAAGACCTTCTAGAAACCCTTCACATGCTAGCTGGAGGAGACACCTACCAACTACCTTATGAGGACATAAAGACTATGTTTAGAAACCACTCTAGGGCAGCCCAGAAAAGAGGTAGGGAGAATCCACTTTCAGCTAGTACCACCTTCTCCAAGCATGAGTTTGCTAATCAGATGGAAGACCTCAAAAGTGAGATGAGACAGACCATTGCCATGCAACTTGATACTTTCTGAATCCAACAAAAGAAAGAGGAAGCTGAGAGGGCTTTGGCCATTTTTTGTCCTAGATGTACGAGGAAGCACCCTAAGAACGAGTGTCCATTGCACTCAGTAGAGGTATGTTTCGTTTGTGAGGAAAACCACCCCACAAACCAATGCCCAACCTTGCCCGGATTTAAAGCCATGTACCAAGGGACTGAGGCAACCACTGAACCTCTCTACTTCCTCAACCAAAGGAGGCCGCATGGGCCCAAACCTTACCAACAGGGGATGCAAGGGACATCCCAAGCTTATTATAGCCCCAACCAATCTCCTTACATACCTTCTTAGGGTCCCCCTGCTCATCCTTCCTAGTCTGCACCTCCTCCGTGGTCTTATCCATCTCAATACCATACTCAACCCACTGCTCATTTGTTTCACTCACATGTCCAGCCACAACCTCAGTGGAATGCACCTCAACCGGGGTGGAGGTCCCAATACAACTCTCCTCCCGCCATTTTGCCTCCACCACCAGCTCAGCCACAACCATTACCTCCTGCTCCTCCAAGACAACCCCAGATGCCTGCTCAACCAAACCCGAACCCCAACAACCGACAGGCCCAACAGGTATACACTGGGGAGACAACATGCCCTACCTATGCTGTGGAGATCCAAGAGATCAACCTGCGATCTGGGAAGACCCTTCCAGATCGCAAACCTCCTCCCCCGGAGGACGAGGAAGAGAAACAAGAAAGTGAACCCAAAGCCATTCCACCCTTTCTTAAGAGACTAACAGTAACCACGCAACCGAACCTAGAGGAGACTGAACTTTTGGGAGAACTTAAATAGTTGTGTGTGAAAATACCACTTCTCCAGGGCATAAAAGATGTACTAATATACAACAAATTGATTAAGGAGAAGTGTTTCAAGCACCCAGGAAAGCGAAAGAGAGATGCCTCGACTATCAATGTCATAGGACAACTGTCCGATCTAATGTTGGGGCAAGTAATCTATCCAAAGTATTTGGACCCTGGGAGTCCTGTAGTTGATGTCCACATCAATGGCACTATAATCCCCCATACCTTGATTGATCTAGGGGCTGCCATTAATGTGATGACTAGGGACACCATGCTTAAACTCAACCTTCAGAGTTCCTTAAGGAAGACCTCGACAGTCCTGCAGTTAGCAGATCGCTCCACCGTGACTCCCGAAGGGATTGTGGAAGATGTCTTGGTCTCTGTTGACTCTTGGGAGTACCCTGCGGACTTCTTGGTCCTTCAGCCAAAGGCAAAGCTCACTGGATACCCCCTCATTTTGGGAAGGCCTTGGTTAGCCACTGCAAATGCTTACATCAGTTGTTGAGCTAGAAGCATGACCATCAAGAATGGGCCTATGTCCAAGCAGCTAGTCCTATACCCTCCTGCCCAACCTCTGCTAGAACATGACTTACCACTCTGGTTGGAAGAGGGAGATGAGGATGAGGTCTACTCTGCACCATTGTGCATAGTAGAAACCACTAGGGGAGGCCCTCAAACCGAGGATGACTTGATTGAGAATTTGATTCAAAATCCGCCCCCCAGTGCACTGCCCTTAGAGGAGTTGGTGGAATATACCCAAGCCAGCACTTTAGTGGACCTTTGTGTGACTGATCCGACCTCTCCCAGAGTTAAGAATGTGGAATTTTGTCCCGAAATAACCTTAAAGATCAGCTCCTCCCTATCTCCCTCCCAGGAGAAGGAGCTGTGTAGCTTACTGAACAATCATCTTGATGCTTTCGCCTGGAGCTATAAGGAAATGAAAGGAGTCCACCCTTCAGTTTGTACCCATCAAATTTACATTAAAGAAGATTTTAAACCAGTCAGGCAGCCTCAGAGGAGAATGAATCCAGCCCTTAAAGACATTGTCAAAGAAGAATTGCAAAAATTGTTGGATGCAGGATTCATCTACCCCATCTCCGATAGTGAGTGGGTCTCACCTCTAGTGCTTGTGCCCAAGAAGAACAGGAAGTGGAGAATCTGTGTAGATTACCGAGAACTTAACAAAGCCACCAAGAAAGACCATTTCCCTTTGCCTTTCATAGATCAAGTGTTGGATGGACTGGCAGGGAAGAAGTTCTTCTCTTTCCTAGATGGGTTCAGCGAGTATAATCAAATCCAAATCAGCCCGGAGGACCAAGATAAAACCACCTTCACTTGTCCATGGGGTACCTTTGCCTACTGAGTCCTTCCCTTTGGGCTATGCAACGCTCCTGCCAGTTTCCAGAGAGCAGTATTGAGCATATTTTCTGAGTTGTTCCACGATTCGGTAGAAATCTATATGGATGATTTTACTCCTTATGGGTCCAACTTCCAAGAAGCATTGACTAACCTGGGAAAAGTTCTAACCAAGTGCATTGAGATGAAGCTATCCCTCAGCCCCGAAAAATGTGAATTCCTGATGACTAAAGGGACCGTGCTAGGTCATACCATTTCTCGGCAAGGATTACACATGGATCCTAACAAGATTGCTATCATCCAAAAGGTCCCACCTCCTCAAAAGGTAAGAGATGTTCGGAGTTTCCTAGGCTTAGTAGGATATTATCGAAGATTCATTAAAGATTTCAGTAAGCTAGCCTTGCCATTGTTTTGCCTCTTAGGGAAAGATGTTGAGTTTAAATGGACTGACGACTGTCAAGGGGCTCTGGATGAGTTGAAAGATAAGCTGGTGTCTGCTCCGATCTTGAGAGGTCCAAATTGGGCCCTACCTTTCCACATCCACACTGATGCCTCCAAAAAAGCCATAGGGGTAGCCTTAGGACAATTTGAGGAGAAACTTCCATATGCCACATACTTCGTCAACAAAAACCTGTCCAAGGCAGAAATGAACTATACTGTAACTGAGAAAGAGTTCCTAGCTGTAGTCCATTCCCTAAACAAGTTCAGACACTACATCACTGGTTATCAAACATTCATACACACTGATCATGCTGCGATTAGATACTTAATGAATAAGCCTGATGTAAATGCTCGTATCGTTAGATGGTTACTTTTGTTGCAGCAATTTGATTTAACTATTGTCGACAAGCCAGGTAAAGAAAATGTTGTTGCTGACTTCTTGTCTAGATTGGATTTTCCTGCAGGTGAAGAAGGGACAGTGAATGACCAGATGCCAGATGAACACCTGTTTGCTATCTCGGTACTCTCTCCATGGTTTGTTGATATAGCAAATTACTTGGTCTCAACACAGTTCCCTCCGCATCTATCCTCAAAGGAGAAGAGCAAAATTGTAAGGAAGAGTGCCCCATTCACTTGGATTGGGAGCAACCTGTTTAAACTTGGCCCAGATCAGATCTTGAGGCATTGTGTTAGGGAGGAGGAAGTCTTTGACATCCTCCTAACCTGTCATGATGGACCTTGTGGAGGCCACTTTGAAGCAAAAAGGAATGCCTTCAAAATTCTAAAGGCAGGCTACTATTGGCCTACTCTTCACTAAGATATCAAAAGATACATCAGCCAGTGTGACCGATGTCAGAGGATGGGGAAACCGACTCCAACGGATGAAATTCCTCTCCAACCACAAGTTACCTTCGAGCCATTTGAGAAGTGGGGCATGGATTTTGTGGGTCCTATCAACCCTCCTTCAAAGAAAAGGTCTTACATCATTGTGTGCACCGACTATCTGACAAAGTGGGCAGAAACAAAGGCAATCAAAGCAGCAACAGAAGAAAAGGTGGCTATGTTTTTAAGGGAAAACATCTTCTACAAGTTTGGCTACCCAAGAGAGTTAGTCACCGATCAAGGAAGCCAATTCACCTCCAACCTGATTGAATACTTGCTCACTCATCACAAGATCAAGCACAGAACTTCCACCCCATATCATCCTCAAGCAAATGGGCAGGTGGAAGTCACTAATAGAGCATTGGAAGGGATTTTGACTAAGGTGGTGAGTAGTAGCAGAAAGGATTGGGCAGATCGCCTGGTTGAGGCAACCTAGGCCTACAACACCACTTGGAAGACTACAACAGGTTTCACACCTTATGAGCTGGTCTACGTGAAGAAAGCTTTGTTGTCCATAGAGTTCGAGTACAATACATTGAGGGTGGCAGCTCAACTGGACTTAGATCTCAGCGATTCTCAATGTGAAAGATTACTGCAGCTGAATGGATTAGATGAACAGTGAATGCAGGCCCTCCTCCACTCAGAAGTATTTCAACTTCAGATGAAGATATGGCATGACCAGCACCTTAACGAAAAGCAATTCCAGCCGGGAGATTGGGCGCTGCTGTATGACTCAAGATATAAGGATTTCAAAGGGAAGCTGAGGACAAGATGGTTAGGACCATATACAGTGGAGAAATGCAATGACAATGGCTCAGTCCTCATCAGGACCATTGATGAAGAGGCCATCCCCATGCTTGTCAATGGGCATCGATTGAAAATATACAGGAAACCCCTTTCAAGGTAAGAGTTCATTGAAACTTTGGAAAAATCAGTGCTGGTAGTGGAGCAGGGCTTTGCCTCTATTCCGCCCACACCTTGATCATCAAAAAAAAAAAAAAGGGAATAAAAAGATCCCTGGGTGAAAACCTCTCTGAGGCACCCAGGGCAGATAGTGGGGGTGAAAACCTCATGGAGGCGCCCCTGCTGTCCCTCAGAAAATAAAGAAATGGAATAAAAAAGATCCTTGGGTGAAAACCTCTCTGAGGCGCCCAGGGAAGATAGTGGGGGTGAAAACCTCATGGAGGTGCCCCTGCTGTCTCTCAAAAAAAAAAAAAAAAAGAGAAAAAAAAAAGAAAGAAAAAAGAAAAAGAAATAGGTCTAATCTCTGTAAAATTATTGCAGGTTGCAGGGAATACATTGCAGATAAAGAAGGTCGCGCAAAATGAGGACAGGGGTCCGTACCAGGCTACAGGACATCCTTACAGACACTCCCTCCATAGCCACTCACTTTTCCCAGGATTTGAACACATTCGGGTCAAGATTCCACCTCCTATAGGAAGTTCTGGGCTTTCTACAGGAAGTTTTGGGGCTTTCTACAAGAAGTTCTGCATTTCTACAGGAAACATCCTGTAGAGCCTTCGGGCAGGCCAAATTTGATTTTGGAAGGGGATTTGAAGCTTGGAGTCTATTGATTAGGCCTGCAGCCACCCCTCTCTTCCATCCATCACCTGTTTCATCTCTTTCCACCGCCATTGCAACCATCTGGTTATGTATTCCTGCACGGCCATACAAAGAGCCCTATTTTCCTCAGATTGAAATTTTTTCCAAGTGACAAATCAAGCACACAAAGGCTCGCACACTCTACCTGTCAAAGCTCCATCAGGACTCTTCATCAGCGAATAAAACCCTGCTCGTTTAAGCCTGCATCCCAGGAGGAGAAGCAGCTACAGGATATCCTACAGGAATCCTGTAGCAGCTGATCCGTCTGGAGCACATACTCTGGAGTCAGTAGCAGCTGAAATCGACACAGGGGACATGTAAAAAAGCTCCGCTTGGACGTGAACACATCCTCGACAGCTGAAACTAGATAGAACCTATGCATGCAGCGTTTACAACCAGAGGATCGGGTCCCAAAGCTGTGCATACAGCATCAACCAATGAAAGAAGGAGTTCTAGCACCTGTGCACGAAGCAACAACGAGCAAAGCCGTCGTTCCAAGTCCTGAAGCCTGCAGAACATGTCCATGGCCACACAGGTAAGTGTCTAACCTTATTCGTCAAATTGCATAGACTATATTCCGAAAACTGCATGTCTGTGAAATGGTTCGGATTGAACGAATTCGGTGGCCAGTCAATTGGCCACCCACAGTCAGTCGAATGGCTTCGTGGGATCCGAACGAGCTCGGTTACGTTTGAATTTGCCAAAGAGACGTGCAACCGACACATGGGAAGTGTCCAGTTGGGGAGAATCAGCAGGATTGGCAGGGTGGCGGTGGTTAATGGCAGAGGAAAGGTAATGGCGGTCAGAGACATGCAGAGGAATAATGGCCGTGACATTGGCTAATGGATTGGCTTGGCCACCTCACCCCCCTCGCCATGAATTGCGCCGTAATTCAAAAATGCTCGGCCGTTAACCGTTGCCATTTACACTTGCAACCGTTCTTAGCGAAGTACGCGTCCTCCTCCTCCGCAGTCTGTTAGCCCGAGCTTCTCGGCCTGTTTCAAAATTCTCCCGCATCCCAGGCTCATTCAGAAGCGCCGTAACATCCTCCAGAAGCTGGAAAAGTGTTCTACAGGAAGGAGCTCTACAGGAAACACGGCATAGCCTCCCGGAGCAGAGAAACCTGGACTTTCTGCGTCAAAATTGGAGTTTCGAAGAGAGGTAGGCTCGAAAACACCCTTCCAATGCATGGTATATGTCGAAAACATGGTGAATTGAGCTGTCTTGAATTGGAGGGTTAGAGACAAGTCTGCCTGTGAGTCAAAATAGCAGCTTACTTGTGGTTGCATGAAATTTCTTCGTTGGTTTTGCGTCCAAGTTTTTCTCCATGGTTCCTGAAAAAATTCCTCCTGTAGAAAAGTTAAAGCACTGTCAGGGCTAACCTGTGTAAGAAAAATGTGAATTTTACATGGTTATATGTATGCTGGGGGGTGGAAATTGAGCTCTGCACTCTGTCTGGGGAAACCAAAGTCTTCCTTCTGTACACGGACAGTCGAGTTTTTAAAACCAGGGAACTGGTGCAAGGTTAAAACATAAACACCTGAGGGATATTGTCTTCAAGTTCAAGGGAGGAAACCATAAACAGAATTTCCCTTTCTAATCAAAGCACAAACCAAAACAGAGCACTCTCACCATGCCAGGAGGGTTTATTAGAAAGGAACCCTCGGATTCCAGAAAATTACATGAAACTCCCGAGGTGGTGAACCTCTTCACCCATGCCAATTGGATGACCTTTTGTGACAGAATTCAAGGTTATGACGATGAGGTAACAGAAGAGTTCTTAATGTCCCTACAACCTAATTCAAAGACACTGGCCACTGTGAATTTCAGAGGGTTGACCCTAAAGCTTACCCCACAACTCATTAGTTAGGTTACTGATCTGCCATTAGGGATACCCTGGAGCAAAGAGGAGAGGGCATTGGGCCAAAAAGCCAAGAAAGAATTCTTCCTACTAGAGGAACAGTTTTCAGAAGATAAGAATGGGGTCCGGAGAGCCAGCCTACATCCTTTTTGGAGCGAAGTCAGCTTTCAGATTATGAAATACATTACTCGTGAGGGGCGGTTCAGTATTGTTTACAGCTATCACTTCCGGTTGCTGAGCGAACTCAGACATGGGATAGATTTACCTCCAGAACAAAAGCTAAGCATCCCCTATTTCCTCTTACTATCATTAATTGAGTGTGGCACAAAATTGAAGGAAGGGACATCGGATCAGCTAGCCCATCATGGGCTTATCAAGCTTCTAGTGGAAGATGCCCTCCATACCTACACTGTCCCTCTCTCCTGGGAGATTTTTCGCAACATGTCCAAGGATGATGATATTCAAATTTTGGCCGAAGAACTCACTTTATCCAGCAGTGAAGAAAGGGAACACATTGAGGTAGAAGAGAAAGCTAGGGGTAAGGAAACACAGGACATACCACCACAGAAAGAACAAGAAGAGAAACGAGGGAAAGGCCAAGCTACTGAGCCCAAAACTGTGGGTGGAACAAAGGCACAAACACCAAGGGAGAGACGATTGCAGAGCAGGGCAGAGAGGACTGAAAAAGTCCAAGCAAGTGAAGACACAACCAAGACAACCACACCAAAATTAAAAGGGAAGTCACTCCCAGCCAAGCAGACCAAAACAGTTTCTATAGGAAGCCAGAAAACAGTGTCTATAGGAAGCCAGAAAATAGTTTCTACAGGAAGCTAGAAAATAGTCAACACAGGACTTTCTACAGGAAGCATGGAGACAGGGCAACAAAAGGAAAAATCACCTGAGATTTTAGCTAGGGAGGCAGCAGCTGTGCTGGCCACCCTAAGCACATCTCCAAAGCAAAAAGGGAAGCGAAAGAGGGAGCCTTCCATGTATTTTAAGGCAAGAAGGAGCATGCGGATAAAAACTGGCAGACCCCAGCCACCGTCAAAAGAGCCAATCATGATTTTAGACACCCCTGCTACATAAAAGGAGAGGTCTCCCTCAAAGGCATCCATCACCTGTGAACGGGGAAGCCCGAAGACATCCACCTGGAGAGAAAGAATGCAAATGTTGGACACAAAGGCCTCTCTATAGGATGTTGAGGCTGTTATATAGGAAACACTGGCTAGGCTAAAGGAGACTGAAGAAATGGAAGAAGAGGCAGCTAAATCACCACAGGAGGAAGAAAAGGTGGAGAAAATTGTGGAACCTAGCCCCCAGCCCAGCTTGGGCTCCTATTATAACTTCTTAGAGGCTGGAAAGATCATTCCCCAAAAATTCATAGTGCCACTTTTCCTTGCACTAGAAGAAGAGAGAGTGAGGACCCACACTTGGATGAAGATCGGTAAGTCCAAGGGTGTGGCAGATATAGGTCCCCTAGAGGAACAACTCAAAGAGGCGAGAAAGGAATTGGCTATGGTACGACATGTGGAGAGCAGCTAGTGGGCCAAGCTACAGGAAGAAAATGAGCTGCTTAAATAGCAGCTACAGCTACAGGGATAGAAGAAGGAAGACAAGCCTCACATCTTGGGAGAACAACAGCAACAGGAGGAGCCCACAACAAACAAAGAAACCCCTGATGAACAGCAGAAGAGAGATGGGTTGCAGGCTGAAATTGAGACACTAAATAGACAGCTACAGGAGAAGGAATTGCAAGCAGACCAGGAGATACAGTCTCTGAAACAACAAGTACAAGAAAAGGAGGCCCAACTGGCCTGCATGGCCAGCTAGGCGATGGAAGCTCTGCAGTGTAGGCAGCCTGCCAAATCATATGCCCTATACCTTAAGTATCAGTGGTTGCAGTTTCATATCAACACCTTGGCTCAAAGGGGCATCACTCCATTTCAAAGTTATCATCAATTTGTAGCTTTGTGTGGCATGAGAGGACAGGGCCAAATTATCAGAGTTTTATTTGCACAACTTAGCCCTTCTAAACATGAATGCATGGGATCCCAACACTGTGATAGGAGATGTTCAACTTATGGCCATGGCCTCTTGGATGAATCATGAGGAAAAGAGAGCAACAGAGGTCCGCAGTATTATGAGCAGAGAACTCAGTGAGCCACTGATGATCAGAGCAGAGCCGGATGACCCCTCAGTAGTGATAAGCGCCCACCAGCACTTGGCCAACAGCCCTCAGGATTTACCAGAATACATTGAGCAACAGGCTCAAGCTATTGCCCACTTTGAAGACATGGAGAGACAGTTGGGGGAAAACTGCCTTCATTCCTGCACAAGGCGGTGGAACACCCTGCCTCACAACTTGAAGATAAGAGAATACCACTCTCCCACCAGGATGAGGGAGGCCTTGGCAAGGGCACCACTCTACAAACAGTTGATGCAAAATCTGCAGGCCAATTGGATTGGCCTAAAATTCCGTCCTCCTTTGCTTTTGGGATTGCTAGAAGGAGTTAAGGAAGAGGAGGAAAATAGACAGTGGGAGGAAGTGGAAAGGAAAGCAGGATTCCACGACCAGGAAGAAGATATCACCGCGGAGGCCTGGGACGTGAGGGAGGTGGTCAAAGCTATAAAGGATGATGAGCTAGATTAGTTTCTCAGAGGATGAGCAACCCATTTAGCAGGGGGGCGATGATGAGCACCAAAAATGGGTAACTTATTGGGCTCATTTTCCCTACTGTTCTTCATCAATCCACCTTTTTTTATAGATTATGCATGTTTTTTTAGTATGTTTATGTTATTTGAATGAATAAGGGTGGTCACTTTACCAAGGAGGCTAATACATGGTTATTTCAGGTTTTTTGGACAAATTTTGGAGCAAAGCCAAGCAATTATGAGCCACAGGACAGCCAAGCATGAGGAAGCAAGGGTGAGGATTTGTAGGGAGGTTGTCTCTTGCATTAAATGGCCGTTCCTCAAAATCTCCACCCTCAACTCGGAGCTCAGCAGGCCACCAAAACGAATCCTAAAGGCAGCCGAGCAGCTTTGTGAAGAGTGACTGTTCACTGGCAGTTTGAACAGCCGAGTCCCTTGAGTTAAGGAGGGTTGCTAGGACCCTCGTAGTGTATAAATAGGAAGGCCTTAGCCTTCGTAGTTTACTTTTGGAATTGTTGGGTTTTGCACTATAGTGCTATCATTATCTCAGCTCGTTTTTGTAGCTACCGCTGTATAACTTTCTTGTGACATGATTATTTTTTAGGAATGAAGAGCAGTTTTACTTGGCATCAGTTCTGAGTTTTCTTTAGGAGCTTGTAGCTCTTGGGGTTAGGCCCAACCCAAGTGCCAAGGCTTTCTTTATGTATTTTTATTTGTTCTTTATGTCTTTGCAAAATAATTTCTGTTAAGTAGATTAAAATCTTGCTGATTACCTAGGTCATTGTTGATGATTAGAAAGGCTTTTGATGTTCAAATTGAGTTGATAGGTTATTAATAGGGAAGAGCTTCGGAAAAAGGCCATCAAGCACCTCTGATTTCACCTCTCCCTCAGTGGGATCAGGAGCTGGGATCAAGGCGACCTTACTGCCAACAAAAACATTGTCTTTGCTTTGCCATGAAATCATTAGTGTTCGATTTTTATTTGCAGAAGTTGGTTACATGTTTAGATTCTTGATTGCTTCGTTGCATAGTTAGTATACATGGTTTCATTGCAAATAAACTTCTATTCATTCTCTTTACTGTTAGCTAGATCAAATTAGGTTAACATAACTAGGTCTCTAATTTTCCAAGTCTTCGTTGGTTCAGTTGAAGAAAAAAATTGCAGAGCACCCGTACCACTTCTCTATTTGCCCATACTCCATCAATCCCATTTGCTCCATCCCCTAACGCAGATTCTTGCCTCACGTTTGCCATTTGCTCACATAACCCTAATTTTTGTGCAACATTGCTTCACTCCTCCTTGAACAAATCTAGCCATCTTCATCTCTCCTCAGCTCCATCCACCAAGTCCTGGACCTCCTCACACCCTTATCCTACCTCCATACTCATTTCTCTACCTTTCTCCCTCCATCCACCCTCCAAAATCCCATTTCTGAACATCCTGTAGAAAATACAGAACATCTTGTAGAACCCCTGCAGACTTCCTGTAGAAGCTCACAAATGTGGTTTCTTGATAGCCAAACTTTGTGAAACTCTCTAGAAGGGTGCTAGGGACCCCTTGGGCCCTCTTTGAACCTTACCAACCGTCTGCAAGCATTTCCTCTTGCCAATCCACCTCTGCACAGTCAAAACAGTCTGCACAGTCAAAACAGTCAAAGCACATGCATGATAATTCTGACAACTTATTCAAAAATACAAAAAGATGTTTTCTTTTCAGATGTTACTGTAGAAGTAGCTTAAACACATGCATTTTACCTTCCTAGAAGTCAATGGCATCTCTTTCAGTAGCTTGCATCCTCTTTCTTGCATCAGTAGGGCTAGCTGGTAAAATTAGGGTTTTCTAGGGTTTGCGTTTCCTTTCAGCTTTCCAGTTTCTTTCTGCAAGTAGATTAGCCTTCTTTGAGTTAGCTTTCGTCCATCAGTTAAAAAGCTTCTTCTAAGAGCTAATAGAAGTTGGCTTAAGCTCCTAGCGGACTTGTGACAGCCGCGACAAGAGCTAGTACTTGTGCATACAGCACTGTCACTTCCAAGTTTGTTAAGAAATACTGGGTTGATAAGAGTAAGGAAGGGAGTCCCAGGAGTTGCAGCATTATTGCTGCAATACTGGACCCCACCAGTGCACTTCAGACTTTAGCAAATATTATGTGTTATATCTAATGAACATACCACCAATTGACATGGCTTGTCTTCCGTGGGTTATTATTGTGCTAATACTTGTACATGCGTTGTCCTACATGGGATTGATTCATTGTGCATGGGTAGCAGTGTTATGCCATGTCCACATAGGGTAGAGTCATCTTCCAAAGATTGTAATGTTACAACTCATGTATACACCCTTTCCACCATGGGTTGAGTCATCATACAAGGCTTGTAGTGTTAATACTTAGGTATATGCTTTGTCCACTATGGGTTGAGTCACAATGCGAGGTTGTAGCATTCAAACTTGTATATGCCCTGTCCATTGTACCATATTTCCATGCAAAGCTAAATGAAGACTATTTATTAATTTTTCATCATAGACCTAAGAAACCAAAACAAACAAGAAAATCTTCCCTCACTCACCTAATTCGAAACCAAGAACAATAAAATACCAATGAATTGTAACAACATCAGAGCTCATGATTTGAGTTACAATTGATGTTTTTATCAAGCACTCGACCACACACACACACACATATATATAATCATTGTGGTCCTGGGGCTAAGTCCATACCTTAAAGGCTAGACCTTTCACCATAAGATTATTGCATATGACCATATTCTCAAGCTTTCAAATTTGTGGTAAGGTCCATGTGACTATTCCACATGCTTGGGTCCTTAGGGGTCCCTAGTCATCTAGGTGATGGTGTTAGCTTAATTTCATCACACCAAATGGTAGCCCATGAGGGGAGCTACATGTCACCCACATTCATACTTTTCATCGATCAAAACTTACCAAAAATTTCTACCATGTGGTGGGATTTGGTGACACTATGTCACTTATGATGATAACATCAATTGACGTGTTATGCTAATTGTAATGACATCATCATCTCATCCTGCCACAATCCACCACATGTCAATGTATGACTAGTCCAAGTGGGGCTAATTGCGCGGGTGTCCACATGTCATCATTCTATTGGGTGAGATTGATGTTTTAAATTTCATGCAACTCTTGACATCATCCATCATCCAACTTTTAATTTGATTCCTAGAGTTGTCCAATTAGTGGAAAGATGCACACACTTTAATTAGTTAAGCATCATGCAAGTTTTGTTGAGATCCATTGTTGACATTGTCAATGAACTATGGATGCACCCAAAAGGTGTGCACTCTTTAACACAATAAAAATGTGGGTTTCTTCCCTATAATATTGAACCCACAATTAATATTTAATTTTCAAGTAGACATTAATTCTCATTCGAGAGGAGTTTTTTAGAGCATGTTATACCATTGGAAAGGTATTGATGGTACCTACACAACCATATTGTTTATATGATCATTGGGAAATTATAACTACATCAAAAATTAAAATAATTTTGAGCTCCTTTAACTTCACTTGATGAGATCCTGTAAGAGACTTAGCTTTCACAATGCCTCACAGAGGATGTTGTTGCTTCCTTATGTATCAAGAATAATATTATTTATGTCTGAGACAACCCTTTAACATCAATGACATCTTGTTTTCAACAATGAAAACATTATGTGAAACATGTTTAAATAGGCTAATATGTTTAAATTTCTCTTTGATTTCTATTCTATAATTGGTTCATTGGTATCATTGCCATACTGTAGAAGTGTTGTATTTGTCTTATATACAAATATTTCATGTGTTTATACAAATATTTTTTTGATCCAATTTTCTTTGTTCCTTTTATTCTTTCATTTTCACAACCTAAATTGGCAATAACATATCCTAATAGAGGATGAAGTGATGGAAATAGTGAAAGGAAGGTTGAAGCTCTGGTTACAGTTTATTGTGTTCCATGCCACTATTCTCGTTGGCACTCCTAGAATTTTATAATCATTCCATTTTTCAAATATTATAGGTTTGGAAGGAAGGAAAGTCAATGACAATCCTGCAATAAAATTATTGTTGCATGTAGGATTGATGATATTTTTTAGTTAGAAAATCCTCACTCTAGGGCACACTGCCTCTAGTTTGTTGAGAAAATGATGGAGTCTCATGTTTACTATATTTGTAATTTTTTCTATGCACAACCCTTTATTTGTAGACATGTTTCTATCAGTGTTCTACAAGAGTTATGGATTAATCATCTTTTGGATATTTATCCCCTCTCTAGGACTTTTGATTCTAGGAGGTGTTTTTTTTATGGCTTCAATTTGAGTTATTTTCCCTTCATTTTATCCCCTACATACAATGTTTCTCTTTGTCAGGAGTGCCCTGCTCATTGTTAAGTTTGGTTATTCTTATCTAGCCTCCTAGTCACCCTCCTTTCCACCACTCCAAGAGTTCCTACTATCTCTCTTTCGCCTCTCCTCCATATCTAAACTCTATATTTGATTTCACCTTCCCTCCTCATGATCCTAGACTTAGTTCATCCCCTCCCCGGTATTCCTAGTGTTAGTGTCAGTATCTGCATACTTCCATCAAGGATCAAAATTTTCTCTTTGCATTTTCATTTTAGGGGTCCCCTACTAAAATTTTACATCATTTCATTAGGTCATTTCAAACTGATCCACTTATGGTTGTCTTCTCTTATGAAAATCCAATTTCTACCTCATAGAGTATACTTGCTGACCCTTCTTCATGTTGTCTTCAGTTATGGTTTCATGGTCAATTTGCAATCATGCTTTCATTAGGTCATAGGGCATGTTTTCATTAGGTCTTAGGGTTTCATTTCCAAGGTCAAGATGCCTGATTTAAAAATGTAAATAAAGGGCAACAAGGGTATGATGATGATAAATAAGTCAAGCATGATGGCTTGTAGGTCATAGTCACTATATCATTATCTTTTAAACTAATGTACTTTTCACCTCAAAAACATGTTTTTGAGGTGAAAACAGAGTATTTTGAGTTAATTTGTATTTCTTATGTAATTTTAAGTCACTTTATGTAATAAATGATCCCAGATGCACCAGAGCATCTCTCCTTGCTGCAAAACAAAGAAATGCTGTAAAAATCAGTTCAAGTTGAGCATTATCCACCTGAAAAGAAACAAAGAAGGAAAGGCATTAAAAACAAAGTTTTGAGAAAGGGCAAGAAAAATTAGAAAGTGGGTTTTTCAAGCACAGGAGTCAAAAAGTGAGAATAAGAGGAAAGGTTGAGCGAGTTTTGGGTGAAGGAGAGTTGGCACTGCGCTTCTGGAGGGTGGCGCTGTGCGTCTAGAGAAGTGGTGGAGTGGCACTGTGCGTTGAGAACTTGGTGCTGCGTGTCTGGCAAATTTCCCATTGTAAATCTACACTATGCTGTGCTTTTGGAACCGATGTTGCGCGTCTGTGCATCGGCACTGCGCGTTGAGCAAAAGGGCCAAAAAGCCCTCAAAACTTCAAGAAACTTCAAAATTTCTCTCTCTTACCTTCATTGCAAGTAAGTTGACCTCCCTCACTATAGTTTTGGTTTGCATTTCAAACTTTTAAACATCATCCCCCATGGTAAATATGAAACCCTAAATTTGCCCCTAGTTATGCCTAAAACCCTAAACCCCCATTGTTCCTCCTATCACTTGTCACTACAATTCTAAACTCTTTCCCTATCCCTTTATCCCTTTATCCCTATTCCATAACATCCCCATCCCTTTATCCCTCTTCCCCAAGGGAAATTTCTCAAACAAACCAAGCCCTCCCTCTCATTTTTATGACTCCTACTCCCTCATTCATTTTCTAGCTCATAAGGTCATCCCCCATCCCCCACTCCTAAATCACTCTCACTCATTCCCTTCATACAACCTCAAGCCTTACAAACATGGACAGAGAAGACTGAGACTATGAGGAGGAGGAAAACACAGGCAGTGACACCTCAGCAGATAGAGCTAGGCAGCAGAGAAAACCACACAAAGGAGGTAGAATTATCAGAGAAGAGCCATCAAACCTTAGAGAATTGCAGACCTCTCAGTTGGCTGTCACTTGTTTCAGATATCTTGGCTGCTATGAGTTCTGTGAGTAGGTAGAGAGAGTTCAACATCACCCTGAGCTCACTAGACTTTTTGTAGCTCATCTCCAAGACAACAAGATGACTCTTGCTGGGTTGACATTCACACTCTCACATTCCATTATTGCAGATGCCACCAGGATTCCAAATGTAGGGGAGAAGTGGTACAAGGCCTAGGACCTAGATGAGCATTATTATGAGCTTTATATCAAACCCCGGTACAAAAATGAGGTGAAGAGACTTTTTCCTTTCAGATTTCTCGAAAACAAGTATGTCCCCATGGTGAAAATCATCATGAAATATTTCACTTGTGAGGGCAGATTTTCCAGGCTGTACACCTATCACATCAGGCTCCTCATGCACTTTTACCAAGGTGAGGATGTTAAACCTCCCTTATTTCTTGTTTATGAATATTGAGAAGATGGATCATTTGATACAGAAGAAGCCATACCCTCAGCAGATGAGCAGTCTCTATCATTATTCCCTAATCAAGATGATTGTACTTCATCATCTCAGTCTCCTCAACATATTTTGGGAGACATTTATTGCTCATGACATATTCAGGGGTCCTCAAATTCCTCCACCAGTGTCTCAAGAAGCAGGGGGACCTTCTAGCAGTTCTCAAGTGAAAACAGATAAGGAGGCCAAAGAGACTAGAACTACTGAGGTGCTCGGGACTTACATGACATATTAGACAGGCACAAGGAGATTTTTTATAGCTGATAGGAAAGTGTTTGCTCCACTGGATGTGGAAGATACCTTGCCTTCGTCATCAACCCATAGGCAAATGCTAGCTCCACAGGATGTGGAAGGGGCTTTGCCTTCTTCATCAAGACATCAAGTACAGGTGCAGCAGCTGCACAAAGGGAAGGAGAGGATGTCGGAGGAGAGTTTTGATGATGAGGAGGAAAGAGACTTTGACTTGACAGAGCATGATGAGCCGGAGCAACGTTATACTCATGATGGCGTGGAAATAATTGACCTAGATGCTCAGGATGAAGACACAATAAAAGACATCATCATACAAGAAAAGGAGGCTCAAGTACAAGATTTGATGGAAATTTTGGAGAGGGCCAAGTATGTCATCACATATTTGGAACAAGAAAACAAGCAGTTGAGTGACAAACAAGTCCTCATGAGTTGGAACTGCTCAAGGTAAAACAACAAAGTGACGAAGAGGCACAGGTCACTTTGACTCCCATTGAGAAGGAGATTGAAGATGATAGAGAGACTTGGCTTGAGAGAGCCAATTTGCACCTTGAGAAGTTGTTGTAGAAGGTCAATAGATACAATCAGATGATCAGACACATGGCCTACCATTACAAGACCCGAAAGAAGATTTATAACATGAGGGTAAAAAAGACGAAAGCCAAGCTAAGGCAGGCTTTGAAAGGCAAAAAGGAGGAGGATAGGCTTAGGTTGCTTGCTAAAGCTTCCTTGGCTCATCAGGACACTTTATGATGGTGCTTCTCACCAATTTTGGGCAAGTTTGGAGGAATTTTTGTCATTTGCAAATTTTGAAATTCTACACACAGGAAAACTACCTAAACGCACAGCGCCACGGTGCTGTGCTTTTCCTAGGGGCACCCAATGGAGAAATGGTTTGCATTTTTGGATTCAAAGCGATGAGGACATGCACCCTATGGATTTTCTAAGTTTCTGGGGCAGAACTGGTCCACCAAAGGGTCAAAAAACACCCTAAAAGTGACCTTTCTGCCACTTTTTGGACACACAGAAGCAACCTTGGGAGAATCAAGTTGTGAGGGGTCAAATAAACTTTAAATGTAGAAATTCCAGGTGTTTTGGAGAGTAGACTTGAAGACCTTTCCCATGAGCTATCATGAGCTCAATTTGGATGTCAGGAAGGCCTCCAAAAGGTACATGAAAGTGGCATTGCATGTTGGGCCAGTGGCGCTGCGCGTAGGGCAATTTTTGTGCGGGATTGCTAGTTTTCCATTTTTTGACTGTGTTCATGGATTTTCTCTCACGAAGGATGTTTTACCTTTGTAAATGATGATTTGGCATGTAAAAATGATAGATAAATAGTAATAGAGGGTAGATTCATTACATTAGAAGTCAATTTGAGCTCAAATGAATCAGTTTTTCACTTTTAGAGGCAAGTTGTTGGGATGCCTATATTCCTGTTTCTTGTTTAGTATTAGTTAGATTAGATCCTCATCTTAGGGATTCGACCCCTGAGGATGGGAGGAGGTTGAATTCATGTCTATATCTTCTTCTTCTTTCTCATTGTAAAGGGTTGGACTTAGCTGGATGCTCAAACCTTGATTGTACATCATTTTGTAGCAGTTTAGCAGGAGATTAATAAGAATTGCAGCTATTTTTATGGGATCCATGTGGTATGGAGTTTTAGTACAATTTATTCTTATGTGATCATATGTTAATGTGTTTTTTTATACTTTTTTAACATTTCATTGCTTCTAAGTGAATGCTTTCAAGTTTGATAGGCAGAATTCATTACATCAATGCTCTGCTTTGGGAAAACATTCACCATTTCATGTTTTCTACAGTCTAGGAAGGATCCATGGTTTTCACATGCTCTTCTTAGCTTCTCACCAGTCTAAAACATCTCACCCCATCAATCCCTAGAGTGATAAACCTTATGCCTACCTTGCCCCATTGAACACCCTGCAATTCTGACCTAATTCTTCAGCCCTAAACTGTCCAGCTCCTCCTGATCTGGCAAAACCCCTTCAAAATCCAATCAAAACTTCGTGCTACTAGGGCTAGCTACTTGGCTAAGCATGGTTTGTGGTTACCCTGGCATTGCCTTCCTTTAGCCTGAGGTTCAATCCAGGTGATAACATAGTGGCGACCATATTGGGGAACGAAAGACTAATCACCTTGGTAGTATATTTCATTTGAATTCTTAAGCTTATGGATGATGAGTTTTAGAATTTACTAGGTTGAATTGGAAAGTTGTAAAGCAATATATAAAACTTCGAAATTTGAGCACACTGGCTTTGAGAAAGTACACTAGGGCCAATCTAGATCCAAACCCTGCCCCAGTAGTGGATAATCCTAACCTGATTTCGAGAAGACTCAAAAGACAAGAAAGTTCAGTTAGTCCCACACCTTCAATAAAAGTATATTCTTGCCCTGATGAGTGGTTGTTTTTAGAAGACCTCCCATTTGATCTATCGTTTGACCTTTCCCTATTTAGAACCAAGTCTGAAAGTGCACTTGACGACATAGTTCTAGATCCAGAGTTTATTGTAGATCTCAAAGTCCAAAAGGCAAACCGGTCAATTGATGAGTATATCCTAAATTCCTCTCAATCATCCCTCACTACTGCTAAGATCCCTGAGCTTTCTGAACTAGTATCCACTACTCTTAGTTCATCATTATTCAATTCAACCTCTGAAGTTCATTCCCAACCTCCATTTATACATGCACTTCCCTATCAACCTACCATTCCCCATCAATCACCTATTACTCCTAGTTCTCCATCAACTACTGCATCAACTCCTAGTAGCCCAATCCTTGTTTTAAATCCACCTCGAGTTATGGCTACCCAGTATGCACCCCTTGTTTTACCTCAGAATCTTGGTGCCATGCCCGCTGATTATCAAACCAAGATACCTTTCTTTGATGCCACTCAAACCATTACAGCTCAGCAACATGTTGATAAAATGAATGATTTATTTGACCTCCATGAAGTAGAGATTGAAGATGTGACAATGAGATTGTTTGTACAAATCTTTGGAGGTGAAGTTCGAAAATGGTTCAGAGCTTTACCAACAGCTTCTATCACCACTTTACCAATCCTCCATAGGCAGTTCCTGGATCGATGGGAGGTGAAGAAGAATCCACTTCAGATTTTTTTCGAGTATGAGAACATCAAAAGAAATGTCGGCAAGAGTGTGCAAGACTATTGTGTGAGGTTTAATGCAGTATACAATGCTATTCCTATCAACATTAAACCACCAGAGGGATTGGCTTTGCTCAAATTTCCAGATGGTTTCGATGCTGATATGGCATATCAGTTGTGGGAATGTGATCCTACCACACTAGAAGACATGCAAAAGAATGTTGTGAGTGTAGAAGCGAACTTGCTGCCAAAAGAGAAATAATGAGATCTGAGAAAAGAGTGACCATAAAAGAAGAAGCATCTACTTCAGATGTAAAGATGGATACATTGATTCGAACAGTGGAGAGGATGGTTGAATGGTTAACCATCACAGATAGACCTGGAACACCAATCTGGAATCCAAATTTTATAGGACAACAACAACCCCAATTCCAAATCAAGTAGAGAGAACAAACGGCACTAGAGCAACCAGCGCAACAACAACAGATCAGAACTCCCTTATAGCAGAATTATGTTCATGGAATGGAAGAAGAAGATGATGAAGATCTGGTAATTGAAACAAAACAATTTTTCACTGCTGATGGTATGCCTATATTTCTAACCGAAGATGAAGAATATGCAGAAGTTCCATACATTCGAAGGGATGAGGATTACATCTTAGCAAAAGATGTGGTTTTAGAGGCTGAATATGATGATTATCAGCGTGGTTATATGAATGCTTTGACTGCACAGTAGAGGTACTCTTTAAGGAGCAGCGATGTACCAATCAATCCCATTCATAAAATAAAATATGTACAATCAAAGAATGATTCCTCAAACATTCAGAAGAAAGGGAAAGAGCTTGCTGATCCGAATCCCAGCAAGGTACCATCAACAAGTATCACTGCAAATGAGAAGAACAATCAGCAAAAAGATAGTGCAGCGAAAGAGAAAGCAGATAAGAAGGACATTGGTGTCAAAGAGGTAGAAAAAGTTTCATCCTTTAATTTAGAAAGTGAAATTGCTAAATTAAAAGTGTCCATTCCTTTGACTGAGCTTGTTAAGAATAGCAATTATAAACACCATGTATCTAGAATATTGCAAATAGATCCTTTGTCAGACATGGTGAATGTCGAGGATGATCACCCTGAACTAATTTTTGGTCCATCCATAGAAGGTTAGCCTAAAGATAGCGAAGTCCCTTCCTTTTATCTGCGTCTTAGACTACATGAGTATATTCTCCATAATGTTATGTTAGATTCCGGAGCTTCCCACAATTTGATGCCTAAAGCCATTATGGAAAAGTTGGGCCTGGATATCACCTGGAAATATCATGATTTGTACTCCTTTGACTCCGGTAGAGTTCATTGCATTGGTCTCATCAAAGATTTGGTGGTTTCTTTAGATCAAATCCCAGCCAAAAATGTCTTGATGGATGTGGTAGTTGTTGATATACCACCTCGGTTTGGTATGCTCTTATCTAGATCGTGGGGTGCTAAACTCAAAGGCACTTTACAACTTGACTTCTCTTATGTTACCATCCCTGTTTTCGGTTGTAATATTCCTAATTAGCCATGGCTAATTGGAATATTCGATTTTGCCCAATTTTTGCCTTCTATAGTTATTTATAAATAAAAAAGTGAGGACGGGGGACATAACTCACTTTAAGAATAAAAAGTCACTTCCTAGTAGCATAACGTTGTGACTTAAGGAGGAGCCAAGGGGGCCAAATGGGGACGCAAAAATGGGGCCCACGCAGACACATGGAGGGACTGTGCAGGAGGGAAGAACACATGGCAAGAGGGGAATCACGCAGGAGGAGGTGAGCCTAGGGATTGTGAGAGGCAGAGGCTATAAAATAGAGAGGAGCCCCCTCATTTTGGATCATTCTGGTTATGAGCATTTGTGATAGTCATTTTGACTTAGAGCACACTGACTGTTTAGCTAGTCTGCAACACTGTTTAGTGCATTGACTGTCTCCGTTCGGAGATCTCACCCTTAGCACCAAGGGACTTTGAGTGCCTGCTCGAGCAATGTATTTCCATTGGCATTCCAGCAGTAGATTCATCAAAATTTTAGCAGCAGTTTCATCAGCATTTCAGCAGCAGTTTCATCAGCGTCTTTAAGGAACTGCGCAGAACCCTAAGGGGGTGATTTTCAGGGGTCGGCCATTTCAGAATATCTTTTTGGGTTTTTCTGGGTTTTTTGAGTAGAGTCCGATTCGATTTCCAGTAGCAACAATAGCACGACAGTTTCCCAGCAGCTGGGACGTAGATCAGTGTGAGGCCATTCCAAGAAAGCTTTCTGGGTTTTTCTGGGTTTCTTGAGTAGAGCTTGAATCCAGAGTTTTAGCTATTTGTGAGGAGGGGAGCAGCCCCAAATCATCATTTGTTTTCTAGTAGCAGCATCATCATCCACACAGAGAGGCCATTCTTGTCATTCTGAGAGTATTTATTCACTTGCCTTGTGCAAGTCAAGGTGCGATCTGTCTAATCACCTCTTGTACTCATTTATTGCTCAGTATAATAAAATGGCTTAGCATTTCTCACTGCATTTCTTGTGTATTTTCTTATATTTCCGGTTTACATTATTATATGATGTTCTACTGTTATTTTATCACTTCTCGGTTATTATATCATTTGCACATATTTAGTTGGAGTTTTTGCTGGGGTTTGAGGAATATTCTGGGTTAGGAATATTACATCGGTTAATTGAGGAAGTTGTACTGGGAAAAGAAAATGAAGTATATGATCACTAGTAAAGAGAAGCCTATGAATCATATGATAAATGCTGTACATACTGATTTAGAGTCCTTTGTTTCGTACTCTGATAATGGATTGAATGATGTAGATATTCAACTTGTAGAAGTAAATGATGTACCAGAAATTTTCGAGAATTTTAGAGTAGTTCTTAATCAAGAAAAAGAAAAAATAACAAGTTCTTTTGAGCAACCCACACAGCAGCAAAAGGTTAGTGAAGAGTAGAAAAATGAAGTAATCAGCAAAGGTAAGGTTGAGAAAGAAACAAAATTTCAGCATCTAGAAGATGAAGCCGACCTTTGGAGCATGGACTTTGATGGCACTGTGGGTAAGGACAGTGCTGGTATTGGAATTTGGATTCGAAGCCCTGCTTTCCAGCCTGCCAAAGTCCCAAGTAATGTTAGAGTATGTTCCTACAAGTTAGCTTTTGATTGCTCTAATAATGAAGCAGAGTATGAGGCTTTGATTACAGGTCTTAAAATTTTGAAGAAGCTCGATGCGAAAAGGATTTCTGTTTATGGTGATTTAGAGCTGGTGATTAAACAAGTAAAGGGAGAATATCAAGAAAAACATCCGTGGATGAGAGCCTACAAAAATGCAGTTCTGGATATTTTGAGGATGTTTCCAGAGTATACCTTGACAGCAGTACCCCAGACTCAAAACATCATTACAGATTCACTTGCCACTGCGGCTAGTAATTTGAAGATTCCAATGAATTCTAGCAACAAATTTGAAATTCATGTCAAACATAGGCCTGTTGTTCCTGATAATTTGAGGTATTGGCAAGTGTTTTGGGATGATAATGAAATTAATTCCTTTTTGCAGAATGAAGGAAAGTTTAAGAATGCTTCCATTAATGATGTTTGTGATTCCGATGAACAAGAGATTGAGGTAAATCAGATGGAGGATTTACAGCTAAAGGATAATACTATTCCTAGAGGTCTCTTACCTTTAGAGGAGCTTTTTGATCAGGATGATTTGGCGAGAAAACCGAGCTTGGTTCCTATGGACAAAGCAGTTGAAGATGTAAATCTTAGAATAACTGACAAGCCCAAGCTTGTTAAGTTATCAAAAACATTGTCTCTCAAAGTAAAGGATAAGTATGTTAGATTACTTTCTGAATTTTTTGATGTTTTTGCTTGGGATTATTAAGATTTGAAAGTGTATGACAAGGATATCATTCAGCATATTATTCCTATCAAGCGAGATGAAAAACCTTTTAGACAGAAGTTGAGAAGAATCAATCCCAAGCTGTTTCCATCCATCGAGAAAGAGGTAAATAGATTGTTTAAAGTTGGCATGATTGTTCCAATTAGATTTTCTAATTGGATTTCAAATTTGGTCCCGGTACAAAAGAAGACCGAAGAAATAAGGTTGTGTATAGATTTCCGGAACCTCAACAAAGTGTCCTTAAAGGATAATTACCCTCTTCCTAAGATGGACCATATTCTGCAAAGAGTAGTTGGAGCATCACAGATGTCACTACTAGATGGTTACTCAGGCTATAATCAGATCTTGGTGCATGAAAAAGACCAAGACAAAACTGCCTTCACAACACCTTGGGGAACTTTTTAGTATGCCAAAATGCCATTTGGATTGAAGAATGCTAGAGCCACTTTTTAGCGGGCGATGGACATAGCTTTTGCTAATGAGAAGGATGTTTTCTTAGTAGTTTATTTAGATGATTTGATGGTATTTTCTAGTTCTGATGATGAGCATTTGCACCACTTAAGGATTGTCTTTCAGAAATGTAGGAAGTTCAAGATTTCTCTAAACCCGAAAAAGATTCTTTTTGCCATGGATGAAGGTAAGCTCCTTGGTCATATAATTTTTAAATATGGTATTCGCATTGATCCTTCAAGGGTGGAGGCAATCTAGCATATAGAATTTCCATGCAACAAAAAGGAGATTCAGGCTTTCAATGGTAAGATGAATTTCTTACACAGATTTATACCAAATTTGGTTGAGCATTTACATGAAATAACTAATATGTTGAAAAAGGACAACACTGTGAAATGGACTGAGGATGCCATGAAATCATTCAATTTGGTAAAGTTTGCTTTGACTATAGCCCCAGTCTTGATTAGTCCTGATTATACTCATGATTTTATTATATTTTCATTTGCATCTGAGCACACCATGGCTGCAGTATTGATGCAAAAGAGGGATCAGGTGGAGCAACCCATTGCTTTTTTCAGTAGGACTATTCGAGATGTTGCCTTGCGGTACAATATCATTGAAAAACAAGCACTGACTCTTATAAAAGCATTGAAGGATTTTAGAGTATACATTCTGCATTCACATACTATAGCATATGTTCCTAACGCAACAGTCAAGGATGTTCTCATGCAAACTGATCCGGAGGGAAGAAGAGGTAAGTGGATAGCAGCAATGTTGGAGTATGATCTTGAGATTAAACCTACCAAACTGATCAAAGGACAAGGCTTGGAAAAACTGATGGCTGAATCAAATCTACATGCTCTAGACATAAATCTTATTGCAGCAATGTCAGAGGACGAAGATGGTGGCTCACTCATTCAAGTATCAGAAATGTTTCTCAAATCACCTTGGTATTCTGATATAGTTTATGTTCTTCAGCATCTTTTGCCACCTCTTGGAATGTCAAGAAGTAAAGTTAGATCACTAAAACTAAAGTCTGCAAAATTATGCATTTTAAATAGTGCTCTCTATTGGAAAGATCTAGGAGGAGTTCTTCTTAATTGTTTGGTTGAAGATGAAGCTCAACAGGTAATGAATGGTTTTCATAGAAGTGATTGTGGCAGTATTTTGTTTTGGAAAACAACAGCTAACAAAGTGTTGAGAGCAGGATATTATTGGCCGACTTTTTTTTCAGATTTATATAAGACAGTGATGGGCTACCATGAATGCCAAGTTTTTCAAGGAAAAAGGAAGTTGCTTCCTCTTCCTTTGAAGCCAGTTGAAGTAAATGCACCTTTCCAGCAGTGGGGACTTGATTTCATAGGGGAAATCCATCCCACATCATCAACACAACATAGATGGATTTTGACAGCTACCAATTACTTCACCAAGTGGATTGAGGCCATTCTGACAAGGCAAGCCACAGACACGATAATTATCCAATTTTTAGAATCTAATATCTTGTCTCATTTTGGTTTCCCTCACAAGATTATAACAGATAATGCAGCAGCATTTAAGTCTAAGAATATGGTCAAGTTTTGCAACAAGTACAATATTACATTGGGTCATTCCACGACATACTACCCGCAGGGAAATGGATTGGCTGAGTCATCAAATAAATCCTTGGTGAACATTATCAAGAAAATTTTGGAGGCAAATAAGAAGAATTGGCATCGAAATCTTGTTAATGCCTTGTGGGCCGATAGAGTGAGCAACAAAAAATCCATAGGTATATCACCTTTTGAGTTGGTTTATGGTACTGATACAGTATTTCCTACATCACTTGTAGTCCCAGTCATAAGATTGTTACAGGAAGCTGGCAGCGAAGATGACGATATTCAATGCAAAATTAATCAAATGATTCACCTTCAGCAAATAAGGGAAGAGGTTTCCCAAAACACTTTTCGGTTGCAAGAGAAGATAAAGAAAATTTATCACCACAAAACCAAAGCAAAAAAGTTTTAGCTAGAAGATGTAGTGCTACGGTGCGATGCACAGAATGAGGAAAAGGGAAAGCATGGTTAGTTTGACAATTTATGGAAAGGAACATATAAAATCTTAGCTTATCGAGGACATAATCCATTTTTGTTAAAGGAAATGGATGGTTAGGAATGTTCAGGAGGGCCAGTGAATGGTAGGCTCCTGAAGCACTACTACTTTTGAGGTTGTTCCCTGAAGTTACTTCACCTTCATTGTATATACTAGTTTGATTTTCCTTGCAAGGTTTCAAGTACACTGTCATCTAAGCTTGGGGCCTGAAGTGAAGGATATAAAGTTTGATTGATTTGTGTCAAGTTTGGTTGATTTGGTTTATAGTCAAGCTTAGAGTCGGTCGTCAGTAAATTTTCAGTTTGTATTGAGTCATTTTCCACTTTCTTTGTTTTTACTGTATTGCCCAATGGATGAGGCACTTGGTCTACAGTGTTCTTGACACCTCCAAGGAGCTACAATCCCCAATAAGGTCAATGTTAGTGTCAGTATCTGCATACTTCCATCAGGGATCAAAATTTGCTCTTTGCATTTTCATTTTAGGGGTCCCATACTGAAATTTTACATCATTTCATTAGGTCATGCCAAACTGATCCACTGTGGGTTGTCATCTCTTATGAAAATCCAATTTCTCCCTCATAGAGTATACTTGTTGACCCTTCTTCATGTTGTCTTCAGTTATGGTTTCATGGTCAATTTGCAATCATGCTTTCATTAAGTCATAGGGCATGTTTTCATTAGGTCTTAGGGTTTCATTTCCAAGGTCAAGATGCCTAATTTAAAAATGTAAATAAAGGGAAACAAGGGTATGAGGATGATAAATAACTCAAGCATGATGGCTTGTAGGTCATAGTCACTATATCATTATCTTTTAAACTAATGTAATTTTCACCTCAAAAACATGTTTTTGAGGTGAAAACAGAGTATTTTGAGTTAATTTGTATTTATTATGTAATTTTAAGTCACTTTATGTAATAAATGATCCCAACTACACCAGAGCATCTCTCCTTGCTACAAGACAAAGAAACACTGCAAAAATCAGTTCAAGTTGAGCATTATCCACCTGAAAAGAAACAAAGAAGGAAAGGCATTAAAAACAGAGTTTTGAGAAAGGGCAAGAAACATTAGAAAGTGGGTTTTTCAAGTGAAAAATCAAAATTTACTCCTATATAAGGCCTCACATTTCATTTTCAAGTTCATCATTCTCATTTGGCAAGCAAGGAGTCAAAAAGTGAGAAGAAGAGGAAAGGTTGAGCGAGTTTTGGGCGAAGGAGAGTTGGCGTTGCGCTTCTGGAGGGTGGCGTTGTACGTCTGGAGCAGTGGTGGAGTGGCACTGTAGTTGAGAACTTGGTGTTGTGCATTGAGGCTTGGCGCTGCGTGTCTAGAAAATTTCCCAGTGTAAATTTACACTGTGCTGCGCTTCTGGAACCAGCGTTGCGCGTCTGTGCACTGGTGTTGCGCGTTGAGCAGAAGGGCTAGAAAGCCCTCAAAACTTCAAGAAACTTCAAAATTGCTCTCTCTTCCCTTCATTGAAAGTAAGTTGACATCCCTCAATATAGTTTTGGTTTGGATTTCAAACTTTTAAACATCATCCCCCAGGGTAAATATGAAACCCTAAATTTGCCCCTAGTTATGCCTAAAACCCTAATCCCCCATTGTTCCTCCTATCACCTCTCACTACAATTCTAAACTCTTTTCTTATCCCTTTATCCCTATTCCATAACATCCCCATCCCTTTATCCCTCTTCCCCAAGGGCAATTTCTCAAAAAAACCAAGCCCTCCCTCTCAATTTTATGACTCCTACTCCCTCATTCATTTTCTAGCTCATAAGGTTATCTCCCTTCCCCCACTCCTAAATCATTCTCACTCATTCCCTTCGTACAATCTCAAGCCTTGCAAACATGGACAGAGAAGACCGAGACTATGAGGAGGAGGAAAACACAGGCAGTGACACCTCAGCAGATAGTGCTAGGCAGCAGAGAAAACCACACAAAGGAGGCAGAATTATCAGAGAAGAGCCATCAAACCTTAGAGAATTGTAGGCCTCTCAGTTGGATGTCAATTGTTTCAGATATCTTGGCTGCTATGAGTCCTGTGAGCAGGTAGAGAGAGTTCAACATCACCCTGAGCTCACTAGACTTTTTTTAGCTCATCTCCAAGACAACAAGGTGACTCTTGCTGGGGTGACATTTTACAGTCTCACCTTCCATTATTGCAGATGCCACCAGGATTTTAAATGTAGGGGAGAAGTTGTACAAGGCCTAGAACCTGGATGAACACTATTATGAGCCTTATATCAAACCCTGGTACAGAAATGAGGTGAAGAGACTTTTTCCTTTCAGATTCTTGAGGACAAGTATGTCCCCATGACGAAAATCATCATGAAATATTTCACTTGTGAGGGCAGATTTTCCAGGCTGTACACCTTTCACATCAGGCTCCTCATGCACTTTTACCAAGGTGAGGATGTTAAACCTCCCTTATTTCTTGTTTAAGAATATTGAGAAGATAGATCATTTGATACAGAAGAAGCCATACCCTCAGCAGATGAGTAGTCTCTATCATTATTCCCTAATCAAGATGATTGTACTTCATCATCTTAGTCTCCTCAACATCTTTTGGGAGACATTTATTGCTCATGACATATTCAGGGGTCCTCAAATTCCTCCACCAGTGTCTCAAGAAGTAGGGGGACCTTCTAGCAGTGCTCAAGTGAAAACATATGAGGAGGCCAAAGAGACTAGAACTACTGAGGTCCCAGGACTTACATGACATATTAAACGGGCACAAGGAGATTATTTATAGCTGATAGGAAAGTGTTTTCTCCACTCGATGTGGAAGGTACCTTGCCTTCTTCATCAACCCATAGGCAAATGCTAGCTCCACAGGATGTGGAAGGGGCTTTTCCTTCTTCATCAACACAACAGGTACAGGTGCAGCAGCTGCACAAAGGGAAGGAAAAGATGTCAGAGGAGAGTTTTGATGATGAGGAGGAAAGAGACTTTGACTTGACAGAGCATGATGAGCCAGAGCAACATTATACTCATCATGGCGTGGAAATAATTGACTTAGAGGCTCAGGATGAAGACACAATAAAAGACATCATCATACAAGAAAAGGAGGCTCAAGTACAAGCTTTGATGGACAATTTGGAGAGGGCCAAGTATGTCATCACATATTTGGAACAAGAAAACAAGCAGTTGAGTGACAAACAAGTCCTCATGGAGCTGGAACTGCTCAAGGTAAAACAACAAAGTGACAAAGAGGCACAGGTCACTTTGACTCCCATTGAGAAGGAGATTGAAGATGATAGAGAGACTTGGCTTGAGAGAGTCAATTTTCACCTTGAGAAGATGTTGCAGAAGGCCAATAGAGACAATCAGATGAGTAGACACATGGCCTACCATTACAGGACCCGAAACAAGATTTGTAACATGAGAGTCAAAAATATGAAAGCCAGGCTAAGGCGGGCTCTGAAAGGAAAAAATGAGGAGGGTAGGCATAGGTTGCTCGCTGAAGCTTCCTTAGCTCATCAATACACTTGATGATGGTTCTTCTCACCAATTTTGGGCAAGTTTGGAGGAATTTTTGTCATTTGCAAATTTTGAAATTCTATAGACAAGAGATTTGTCGGTGGCGCTGCGCTTTTCCTAGGGGCACCCAATGGAGAAATGGTTTGAATTTTTGGATTCAGAGCGATGTGGACATGTACCCTATGGGTTTTCTAAGTTTTTGGAGTAGAACTGGTCCACCAAAAGGTCAAAAAACACCCTAAAAATGACCTTTCTGCCACTTTTTGGACACACGGAAGTAGTCTGGGGAGAATTAAGTTTTGAGGGGTCAAATGAACTTCAAATGAATAAATTATAGGCGTTTTGGAAAGTAGACATGAAGAATTTTCTAATGAGATATCATGAGCTCAATTTTGATGCCAGGAAGGCCTCCAAAATGGACCTGAAAGTGGCGCTACGCATTGGGCCAATGGCGTTGTGCGTAGGGCAGTTTTTGCACAGGATTGCTAGTTTTCCATTTTTTGACTGTGTTCATGGATTTTCTCTCATGGAGGATGTTTTACCTTTGTAAATGATGACTTGGCATGTAACTATGATATATAAATAGTAATCAAGGGTATATTCATTACATTAGAAGTCAATTTGAGCTCAAAAGAATCAATTTTTCACTTTTAGAAGCAAGCTGTTGAGATCCCTATATTCTTGTTTCTTGTTCAGTATTAGTTATATTAGCTCCTCATCTTAGGGATTCAACCCCTAAGGATGGGAGGAGGTTGAATTCATGTCTATATCTTATTCTTATTTCTCATTGTAAAGGGTGGGACTCAGCTGGATGCTCAAACCTTGATTGTACATCATTTTGTAGTAGTTTAGCAAGAGATTAATAAGAATTGCAACTATTTTTATGGGATCCATGTGGTATGGAGTTTTAGTACAGTTTCTTCTTATGTGATCATATGTTAATGTGTTTTGTATACTTTCTTAATAATTTCATTGCTTCTAAGTGAATGCTTTCAAGTTTGATAGGCAGAATTCATTACATCAGTGCTCTACTTTGGGAAAACATTCACCATTTCATGTTTTCTACAGTCTATGAAGGATCCATGGTTTTCACATTCTCTTCTTAGCTTCTCACTAGTCTAAAAAATCTCACCCTATCAAGCCCTAGAGTGATAAACCTTATTCCTACCTTGCCCCATTGAATGCCCTGCAATTTTGACCTAATTCTCTAGCCCTAAACTGTGCAGTTCCTCCTGATCTGGCAAAACCCCTTCAAAATCCAATGAAAACTTCGTGCTACAATACCTAGCCTAATATCCTTTACCTGATCCAGTCATCTTGGCTGAGATCCTTACGGAGAGAGCCCTCTCCCGGCCTAATAGGGCTAGCTACTTGGCTAAGCGTGGTTTGTGGTTACCCTGGCATTGCCTTCTTTCAACCTGAGGTTCAATCCAGGTGATAACACCTAGATCATGACAAGATGTTGTCTCTATTCTTCTCACCATGGAGGTAAAAAATCACAACCCAGACCCACCCTTGCTCCTAGCCTTGCTTCCCCCTTTATTGTCCAAACCAGAGCCCAGTCAATAGCTTGAGCTACTATGACCAGATATAAAGAAATTATCTTTGAAGTACTCCAATGAGTAATCTTTGACGTGGAAGAAAAAGTATGAGAAGCTAGAAGGTTTATTCCAGATAGTCAAGTGGACCCTGAAAACAGTGAATGGATACTTAACGTGGGAAACTCTGCGAGAGCATGCACCTCCTCTTACATGCAAATCATTAATCTTTACTAGCATATTAAAACTCTCACGGGAAGAGTTCTTACTAACAAAGTTGACTCTTAATAGGAAATGACCATCTACATGGAAAAATTAATGGAAATGTTTGATAGACTTAGGAAGGTCTCCTTTCTAGCCAAGAAATTGGAAAACTTTGACTTCTCTTTGAATAATGACAATGAGCTCCATCAACTGACTTTAGTGGACTCCCCAATTGAATGATGATCAAGTGATCTAGATCATTCAAGAAGAATTTCTATGATAATGTAATAATTGTCATCTTTGTCAACTCATGGTTTATTTTAGTTTTTGGTTTTACATCCATTTTGAGAGACAATTTGGTATACTATAGAATACCCAATGGTAAAATTATGAACTTATGCTATTCGTTTAGTTCCCCAAGTGGCAAACTAATAGCTGGAATGATTGTCTGTGGATACATTTTACCTTTTATAAAATGATTATTTAAATTACCATATAGTGTGTTTTGCCCAACTTTACTCAAAACATAGTTCATACATATTAGATGGTTAGAATATATGCTAATTGAATATGTATATGAGTTGTTCAAAAATATATGTGAATAATGATTCATATAGTTTATAATTATGTGTTGATAAAATGGTAAAATATAGCAAGTTTATATACATGTTAAATGATTATAATGTATGCTAATTGAATAAGTATATGAATTGTTCAAAATTATATGTGAATAATGGTTCATAAAGGTTATAAATTATGTGTTTATAAAATGGTAAAATATAATAAGTTTTTATATATATGTAATTATATATAAAAGGCATTATATTATTTATAATTATTCATTTAATTAATATTAATAAATAAATACATAAATTTCACCTAATTAATTTAATTAAAATTAGTAATATGATATATAAAATATGTGAAAATATTAAATTAAATTAAATTGGAAAAAATATTGAACACATTAAAATAAAATTATATATATATATAATCAATTGTTGAGCGTAAAATATGTAAAGTTAGTAGAGTAACTAAGAGCATAAACTATAGAAAATACCATAATTGTAGAAATGTGTTAACCTTAATATTTTAAACACACAAAGAGTTAGTTTTATAAACTTGAAAACTACCTCTAAATTGGAAAAGGATTTTTTTGTTAATTAATTGAAGAGTAATGAGAATTATTATATTTATTCACTCTATCTCTTGCATAATTGCATGTCATTATAGTTGTCTTCTTTAATTTCCCACATGAGTATAAATCTTTAAAAACACAAATACACGAGACTAAATCATTAAAAACACAAATTTTTACTTTTTAAATGTTTTTGTGCTTGGAGATTCAAAAAGCAGAAGCTCCTTAATCTAATTTACTATTTGTGGTTAACAAATTGACATAGAGATAAACATTAAAACACTAATTTGCAAATATTCTGCATACAAGAGACAAATTTAAGCTTCAACTTGAGCTTATGCAGTGATTTAATCTTCCAAAATTTATTCACATATTGATATGCCCCCTCCCTCAAGGAGTGCCTTGGGAAGAATAGTAATCAATAACTGTAGAAAAAAATAGAAATAATCTTGGAATAAAATAGTTGTAGGATAAAAAAACAGAAATAAACCATTTACAGTTTAGAATACGACAAAAAAAGGGTAAGAACAAACTGTTTATAATAACATAAAAAAGAACCAGCAGAAACATAAACATCACATAAACCTCTTTTTCATTGTTGTATTCACTAACGCTTGGAGTGGTGAATGTCTTTGTTGAAGTGTGTGATTAGAAAAGACATTCATTAATTTCATGACCTATTAAAAAACAAATTAGAAGAAGAACAACAACTTCTGGCATATTCATAGAAGGAATTATTTTTGTAAGTAAAAAAATAGCCATTTCCCTTTGCTATCTAGGGAAGAAATTTTAGAATCCTTTAATTCATAGTCATATAAACACCAAAAATACAAGTTATCCAATTCTGATTACATTTTACAAATAAAATGATTTTGGTCATAGAATACCACTAATAAGTGATTTGAATCCTTAAATTAGTTATTTTTATCTCACCTTTTGAAATAGATTCCTTCATTTATTCCAAAGAGGACATTTTGGTCATAGAATACCACTAATACGTGATTTGAATCCTTAAATTAGTTATTTTTATCTCACCTTTTGAAATAGATTCCTTCATTTATTCCAAAGAGGACATTCTTGACAGTAATTTTTCTTCAATTGCTTTCTTTCTAGACCATTGTAACATCAAATCTTCATGTATTTTTTCAGCTCTGTAAGAGTACTTTTTAAATTACTCCTTTTCTTATCCCACAAATGCCACTCATCTTCATTTTTCTTTTGTAATTCCAAACTACTCTTCCGGGATTAATCTAGATCATATTCCAATGCATTCACCTGGAACTTAATGAGTTCTGCATCAACAGTTAGCTCTCTGTTCTTTTGGGTCAGTAATCCCATTTCACAAGCCTGACTCATGTTTTTCTCTCAGCTCTGCGATGGTACCTTCCAAATTATTCTTTTCAGCAACCCACAATTGCTTGTCTCCAATTTTTATGAGCAGATCCAAAGTCTTTCCCTTGGAATCATTCAAGATGGATTCCAAATCAAATTTTGTCTATTCCATATTGTTGTAGAACCCTCTCATTTTGAACCCTTTCACCCTGAATTTGAGCTATTCTCATGATATTCTCAATCAAATGGGCCTTTGAGGACTTTACTTGAGCACTCGACACTCTATTTTTCTAACAGAGCAATCCACCTTCAATACCCTTAGAATTATTCTTCATTCGCATCTCTACAGAATTGCCTTGCAAATTTTTCTTTTTGGAATCCCACAAATGTCTGTCATCTTCAAAATTTTCAAGTAATTCCCCTGTCCTCTCCTTGGATTCATTCAATTGAAATTCCAACTCAATCTTTTCAAATAAAACCTTTTGGTTCAATGCAGAAATTCTTATATGTCCTGCCTAATGAAGACAAAAGGTTCTCCTTTATCCATCTTCTGTGATTTCTATTCAATTAATCTAATTTCAGCTATCTCCTCAGTCTCCTTTCGTCTTGCTACAATTTGTAAGAAAAGTCTATCATTTTCTAGTTCCCAAGCTTTACATGTGGCCTCAAATTAGCCAAACATTACATTAATTTTATTTGTTAACTGCAAAACACTAGTTTCCAAAGTTTGTTTAGCAGAAAACACTTCCCTATTTTTTCTCATAAATTTCTCTTGTGGATCTCTCCTTGGCTTCCTACAATTGTTGCCCATCTTTAGAAATCTTAGTTCTGTATTCCTCGTCTCTCTTTGCCAGTTGTTGTTGTAATTCCTTATCAATTTCCATCAAATGGTCACTCCGTTGTTCCCCAATTTTAACTTATTGTATGAATTGATGATTATCTATCTTGGACTTGAAATTTGTTGAGGCCTCTTGAAAAATATGAATCTGTTATTCCATTTTCGTTACCTTGTGTAAGAAAGGCCTCTTGAAGAATATGAACATTTGATTCCTTTTCCCCTACCTTGTGTAATAAGCAAGCCTTAAAATCTTGTTGTGAGGTATTGATATCTTTAACAAGCCTTTCATTAAGCTCCCACAACTTGCATATTTCATCTTCTCATATTTTACAGGGTTGGGAGATTTGATAATCTTTGTTGTTGTCCAGAGTATCTTCTTTTCATCTTTGTCATTGCAAAGCTCAAAGCAGGATGATGATTTGATACTAATTTGTCTCCTTCATCTGTAGCCTTTTCCCATCTTGGCACCCATGGGGAAGGGATCAAGAATGACTTTCAAATTTTGAATGCCCGAGACTTTCAAATTTCAAATGAAAGAGACTCTGTCTTTAGGGATGGTCTAGGGCAGGATGGTCCATGGATATCTATGTGATGGTCATCTGTAATACCAAAGCAGGGGGATGCTCATAATCCCACTCATCAATCCTTATGTTGATAGCCATCAACAAGGTTGGAATTTGGATTCCTCTTTACTCATCACACACTTTTTTTTATGTTTTGGATATTTATACTTCTGGTCTAGAAACATTATGTTTAAAATTTCACCCTTTAATAATAATGTTTTGACGATAAATAAACCCTTCACCAATAAAATATTGAATAGTAAAATTATATTAAAAAATTTCCCATATTTATCATAAAAAACAGTAATGTCACAACACACAAATAACTTATTAAACTTCCTTTATAATTAATAATGATAATATATGTTATCTTCTAAAATATATATTTTATATCAAAATTTCAATAGCCAAATTCAAAATCAAATTAAGATTATGTTGTAGCAGCTACAACCACCCTCCAAAATTTTGTCTTAGTTTTTTTTTGGAGCCTTCCTACCAACCTTTCACAGCACTATGCCTTGCTTCGCCAAGTACACAAGATTCAATGATTTTCTTGTAGAATGACAACCTGTCCATCAAATCTTGTTGCATCCCCCCTCACAGGTTGTTTCTCTGGACTTGGTCCAGCTGCAGGCTAAGCAGCTCCCTTAAGAAATTGCACAATTCTAGAGGGAAACCAGCCTTCCCTCCAAAAATTGCGCAATTTTGTCTGGCAGCCTGTTGGGCTCTAGAATTACGCAAATCTGCTAGTCAAGCTTCACTGAGAAAATTGCGCAATTCCTCCCAGCAGGGCTGCTCAGCCCATGAATTGTGCAATCATGGGCAGCAGTCAGTTTCTCTACCCAGAAATTGCACAAATCTCCTGGGCAACCAACCCAGCTCCCTCCCAGAAATGCGCATTTTTTCCTCCTAACTGAGCAGACTGTTGCATGTGTAGTTGGAGTTAACTAGTTCCACCCGAGACCAAGAAAACTTGACTTGCATGCATGGGCTGCTTTTTCCTAGAATAGAAAAATCAACATGTAGAAGACATCCCTAGATTTTAGGGACCTATTTTTAGCAGTTGGAGGTTACATGCAAAGATCGTTTTAGAACCTTTCCTCCAAGTGTCGCTTTTTCTTAGATTTGTGGCATGCGCGTCATGAACCTCAAACTTATTTATTCAACACTTCAGATCTCACTCATTCACATCAATCTTGGAGCTCTGACATCCTACAACACATCCATAACTCTTCGACACATCTAGCTCAACTATTCACAGGTAAGTGGTCTTAACTTGTCTTTTGCATCATTTTTGTTGCTTTTTGTGTTTTTCCTTGTGTGAGTGTTATTTTCTTGATTTCTGTGAACACTTGCTATTGTTTATATGCATACTAGATTTGACTAGCATTGTTTCAGTTTTCGTTAGCATCTCACTGTTATCGCATGCATGAAATTGTTTTGCACGAATCGTCGTCGATTCAGCGACTCACTTCACCCACATGCATGTTGTCCCGTTATCTGAATAATTAATTCATTGTTTTCATGCACGATCATTCACTCCTGCTTACACTGAGTATCGCCATGCATTCACTATCACATTTGCTTTTAGTTGCCCGTCGGCAACTCTTGGAAGCCTTTGCCCGAACTCTGCCCACCAAGACAACATTGCACAATCCTGAGAGGGAAGGCTTTGTCTTCCTCTCAAGAAATGTGCATTTCTTCCCAGGAGCTGTCCTCTAGTCTTGCATTGCACAATTTTGAGGGACAATGATTGTTGGCCCAGAAAATTGCGTAATGTAGTCATTGGGCCTGCAACCACTGCCAGCTAAAATTGTGCATTGTACAATTCCAACAACCAGAAGGCCAGCCTGGATTGCGTATTACGCAAATCCAATAGCTAGCCAGCCTCCCCAGACAACCCAGACTGCCTTTTGCACAGTTTTGGTAGCCAGTCAGCCAACCTCCTAGAATAAATTTCACAATCTTTGCCAGTCAATTCCCAGGTATGTTGCATGTCGTTCCTCCAATTTGCTTTGGTTTTCGCTGACAGATTTCTTGCCATGCATGTTGTTGTGTCTCCAGATCTAGCAGGTGTTCATCCACCTCTTAGCAGTTCAGGATCAATGGCCTCCAAGAGAGCAGGATCAAAGGACAGTGACAAAAGTGTAACTGGAGCAGCAGTTGAGCGAGCGTCTACAATTCTGTCGATCTATGAAGATACCAAGCTAACTGTAGAAATGGACATCAAGGTGAAATAGCAAGAGGTCAATGATGCATTTGCAAACACATTTTGGGAAGACCTCGAAGACCGCCAAGTATATGTGAACATTCACAAGTCCAGCTTGTACCGGGTTGCATGTAGATACCCCGTGTTCCCATGTGCGTACATGATACATTGGATCATCTCGCACACTGATCATGAGATGAGGACATTGAGAAGTGTCGGCGGGACAAAGATTGCTACCTTCAGGACACAGGGTTATGATGAGATGTATCAGATGCTAGAGCCCGTGATCATCATGGAGACACCCTTCAACTTACCCAGCAGCAATGCCAACTCTAGAGACATTTTGAAGAACTGGGTAAAGGAGCCAGCTAAATTCAAGATGACACCCAATCAGATCTATAAGACAAAGATACTTCAGAAGGCGTATCAATACTTGGTCATCTTTCCATGTCGATTGTATGGCCAAGAAAGCACAAAAACCTTCCCACGGAGTTGGGTGATCGCGTTGGACCAACTTGCCAGAGAAGGAAAAGCATTCAACTGGTCTGGCATGTTGGCTCATCAGCTGAAAGAATAGGTCACAAGGGCTCGACAACTGCCCAAAGGTATGCAAGCAGAAATCTACATGTCCACTTACATCTTGGATGCAAGCTATGCCCGAAAGGAGTTCCCAAGCTTGAAGTGGGCATGGACACTGGCAAAGACTATTGTGAACACTTATTGTAAGATGTTGTTTGAATGCAGCTTCAGAGGAGTTATCACACCGTTGTTTGATCATTTTGTCACCCCCGTTTACAAGATGATATTCGAACATGATCCACCCTATATGTTGAAGGCAACAATGGAGGCATTGATAGACATAGATCACAGGTATGCCTCACCGTCCAATACCTTCATATGAATGTACAATGCGGAGAAGCCTCTACATGCTCTACCAAAGTTTGCCTTGGACATATTCGTCATGTAGGAAGTAGCATATCACATTTCAACAGGATTGATGGCTAGGTTACACCGAAAGAAGAAGGCACCTTGGCCCACTCTTCCGTTGCGGATCAGGTTATATGAGATACATAGTTTCAAGCATGTGGATGTCAAAGCAGAGTAGATGAAGAAGTATCCATTCAACCTCCGAAGTTACAATCCATATGCCCCTCATGGTCTTCTGAAAGATCACTGCGTGAGAATACAGTTCAATTGGATCCACGGGGCATGTCATTGGGCGGAGGAGGACCCATGGAGATATTGTTACAACTCCTCCAGACTCAATGAACCGGTCGGCTTCATTGTGGAATGGTTAGTGAAGCAACGTGAAGTAGCATCTCAGAGTGCACCAGAAGCAGCAACAACAACAGCAAAAGTAAACATACAATGCATGACAAGGGCAAGAGGAAGATTGTCGACCGCATGGAGGAAGAGCAAAGCTGTAAGTTTCAAGCAGATCCACTTTTGGAGAAAGAAGCTATATCAATAGAGGCAGAGGCAACAATGTGATAAGAGAAACGTGCAAATGCAGAGAGAGAAATCAAGAATGGAGGAAACGGAGAAGGAGTTGCAAGAGTTCAAGGAGAAACTCCGGAAGGAACAAGAGTTGTGCAAATAGGAGAAGGAAGCGCAATAAGAACATGCACAATAGGGGGCACAACTTGTGCAGATAGATGAAAATGCGCCCATATAGGTAGTAGACTCATCAGAATAGCTAGCATCAGGCAAACATGTTGAACCATCATAGGAGCGAGACCTCGCTCAAGAGATAGAGCGAGCACTTGAAAAAATGGATACAGATATGGAGCGGGAGGAGTTAGAGAAAGACATCGACCTCATGCCTCACCACCAAGAGGTTGACCCAGCAGCTTCACTTCATCCAGAAGATGAGCAAGTCCCAAGCAACCAAGGAGACACTGACATCCTTGGAGATCAGCCGGAAGGAGAGATGCACAACATCTCATTCGACGATTCTCAACATAGAGTTGTGCAATCTCGCAGAGTGTTAACTCCGAATGATCATACGTCTCCTGTGAAGTTCTGAGGAATGAGTGATTGTGTCTGACATGCACAAACATCCAACAGCATTGGCCGATGCTACTTGAGTGTGTATCGAAGCCACTAGCTCGAGTGTTCGCTTCCTGATAGCTCAGAACGAGCGAATGGATAAGGAGCTACAGAAAACAAAGCAGGGAGGAGAGTTGGTTACAACGTCCGCCTGAGCAGAATTGAAGAAGGAAATACTAGATGAAGTATTGTCCCTTGACATAGTCATGCGGGCATTGTATTCCAATTTTGGTACCGTGCCTAATGCAGTCGTTCATCTTAATGGATGGAAACAGCGATGTGCTAGAAGAGCATGTATCTTGTCGAACGTGCATGCTATTGTTGATTACATGCAAACATAGATGATGAGATACAAGGGAGCCCCGCTTCACTTGCCTAAGATGATGAAGCCCAGAGCGGTCGATTTGAAGGCACGCATTCGGAGTTAGATCCAGAACTATGAAGAGCTCCTGCAACTCATCACTACTCTACAGGCTTCCCATGCACATGTCTTCAAGAGTATGGATGTTGTTGTGTACGCACATGCGATCCCATATATTTGGACTCTCACCTAGGTGAAGAAAAAGGCACAGGTCTGACTAGAGATTGACTCATACTTCGACGAGTTGATGTGCATAGCCACCAACCCAGACTTGTCCATCAGTGCAGACACCATGCACAAGTATGTTGTTGGTCTGACTGTGCTAAAAACAAAGATGCACATGCTATCAGACGAGTTAGACAGAGGAGCCCGAGCAGTGTACCCAGTGTTGGGTGCTAAAAGGTGTCTTTTAAAACTCCTAATTGCCTCACATTAATTATCAACCTGGGTGAGTCTTTTTGTTTCAAGAGTTTACACAATATGTGTGAGCTATAAATCCAGAGAGTAATGCTTTTTAAGTTGAACTATAAAACTTGATACAAGAGTAACTTGATGCATTTATAAAACTCAAATTTCAATTGCTAAAAGAAATATTACATCTAAGCATCAAGACTTAATCCTCTGCTGAAATCGTAATCAAATCTCACACAAACAATTCAATTGACAATTGCATCAACCGAGGGCATAGTAGCAATAACCAATCTCTTCTTAGCCGATTCAATCTAAATCACACTCAATCTCAACTAAGCAATGCAAATAGAAATGATGTAAACCGAGAGTTCAATAGCGATAACCAAATTCTTACCACTGATTAAATCAATAGGATTCACTGTCTTAACGACTAAATAATTTAACCTACAGGAAGCATAAATAGAATCAAATGACAAAGATGTGAAGCACATAAGGTCAGAATTAAAGAAAGGTAAACTAACTGCAATACATGAAATCAGAAAATAACAAACAAGATAAACTAGCAGAGAATGGAAAAACATCAAACCAATTTAACTCGTGCGTATTGAAAAGATATAACATAGAGAATCGCAGTTTGATCCACTAGGGCCGGGCCCTAGCCACCAGTGAATACTGTTGAGCTACTTCAAAGAATACGAATGAACAACAACGTAGATTATGTATTAACCATTGAATTCAATCCTCATTACAGCACGATGTGTCCTTCAGAATAACATTCTGTATATTACAATTGAGGTCCCCAACGAAAATTTAAATCCCTCCATTATATCTCCTCCTATCCTATCCTATCTATCTCTAATCTAATCTCTAACCTCTAATAATCCATCCCCTCTTTGATCTCTGTTCTTATTTAAATACACAGAGAGCAGAGAGAAGTTACAACAGATATGATTACAAAATGATTCTCATAACAAAATTGGATTGTTCACAACAAATTGATCAACAAGATCATATTTGAAATATCTTTCCATCAGCATTCAACAGGAACAGGTTGAATTTGGTATTGCAACTAAGATAATTTGGAAACCGGCCGCAACAACGAATTTGAGAAAAACATCTTTAGAGAACCTTCCGTTTATCTTAGTACGAACCAAATTTGGGAAAACTGCCCATCACAAAACTAATTCGGTTTGTTCCGAACAAAATCCATGTTTCAGATTTTCCATATTCTTCTCCATTTGCCCGAAACGTCCAATGCAAAATTGTCACTTCTTATTCCAACGAATTTCTAAGTTGGAATATTTAATGATGAGCTGGAGATCAAATCTGCAATTTGGAAAATATCTTGGAGGCTAAAATGGTGAGTGATGTTACAACAAATTTATTAATAAACCATCATCGATAAAATCATGCATAATAATCATCAATTTATTAAAAATAAAGGAGAAGAAATAATATTTATCCATAAGAGCATAAATAATTATAAAATGGAATTATATGATAAATTATGATAAATGACGTGATAAAGAATGGTAGAAATGGATGAAATAGGCGTTAAAGAGTGATAATAATAATGACAAACTAGCGGCCCAACATACCCCCAAACTGAATATATTGCATGTCCTCATGCAACCCAAAGCCTCTTTATTAACCAAGCAATAATACAAAAATTGTTCATCCCAACTCATGAAATGGATGGAACAAATGAATTCTTCCTCAAATAATGAATATTCAATTTTAGTAATCTTGATGAAGGCATAACAATTTTTACATTAACGTTAAACTATATGTATATGAAGTTGCAACAAAATATGATGTAGGTAACGACAAACTCCATTAACCATTTTCTCAAAAACTACAAACCAGATTTTGCTAAAATTTTGCAAGTAGATTTCTAATATATTAATGCTTCTATGATCCAAAAATCAGATCGTTTTGATGCACGGATCATGAGATATAAACAAAATGGCTGTAGGTGATAGTGCATGGTATCTGAATTTTGACAAACTAATTTAACTTGAAATTTTCTGGGTTTGTGTATTTTAATGATACCTCTTTGTTATCCAAAAATAATAAGAATTCAATTCATAGTGTTAAAGATATACGCTAATCAAGTTCTGCACTGTATAAAAATGAAATTGTATGCCTTAAATGAGAAAGAAAGTAGAAAACATTCATCATGTGTAGCAATTCCTCCCCCAAACTGGAGAATTAGCATGCCCTCATGCAATGTTAGAAAACAAATTGAGGTGGTCACTATCATCTGTTGAAATCTATGATTGGTGTAAAACAACATGGAATAAGGGAGGTTTTGAGAATGAATAAGAAAATCAATGGATGATAAAGAATATGAATGGCATGGTCATAATAAATAAATAAATAAAAGGGACACTCTCCCAAACTGAAAGAATCTGTCTTTGAAAAATGGGAAGTGGTAAAGATGTAAAATGAATGATGATAAATAATGCTCAATGGATTTTCATGAATTTTCCTAAATACGTAATAAATTAGAAAATTATTCTATTTTACCTCAAGTTTTACCTCCAAAAAGAAAAATGTGGAATGACATGTATGGACTGGCATTTATTGAAGCTGATGTAGGCTGAGCGGATACTGAAAGTGATGCGAAAGGTGGAATCTAGGAAAGCACATCATGTTTGAACAATTGTTCATGTTCGCGAGTTTCTCGAGCCTCTTTCGTTAGTTGCAATAGCGTGGTCGTGCTGCAAATAGAATTCCACCCATACTTGTTGTTCTCTTGTAAACAATTCACTATTCGGCATGCAATTTTCTGAATCATCAAGTTATATTAGAGTTCAGTAATTATATCACATGCTATCCCATAATGCATACATTCCCCCCTTCAATTGGAAAAGGGATTCCATGACCATAAAGCATATGAAAGGTGTTGTGTTGACGGCAAGGCAAGGGAATGAACAATACGATAGTAAATGAAGTAGAGTACACATATCAATGATAGGATGGCGAGAGGTATGGTTATAATGAGAGTAGAGTGTGTAAACATAGTTATGAATAAGAGATAAGACGCTTTGGATTGATGATAACTTATGCGAAAAAAAGGACAATAATATGCGAAAAAGATGCTTTGCTGATAGTATTCTAGCTGAAAATGATATGATTGATCAGAAAACAATTTCTCATGCGTAAAGGTTCAAAATAGGGAAAAATTAAGGAAATAATTTCTCCGATAAAAAGAGAAAATAAGAAAATGGTATTATAGTAATAATTGACGATAAGATATAACTTCAATACCATAAGCAGAGCCTTTGCTGCCAGCAGGCATCCATAGCCTCCACAGGGTTGCTTTTTAACCTGTATGAGCCAAGATCCTCAATTTATAAATGGAGAGTTCTAGTGTTGTTCTACAGAAGAGATCAGTGTGCTGGTGTGGTAACCAGATAACCACACTGTCATTCACTGGGATGTAGCAAAAGTGATCAGACCAGCTCGTGATGAGACCTCCTATTCCGATGATATTTTGGCTATTTAATGGATCATAATCTTCGTGTGGTGGCCATAGTGGGAATCTCACTTCGCTACATCCTTATGAACATGGTAGGCTGGCTCTTAATGAGACCCTTTATCCTCTATCTGTAGGCAAAATTTTGTTGTTATTACACATTTTTATGATAAATAGAGGGAGGCTCAGTACTCCTTAAGAGTAGGGATGGTGGAAGAAGTTGAACATGTCAATAGAAAAAAATATACCCATAATCTCATTTATTACAGACAGAGAAGATTATAAGTAGGAAGGGTGGAACTAGCATGGTATTAAGATGATCAATCAGTATCATGTACAAAAAAAACAATGCAGTAAAGTAGTATATAAATAATTGTGTCTATCTTAAAAATAATCTATCATCAAGGAGTTGTCCTGTTAAAGATTATAACGTGAATGATATTAACTCGCTTCAATAGAATCCATAATTCTTGTCCTCATAAAAGTAGTGTACTTCATGCCATGAAAGGGAATCAGTAAAATGTGCTTGAGATGAACTAAGAATAATCCCACAAGAGGAATGAAGGGTTGTTCTCGAAAATACTCCCAAAGTGTTGTTCCCTGTAGGGAACAACAAGGGAAAATACACGCAAAAGTGTTGTTCCCTATAGAGAACAACAATTATTCCCTGTAGAGAACAACAAAGGAAAATACACGCAAACGTGTTGTTTCCTATAGGGAACAGCAAATAAAATGCACGCCAAAAAGTGTTGTTCCCTATAAGGAACAACAAAAAATGCATACAAAAAAGTGTTGTTCCCTATAGGGAACAACCACTGTTTCCTGTAGGGAACAACAAAGAAAATGCACACGAAAAGTGTTGTTCCCTATAGGGAACAACAACTGTTCCTTGTAGGGAACAACAAAATATACACATGAAAAAGTGATGTTCCCTATAGGGAACAATAGTTGTTCCCTGTAGGGAACAGTAAAAAATGCACACAAAAAGTGTTGTTCCCTCTAGGGAACAGCCGTTGGAAACAACAGTTGTTCCCTGTAAGGAACAACAAAAAATGCACACGAAAAAATGTTGTTCCCTATAGGGAACAACAAAAAATGCACACGAAAAAATGTTGTTTCTGTAGGGAATAGCAAAAAAATGCACGCGAAAAAAATGTTGTTACCTATAGGGAACAACAGATGTTCCCTGTGAACAACAAAAAATGCACACGAAAAAGTGTTGTTCCTTATAGGGAACAACAAAAAATGCATGTGAAAAAATGTTGTTTTCTGTAGGGAACAACAAAAAAATGCACGCGAAAAAGTGTTGTTACCTATAGGGAACAACAAAAATTGCATGCGAAAAAGTGTTGTTCTTTATAGGGAACAATAGCTGTTCTCTATAGGTAACAACAAAAAAAATGCACGCGAAAAAGTAGGGAACAACAAAAAATGCACTTGAAAAAGTGGTGTTCTCTATAGGGAACAACAACTGTTCCTTGTAGGGAACAGTAGATGTTCCCTGTAGGGAACAGTGAAAAATGTACGTGAAAAAGTGTTGTTCCCTATAGGGAACAATAAAAAATGCACGCTAAAAAGTGTTGTTCTCTATAAGGAACAACAAAAAAATGTACACGAAAAAGTGTTGTTCCCTATAGGGAACAACAAAAAAATGCACGTGGAAAAATGTTGTTTCCTATCGGAAACAAAAAAGAAAATGCACACGAAAAGTGTTGTTCCCTATAGGGAACAACTGCTGTTCCCTGTAGGGAACAACAAAAAAATGCACGTGAAAAAGTGATGTTCCTTATAGGGAACAACAAAGAAAATGCACACGAAAAGTGTTGTTCCCTATAGGGAACAACAAAAAAATGCACACGAAAAAGTGTTGTTCCTTATAGGGAATAGCAAAAAAAAACAGGGAGAGAAAAACAACACAGACAAGCAATCATCCCTACTGCTCTAAACAACAGAAGGGCAATCATACAAAAGAAAGAAAAGGAATCGAGAAAAATAGAAAAAACAATCACAAGTCTCAAAAATAACTTTTTACAGAATTGGGGCTACCGAAGAGTTGCCTTCTGCAACTGAAACTTGCATGGTGGGGTCCTCATTGTTCAATCGCCAATGGAGTGGAAACTTCAATTTGAAGGAAGCAACAACTGAAACACAAAAACATAAGAAAAATAAGAAAAGAAACAACACTTTATTTAGAAACAATGTATAAATAAATAAATTAAGTTACAACAAATATGATGTTATTTCCTAAGGGAATATCAATTTATCAATGAAAAATGATCTCTTGGAAAAATGTTTTGGCAGCAGTGACATGAATCTTCAAATGGAAATCAATTCTTCATTTCTTTTATATGAATCTATTAGGTAATGAATTGGATAAAATTACATTGTTTCATTAAAATTTCTTTCAAGAATCACTCGTCCATAAATTAACTTTCTTTATTTTCCTAAGACCTACAAAAAACGAGTGTCTATCTGCAATAAAACATTAAATCATGGAGAAAGAGAGGCGATCGGGCTCCCCTAATCCAAGAATTATGCAAAAGCCTAACAAGTAGTTACTCTGTAAAACAAATCCACGAAAAAAATAAGAAAGTAAAATTTATTTGTCACCTGCGGGAGAGTAGTGGTCGACCATACTAATCAGCAGTGTTTTAATCACATCTCCTTTGTTTTTGGTCTGATTCGAGTGATTCAAAAGTTAAATGATAGCTAATTAAAAATTATATCACCAATAGAAACAGGTTTTGAAAATTCCATGATATGATATGTCAATTTTACTTAGAACAACTTACATAACAGAGTCATTTTCGATTTCCCCACTTAGAACAACAGTGGATATTTTAAGCATAGATTTTTCGTTTGATGATGGATTCGAATGATTCAAATTGGAAATGAAAGTAGATTCATTTATTTATCTCCAATAGAAACATGTTTTGAAAACAAAAATAATTGATAGGTCAAATACTCTAGTGAACAGCCGGAAAAACAAAGTTTTAAGAGTGTTGATTTACGATAAACAGTCAGTATTTTGGTCATAACTTTCTCATACGACATTGAAAATGAGTGATTCAAATTGTCTTGTAAACTAGATTTATAGGGAAATATACCGTAGAAACATGTTTTCAAAATATAGTCATTTATGCCACCAAAAATTGACTGTCCCAACTTTGTTCTTAAGCTGCCTACGAGACACCCTGTCAATGTTTTGGTTATAAAATTTTCATTTCAAATCCAAATTGAGTTGGAAAATAGACATCAAGGGCTACTTAGGATAGAAACAGGTTTTAAAAATATAGTCATTTAGGCCTCAAAAAACTGACTGACCCAACTCTGTCCTTAGGCTGCCTACTAGACACCTTGTCAATGTTTTGGTTATATCGTTTTTGTTTTAAATCCAAATTGAGTGATTCAAATTGGGTTGGAAAGTAGATATCAAGGGCTACTTAAGATAGAAACATGTTTTAAAAATATAGTCATTAGGCCTCCAAAAAATGACTGTCCCAACTTTGTTCCTAAGCTGCCTACTAGACACCCTGTCAATGTTTGGTTATAACGTTTTCGTTTCAAATCCAAATTGAGTTGAAAAGTAGACATTAAGGGCTAGTTAGGATAGAAACAAGTTTTAAAAATATTCCCTTTTGGTCCTTCAAAACATGACTTTTATGACTGTGTTTTTAGAAATTTCATCAAGCCCACAATCCAAAAAAATATGATATTCAAGATTTTTTTCCAAATTGGTGACAAAAATAAATATGAGTGTTTGTAGAACTATTATTTCCATTATAATTCATCTATATACACAAATAAATTAAAAAATTTATCACCAATGTTGATTTCTACAGTGTGTTGCAACAAAAACAACTGTTTTTACATAAAAACAAAATGTATTTATTTATGTCCTTATTTATTTATTTATTTATTTATTTTTATACTAACCTACTCCGATTTGAAAAATGAATATGATTACGTATAAGAGTACTTTCAGTGGAACCATTTTCAAAATAAGGCTTCAAGTATGTACATACCCAAATTTCAAAAATGCATGTTAATAAATATTAGAATATGAGAAGCCAACTTCCCTTCAAAAGATGGTATAAAAAATTGTTGAAGTATGGAGTGATGCTGCAAACAAATGATGTAGTGAAACCATTTTTCAATATATCCTTTACTTTCTTGATTTCCCATAGCCATCATATTATGAAGTTCTTGAGCTTTTAAAATAGCTTGTTGATGCAAACTAGAAGAAACCTCATTTTTTTCCATGACATGTACAATTTTTGAATTTGAAACATTCTGAATCTCAATATGAGTTTTCTCCGATGGTGCATGTGAGATAGAATGGGTGGAAAGAGTAGGTAAATTTCCCAGTTCAACACTGTAAGCATGTTGTATTGGTTTATTATGCTGAGGGTGTGGAATGAGTTGAGCAGGGAATTGTGTACGGAATGAAGCATTTTGATGATGTAGTTAATTGGGTTGAGTGGATGATTTTGATAGGCAAGCAAGATGTTATGGAAGAGCTGGTGGAGAATATGGAGAATGTGTTTGTGCTACAAGATGAGGGAGAATAGTCATGCAATCATAAGATGAACCATGCCAAACTTGTAGACAAGATTTGTGGGGGTTATATTGAAATTGACATGGTTGCCCTAACACATGAGTATTTCATAATGGATTATGCAAGTAATAAAATGGAGAGGAGGTGTTCTGAACCATACCTGTAGGCCATGCTTCTCATGGTTTTGACCTTGTTGCAACTTTCTCATCTCTTTGATATGCTACTTCCATCCTAGATAAGGAAGAACAACTATCTATGGGATGCTCCTTCCGGTAATGAGGGAAAAACACTTCTTCAATTTCTTGATTTTTTTGAACCTGCAAAACATCCAATTTTGAATTTAGAGAGCTAATAAAATCAATTTTCAAATTTTCAAATAAAATATTGATTTCAGCTCTTATGTCTCCTGTTCTTGTAGCGAATTTAGAAAAGAAAGAAGAAAATTCTCTAGAATTCTTACCAGCCTTGGAGATTCCTTTTGAATACCTTATGCACAATTCACAAACATCATCATATGACAACTGAAAAACATCACCTTTTCGTATCAAATTTAAGAGTTCTAAAAATTCATCTTTGATTCCTTTGAGTATGAGTTTTTTTAAGATCTCTTTTTCCAAATACTTATGCTTTGATTGTTGAAGGTTGTATCGAAATCGCTCCACATAGTCCTCCAAGCTTTTATCTTCTCCTTGTATCATATCGGAAATATCTTCATTGTCCTTGCAATAGTCCCGGTACTTCTTCAAGAATATGTTTTTCATGTCCTCCCATGTTTGGATGCAGTTCCCACCTAGGCTCATGAACCATCGGAGTGCTGCTCCTTTAGAGTAAGAGGAAACACTTTAAACCTTTCATCATTAGTACAATAATCATATCCTCTACAAAGTATTTCAAATTCAATTAAGAATGTATCTGAATCTTCATTTGTCAAACCATGAAAATTTGGTAGAGAAGATGGGAGAATTATGTGCATTTGTGTCGCTCCTCCTATATCTTTGATAGGGAATTCAAAAGTTGCAATGTAAGCCATTCTTTACCATAATAGAAGATGTTCTTCATGTTCTTCTTTGAGGCTTCTCCTTCAAATGTTCCTGTCAATTGGTTAGTGAAATGGGTGGTGCTTATATCACCACTTGAGTGGAATTATGAGATTTTTTCAAAAAAAATCTACCTCTAAATTTCCTACTTCAATTTCTATGAAATTCTGCTAAAAAGTGGGCGGAGGAGCAAGCACTTTACTTGCTCGTTACGCAGGTTCTTACCTTCTGTTTTTAATACCTAATTCTTTTACAACGGACAAACATCAAACACCTACTTCAACTTCTATGCAATTGTGTTGAAAAGTGAGCGAAGGAGCAAACACTTTACTTTCTCGTTATGTAGGTTCTTACCTTCCGTTTTTAATACCCAATTCTTTCCTAGCAGCAAATATAAAACATACATCACTCTCTGTGAAATAGCAACAGTGTCCCCGGCAACGACGCCAAAATGTTGGGTGTTAAAAGGTGTCTTTTAAAACTCCTGATTTCCTCACATTAGTTATCAACCTGGGTAAGTCTTTTTGTTTCAAAAGTGTACACAATATGTGTGAGCTATAAATCCAGAGAGTAATGCTTTTTAGGTTGAATTATAAAACTTGATACAAGAGTAACTGGATGCATTTATAAAACTCAAATTGCAATTGTTAAAAGAAATATTACATCTAAGCATCAAGACTTAATCCTCTGCTGAAATCGTAATCAAATCTCACACAAACAATTCAATTGACAATAGCATCAACCAAGAGCATAGTAGCAATAACCAATCTCTTCTTAGCTGATTCAATCTAAATCACACTCAATCTCAACTAAGCAATCCAAATAGAAATGATGTCAACCGAGAGTTCAATAGCGATAACCAAATTCTTATCGCTGATTAAATCAATAGGATTCACTGTCTTAACGACTAAATAATTTAATCTACAGGAAGCATAAATAGAACCAAATGACAAAGCTGTGAAGCACATAAGGTCAGAATTAAAGAAAGGTAAACTAACTGCAATACATGAAATCGGAAAATAGCAAACAAGATAAACTAGCAAAGAATGGAAAAACATCAAACCAATTAAACTCGTGTGAATTGGAAAGATATAACACAGAGAATCGCAGGTTGATCCACCAGGGTCGGGCCCTAGCCACCAACGAATATTGTTGAGCTACTTCAAAGAATACGAATGAACAACAACGTAGATTATGTATTAACCATTGAATTCAATCCTCATTATAGCATGATGTGTCCTTCAGAATAACATTATGTATATTAAAATTGAGGTCTCCAGAAAAAAGTTAAATCTCTCCATTATATCTCCTCCTATCCTATCCTATCTATCTCTAACCTCTTATAATCCATCCCCTCTTTGATCTTTGTTCTCATTTAAATACACAAAGAGAAGAGAGAAGTTACAACAGATATGATTACAAAATAATTCCCATAACAAAATTGGATTGTTCACAACAAATTGATCAGCAAGATCATATCTGAAATATCTTTCTATCAACATTCAACAAGAACAAGTCGAATTTGGTATTGCAACTGAGATAATTTGGAAACCGGTCGCAACAACGAATCTGAGAAAAATGTCTTCAGAGAACCTTCTGTTTCTCTTAATACAGACCAAATTTGGGAAAACTGCTCATTGAAAAACTAATTCGGTCCGTTCTAAACAAAACCCATGTTTCGGATTTTCCATATTCTTCTCCATTTTCCTAAAACGTCCAATGCAAAATTTTCACTTTTTATTCCAATGAATTTCTGAGTTGGAATATTTAATAATGAGTTGGAGATCAATTCTGCAATCTAGAAAATTTATTGGAGGCTAAAATGGTGAGTGATGTCACAACAAATTTATTAATAAACTATCATTGGTAAAATCATGCATAATAATCATCAATTTATTAAAAATAAAGGAGAAATAATATTTATTCATAAGAGCATAAATAATTATAAAATGGAATTATATGATAAAGTATGATAAATGACGTGATAAAGAATGATAGAAATGAATGAAATAGGCTTTAAAGCGTGAATAATAATGACATACTAGCGGCCCAACACCTGGATGCTATGGAGGCAAAAGTCAGGTTCCAGAAAGATGCCATCTTAGAGTACACAGACAGCATCGTAGACTACCGATCTTGGCATCAGTTCACTACTGTCGACCACCGTGAGGATGTCGAAGAGTTGGTCTTCCAACTATTGTCTAAGTCATAGTGATGTCTTGCATGGCTTGCTCAAGCCATTTTGTCTCACATGGGTATATGTGTATTGTAATGTAATGTTTTGTCAAGTGTAAGTTCAAGTGTCGATAGTTGGATGTAATAGTGGAGTAGATGAAGATTCATGACGGTAGATGAACTGTCACAAAGGGGAATGTCAAGGGCCACCCCACCCTTTGTTATAAATAGTCCCTTATAACTCATTGTAAAAGCTTTTCGTCAGCCAAACTTCGATAGGAGTATCTTAGAGAAAGCTTGGACATTATTGTAATGTGCCTTGGCTTTTCCACTGCGCAGAGCTAGTATATCTTTTTGGAGGAGCAAGCGGTTGTGGTTGTAATGTTCCGCTATCAGAACTAGTGGTTGGACATATATGTATTGTGTGACTAGAACTTACACTTCTTAATATAACAGAGCCAGCACGTTTCATGCATATGTTGTATTGTATTTCAGCTATCTTGTTTACTCTAAATGACATAATTATTTGTTTGCTTAAGCATGCATGTATGAACTATTTTGTATAAGTATGTATGGATATTTTTTAAATGTGTTGTTGGTTTAACCATCACTTTGGATTTTTTGCTAACTTGCCTTCCATGCTGTGATGCATTTTCGCTCGTGTGTTCCCTTCCAAGTCGCGTACTATTATAGGTTTCCAAGGAGTGCACTCAACTCACCCTTAATGCGTTAGAACCTCTCATGCACCTTTCTCGACTTACTACAATTATCACACCCTTGCTACCAACAGGGACATCTTACTTGCCTCTGTACGAAATCGCGGTCAAGGCATTACCATGCGACCCACTGCTGAGACTCCTACACCAAACGGTCTGAGGCCTAATTGGGACTTCTTACTGGGGATATCCCCTGACATGTTGGCGAGTCCAGCACCATTAACAGATTAAAATTAATTGTTAAAGATTAAAAATACATGATTGTAAGTCTTGTTCAGAAAATTATACATAGTTCTTAGTAGAAAAAAACATTCAATGGGGCCTACTTCGACAATCTTGATATATTTTAAACTAAAAATAAATTAGAAAAAATGATTAATTGATTTTAGATTTAAAAATTGGTTTGAGGTAGAGTAAAACAAAATGACAGTGGATAATTTTACACAAAAATGTTATTAAAAAAAGTAAAAGAAATATTTATATTATATAATGATTTGTCGTAGAATGATAGTGACCCGTGGAAAATAACTCACAAGCTAGTGAAAAATAACTACATACACTACAAAAAAAAAAAATGAGGTGAGTACCTAAGTTTTCTCTCCCAAAATTCATTAGTTTGTGAGTTATTTTCCATTGGCCATTTTGTAAAGGTTGCAAAGTGAGCCAACATAATGGAATTCTCTAGAACTTTTTTGAAACATTGGAGTGGCAGGGTTTCTTCATTTAAATTTTGTTTTGGAATTTTATTGTATAGTAAGATTTTCAAAATAGAAACATGTAAAATTGATTAAAACCCACTCGGCTCTACATAATTTTAAGAGAATTTTGTTTTGGAATTTTATTGCATGGTAAAAATTTCAAAATAAAAAATGTAAAATTGATTAAAACCCACTTGCTTTAATGTTCTACATAATTTTAACAGACAAAAAAGAATATACGTAAAGCAAACTAAGCACGAAAAGTTTGGTATACACGTGATTCTTCAATTGCACATCCCATCCATGATCGGGGCCATCACTGTAAGTTGTCCCCTACTCATTTTTTGTAAGAATATTATAGAGTTGGGCACATTCAAGCATGATTTGGAAATAAATCAATGAATTTCACTCCGTTGATAGATTAGTTGATCATAAATTCTCCAATGTAATGTGTCAAATCAATTTTCATCACACATTTTAGTATACCCCTACTCATTTTTTGTAAGAATATTACAGAGTTGGGCACATTCAAGCATGATTTGGAAATAAATCAATGAGTTTCACTCCGTTGATAGATTAGTTGATCATAAATTCTCCAATGTAATGTGTCAAATCAATTTTCCTCATACATTTTAGTATATGAGAGAGACGCAAAGACAGGCAACATTGATGTCCCCCTACTAGCAGTGTTACTCCATACTCGGTGAGTAAATGGATTAGATGTGACACCATGACAAGGCCTAATCCAAATGAAACACAACTTGATAAATAGTGTTAAGAACATTTTCGGAAAATAATAACTCCATACTCGATGAGTAAATGGATTAGATGTGACACCATGACAAGGCCTAGTCCAAATGAAACACAACTTGATAAATAGTGTTAAAAACATTTTTGAAAAATAATAACTCATCAAAAATACGTTTTATAAATTTCAAAACACGTAAAAAAAACGGTTATGCGAAAATTTTAAACATCAAATACGACCAAAATACGCTGTGACAAGCATTTTTCCCATCAAATTCTAACCCTAGTCATCGGTGTTGAATTCTGTATCCCTGCAATCTAATGTGTAAAGTCAAGAGTGTTTTTTTAAAGACGGAAAACCATAACGAAACAGAGAGCCCAATTAACCACCTCAATAGTTCTAAGCAACCTGCAATTGAGATAAGTTCGGCGGTGCAGAACCAGGGATTCTGTTTCTGACCGACTGACTGTGACCTGTGACCCGCTCCCTACTCCACATGTTTACATTGATATATAATGGTTCGTTGCGACCGAATCTGATTATATGACAGCGACGCCATATTTTGATTTGAAAGAGTTTAGTCTTTGTACGTAAGTGTTGAAGTTTCCCACGTTTTAAGCTTCCCCGCGACCCCATGTTTTAATTTGGCTGGTTGCGGCGTGATAAGGGTTTAAGTTTTCCCACGTTGACAATATCGGATGAGAAATGGCTGGTTGCCACCCGATAAGTGTTCATAGGTTAACAATATCGAATGAGTGGTTGGGTTCGAGTCAATTTTTGGTGCAGTGGAAACTAAATTGGAATGGTATCGAATCAACTTAAATGGGAATATTTTATTGTAAATCTATGTTAATTTTTAAATAAATTAATTTTGACTTTGAATAAAATAAATTCTCATTTACCAGGTTGGAAGTTTGTAATAATTATAATCAAATATCCATCAATAGGGTTGCAACATCTTTACATCAACAAGACATTGCACCTTCGAAGATAGTTAGTGGCATAATGTTATAAAACCAAACAACCTTTGTCAACCGAATTGACACACGTAATTGTGTATAACACTTTTCTATGCATAAGTTATGCCATATTGAGGATGATATGAGATTACTACAACATTTTCTCCCTTTTTTTAAAGAAGTCAAGGGATGAGCTGTCAAAAGTCTATAAATGGTTCAGAAAGCTTCACGGAATTATATAAAAATAATGAAATTAAAATATTTTTATTCATTTACTAAGTTACAATTATATTTTTACTAAATTCTAATTACATTACTATCATGGAATTTTTTATTCTAATTACATTACTATCATGGAATTTTTTTTATTGTTTAAAGAAGTTAAGGAATAAATTGTTAAAGAAATGATATTTTATAAATGATTTGGAAAATTTCAAGGAATTATATAAAAAATCTTGAAATTAAAATATTTGTAAAATTTATTATTTAATTTAATGGTAGATTATAATTAGATTTTTATCATGATTTTTTTTAATAAGTTTAAGTAATTTAAATTGGGAATGATAAGACAAAAATTACACTTATTGTTGTTGCTGCTTTTTTTGAGAATTATGTAGTTGTTGCTCTATAACATTTAGTTTTTCTTAGTAGCTCTTGAATAGTTTTTGAAGACTTTATTTATCTCTCGGTAAAAAAGTTGTGAAATGTTATTTCACAATTAGTATCTTTATCACTTCTCTAACATTTCCTAGGAGTAGTAAATTGAGGATCTTGATTCCAATTTGGAATCGCTAAAACTTTTATAGATAAACTAAAACCATTTTTCCTCTTTGGGTCCTCTTACAGATCTCATCTATAGTATTTCTAACTTGGCAATAATCTATATATGTTTTATTAAGACTTGCTCCATCTTTTCTTAAGTATTGATGCTATTTTCATGAATACTCATAAACCAACATAATCATTGCTTCCTTCAAAGTACACAAGTGTGACCTTCCCATTTGAGCATTGGTTTTATAATCATAAACCAATATAAGCATTGTTTCCTAAAGTACTACACAACCATAGCCTTTTCATTTTAGCATTGGTTTTATAATCACAAGTTATATAGGAAACTTCAAACACAAAATAGGAATGCATAATGATTTTGTGTGATAAATCCATTGAAGTGGGGGAGGACAAAAGGGATTAATGTTTTTGCATCATTATTTCTTCCTTTATTTCATAAATGTGAAATTGAAAGATCATTGGATGGGCTTCTCCTTCTTTTACCCTAATGTTCAAAGAATGAGATGCTTCAATATGTTCAATATTTTTTAGTGTTTCTTATGTTTGGGAGTGAAATATATTTTGGCGACTCCTACAACAAATGATCTTTCTTTCCTTAGTTTAAAATGCCAAGCAAACTCTTCCATGAAATGTTGTATTTGAACTAAATTTCCTAAAATAGGGGGTTAATTCCCAAGGAAACGACGCAAGGAAATAGGGACTTGGGCGAGCCAAAATTTGGTTAAGTATTGGCTTGGGCTTGTCTAGGAAGCAATGAGACATATAGAGATAGTGCAGAGGTTGCTCGGGCTTGAGAAAAACATTGTAATATTTTCATATTTTCTGACTAATGCAATATACAGATAAGAGGGGTTTTTCGTTGTGGCTTTCCCCAGAAAATCATTGTGTAATGTGTTGATTGAATTCTTTCTCTTATATGCTTCATGATTTCACGATCGCTTAATTGTTTCTGATGATCAAGAGAGTAGATTCAAGTTTATTATTTTAGTCAATTATAAACAGTTTGAATCTACAAGGAATTTCTACAGTTACTTATTGTTTAGCTCGATCCCCAAGGTCTATTATGAAGATGGGGTTAGCAAAAACCTTGTTTTTGAAAACCTACAAGACTAACTTATGATACCATCATTATGTTTATCTCGTCAATAGATTTCAAATTTATCCTGATCTGAAACCCGGATCAAAAGTTACACTCATTTAAAATTTCGACCTATTAAAAGAGGCCATGTCAACATGTTAACCACGTGGCACCCATGTGACCTCCTCACAACTTTTACGGGTCATCTTGGTGGTTTCCACTAGTTAGGTACGTGTCATGTCACTTGGGGTTATCGTTGCTCGCAACGTTCGATGTTAAAAAAAGGAGAAGGAGGTTATGGGTGAAAAGTAGTGGTAAGGTTCAACGACAAAACCATGGCTCTGATTAGCTTACCTCCAATAACACCCTCATATGTATTATGATGTGCAATGATCGTAGTAGCAGGCGATAAGTGATGAGTTGTGGGCAACATTCCGACACTCTAGATTTTTCTCGGGTTCCACTCTTAGCCTTTCCATTCATTGTTAACTAGTGTTTAGCTAAGTGTATCAACCTTTGAATATCCCTTAAGCTTACCAACCATGGTTGGTGGCTGATGACCAACCCATGTCATATGGTTTTGTTAGGTCAAGGTTCCACCAACACTCATTCAATGTCAGTCTCGCCCACATTCAAATGAGTTTATCTCTGTTGCTTGCTAGTATTGTTGACATATACTTATAATATAGAAGGAAAGATCCAAGGTAATGTCTATGAATCAGAAGGCAACCACCTTTCCCATGCTCGACAATTTTAAGTCTTAAGGAAATTCATGGCTCAAAGGAATGAAGCTCAAGCCATCAAACTATGGTGTTTTGCATAGGGGTGGCCCGAACCGTTTGATCCTAGAAGCTATGGCCCAAATTTTGGGACCCAAACTCTTGATTCAAATAGAGTAACCAATGCAGGAGTGGTTTCAACTATATATTCAATCACATGGTATCATAGTGCATCTGAGTATACATAAATCAATAACTATACATTCATCATTATCATAATAATAGACAATGTAGTTCCATTAGATACTGAAACCATGATTTTATAGGATACCATTGCAATCATGAGCATAACAATGAGCTTCATAGCTCGAGCAACCATTTATATTTAAAACATAAGAGATATTGCATCATTCCCACTTGACAAGAATCATCATAGTTCATAAGACAATATACACAAGCAAGCTACACTTATCTGTGTGTTTAAATATGAATGGAAACTAAAGGAGGGAATTCAACTCTCCACCCAACCATAGGCTAGCTACATTGTAATCTGTCATGTAGCTAATCATCCCTAAGCTAGATTTAGAGTCTAAGGGGATATTTGTTCAAGGAAATTCACAACAAATCTTAGTCAAACACTCAAGATAAGGGGTCCACCTTCCAGTTGGTTTATTAACTACTCTTAGGCAGTAAGCATCATAATAACTCTCCTCTTCTCTAAAATGAATCATAGGGCTTTCCCCAAGGCTCAATGGGGTATTTCTCAGTTCCAAGAGACTAAATATACTATATGGGTGGTTTAATAGTTTTGTTGTGAAGGAAAATACTATATTGTACATTGTCCAGGTGGTTTATCAACACTTCCATAAAGCATCATAGTGTCTAAGTTTACCCTATCAAGTGGTTTATCAACCTTACAACAAGCACCCAAGTGGTTTATTAGCCCATTCAACAATAACTAAGTGGTTTATTAAATTATTGAGCAAAACCTTATTGCTTTATCTGTTTACTTAGAAAGTCTTAATTGGTTCAATTCTCGACTGAGCATCCCACTTATTAAGTTTTTAAACATCATACATGTCTTCTCACCATAACACTGGGGATGACACCTTAATTCTCAAAGCACTAGCTCACGGACAATTCAACCTAATATAATATTTTCATTAATTTTTTCAACATCTCCTCCTTTGTAGGGTCTCTTTCCAGGTTTCTTATTTTTTAATGACGATTGTCCTCTTCATAGGCACTCCCAACTTTTCCCTCACTTGGGCCTTTTTTCCCCTTTGTTTGTTGTTCTCTCTACCTTTTAATTCTATTCCTTGTGTTGTCTTCCCTTGTTTCCTTGTTGACCTTTTCATTTTCCTTCCAAGCATGCCATTCTTCTCTAGATCCATAAGGAAGGGATAGTATGGGCTTTGTCCTTCACCCAGGCTACCCACTCCAAACTTCATTTCTTATCTATGCAGGCCATTCAATTCATCAAGGTGATGGGTAATGGAATAAATGCGGAGGGTGTGGCTTGTTTTTTATACATCAGAAGCAACATCCTCCCCTAGAACTCTGAATCCATGTCCCCTCCTTCATCTAGCATCAATTTAATTTATTTTCATCACATTACATAAAATAAATTTTCACATTGAAATTTACAAGGGGTGCAACATAAAGGGTTGGTACAAACCCCACCCCCTTAACATCATCCTTGGTGTTCTATAAATAGAACGCGAAATTAACCACTAAGATTTATATTTACAATTGTTACATTAATTTACACTACAAATAAAAATTGGTAAGATGCCCTCATTAGATCTTCCATTCCTAGGTTGCTTCAATTAGTCCAAAGTACTTCCATTGAAACTTAACCTACTATATTACTCAATTCTAGAGCATGATATGCCTCTGTTCTAGGAAGAAAAGTGGTTTTGGCTGGAACTCTCCCTTGGGTTCCACCTATGTCACAAACCAATCAACAATATGATTAGTGTCACATATAGAATTCTTAAGCAAAGAATGTGAAAAACATCATGTGCTTTGATTGTGGGTAATAAGGCCAATCCACATAACGTCTAGCCCCACTCTTTACAAAATTTGAAATGGTCCACAAAATTAGGGTGCCAACTTAGCACAAGATCCCACTTTTAGTGATCTCTTTCTTGGTTTGATGCAGAGATATACATGCTCTCCCACTTGGAATTCCTCGTGCATTCTCTTTTGGTATGCATAAATCTTTTGCCCATCCTGGGTTATCTTTAATTTTTTCTTGATTTTAATTACCCACTTTTCCATTTCCTTTAGCATATCATATCTAAGAACCACCTTGTTCACTAGATCATCCCAACTAAAGTGGGTGTTACATTTTTTGCCATATAATACCTTGAAATGGATAAGATACAAACCCCACCCCCTTAAGGGAACATCATCCTTGGTGTTCTATAAATAGAACGCAAAATTAACCACTAAGCTTTATATTTACAATTATTACATTCATTTACACAATAAAAAAAATGGGTAAGATACCCTCATTTGCTCTTCCATTCTCAGGTTGCTTCAACTGGTCCAAAGTACTTCCATTGCAACTTAACCTACTATATTACTCAATTCTATAGCATGATATGCCTCTGGTCCATGATGCAAAGTGGTTTTGGTTGGAACTCTCCCTTGGGTTCCACCTATGTCACAAACCAATCAACAATATGATTAGTGTCACATATATAATTATTAAGCAAATAAATGTGAAAAACATCATGTGCTTTGATTGTGGGTAATAAGGCAAATCTACGTAACCTCTAGCCCCACTCTTTCCAAAATCTGAAACGATCCACAAAATCAGGGTGTCAACTTAGCACAAGATCCCACTTTTAGTGATCTCTTTCTTGGTTTGATGCAGAGATATACATTCTCTCCCACTTGGAATTCCTTGTTCTCTTTTGGTCTGCATAAATATTTTGCCCACCCTAGGCTATCTTTAATTTTTTCTTGATATTAATTACCTACTTTTCCATTTCCTTTAGCATATCATATCTAAGAACCACCTTGTTCACTAGATCATCCTAGCTAATGGGGTTGTTACATTTTTTGCCATATAATACCTTGAAATGGATCAATTTTTGGAGGAAAATTCAACTAAGGGTAGGAATTATTCCCACCTCTTTAGTTGATGCATGACATACATCTTCAACATGTCTTCTAAAGCTTTGTTCACTCTATCGTTTTTCCATTATTCTGAGGATGATATGATATAGTAAAAGACTAGCTAAGTTCCATACTAATAAAAAATGCATTCCAAAAATTGGAAGTAAAGTTGGCATCTTGGTCTAAAATGTTCTTCTTGGGTATGCTATGAAATTTGAATATTTCCTTCATAAAAATACGAGCTATGTCAATATCCTTGTGAGTGGACTTGACAACTATAAAGTAATCTTCATTTCTCCATTTTTCCACTACCATCATTATAACATCTTGCTACCAAGATGTTTTTGGAAACCCTATTCTAAAGTCCATAGATATTAATTTCCACTATCACTCAGGAATGGGGATTGGTTGTAGCAATCTTCTTCGGTATATGAATTCCACTTTATCTTGTTAACATTCCAGGCACTTAGTAATGTATTAGGAAAATTCCTTTTTCATGCCTAGACAATAATACCTTTTATTCATTGTTGTTATCATTTCCTGATGACCAGGATGCCCTGGGTAAGGTCTTTTGTGAAACTCGTCCAAGATTACCTTCTTCAAGTCGCCCATAAGAGGTAAAAACCATCTATCATTGAACTTCAACATTCCTTTCTCAGTGAGTGTATAATTCTTATTCAATGGCCCATCCAACTCCTTCTATAAGCAATTCTTCACCTATTAAGAGTGCTCATCTTGTATCAATGCCTCCTTTATCTTTTCCTCAATATTATATTCACAAGTGCTCATGGATGCTAAGCAGACCACTTGTAAACTTCTACTGAGTGCAACTACTGCCTTGTTCTCCTTGCCCTTATTATGTTTTATCTAAAATTTAAACTCGTTGATCAAATCCAACCATTTGACTTATCTTGCATTTAGCTTTGGCTGGTCAGACAAGTATCTCAACCCTCCATGATTTGACATTAACACAAGCTTCCTTCCAATAAAGTAGTGCCTCCACAATTTCAATGTGTGCACTGTCATTCCAAGCTCCAAGTCATGAGTGACATGGTTCTTCTCATGTTCAATTAATTTTCTTGACTCATAATAGACCATGTGTCCTTCTTGCATAAGGAATCCACCTATTCCTTCCTTACAGGAATCTATTCAAACCAATAAGTCCTTTTATGGTCTACTATCTGCAAAATAGGTGCACATGCGAGCAATTTCTTAGGCCATTCAAATCTAGTTGTGCACTCTAATGCCCATTGAAAATTAATTTCTTTATTTTGCAGGGATATGATTGGATGCCCAATCTAAAAAATATCGAATGGATCACCTATATTATCCATAAAATCCTTTAAAATGTCTAACTTATGTGACATTATGGGGAGTGGTCAATTCCATGATTGCCTTAATCTTCTCAGGGTCCAAGAATGACATGTCCCAATTATTGAACTTGTGATTGGAATAAATCACATTTTCTAAGCTTAACATAGAGCTTGTGATCTCTCAACAACTGCAATAGTTCTTTCAAATGTTCTTCATGTTCCTTTATGGTATTTGAATAAACTAGAATTTCATCCATAAACACCAATATGAACTCATCCAAATACAAGTTGAGCACATTATTCATAAAACACATAAATGTGGTTGGGGAATTTGTAAGCCCAAATGGCTCCACCACAAACTCATAACATCCATATCTTGTCCTAAAATATTTCTTGTGGAATATTCATCCTTAGTTTGAATCTGATGATAGCTTGATCTTAGATCTATTTTTGGGAACACCACAACATCTCTTAGTTGATAAAAAAAAAAATCATCAATTCTAAGAAGCAGGTACTTTTTTCTTCACAGTGGCTTTATTCAACTGTCGAAAATAAATGTACAACCACAATATTCCATCCTTATTCTTTACAAATAGCGTTGGGGTACCCTAGGGTGACACTTTGGACATAATATATCCCTATCCAAAATTTTCTTCAGTTGCAATTTTAGCTCTAATAGCTCTGTTATGCTCATATGATATGGGGCTTTTGAGACTAGCATTGGTCCAAGAAGAAACTAAAGGGAGAAATCAATTTCTCTCCTGGGTGGAAGTCCTAGAATTTTCTCAAGAAACACATCGTTTTACTTCTTTAAGACCAACTGAGCTTCCATTATGATCTCACCACTCTTCAACTTGCTAGTCACCTAAACCACAAATAGGGCACCCACTTTTATGTTGTATATTTTCACTTGCAACACTAATATTTTCCTAAAAGAGACAATATTTCTCATTCATTGAAGCACTATTTCCTCACCTTCATCGTTGAGGTGTTCCAATGATTTTATGTAGCAATTTACCTTAGTCTTATGGGCCGCCAACCAATTCATGCCAATTAGGACATCATACGAACCCAATATTAAGAGGTTGAGGGTGGTTGTAGTGGATATGCCACTTAGCTCCATGGGATATGATTCCATTAAGTCCATCACCTGATTTTTAGGCCCTATGTATAACTAGACCAATCATGGTTTTTCATGAATATTCATTTATAGTGCACACTTCTTTATGATATTCGAGCTAATATAGTTAAAATTAGAACCTTGGTCAATTAAAACTGAAATAGGTTGGTTAAGAACAATACCTTCCATTTCGATCACTGATACTTAATGATCTACTTTCCTATTTTCCAACGTCACATAAATTCGAGGCACACTTTCGGCCACATCATTCACCGTCAATGCCTCTTAGACCATATAAAACCTTTTTCTTCTTTGTTGTTGGTGAGGATAGTCTTTCTATAGGTGCTTCTCTCCACATGTCCAACACTGGAGGGTTCCTCTCTTAAACTTTGTGTCTTTTTCTCTGACTAAACTAGTAGGTTGATCTCTATTGGTAGCAACAAAATTATGCTAGAATTCACCCTTGGTAGGAGGGAACCTTACAAATTTTCCTTCTTGCCTATATCCTAAGGGTTTCTTTCATTTCCCCTTAAAATTGTTTGTCATTCCTCTTCAAGTATGAGTGAAATTTAGCCTTATGCTCGGATTGATCATGAATACATATCCTTTTGGATTGTTTCATTCAAGATTCTTGACTCATCAAACTCAATCTTGTCTCGAAAAGCTTTTAGTAACCCACAGAGGTGCCTTTGAATATTCTCTTTCTCACCCCTATTGTATGACACATACCTCAATAGTTCTAACAATTTGTTGGTGTATTCATCCGCAGTAAGTCACTCTAGCTTAGGTTCATGGAACTCTTTAACTTTACTATCATAACACCTCTTAAACACGTACGTCTCACAAAAATAATTTTCAACATTCCTCCATGATATTTCCTTTTCTCTAATGTCCTTAACATTTCTCAAATCTTCCCACCATATGTTAGCCTTACCCTTTAAGCTGAAAATATCCACTTTGGCCTTCATATTTTTATAGTACACATGGACTCTAAAATTTTTCTTTAAGCCAACAACTATGTCTTCACCTCTTTAGCCATATTAATTTCTCCATTAAAGGTAGGGGGTCTAGCTTTCTTGAACTCCTCTAGCATTGGGTTCTTCTTGCTCCTCCTTTGTTGCTAGCGTCTCTAGATTGTTGCACTGGACAACTAGTTATGGCTACTTAATTCTCTCTCTGGAATGTTGAGTGGGTTTTATCCCCTTACCGTGTCTTCACTAGCTTGTTTGTGCCTCTTTCTTGACTTTCTTCCCTTTACTATATTGGATTCTAGTCATTGCTTCCAGATTTTAGAAGGACTTTGCTTCTATTTATGCCTACTTAGATAGTTGGAACAAAGCTCATGTTGCTTCTTTCTTTGCAAATCTAACAAAATCTAAAAGATCGCTGCATTGACTTATGCTTATATTTCTTGTGCTTGGATGTTCTTCTCATTATCTTCTTTGAAACTTCTTAATTCGGCTCTTAAAATCCCAAGGGTCTCCACCCAATCAAGGGAATTTTTCTCTAATCCTTTCCCCACTAATTCCTCTTCCTGGTGATGATAGGAATTTTGGCATGTTGTGTTCTACCATTTGATTTCTCCTTCCATATTTCTCTCTCTCTCTCTCTCTCTCCCTGTCTCTCTCTCTCTCTCTCTCTCTCTCTCTCTCTCTCTCTCTCTCTCTCTCTCTTGCACACATATAATTGTTAGCTAATTCAAACACAATTAAATATGTTTTCCCATCACCATGGCATATTTGTAATCAGCTTGTTGATTTGAAAATAGTTTTCCATTCAAATCCCATATTAGTATGCATGTTAGAAACTTAATAACATATCAACAATCTACTAAGTCAACAATCTTGTTAGTTGTAGGTATGAATTTAGTACACATTTGTATATAGCAATTAAACTAATATTTATCATCTTCATGTGTGTGCCTCTTCAGGTCTAGTGTTTAAACATTTCATTGATACCACTCTATATCAGAGCTCCAAATTTCGTCCCAATGGTCCAGTGTTGAACCTTCGCTCTAGTATCAATCTATGTATCAAAGCTCCAAACGTTTTCTTTTAAGGCCCATTCAACTTGATTGTTCATATATGGGGTATTCCTCTAGCCCTATAGGTCCAATGTTTAAGCTTTTACTCTGATACCACTATGTATCACATCCTCTATCTTTATCCCCAAAGGTCCAGAGTTGAACCTTTTCTTTGAACCACTCTGTATCAGAGCCTCTAACTTTATCCCCGAAGGTATAGTTAAACCTTTGCTTTCATACCACTTTATTTAGAGCCTCTAACTTTATCCCCCAAGATATCGTGTTGAACCTTTTCTCTGATACCACTTTGTAACCACCTCCCTTCCACTCCCTTAAGGATTCTCTGGCTGAGGAAGGTGTTACTTTACATTTAACCTGATCCTTAAGGTTTTCCATGAAGATGTGGTAGGAAAAAAAATTCATATTAGCAAGTCTACAAAATTAACTTTTGATACCACTATTGTGTTCATCCCATCAAGAGCTTTCTGCCAATATAAAATTTATCCTAATTTGTGCCATGGATCAAAATTTACACTCATTTAAAGTTTCAATGTATTAACATGTTGACCACGTGGTGCTCATGTGACCTCCACATAACTCTGACAAGCCATATTGGTGGGTCCCACTAGTCAAGTACATGTCATGTTGCTTGGGGTTATCACCATTTATGGTGTTCTGCGTTAAACAAAGGAGAAGGAGGTTGTGGGTGGCAAGTGGTGGTAAGGTTCCACGATGGAACTATGGATAAAGTTGGCTAGCCTCCATTAGCATGTTCACATGAATTATGTTGTACAATTATCACAACAACAAGCAGTAACCAATGGGTGATGTTCTTGTGCTCTAGATTCCACCCATACCCGACTCTTATCCTTTTAGTTCATGGTTAACTAACGTTAGGCTAACTTTCTCAACGTTCAACTAAGTTTACTAATTATGGTCAATGACAAATGACCATCCAATGCAACATGGTTTTGTTGGGTTAGGGTTTGAAAAATGCTCACTTAGTGTCAACCTTGCTGACATTCAAATGATTATATATTCACCACCTACTGGTACTGATGACAGATGCTTATAATATAGAAGAAAAAATCCAAGGTGATGTATGTGAATGGGAAGCCAACCTCCTAACTCATGCTCAAAAACTTGAAGTCTTAAGGAAATTCACGACTAAAAGGCCTAAAGCCTGAGTCATCGAACTTGATGATGGTGTTTAACATAGGTTTGATTTGAGCCACCTACTCCTGGAAGTTATGGCCTGAAGTATGAGTCCCAAACGCTCGACTCAAATAGTGTAACAAGTGTAAGAGTGGTTTGAACTATATATTCAATCACATGATGTAAGAGTGCATATGACTATATAAAAATCCTTAACTATCCATTCATTATGAACACAATAATAAACAATGTAATTCAAGTAGGCACCAAAACCATGATTCTATACTATATCATTCCAATCATGAGCATAATAGTAATCTTCACAGCTTAGTAAATAATTTATATTTAAAATGCATGAGATATTTCATCATTCACATTTGACAAGAACCATCATAGTCCATAAGACAATATACAAAATAAAGTTACACTTAACTGTGTGTTTAAATATGCTTGGCAACTGAAGGAGGGACTTCAACTCTCCACTCAACCATAGGCCAACAACAATATAATCTCTCATGTAGTTGACCACCCCCAAGCCAGATTCAAAGTCTAAGGGGATATTTTCTTAAGTAAATTCACACAAAGTCTTAGTTAAACACTCAAGAGAAGGGGTCCACCATATAGGTGGTTTATCAACTGTTCTTTGGCAATAAACACCACAATGACTCTCCTCTTCTCTAATATTAATCATAGGGTTTCACCCAAGGCACAACTGGGGCATTGATCAGTTCTAGGACACTTAATCCACTATATAGGTGGTTTATCGGTTGTGTTTTCAAGGAAAAAACTATGAGAGCCTATAGCCCATTATCTAGGTGGTTTATCGCCTCTTCCAGCAAGCACCACAGTTGCTCTTGACTCATTAGGGGAATTTTGAGGTTTAAAATGGGCCTCCTAAGAAAAATGTACAACCAAAATAAACTTTATAAGAGCCAATAGGATTCAATATGATGATGTCAACCATGGGGGCTGATTCACCATTTTTGGAGTAAAAAGTAAAAAGATTAAAAAATAATAAAATAATAAATCTACTTTTTCAACTCATATTTTCAACTTATCTCCCAAAAACTTTACTCAAATTTCGAGTGGGAGTACTCGTTGGATGCAATATTTAATTCCTCATCAAAGGAGTACCCATGTTGCATACTTTCGATGGACCTTGCTACAAGAAAAATGAGAAATACATGAAAAAACGTGATTGCAATCACGTTTTTCATGTATTTCTCATTTTTCTTGTAGCAGGGTCCATCGAAAGTATGCAACATGGGTACTCCTTGGATGAGGAATCAAATTCTACATCAAACAAGTGTTTCCGCTCAAAATTTGAGTAAACCCATAGTGAGATAAGTTGAAAAAATAGTTCTTTCTTTTTTCCCTCTAAAATTTGATGATGTAATCAAATCTTATTGTATAATTTTCACTATTATTTTATAATTTCCTTAGGAGGCCCATTTTAGACCTCAAAACTCCCCTAATGTACCCTATCAAGTGGTTTATTAACCTTACATCAAGGACTCGAGTGGTTTATTAGTCCATTCAATAAGAACTAAGCGGTTTATCAACATATTTAACAAGAAATTAGTTGTTTGTAAATTCTCAAAATACCGGCTTATGGATAGTCTAGTCCAATATAACCTTCCCACTACATTTTTCAATAGATCCTCCTCTGCAGATTCTCTTTATAGGTTCCTCCTCTATCAATGATGGCTTTCCTCTTCACGGATGCTCTATATTTTTCTCTCACACATTTTTTTTTTTTTTCTCTCTATATGGTGTTCTATCTATCTTTTCTTTCTATTCCATGTGTTTTCATCTTGTGTTTCCATGTTGACCTTTATTTATCATTCTTATCATTTTATTCTTCTCTTAATCCACGAGGAATGGATAATATGGTTGCTATCCTTTACCTAGGTTGGCTAGTCCAAACTTCATTGTTTGTCTTTACAGGCCAACCAATTCATCAGGGTGATAGGTAATGGAATAAATGTAGTGGGTGTGGTCCTTTTTGAAACATCTCAAGCTATCTCCTCTCCTAGAGCTTTGAATCTATGCCCTCTCCTTCAATTAACCTCAATTTATATTATTTTCGTAATTTTAAATAAAACAAATTTGCACAATGACATTTGCATGGGGTGCAACAAAAAGGGTTGTTACAAATAGTTGTTTTTCTTGAAATGCAAATTGTTCCCACTACCTAAGCTACACTATAAATATATGGTTTTGGAAAAAAATGTTCTAATTTATCTTGATGATGTATCAATTATACTTAGATTAAAAAATAAATAAATAATTTAGTAGTAATATTATAAAGGAGAAATGTTGACCTTCAATCTAGGAACCCTTCTATAGTGCATATCTTGTTCTAAGAGATTATATGTTATTGTATTTTTCAGCAACCTCTTTAATAATAGCAATAAAAAGTGTTGGGATACCAAATTACAAAAATGCATTATTTAAACCCATAATCTTACTTCAAACTTCAATCATTGGATTTTACAATCTTAGAGGTACTCTACATTATATATGAAAACTACAATAACTAAGCTACTACAGGATAGAAATTTGAAGAGTACTAAATTCTCTATAATACAAGATGCAAATATTGAACAAATATTAGGGAGAAACATAAATATTCGCAATAATTCAATAAAGTACCTTAAATTTCTATATTTTCACTCAATATTAGTGGAATGATTTGTAAACTATGGATATTCCACTAAAATAGTTAGTCACATAAGATTTTATAATATTTTAAAATCTTTACTCTAAAGATTAATTTCCCATCTTATATTATTTAATTATTGGTTTTATGATAAATGTGTTGTTGACACCTAATCCGAAACAGATGGGTGAACTGGACAGTCATCAAGAAGATGAACTGATCCGTTGTATTCATGTATATAAATGTGAGTTAGCTAATGAATAAAAATATCAGTTTTCTCTCCCGCTCATTCTGGAGTTACCCTGGCCTGACATGGTATCAGAGCACAGGTCCCAGAAATAGTTGTAACTCCTGCTGTTCTGAGCGCTGCTCATACCTGAGCGCTGCTCTCTCCTGAGCGTTGCTCTGCTCTGACATCCTGAGCGCTGCTCTGCTATGACTGTTTAATTCTCTGCGCATCAGTTACATTTCATTGAGGACGTTGTGGAATTCCCTCCGCTTCCGACTATCTCTGCCATTGGCTCTAAGCAGGCTTCCAAGTCTACTTGCAAAAGCCATTGTGCCCCTTTGACATGCTCCTCTCAGATTCCGTTTGATCTCACATTTCCCAGTTTTTTGAAAGGTCTCTTTCGCTTCACACTTTTCGCTTGAATGAACTAGGGTTTCATCCAAATCTAAAACTATCGTCTTCTTCTGCATCTTCAAATCCCAACCCACCATGGGCGGCAAAATGGCGTTTGTAACAATAGCTGTACTCTCTTTTTTGTCTGTTAGTGCCTGCCTTTGATGGGAAACCCAGTCCAATTCCAGCCATTCTGCTAGCACTCTAAACACCGTGTGATGGGCACCTTTGAATGATTTGGCCACGGATTTCAAACTATCCACCACATTGACGGATTTCAAACCATCCACCACATTGTTCAGAAATCCTTGAAGCTGATTTTTATTCTGCTTCCGCTTCTGGCATTTCTTACCAGGATTCCTCACCCCCAGCAATTTCTTGGTTGGGAGAACCATTGCGAATGGATCTGATTCAAACGCGGTGACCTCCGACACGTGATTTCAGGCCTCGGCTAGCAGAGCTATGAATACCATGAATGGATTCAATGATTGGCAGGAGTTAATATAAGGGACTGTTGGCTCAAACTCGTTTTTTTTTCCGATTTGCTGAAGCTGTTTGAAGATGGACATATAATGTTATATGGCGCGACAGTGCAATATTTTTATTACTCTCTCGTGTGCAGTTTAGATGGAACCACGCATTTTACTTCAAGAATGCTTTCTTTCGGTACCCTTGTTGATACATATTCTCTTGTATAGCGAAGCTTAGTCTCTATAGATACTATTGAAATATTTTTAAGTACAGGAACAGATTGAGCTCTACGGGAACAAGATCCTGAGAAATGCGCCAATCATATTTCTCTCATAAACTTTGATGTTTCAAAATATGCTCAGCGGGACCAAGGCATAAAGATATTGTATGATGATATTATTGTATGCATGTATTTGAAACGAGTTATTAGCTGTCAGCTGTATAGACATTGAATATTATAGTATGCACACACAGATGCTTATACTTGGAACGGAAAGGATCAAGAGGGTCGTTCTCCATGCATTCTTGACACGAAGCTGCTGAGATAGTTGAAAGTGTTCAGTATTGTTCAAAACATTTGTATCATTCAAAAGTTTTGTTGCGTTGCTTTCATAATAGTTTTGATATATATATTGAAGTGATATATCCCTTGCGCATTTTTAATATATTGAAGTGATATATTAATAGAATGAAGTGAAGTGATCCATTGTGCATTTTTCAAACATAGTAATATTGCAGTGAGAAATGTTGATGCTTCTATCAAACGTAGGAAGAAAATAAAGTGCATAAGGCTGTGGCATAAGGATTTTCTTTTTCAGCAGAAGTTTTTTTTTATCAACAGAAGTTTTTTTTTTTGGCAGAGATATTCTTTTACAGAATGCATTCAATCATTTCTATGGTCGGAATAGTTCTCACTGGCAAGGAGAACTATTCTGAATGGTCTTGGATGGTAAAACACACCCTCATCTACAATGAGTTGTGGAAAGGAGTGTGTGTCGGAGAAGAAGACAAAGACCCTGTGCAGCCTACATCAGATAAAGAACTTGTCATTTGGGAAAACAAGAACAGCAAAGCCTATGCATTGATTGCAGCATCTGTAAATGAAGAAGTAAGTCGTCATATTTCATCCTATTCCACTGCCTTTGAAGCTTTACAAAAGCTGAAAGAACTCTATGATACACATTCTGCACTAGAAGTTGTTCAGCTCATGATTAAACTCTTCACTCTTGAACTAAAAAATAATGATCCTCTTGCTCTTGCATCTGAAATAAAGTCTATAATGCATGATATTAAATCCACTAAGGTTGAGCTGGATATCTCTCTTATTGCCTTTCTCAAAGCACTCTATCCTACCTACTCCAATTATCTTGAGTCTTTACAAGCAAATGGAAATCTTAAAGATATAACCTTTGACTCTCTTGTGAAAAAGTTTGCTGAAAGAGAGAAAGCCTTTGGAAAGAAAACAGTTCCTGAATCTTCTGAAGAGACTGTTTGCCTTGCTCATAAAGAAAAGCATCCTGCTCAAGATTCTACAAGAGGAAGAGGTGGACGAAGAGGAAGAGGAAGATACTTCAGAGGCAGGGGGGGCAGACATTCTCAAGCAGAAAAGGCAGATCTGCATTGCATTCGCTGCAAACGAAATGGATCACATGATGCTTCTACATGCAAGCTACCATGGGAAAAGATTGAGCAGAAAAGAAATCAGCAGAAAGGTAAAATTGATGACACAGACAAAGGTAAAGCACCTGAATCCGCTCACTATATTGAGGCACAATGTAACATTGGAGTAAATGAAGACTTGTTTAATGCTTCACTTGCTTCTTCGAAAAATGACTGGTTGCTTGATTCAGGAGCAACCTGTCATATGACTCATAGGAAAGATTTTTTTGAAGATTTCACTGACAATGTTGATGGAGCAGTATACTTTGCAGATCAGTCAAAAATCAAGCCATCAGGGCTTGGCACAGTCAGGCTTAAACTGCCCGGTCTTCCAGACTTTCTTCTGGATCATGTTCTATATCTCCCACAGCTCAAAAGAAACTTGCTGTCCTTGGTCCACATCCGCCAGCAAGGTCACTCCATTCACATGTTTGATGGCAAGCTTGAGGTAAGAAAGGCATCTGACCACTCACTTGTCATGAGGGGTATAGAAGAAGAAAGACTTCTTAAACTGCAAGGAACTTCTGCTTATGCACAACATTTCTCATATATTTCTCATCATGAAGAAGGTACACTTCCGTCAAGTTTATTATGGCATGCTAGATTTGGACATTTAAACTATGATAGTCTCCGCTTGTTGAAGAAAAATGGTGTTGCTGGTTTGCCTACAATTCCTAGAAAACATAAGCAATGTGATGCTTGCATTCTAGGAAAGCATAGCAAACAGTCTTTTCATGATTCACATTCAAGAGCACATAGGAAGCTTGAACTCATTCATTCAGATTTATGTGGTCCAATGCCTGTTTCTTCTGCAAATGGAAATAAATATATCATGACATTTATTGATGATTACACCAGAATGTGTTGGGTTTATTTATTGAAGAACAAATCTGATGCTTTTCAAACATTCAAGAATTTTCATAAGTGGATTGAAAATGATGCACAATCTCATATTGGGTCTATTCGCACTGATAATGGAAAAGAATATACATCAAATGAATTTGAACACTATCTTCGCCAACATGGGATTAAACATCAAACAACTGTACCTTATAATCCTCAACAGAATGGTGTAGCTGAAAGAATGAACAGAACAATTTTGAATATGGTACGATCCATGCTTTTCTTCAAAAATGTAAAGACAATGTTTTGGGCTGATGCTGTTCTATGTGCTACATATATAAAGAATAGATGTCCATCTAGTGCTATAAGAAACAAGACTCCTTATGAATTGTGGTATGGACATGTTCCTTCGGTAAAACATCTCAGGATATTTGGTTCCACCTGTTATGCTTTAATACCAAAGGTACATAGAAACAAACTTGGTGCTAGAAGTCGTAAGTGTATCTTCCTGGGTTATTCAAACACATCTAAAGCATACCGCCTCTATGATGAAGTAAATAAAAAGTTTGTTTTATCTATAGATGTCATTTTTCTTGAATCATCCAAATCTGACAGTGTTGTTGAGCGGCAACTTGATCGCTTGGATAGATTCACAAAACCGAAATCATTCCAAGAGTTTGATAATCAGATTCCACATCTTGAAGGGGGGATTCCTATACTAGATCAACATGTGGAATCTTCTTCTTCTGAAGAACAATCTCCCCTGCATGACACTCCAACAACGGATGATGCTTTAAGTGATGTAATTGATAGAATTGGGAGACTTAATCTTGATTCAAACCCAACTCAATCAACAGAGCAGCCTGGACCATCTCAGAAAGGTCCCCCAAAGTGGCTGACAAAGACACTTGAAAGTGTTCATCCTGATGAAATTGGAAAAACAGGAACCAGAAATACAAACCGACAAGATGGAGGTGATGTAGATAACTCTAATTCACCTGTTGATATGGATGTTACTTATGATTGTGAATTGAACTTGTCTACAGATTTTGAACCAACTTTCTTCAAAGAAGCTGCTTCTCATGATGAATGGAAAGAAGCGATGCAGAAGGAGTATGATGCCCTCATAAAGAATGGCACTTGGAAGCTGGTTGATCCTCCATTTGGAACAAAACCAATTGGCTGCAAGTGGGTCTACAAGAACAAGTACAAAGCTGATGGCTCACTTGACAAGCACAAAGCTAGGCTTGTGGCAAAAGGTTTTGCACAGAAGGAAGGGGTCGATTATGAAGAAATTTTTGCCCCCACAGCAAAATGGGCCACCATCAGGACACTCTTTGCACTAGCTGCTCAGAACAGTTGGAAAGTCCATCAAATGGATGTAAAAACTGCATTCTTGAATGGAGATCTAAAAGAGAATGTTTTTATGTCCCAGCCTGAAGGATTTGCTGTGAAAGGACATGAACATAAAGTATGCAAACTTGTGAAGTCCTTGTATGGCCTCAAACAAGCACCACGAGCCTGGTATGAAAAACTAACTGAGCATCTTCTGAAACTCAACTTCAATCATTTTGATCTTGATGATGCAACTTTATTTGTCAAGAAAGTTGGCAAAACAGTTGTATATCTTTTGGTATATGTAGATGATCTTTTAATGACAGGGAACAATGAAAGCTATATTGCATCCATAAAGAAAGAATTAGGAAACTTTTTTGAAATGACTGATTTGGGCTATGTTCATTACTATCTTGGCATTGAAGTAACCCAACATCCAAAGTCCATATTTCTTTCTCAAAAGAAATACATTGGAGATTTGTTAAACAGATTTGGCATGACAGAGTGCAATCCCCTTTATACTCCAATGGAACAAAACTTGAAGCTCACATCTTTTGAAGGAAAGGAATTTGAGGATGCAACAAAGTATAGACAGCTTGTAGGAAGTCTCATCTACCTCACTACTACCAGACTAGACATTTCATTTGCTGTTGGAATCCTCTCCAGGTTTATGCAAAAGCCTTGTGAGGGACATTGATCTGCTGCAAAAAGAGTTCTAAGGTACTTGAAGGGAACTCAAGACCTTGGAATCAAGTATACACAGGTGGACGACTTCAACTTGATTGGATACTCTGATTCAGACTTCGATGGAGACAAAGAAACTGGGGTATCTACTTCAGGATATGCTATGAGTGTTGGATCAGGAGCTGTCTCCTGGAGATCACGCAAACAATCAGTACCAGCAGATTCCACAACAGAAGCAGAATATGTGGCAGCAGCTGAAGCAACGAAAGAAATTGTGTGGCTCAGGAAAATTCTTGAAGATTTGCAGGTAAAACAAATACAATCAACTCCCCTCATGATTGATAACACATCTGCAATAAAGTTGGCCAAGAACCCAAAGTTCCATGATTGTACTAAGCACATCAATACTAAATATCATCTGATCCGACATCATGTTGAGGCCAAAACAATCCATCTCCGTCATTGTTCCACAAACGAGCAAATTGCAGACATATTCACCAAAGCGCTTGGAAGAGAAAAGCTTGAAAGATTCAGAACGATGCTTGGACTCACCAACATCCCTTCAAATTAAGGGGGGGAATGTTGACACCTAATCCGAAACGGATGGGTGAACTGGACAGTCATCAAGAAGATGAACTGATCCGTTGTATTCATGTATATAAATGTGAGTTAGCTAATGAATAAAAATATCAGTTTTCTCTCCCGCTCATTCTGGAGTTACCCTGGCCTGACATGTGTAAAGTAGCTAAAAATTTGAAAAATAGAGAATAGAAAAATGTGCACACACCATCCACAATTAAACACAAGATTTACCCTAGGAAACGAATACGAGAGAAAATGCAGCTAGAAGTGAGGCCACTCTGCTACTTTTTCTCTTGATGGAAACATGAAATACAAAGGAAGAGGTACTCCTTGTGTCGTTACCTAGAACCTATGAACTATAGGGATGCTACAAATTGTTAGCCCCCTCAGTTATACTCTCTAGCTTCCTAGGCTTAGATTCTTTGCTCAACTATGAAATAAATACAATGACATAAAGTGGAATTTGTTGAAACTAGCAACAAGAAATGTTAAAAGTAACATCAAGAAAGATCCTGATTTAATTTTTCCTTAAATTAAATTGGGAATAAAATTGTAATTCCACATCTTATGACAACTTGTATATGTTAACTAAGTTAATTTGACTTACTTGGCTCAATTAATTTGAGTTGAGGGTCTAAATAGAGTCATGTAGAGTGTCTCATACATTATAGGAGCCTTGGTTGAGTTTATTTTGAGTTGTAATTTATTAATTCAGTCTAACCGAGTGAAAGTCAGTTAAACTAGTTCCAGCTGTTGAAGGAACTAGTAGAAGGTCTAGGAGTGTGGTGTTTCATGCAGTGATCAAACAATAAACTAAAGATTCACTCACAATTAACTCATGCATGTCATATATGAGAAGGGCTCAGTTGAGATTGGAGTTTAGGGTCTGTGTACTATCAGTTGTATAATTATCTGAATTGTACAAATAGTGCATGCTGTCAGAGGAAGAGCCTAAAGGAACTGCGCAATCCAATGGAGGAAAATTCCTATTAAATAGGGTCCTAATTCCGCATTGAACACGCAAGGAAGTAGGAGCTTGGAAGGCTAGAATTTGGCTAAGTATTGGCCAAAGGAAGTCAGTCAGGCAGAGGATAGAAAATACTTGTGCAGGTTGAGCTCAAGGTTGAGTAGAGCATATTGTATTCATCCAAGGCTTGCCTAGGAAGCAGTGACACAGATAGAGATAGTGCAGAGGTTGCTCAGGCTTGAGCAAAGAATTTTAATCTTCTCATATTTTTTTATTAATGTAATATATAGACAACATGGGTTTTTAGTTTTGGCTTTCCCCAAAAAATCATTGTTTTATGTGTGATTGAATTCTTTCTCTTATATGGTTTGTGATTTCATCGATCATTTATTATTTCCGTTGATGAGTAGAGTAGTTTCAATTCAGTTGTTTTAGCATATTACAATTTTCAGTTTGAATCTACAAGGAATTTCTACATGGTATCAGAGCTAAAATCACAATAGAAGAGAAGAATTCAAAGTTGTCCTTGCGGATTGATGGAGCTCTAGTTTAGGGAAGATCCAAAAGACCCTGTGTGCAGACATCTTAATGGGGCAAGAAGGTTGCTAGTGGGCAGATCAATGAGCCAATGTTTAGGTACACAAAAATGAGTTTTGATCATTGATAATGGTAGATTGAGGAGAAGAGAGATTTTCCACTTGGAGATCAAGACTTGGAGGGAGTCTAGTTTCAGAGGGAGAAACCCTATGGAAGCAAGTACTTTTGGATATGGGGAAATTAGACTCATTATTGCAGTAGTTTCAATAGCAGTGTGGAAACATCAACAGAGCAGTAGCAATAGCAGTATGAGTAGATCAGATTTAGCTCATGCATGAAAATCCTTGAGGAGCAAGCTAGAGACTAGACATTTGGTGGTTGGGAGGGAGCATGAATTACCTCTCAATATGCAACCTCAAAAGCAGCCTCAACAAGTTGTGGAGAAGCCATAATTAGAGAAGCAGAGAGGAGGCCGAAAGGAGACATCCACTCAATAAGGGACCTATAGTAGGGGGGGAATTTTGAGCCAAGTGGGTGGAGGGAGCTCATGCAGCCATACTTACAGGTGTAAGGTGGGGCGATACGAAACCTTAGCCCAAGAGTTTCAGAAATTGGGCAAGTTCCAGTGAGGTGTTTATTTGTCTCATGGATCATTACCTTGCTACAGGGGCCCACAATATTCAGTAGTAGGAGGATCAATGTCAATTAAATACTGAGGAGTGCAGAACAATGTTGACAACAGAGTAGGAGGCTCAGAAGAAAAGTTAGCCACAACACAATTTTTTTCCCAGTAGATAGTTGCAGACACAATTGATTCAGTTTATTTTGTTTGGATTCTTTTTTTGGTTGCAGATGTTGCAGTAGCAACAACAATAGTGAGAAATGTTGTATGCAAAACATTCCAAAGGTACTGGATTGGGATAGATGTGAATCATTTTCTTATTGAGAGGGAGTGTTGAAATTGATAGCAAGATATGTTAAAAATAGCATCAAGAAAGATCCTGATTTGATTTGTCCTTGAATTAAATTGGCGATAAAATTATAATTCCACATCTCATGACAACTTGTATTAGTTAAATAGGTTAATTTAACTTAGTTGGATCAACTAATTCAAGTTGAGGGTCTAAATAGAGTCATGTAGAGTGCCTCATACATTATAGGTGCCCTAGTTGAGTTTATTTTGAGTTGTAATTAATTAATTCAGTCTAACTGAGTTAAAGTCAGTTAAACTAGTTCCAATTGTTGGAGGAACTAGTGGGAGGTATAGGCGTGTGGTGTTGTCTGAAGTGCTGTGTGATGATGTATGTAGTGATCAAACAGTAAAATTAAGATTAACCATGCCAGATATGAGAAAGACACAGTTGAGATTGGAGTTCAGGGAAAATGTACTATCATTTGTATAATTATCTGAATTGTACAGATGGCACATGTAGTCAGAGGAAGATCCTAAAGGAACTGTGTAATCCAATAGAGGAAAATTCCTATTAAATAGCGGCCTAATTCCTCATTGAACAGGCAAGGAAGTAGGAGCTTGGAAGGCTATAATTTGGCTAAGTATTGGCCAAAGGAAATCAGTCAGGAATAGGATAGAAAATACTTGTGTAACTTGAGCTCAAGGTTGAGCAGAGCATATCGTATTCATCCAGGGCTTCCCTAGGAAGAAGTGACACATATAGAGATAATGTAGAGGTTGCTCGGGCTTGAGAAAAGCAGTGTAATATTCTCATATTTTCTGATTGATGCAATATACAGATAGCAATGGTTTTTAGTTGTGGCTTTCCCCAGAAAATCATTGTGTTATGTGTCATTGAATTCTTTCTCTTTTATGCTTTGTGAATTCATTGATCGTTTATTGCTTTTGCTAATGAGTATATTAGATTCAAGTCAATTGTTTTAGCATATTACAATTTGTAGTTTGAATCTACAAGGAATTTCTACATAATCTCTTCTCCTTCCAACAACTTGACATTTAATGTAATGTGCCCAATCCTCCCACCGGGCATTTCCACTCACCCAAAACTCAACCTTTATGAATATTAATGAAAAATATTCTCAATTCAACCACAATGACTCCCAATGGCATGGTAAAAACAACAAAAAAGAAACAACACAAAAAATGATAAATTACTATTAACCACCATTTCAACCTTAATCAAATACATATGCAACAATTAACTATAACACATAATTCTATACGCAAGAATCCATAATACATAAACAAATCCATGTAACAAAACCACAAAAGATATTCTAAGCACCTAACATGTTCAAGTAATTATCTTCTGAAATTTGTCATCTCACTACGAACCTTCAACATTCCTCCCAACCATAGACCATGTTAATCCAATTCTTTCAACAACTAGTCATCATTAAGTTGGGGCGATGACTCCACTCGGTGTTAGCTAATTGATCCAGGTATGTGCGTCATACCAACCATGTCATGCCCCCCATAAACCTGCACCCAAAACATGCACACCCTTCTTTCCATATGTAGTCCCTCGAGCTACGCCACCAACCCCTGTGCATCTTACTTAATTGGACAAGGATGTTCTTAGATTCCCATGGCTCCAAGAGTTTTTGTTTCCCCCACGGGTCTTCAGGTACCCTCCAAGCTCTTGTATCAAACCCTGGAAACCTCCAACCTCCAAGCTCACATCCCCCATTGGCCCGTACTTAAGTGGTGCACACCCTTCTCTACACCCGCAACCCCTTGGTTCTTGTGCCACCACCTCCAGGATGTCGTATTTCTAGAAAGGGATGGTCTCAGCTTTAGGGCTCCAAGAGTCTTACTATCATCCTAGGTATGTAGTCTCACTGTCTAACTGGATTCCCCCACTGAATAGGGGAGAACACCCTTTTATAAAAATATTTCCCATTTATTTATTATTATTATATAATATTATAATACAACATTCTCATTAAGATGCCTTTTCCTATCATGGAGTCATTAGCCCCCCACACTCTTTTCATCTAGGTACATCTGTAGCCATTATTTGTTTATTAATATGCATAAATTTAACATATTTATCACACTCAGGCTTTCCAACCTGATTGCATATAAAGGAATATACATGCGGGCACACATGCCCCAACACACGCACATACACAGGCATACCGCCAAGAAGAAATTCACAACTTACCAACCTAATTAATTATGTCCTGGCTTACCAACCTAATTAATTATGTCCTGGCTTACCAACCTAATTAATTATGTCTTGGCCTACCAACCTAAGAATCACGGTCCTTGGACCCATTGCATAGGCACAATGACCATAAATATATGCATAACTTTACCCCACTAGCCTAACATGTATATACATATAGAGGCATACAAGCCTAAATAAGTTTCAGGGTCACCAAGATATTCCATATTCCGGCTCAGTAGCCTATTTCACATTTGCATTTTTATGTAACATTCGAGGGGGTCTCGATCAGGTGTGTTACATTCCCCTCCCCTTTATTTATGCACTATCCTCAGTGCATTTAAATATGTATAGTTCCGGAACTATTGCCACATAATGTCTTCATGCTCATAGCTTGTTACCGCAAACTCCTTGTCCTTCTGTGACACCCATGGCTTGATTTTGAGGTTTCCTCACTCGTGCCATTCATCCATCAACATGATCTAGAGTTCCATGCCACACCTCACATTGATGGGTGTGTAATCCTAGCACAATCACCATCTCACCTATAGAAAATAAAAAAAAAATGGAATTAGTATCAGTTGCAATTGATTTTTGTATATTCTTTCTTTCAAAAAGAGCAAGGGAAACCATATACATGCAATCAATAACAAGAATAAGTAAAAATGGAAAACTTCATTCAATGAGAAAACCATAGTTGACATTCATGATCTTCATCAATGAAGCATTATCCCTGCATATAACCTTGTTGTAGTTTTACTAATTTATGTTCTTGCATTTTTGGTTTCCTTTCTTCTTGATGTTCTGTTTAAATTTGTATAACAACCCATCCTGACATACATGTGTCGAACATGACTTCATGGTCATTCTCTTTTTGTCATTTTAAAAGAACAATCCACTGTGGGTATTTGTTAATATAAACTCCTTGTTGTTCAAATTCACACATATTTTCATTGTATCCATACTACAATCATGAAATAACTAGTTTAATTTCCAATATGTTATCTTAAAATATCAAGTTTTGTCCACAATTTCTAACATGGCATGTAGATATTTGAAATCATGTGTGGACCAAGTGCACTAGTTTGAAACTAGACACTCCACTATGGATTCATCCTAAACTTCCCTCATATCAATAGGGCTAATCTAGATCTATTATCCTTGTTAAGGAAGATATAATCATTATCCAACTCTCTGTGCCAACATAAGTTTGGCCATTAGAATAGCCATATAAGTAAACTTATTAATGCGATGCAAAGTTGTAATGATAACGCACTTCAGTCCCATAAAAAGAATAAATGAATAATAATTGTGTATACCCATCTCCTTGTTGGATGTAAAAGATGATGTACATATGTAGTGTGTACACATGTATCATAATGAGATTTAGCATTCGGAAAAGGGAAAGTAGATTGTCTCATAAGAACAACCTGTTGGACACGCAACAAGAGTCCACAAAAATTCAGGAAAACCAACGATCTCTTTACCAACAATGACGTTTATACCAAATACTCTCTATTAGAATTGATAATTTGTTAAGTGCACTATCAATTTAGACCAAGAAAGATTCCAAAAACATATTTAGTTTCTTCACTTCAAGAGACTTAGTACTATTGTGGTAAACCACCACTGCAACCACATATTGTTACCCAACACCCATATTCCCATATTGATCTTATATGTTAATGAGTGCATTTTATGTGAAAACCTCTAACATGTTCTTATTGAAATTATGAAATTTGATAGCTTTTACTTGGATTTACAAAAATTTCTGCCAAATTTTTTAAAATATAACAAAAATTTCTATAAATTTCAGAACAAAAAAACATAATTGTTAGACTCCGGCTTAAAATTCCTACTACTTTGTGACCCGATATCCCTGCCTATTGTTGATCTGGGCGGGGCGTCATCCATGGAGCTGATTGTCAATTCCAAAGAGCTCGATAAACATTAGCTACAGTTGGTTATGTAACTTTTAAATATAATGAGGGACATGTAGAGTCCATGTATGTTGATCTCATTGCGCGAATAGTCATGCAAAAGTGTTTCTTATGCATTAATGGTGTTATACCCAATAAGCAGAGTTATGTGCCTGATTTCATTCAAAACTTGAACAATTGGCTGACGATAACAAGAAGAAAAACAACATGTAATGTAGATTATTTTTGTTATTAACATTTTATAAAAGGTTTTATGTGAAATAATGATGGAATTACACATTTAATTTTTTTTAATGAACAGAATAAGAACTCTTTGTTTTTTTTTTATTGATTTTATTCTATGTGTAGATTTTGAAATATTGGATTTTTAATTTTATTAATATTTTTTAATGATATATATTAATTTTTATATTAAAAATGAAATAAATTCGAAAAAGTGAATATATATATATATATATTTAATTTAATTTTTTTATTATTATATAAAATTGATATAAAATTAAGTTAGAAATTAAAATATTTTATTTATAATAGATATGGATTGTTTTTTGTTTTTATTATTTTTATATTTATTATTATAAATGTTAATTTTATTTTTTTAAATATAATTTTAGAAGACACCATCTTCTTTATATTAAATTGTGGATCACACTTCCCTACTCAATACTATTTTCTCTTTCACACACATTAAAACTAATATAAGATTAGTTTTTAAATTATTTTTCTTTTAATAAATTTGTAAGTTTTATAACAATTTTTTTTATTTTATTAAATTTTAAAATAATTAAAAATATATTTAAATTTTTAATAATCTAGATCAATTGCATGCTAAGTATCCCATTGTTCAAATGCATCAACATTATCCCACGTTTGCAGTCCCTTCTATAAGGAATACCAAGATTAATGGGTAACACTCTCTTTTATGGGTTCAATGGCCAATGCTTTCAACAACTTCATTTTGTTTATCACATAGGGACTTTAGGGATAGTGATCACAAAGAGGGCCATAACAATTAATGCAGAATTTTTGATGTAAAAAATAATATGGATGCTTAAGTCTAAATTCTAATTCTTAACTTACAATTGTGAACACATTAAAGTTAAAACATGTCATTCTTAAAAATTTCCTTTACAATGTCTATTATTAATACATAACATCTACTTAATGAATATTTTTATATACAAAATTACTATCCTCCATTGTTAAGAGAAGTAGTGAAAGGAAGGCCTTTATATACAAAATTTTTGACACCTAATCCTCTACGGTTGGGTGAACCTGGAATGTGAACAGTCATCAGAAGATGAACTGAGCAGTCACATTCTTGTATATAACAATAGCTACCTAATGTAATAAATCGAATCAGTTTTCTGAGTTTTCTGCCAAAACTGGAGTTACTCCTGGCCTGACATGGTATTAGAGCCAGTTCTAAAAATAGTTGTAACTCCCTTCATCTCTGCCACTGCCTCTGTCCTGAGTGTTGCCACTGCCTCTGTCCTGAAATAGTCTGCCACTGCCTCAGTCCTGAGCGCTACTCTGCCTCTGTCGATGGCCTGACATGCCCAGAGATGCGTTGGTGCCTCTTGGTCCCTCCAAGCTCATTTCACTCTCACGTGACCGAGTTACGAATTCTCTCATACACCCAACACCCATGCCCTTGGCCAAGGAATAACCCTGTATTACGAAATTGTGCGACCCGTTGACAGTGTTGGTAACTGATCTCGAGCTCGAAGGCAAGCCATCGCTGTTCTCAGGGATTCCATCCTGCACTATCGACGGAAATCTAGAGCCGAACCATGGTGACTTATAAATTCCTTAGAACTTACACATGATTTCTTCAAGCATTTGTATATTCCAGATTATGAGTACGCGGGCTTAAATGTGAAGTCAAGGTATAATCATCTGCATCGTAGACAGTACTTCATTTAATTTAATTTCTTTGACGTATTGGTGAAGGCTTTCCGGAAAGAGAGCATAGCTATCGCCAGTGGAAGTGGGAGTTCCAGAACGGAGAAGCCTCCTTGTACGTCGCTGAAAACTGGACAAAATCCTTTCTTTCCCATGTGGGCTGCAACGCAAGTTTTGAAAGTTTAAAGTGCTGACGGCAAGGTCACAGCATTTTGAATGCGCAGTCGTATTAACGCTTGAATATTAATGCGCAGTCATATTAACGTTTGAATATTGAATGCGCAGTGGTATTATCGTTTTGATGTTTGAATGCGTTTGCATTATTAACCCCGTTGAATTAAAGCTGAAAACTTCTGATAATCCCCATTTCTAAACAGCTCTTTGACCAGATCAGCCAGTGCACTGAACTTGGGCATCGAGCATCACTTTATGTATCCTTGCATTATTTTCCAAAAGAGCTCCCAAAATACCTGATGCAACCATAACATCGCCGCATACATTATGTAGAATTACTTGACCAGAATGCTCCTGAGTTCCAAGACTCGAAACTATGAACAGCAGCCGCTCTTCGGTGGAATAGGCTGACTCCCACCAACATTCACTGTGCCAGATTTGCCAGTGTTCAATGTCGGCTGATTTGCCATCCTCTTTTTTATCTCTGATGCCATGGTCATAAATGCTTCTTCAACATTAGTGGCATTCTTTGCACTTGTCTCGAGAAAAGGAATCCCACTAAAAGAAAATGAAAGGGGAGGATATTTTATAAATTTTGGAGACATTTGAAGAAAACTTAGTGCATAAAGAATTTGAAATCTATTGCCCTTTTGAGTACAACTTCATTGTATATCAGCAGAAAGTTTTTTTATCAGCAGAAGTTTTTTTATCAGTAGAAGTTTTTTTTTTATCAGCAGAAGTTTTTTTATCAGCAGAAGTATTTTTTATAAAATGCATTCAATCATCTCTATGGTAGGAATAGTTCTCACTGGCAAGGAGAACTATCCTGAATGGTCCCGGATGATAAAACACACCCTCATCTTCAATGAGTTGTGGAAGGGAGTGTGTGTCGGAGAAGAAGACAATGACCCAGTGCAACCTACATCAGAAAAAGAGCTCATCATTTGGGAAAACAAGAACAACAAAGCCTATGCATTAATCACAGCATCTGTAAATGAAGAGGTGAGTCGCCATATTTCATCATATTCAATTGCCTTTGAAGCTTTACAAAAGCTGAAAGAACTCTATGATTCACATTCTGCACTTGAAGTTGTTCAGCTCATGATTAAACTCTTCACTCTTGAACTGAAAAATAATGATCCTCTTGCTCTTGCATCTGAAGTAAAGTCTATAATGCATGATATTAAATCCACTAAGGTTGAGCTGGATATCCCTCTTATTGCTTTTCTCAAGGCACTCTATCCTACCTACTCCAATTATCTTGAGTCTTTACAAGCAAATGGAAATCTTAAAGATATAACCTTTGACTCTCTTGTGAAAAAGTTTGTTGAAAGAGAGAAAGCCTTTGGAAAGAAGACAGCTCCTGAATCTTTTGAAGAGACTGTGTGCCTTGCTCATAAAGAAAAGCATCATGCTTAAGATTCTACAAGAGGAAGAGGTGGACGAAGAGGAAGAGGAAGATACTTCAGAGGCAGGGGGGCAGACATTCTCAAGGAGAAAAGGCAGATCTGCATTGCATTCGCTGCAAACGAAATGGATCACATGATGCTTCTACATGCAAGCTACCATGGGACAAAATTGTGCAGAAAAGAAACCAGTAGAAAGGTAAAACTGATGATACAGACAAAGGTAAAGCACTTGAATCCGCTCACTATATTGAGGCACAATGTAACATTGGAGTAAATGAAGATTTGTTTAATGCTTCACTTGCTTCTTCGAAAAATGATTAGTTGCTTGATTTAGGAGCAACCTGTCATATGACTCATAGAAAAGATTTTTTTTAAGATTTCACTGACAATGTTGATGGAGCAGTATAGTTTGCAGATCAATAAAAAATCAAGCCACCATGGCTTGGCACAATCAGGCTTAAACTGCCTGGTCTTCTAGACTTTCTTCTGGATCATGTTCTATATCTCCCACAGCTCAAGAGAAACTTGTTGTCCTTGGTCCACATCCGCCAGCAAGGTCACTCCATTCATATGTTTGATGGCAAGCTTGAGGTAAGAAAAGCATCTGACCACTCACTTGTCATGAGGGGAATAAAAGAAGAAAGACTTCTCAAACTGCTAGGAACCTCTGCTCATGCACAACATTTCTCATACATTTCTCATCATGAAGAAGGTACACTTCCATCAAGTTTATTAAGGCATGCTAGATTTAGACATTTAAACTATGACAGTCTCCGCTTATTGAAGAAAAATGGTGTTGTTGGTTTGCCTACAATTCCTAGGAAACATAAGCAATGTGATGCTTGCATTCTAGGAAAGCATAGCAAACAGTCTTTTCATGATTCACATTCAAGAGCACATAGGAAGCTTGAACTCATTCATTCAGATATATGTGGTCCAATGCCTGTTCCTTCTGCAAATGGAAATAAATATATCATGACATTTATTGATGATTACACCAGAATGTGTTGGGTTTATTTATTGAAGAACAAATTTGATGCTTTTCAAACATTCAAGAATTTTCATAAATGGATTGAAAATGATGCACAATCTCATATTGGGTCTATTCGCACTGATAATGGAAAAGAATATACATCAAATGAATTTGAACACTATCTTTGCCAACATGGGATCAAACATCAAACAATTGTGCCTTATAATCTGCAACAGAATGGTGTAGCTGAAAGAATGAATAGAACAATATTGAATATGGTACGATCCATGCTTTTCTTCAAAAATGTAAAGATAATGTTTTGGGCTGATGCTGTTCTATGTGCTGCATATATAAAGAATAGATGTCCATCTAATGCTATAAGAAACAAGACTCCTTATGAATTGTGGTATGGACATGTTCCTTCGGTAAACCATCTCAGGATCTTTGGTTCCACCTGTTATGCTTTGATACCAAAGGTACATCGAAACAAACTTGGTGCTAGAAGTCGTAAGTGTATCTTCCTGGGGTATTCAAACACATCTAAAGCATACCGCCTCTATGATGAAGTAAATAAAAAGTTTGTTGTATCTAGAGATGTCATTTTTCTTGAATCATCCAAATCTGACAATGTTGTTGAGCGGCAACTTGATCGCTTGGATAGATTCGCAAAAACAAAATCATTTCAAGAATTTGATAATCAGATTCCACATCTTGAAGGGAAGATTCCTATACTAGAACAACATGTGGAATCTTCTTCTGAAGAACAATCTCCTCTACATGAAACTCCAACAACGGATGATGCTTTAAGTGATGTAATTGGTAGAATTGGGAGACTCAATCTTGATTCAGTCCCAACTCAATCAGGAGAGCAGCCTGGACCATCTTAGAAAGGTCCCCCAAAGTGGCTAACAAAGACACTTGAAAGTGTTCATCCTGATGAAATTGGAAAAACAGGAACCATAAATTCAAACTGACAAGATGGAGGTGATGTAGATGACTCTAATTCACCTGTTGATATGGATGTTACTTATGATTGTGAATTGAACTTGTCTACAGATTTTGAACCAACTTCCTTCAAAGAAGCTGCTTCTCATGATGAATGGAAAGAAGCGATGCAAAAGGAGTATGATGCCCTCATAAAGAATGGCACTTGGAAGCTGGTTGATCCTCCATTTGGAACCAAACCAATTGGCTGCAAGTGGGTCTACAAGAACAAATACAAAGCTGATGGCTCACTTGACAAGCACAAAGCTAGGCTTGTGGCAAAATGTTTTGCACAGAAGGAAGGGGTCGATTATGAGGAAACTTTTTCCCCCACAGCAAAATGGGCCACCATCCGGACACTCTTTTCACTAGCAGCTCAGAACGGTTGGAAAGTCCATCAAATGGATGTAACAACTGCATTCTTGAATGGAGATCTAAAAGAGAATGTTTTTATGTCCCAGCATGAAGGATTTGCTGTGAAAGGACATGAACAAAAAGTATGCAAACTTGTGAAGTCCTTGTATGGCCTCAACCAAGCACCGCGAGCCTGGTATGAAAAACTAACTGAGCATCTTCTGAAACTCAACTTCAATCATTTTGATCTTGATGATGCAACTTTATTTGTTAAGAAAGTTGGAAAAACAGTTGTATATCTTGTGGTATATGTAGATGATCTTTTAATGACAGGGAACAATGAAAGCTACATTGCATCCATAAAGAAGGAATTGGGGAAAAGTTTTGAAATGACTGATTTTGGCTATGTTCATTACTATCTTGGCACTGAAGTAACCCAACATCCAAAATCCATATTTCTTTCTCAAAAGAAATACATTGGAGATTTGTTAAACAGATTTGGCATGACAGAGTGCAATCCTCTTTCTACTCCAATGGAACAAAACTTAAAGCTCACATCTATTGAAGGAAAGGAATTTGAGGATGCAACAAAGTATAGACAGCTTGTAGGAAGTCTCATCTACCTCACTACTACTAGACCAGACATTTCATTTACTGTTGGAATCCTCTCCAAGTTCATGCAAAATCCTTGTGAGGGACATTGGTTTGCTGCAAAAAGAGTTCTAAGGTACTTGAAGGGAACTCAATACCTTGGAATCAAGTATACACAGGTGGACGACTTCAGCTTGATTGGATACTCTAATTTAGACTTCGATGGAGACAAAGAAATTGGGGTATCTACTTCAGGATATGATATGATTCTTGGATCAGGAGTTGTCTCCTGGAGATCACGCAAACAATCAGTTCCAGCAAATTCCACAACAGAAGCAGAATACGTGGCAGCAGCTGAAGCAACGAAATAAATTGTGTGGCTCAGGAAAATTCTTGAAGATTTGCAGGTAAAACAAGTACAATCAACTCCACTCATGATTGACAACACCTCTGCAATAAAGTTGGCCAAGAATCCAAAGTTCCATGATCGTACAAAGCACATCAATACTAAATATCATCTGATCCGACATCATGTTGAGGCCAAAACAATTCATCTCCGTCATTGTTCCACAAATGAGAAAATTGCAAACATCTTCACCAAAGTGCTTGGAAGAGAAAAGCTTGAAAGATTCAGAATGATGCTTGGACTCACCAACATCCCTTCAGATTAAAGGGGGAATGTTGACACCTAATCCTCTACGGTTGGATGAACTTGGAATGTGAACAGTCTTCAGAAGATGAACTGAGCGGTCACATTCTTGTATATAACAATAGCTACCTAATGTAATAAATAGAATCAGTTTTCTGAGTTTTCTGCCAAAACTGGAGTTACTCCTGGCCTGACAAAAATTACTATTGGTTTGAGAGAAGTAGTTCATGGAAACACATAAGCACCATTATATTATTATCCTTGTGCACAAAGTGGTACTTAGAAGAGTGAGAGAAGTAGTAAAAGGAAGGCTTGTATATACAAAATTATTATTAGTTTGAGAGAAGTAGTTCATAGAAACATATAAGCACTAATATATTATTATCCTTGTGCACAAAGTGGTAGTTAGAAGAGAGTTATGCTTTTTATTGACATAATGGTTTTTGCTTGCAATCTGAATATGTTTTTTAAGTAGTGTAAAATACTTGTGGATTTTTAACATGGGATTTTAGTTTTATTAGAACAAATATGGCTTAGATAAGGGATACTATCTCAATTTAAATTTTCATTTTTTATTTATTGAGGTTAAACAACTTCTAATCATTTTCTAGATGAAAAAATTAATTCTTTTCTTTTAAAGAATTTAAGAAAGATACTCAATGATCCATTGAATCAATGGAAGGTAGGATTGGTAAACGATAGGTTGGGAGTTGGGAATATATTTAGAATACCTAATAGTATTAACCAAAACACCAATTATCTTTTATAAAATAAGAGGCTCGAAGACCAAAAATACAATGTAAATTATAATGGTTATTTTTTATAATTTTGAGTTTTCTTGGGTCTATATGTTGTGACATGTAGAGAGAGATATTAGTCTATCTAAGATTATTGGAGGAATACCTGGATTAAGGTTTCTACCCTCTATCCCCATCTCAAGGAACCAAATGGAAGCATTATACCATAACTCATGTAAGGAATAAAGAAAAAAGAATATTAAATGGATGCTCCTAAGAAGATGATGTTGGTAAAGTGGGAATGGGACCATCAAGAATGCACACTTGCATGAACGAGTGTTTGTTCACTGGAATGCATGCTCATAGGAATATGTGCACATTCCCTAGAACATGAACATGTTCCCTACTATATAGGCTCGGTAAGACTTTAGATTTCAACAAGGTTGTCATCTTGGCATGGCTTAGGAACAAACACATATCATTAAAAATATGCATGTATTCTTAGGAATACACATGTGCTCTATGAAAATTAACACATTCATTAGAATGTGCCATGTGCTCTACGAAAAATAACACATTGTTTGGAGCATGCATGCGTTCCTTATGAGATTTATTTATATGTACCTGTGGCCCCATTTTTTACCAAATTGGGACAATCTAATGCCTTTTTGGGAGAGATTGAGCAAGTGTGTTCATTCCTGAAACCCATTGAATGTGAAATAAACATCATTTTCTGTCTTCGAAGTCCAGGTAGGATTTTTTAATTTAATTTGGTTTAAGATTGGAAAAAGACCCAAAAAATCACCCTAAATGTTGTCACATAGTGAAATTGGTTAATATGGAACCTAATCAAAATCCAAAACCACTATCACCAAACAAAAATTTAGAACAACGAAACTTGAACTAAGAATCAAGAAATTTAAATGATGGAATTGACGCATCCTTGGCTACATGGAGATCACTAATATAGGGTCTCTAATGCACTTGAAAATCACTAGGATTTTCTCTTGCAAGTTATTTAAACTTTATTGTATCATCCATCTCTAATTCCCAAAGCCCGTTAACCAATGTTCTTGATATGAGGGATAGAATGTGTCAACACAATAGAACTGGTATAAATAAAGACCAAATAAGAGACCTCACCATTATTAAAAAAGACTTGTTGTATTTATTTGTTGACCCAATAAACAACCAACCTTTACCAATGAACAAAATACACATTTGTATGGATTGGTGTACCTACCAACCATTTCAAGAAAATTGGTTGCACAGGTGGTTTATTGTATTTGATAAACATCCTTGTAATAATAGGGAGATACCTCTATATTTATTGAGGAATTTATGAGTGTAGTTTCAGCTAGGAATCCATGTCAATTACTTTTAAATGGGCGAATTGCAGTGGGTGGGTCATAGGTTTGCAAGAGATAGATAAAATTCTTAGTGGAACCTAGTGCTAAGTCCTCATCCAACTAAATGAATGGCTAACCCCCTTGCCTAGAATTGGCCTCAAGTTATGGATAACATTATTAAGACCCAAATGACTATAGCCACATTGACTCACATTCTAGCATAACATGGTAGGTCAATGGCATCATTGTGTGAGAAGCCACCAACAATGAATGATGCAAGTGGAGTTGAACCATCTAATCTAGAACATGGTTTCACCAATATATTCCACATGGAAGTTCACTTGAGCCTCACAGATGTACTAGATGAGGAAAATCCCACTATGCGGAGATGGAGGGCAACAAGCAACAAATTTTTATGGAGGATCTCACTACCATGACTATATTTGCATTTAGATACTTGTCTTTCAGGTCCATCACATAATTGAAAAAATTGCCGGCACGTTTTGAACCATTTAATGTGGTTCATCATAAGGACAAAATAGATGAAGAGATACTGATCTAACATGGCTATATAAAGAGTTAGATTGAATGTAAAAAGAGAATAGTCATTAGAAAAAATAATAATAAAATAAAATTATAAAAATTCAAATTCTTTTACATCACAAACACATGACTAGCCCCTTTTCCGTGAATAATGGGGGTTGATGCAACATCCTCCTGAATTATAGGTGTGAAAATAGGAAGGTCAACTTCTGAGTGGCATAACAATTTCATAGAAACTTTGATTAACACGTTTTTTGCACCATTGGAAAGATATTTGTGTGTAACGTAATACGAAAATGTGCCACACTAAAGCGATAAATTTTTACCCCCAAAAAACATCGTTTGATGCCTCAAAACGCTCCGAGAAGGTTTCAGACCTCGTTTCGCCAAATTGGGTCCCCACGGTAAAAATGGTCCCATGAGATGATTCCTCCACTTTTTCCACTCTTAATGCATTGAGATGGATGAGAATAATATAATGAACCAATTTTGATCATCAGACCACAACCTTTCCCAATTCGGTAATTTTTCCCTTCTATTCACAGAGTCCTAGTAGTTTTGCAAGGATTTTGAAAGGCCTAGAAGATCTAGGCTCACTAAGACATCTTCTACAACATTCACCCCAACCCATCTAATATCATCTCGAACTTGTGTAAATCTGGAGAGATATTGGGGAATAGTATATGTAATACCCCCTCCTAGGTCTACCCAAAGTAACCATGCCAATTGGGGTAAACATGAGGAGAGATGCTACTACAATCAGATCCAACCTCCTATGTCACTTTAAGGAAGTGGAATCAATGGAACATCACATGCAGTCATCCAACATCATCAACAGAACCCTTAGGAGACAAGTCAACCACTCAAACAGCCTGTCCGAGGGTCCCACTACTATTTTTCAACTCTTAGGCCATAGTCGCTCTCATGTTATGGGCAAGGGAGTGAGCAGAAACGCAAAGTCACTCTCATAGGCCAACCTGCCAATGACGGTGGACCAAAATTGCTAGTTTTGTGCTAGCGACCTCAGATTTAAGCCACTTTTCTCACCCAGAATCCTGGCCTCCGCCCAGAACTTGTTGTAACTTCCAGAATTCATTAAAAACATAATAACATTGTTGATCAATCAAAAATCACCCTCAGTACTAGGCCTGAGCATCCCCAACTAGAATCGACATTCTGTCAAACACTTGGCATTAATGCAACCTATAGGTCTAGGATACAATGCAGAGCATAAATGACCGAAACAACTTATGAAACATAACCAAAAGGATCACCTCCTTCTCCATTGAGCTACTACATCATCAATTATGTATTGCATCCATCCATTTAATAGTTACAAGTAAATACATGAAATAACCATGACATAAACCAACCATTCAACCATGCTTATAACCAGCATTAAACCATGTAAATACCAGAGATATGATGACCATTAAATCCCCATATAAATCAGTGTAAAAGTAAGAGAACTTAGCTTTTATTAATCATAGGAAAATCTGACCAGGTTCGGGACTTCCACGTACCACTCGACCATATACAAGGTTGAACCAAATCTCTCTTTCAGCTAGTCACCCCTTTGCCATATTCCAGGCATGAATGTGGGATCTCATAGAGCAACCAAACCAAGAACAACCAAGGGAATCCATAGGTTAAACCACCTCCACCCTCATCAAACTATGATCACACCAAAACTGGTGCTCTGATCACAATCGAACAGAACTTGGAATGCCATTCGGAATCCATCACTATCCTTGAGGAATTTTTTCGTCTCCTTGTCTCTCAGGTTTTACCGCAATCCAAACCCAGATCGCTATGCCCTAAACTAAGACTGCTCTCTCAGGCTTTACCGTGTATCCCACCAAAACCGTCAAGGGATTCCTAAGCCTTTGGGAATGAACCTTGAGACCAGCTCCGCCTTAGATTCCGAAATCCATTTGGGAAACCAAAGCTTAAAAACCAAAATAAACATCCCCAACATACCATGGCATTCGAAAAAAGGCTAGGCTAGGCTAAAATCCACTGTCATAACTTGGAAAAGCCATACCACCAACAACAAGAGAACCATACACCAATATGCAAAGCCATGCATGTCCAAACCGGCGAGGAAATCACACATGCAAAGGGTTACCTGCAAGTATTCTTGTTGAAGCTTCTTGAGCCCTACTTTCCTTTCCTTGATCCTTGCTTTCTTTTCCTTTCTTTTCCTTGCTTTCCTTTGCTTACTCCAAACTAGAGTGCTCTAAGAAACCTCTAAGTGACCAAGAGTGAGAGAGAGAGAGAGAGAATAATGAGAGAGCTCCAAACTTGATCTGACAAAAGGTTTAACTAAAAAAAGACATAAACTAGTCCTTTATGAACGAGGCCTCTATTTTCTTCATTTTCCATTATTTTCCTTCAATTTCCTCATCACATGCAACCTGCGACCTTTCACCTTACTTTTCTCCTAATTTACTTTATTTTAATAAATAAATGTGCCAAAATGCCTTTTAATGCCTTTGCGTTAGCCTTTGCCAATTTTCCTTAGCTAAAACACACATCCAGTGATGCCCACTAGGATATATTTGCCCAAAATTTAGCTTGGAATACATGTCCCTAACCCATGGTCTTATTTTTCCTTTATTAACTTTTATTACATGAACTTTTCACTAGGGTTGTTACAGAACCCTCCCCCTTGGGAAACACCATCCTCAGTTTTAAACCACACCAAGACCTCAACAAAACTGCTGAAAAGAAAAGAATTGCCTATGGGGCTTTATAACTTAGCTCATTTCAGTATTTACAATGAAGAACCTACTTTAAAGAAAAACATCATGAAAACATGACAAGATAATAACCACACTGCTTATTGGAGCTTTATAACTTATCTCATGGCGGTGTTTACATCCATATACATATACATATACAAATATCAAAACATCAACAAAATATATTCCAAACATAAACCAACATCAAACAAAAACTTCTTTGCCTCAACCGGCAAACAATGAAGGATATAGGGCCCACATCTGGTTCGACTTCTCCCATGTAGCTTCTTCAGGCCCAAAGTGCTTTGCTACACTTTAACTTGCTCTATGGATTTGTTCCTGAGCATGAGATGTTTCTGCTGCAATATGCACTGAGGCTCCAGTTGGAACTCTCCTTCTTGCTCCACTTGCAATAAAAACTGATCAATAACATGATCAAAATCCTTTATATACTTCTTAAGCAATGAAATATGGAAAACATCATGGATTTTCACTATTAGAGGCAATGCAAGTCGATATGCCACCGGTCCAATCTTCTAAAGGATCTCAAAAGGCCCACAATACCATGGTGACAACTTGGCACATGAACCAATCCTCAAAGAGATTTTCTTGGGCTTGATGTGCAAATACACATGCTCCCCAACCTGAAACTCTTTGAACACCCTGTGCTAATTTGCATAACTATTTTTTCTTTCCTATGTTGCCTTTATATTCTTCTTTATAGCCTGCATTTCTTGCTCCATGTCCGTCAAAAGGTTCGGTCCAATAAGTATCATGTTCACTATATCACTCCAACTAATGTGAGTGTTACAACTCCGTCCATACAATTCCTCGAAAGGACTCATCCTCAATGACTCCTAATAACCATTGTTGTATGTGAACTCCACCAATGATAGATGTTCTTCCCATTTCTTCTGCTGGTGCATCACCTACATCCTCAACATATCTTCCAAGATCCTATTGACCTTATCTGGCTGACCATCTGTCTGCGAATGATAAGCTGTACTGAAGGCCAACTCTAGACCCAAGCCTGCAAATAGCTCCTTCCAAAACTTGGAAGTGAATTTTGCATCCTGTCTACAATCTTCTTTGGAACGCCATGTAGTCTCACTATCTCTCTGATGAACACATGTGCTGCCTCATTGGCTGAATATGTAGTCTTCACTGAAATGAAGTGAGCTACCTTGCTTACCCTGTCAACCACGACCATAATAGAATCACATTGCCTCACTGTCCTCAGAACACCTGTGATGAAATCCATGGAAATGCCCTCCCATTTCCATTCCGGAATTGCAATAGGTTGTAGTAGACCACCTAGATGCTTGCATTCTGCCTTTACCTGTTGACAGTATAAGCATCTAGCCACGAACTCAGCCACTTCCTTCTTCAGATTTGGCCAATATTAAAACTTCTTCACGTCATCAATGTCTTCTGATATCTTGGATTACCCAAATATGGTTTCACATGAAACTCCCTCAAGATAAGCTTCTTGAGCTCATTGCAATTTGGCACATAGATCCTGTCTCGAAACCTCACCAAGCCATCTTCCGTTAGACAATAGTATGCATCCCGATCCCATATACCTGTACGTTCACCTAAACTTGTACCTGTACCTATACTCTGTTGTGACCCTGCATAGTCTCCATGTATTTGTCATCCCGTTGTCCTGCCTGCAAGATCTTATCATGTAACTCTATCCCATAGGAGCTTATAGTTTCTATATGATTTACCTATACCTCCCCGCCAAGAGCATCTGCAATTCATTTCTCCTTCCCTTTGATGTAGTTGATCTCAAAGTCAAACTCACTAAGGGTAGCCAACCATCTAGCTTTCCTGGCATTTAGATTTGGTTGGTCAAACAAATACCTCAACCCACTGTGATCACTCATCAATGTAAACCTCCTTCCCAAGCGATAATGTCTCCACATTTTCAATTCATGTATAATCATTGCTAGCTCAAGATCATGCGTTGGATACTTTTTCTCGTGCTCATTCAATTTTCATGACTTATAGCACACTTCCTATCCTTCTTACATGAGAACTCCACCAAGTCCCCTCTTGCAAGCATCTGTACACACTACAAACTCCTTATATGGATCTCAAATCTTTAGCATTGGTGCATGTGTCAACAACTACTTAAGATACTTAAAACTATCTTCACATTCTGCTGTCCATTCAAACTTCTTACCTTTCTGCTGCAATGATGTGATAGGATATGCAATGCGTGAGAAGTTCATGATGAACTTCCTATATTAACCTACCAATCCCATGAATTATCTCACCTCTTCTACATTCTTAGGAGTTGTCCATTCCATGATGGCCCTTATCTTTTCTGGATCTACTACTCTTCCTTCCTTGGAGACAACATGTCCCAAGTAGTGTACCTCAGTCTAAAAGAAGCTGCACTTGCTAAGCTTAGCATACAACTGATGTTATCTTAGTAATCTTAACACTGTTGCTAAATTTTCGGCATGTTCTTCCTCATTCTTAGAATATACCAGTATGTGATTAATGAATACAATAATAAACTTGTCCAAATAAGGATGCAACACACTATTCGTCAAACACATGAATGTAGATGGAGCATTAGTCAAACTGAATGGAACAACAACAAACTCATAATGCCCATACCTGGTCTTGAACGCAGTCTTGAAGATATCTTCATCCTTGATGTGTACCTAATGGTATCTCGATGTCAAGTCGATCTTAGAGAAAACTACTGCTCCCTCTAGCTGATCAAACAAATCATCAATCCTCGGCAAAGGGTACTTGTTCTTGATCGTTACCTTATTCAATTGCCTATAATCAATGAAAAATCTGAGAGTACCATATTTCTTCTTTACAAACAACATAGGTGCGCCCCAAGGTGATACATTGGGCCCGATGTATCCTTTGTCCAACATTTCCTTCAACTACAACTTCAACTCTACCAACTCATGTGTGCTCATCCTATAAGGTGATTTTGATGCTAGAGCTTCCCCTGGCACCAACTCAATAGAGAAGTCTACCTCCCTATGAGGTGGAAACTTTGTAATGTCCTCAGGAAATACATCTTGAAATTGCTGCAAAACTAGGTACCTGCTTAAAACATCTGCATCCTCAACCTCCTTACCCTTGTCACTGGAAATGTTTACTGCAAACATCACAAAACCTTTTCTGCAACTACGCTTAGCTTGCATAGTGGTAACAAACCTCACTAATGTAGGCTTCTTCTTTCCCTGAAAGGTCCTATTTTCTCCACTATCATCCACACACTCAATGGCCTTGTCGATGAAATCCACTTTGGTTATGTGAAGGTATAACCAATCCATATCCAAAATAATACTATATGATCCCAATGGCAATACATTCAAATGTGTTGTTGTAGGCATACCATTTAACTCAAGCTCACAAGCTCTTACCCAATGGTGAACTCACTTCTTTGTACCTGTAGCCAATTGTACCAACCAAGATTCTCCATGCACTTCTTTTCTCAAACCACACTTATCCATCAGGTCAGGATTAATATAACTATAGTTAGATCTAGGATCAATCAAAATAGAAATAACTTGATCACAAAGCTTATCATCCATCTCAATGATCGGTGCCTGATGATCTGCCTGCCTATTGTCCACCACTGCATAAATTCGAGGAATGCTATGACCAACATCACCAATTGTATGTGCCTTGTGGCATTGTATATCTGGGGTCTACTACCACTCTTATACTGCAAACAATCCCTCTTATGATGACCCTTGCCACATATCCAACACTGTAATGGTTCCATGCCACCTCCTCTAGCCTGTTGCTCTCCATGTCCCTTCTCAGATGTATTGAATCTCTTGTAAGGAATTGCATTATCTTTCTCTCTTGCATCTTGAGGTCTTCCTCACTTTTGTGGCCATTTTCCTTTAGCTTTTTCATTTCTCTTCAAGTCATGTTTCGGGTCAACTTTGCGCTTCGACTGCTCATGACAATGCTTCAACATTTAGATGGCCTCCTCCAATGATCTAGGCTCATCGAACTCAATCCAGTCTCTGTATGTAACTAGAAATCCACTGATGAATATTTGAACCTTGGCCTTCCCCTCTCTAAGGTAAGGCACATATCTCAATAGCTTGAAAAATCTGCTAGTATACTCCTCATCTGTCATGGAACCCATCTACAACTCATAAAACGCCTTAGCTTTGTCATCGTAGTACCTCTCTAACAAGTACTTCTTCTTGAAGAGCCTTTCAAATGCCTCTTAAGTCAAATCACCTTCATCAATAGCTTTAACATTCTTCACATCATCCCGCCAAATATTTGCTTTACCTTTGAGACTGAAAAGGGTTATCCTTTCTTTAATGTTTTCTAAGTAATCATGCAATCTAAAGAATTTCCTCATGCCAAGAAACAAAGCCTTCGCATCTTGTGATTTCTTCATCTCTCCATCAAAGTTAGGTGGATTTTCCTTCTTGAACTCACCTGGAAAGTATCCCCTATCATTCCTCTTGTACGGATGATAATGATGACGATCATGATGTCTATCAGAACCAGAACTAAAGTAATACATGTGTCTGTCACCCCTCCTATTCGGAGTTTCCAACATCCTGCAATCTCTAATAGTGTTAGATCTATCTGACCTATGTATACTATGAAACTTGCTTCCATATGCCCCATTAGTTTTATCCTCATGTCCATGGTTGATCTGAAGATGTCCCTGTCACTACAAATTTGATGAACTCTGAAGTAATATCACATTCACCTCTACTTGTTTCTCTTGTGCCTGCATGATTATATCATTGTCTACTTTGCAACTCCTTATTTCTTCCTTTAGGCTTCTTAGTGTGTTTTCCAAGTTAGAAGAGTGCCCCAAACCATGTTTCCCATCTGATGCATAGGGAGATTCTATGTAGTATACCACCTTGCTATCCATCTGATCTCTTTCATGAAAGACATACTATGTCAGCTAAACCAAATCACCATAAATAAACGTACCTTAGCATAACTCGGGTAGGATACCTTGTATGCAAGATCATCAAATCAACGTGATGCATGTACAACATAACCATAATAACATATAGACATATATCAATAAGTGCATCAACACATAACCATCATACTAACTAGGGTCCAGTCATCAATGCAAGGCCATATCAACAATGCATGATATGACCTCATGCATGAAAACAACCATTACTCCAGTATACACATTGCCTCATGCAACTATCCACCTGCATAAGCAATGCCTAGTCAACTACACATACGCATAACCGCATGTAATTGAGCATAAGTGATCAATTCTTGTAAGTGTTGGGCCGTGAATACGACCACTTTGTAACACTTATTTCATCCATTTTTACTCTTCTTTATTATATCATTTATTATAATTTATTATTTAAATCCATTTTATAATGATTTATGCTCTTATGAATGAATATTATTTATTCTCCTTTATTTATAATAAATTGATGATTATGCATGATTTTATCAATGATAGTTTTAGTAAATTGGTTGTAACATTATTCACCATTTTTAGCCTCCAAGATAATTTCCAGATTGAAGATTTGATCATTAAAAATGCCAAATCAAAAATTCGCTGGAATAAGAAGTGACAGTTTTGCGGTTGAGATTCTGAGCAAATGAAAAAGAATATGGAAAATCTGGAACATGGGTTTTGTCCAGAATGGACCAAATTAACTTATTAGAAAATGGTTTGCCCAAATTCAACTTTTATTGAGAGAAACGCAGGTTTCTTTGAGCACAATTTTCTCAGATTTATTGTTGCGGTCGTCCTCCAAATCTCAGCTACAAAGCCAAATTCGCCTTGCTCTTGTTGAAAGATGGATGGCAATATATTTTCTCGTTGATCAATTGGTTAGAAGCAAACCAATTTTGTAATAGAAATCATGTTGTAATTATCTCTATTGTAAATTCTCTCTGATCTCTCTCTATTTAAATGAAAAGAGAGATCAGAGATGGGGATGGAGAATTGATGGAGAATTAAGGATTTAGAATTAGAGATTCAAGAATAATGATGGGATATGATAGAATAGGAGAAAAAGGAGATTGTTTCATGTTTTAATTCTCAAGATTTTGTTGTTGTAATGATTTCACAATTTGATGATTAATATATGATTTGGGAGTCGTTGTTCATTCACTTGATCTGAAGTAGCCCAACAGCATCCACTAGTGGCTAAGGGCCCAACCTCTGGTGGAGTACGTTGCTGCTGTATATTATATCTTTAGTTCATGCGTGGTTTTTCTTATCAGCTTTATTTCGGTAATCTGGTATGTTCTTTTATTTTACATCACGGTTCTGTTATATTTGATTTATGTTCAACTGAGTAATATCGTTCTCTATGAAAGGAATGTCGTATTGATTCATCTTGACTTGGTAACGCATTGCTGTTTTTTTAATCATTGATATAACATTGCTGATCCTTACAGAATGTTATTTCTATTCAATTACAGCGTAACCGTGTTGTAATACTCTTTAATTGGTATTACTGAATTCATCTTAGAGATTATATTTCCTTGCGATTGTTGAATATATTGACATTGTTGTTCCATTATAAAATACAATCGTATTCTTTATAACTAAGACTGATAAGGGATTACCAAGATCAGATTACCATTAAGGTGTGTTGTGTCTTACGTTGTTGTGTATATCTGTTTGGCTTTCAATTGTTGTTCCGTATTTCATCATTAATCAATGCTGTTTTATTTCTGTGTGCTATTTGATTCATCCTTCAAGATAGAAGATTGCTATTTGATTTCTGTAGGACATGATTGTTGCATTTATTTTTGTAGATTAAGGTGGTGGTGTTTATAATAATTAGTTGTCGTTACATTTCCTAGCTGTTGTTCCATTTCTTGTTATTCGCATTATCTTTGCTTTGGTGTGCAGAAGGTCTGAGACTGTAGTGAAAATTGACATATGCTGTCTAGTTCCCAGTTTGATGATCTTTCTTTTGAGTGCCTTTCGATTGCATCAATCTGTCAGGCCAAGAGTAACTCCAGTTTGGCAGAAAACTCAGAAACACTGATTCATTTTATTACATTAGGTAGCTATTGTTATATACAAGAATGTGACTGCTCAGTTCATCTTCTGATGACTGTTCACATTCTAGGTTCACCCAACCGCAGAGGATTAGGTGTCAACATTCCCCCCCTTAATCTGAAGGGATGTTGGTGAGTCCAAGCATCATTCTGAATCTTTCAAGCTTTTCTCTTCCAAGCGCTTTGGTGAAGATGTCTGCAATTTGCTCATTTGTGGAACAATGACGGAGATGGATTGTTTTGGCCTCAACATGATGTCGGATCAGATGATATTTAGTATTGATGTGCTTTGTACGATCATCGAACTTTGGATTCTTGGCCAACTTTATTGCAGAGGTGTTGTCAATCATGAGTGGAGTTGATTGTACTTGTTTTACCTGCAAATCTTCAAGAATTTTCCTGAGCCACACAATTTCTTTCGTTGCTTCAGCTGCTACCACGTATTCTGCTTCTGTTGTGGAATCTGCTGGAAATGATCGTTTGTGTGATCTCCAAGAGACAGCTCCTGATCAATGACTCATAGCATATCCTGAAGTAGATACCCTAGTTTCTTTGTCTCCATCGAAGTCTGAATCAGATTATCCAATCAAGTTGAAGTCGTCCACCTGTGTATACTTGATTCCAAGGTCTTGAGTTCCCTTCAAGTACCTTAGAACTCTTTTTGCAGCAGACCAATGTCCCTCACAAGGCTTTTGCATAAACCTGGAGAGGATTCCAACAGCAAATGAGATGTCTGGTCTGGTAGTAGAGAGGTAGATGAGACTTCCTACAAGCTGTCTATACTTTGTTGCATCCTCAAATTCCTTTCCTTCAATAGATGTGAGCTTTCAGTTTTGTTCCATTGGAGAAGAAAGAGGATTGCACTCTGTCATGCCAAATCTGTTTAACAAATCTCCAATGTATTTCTTTTGAGAAAGAAATATGGATTTTGGATGTTGGGTTACTTCAATGTCAAGATAGTAATGAACATAGCCCAAATCAGTCATTTCAAAACTTTTCCCCAATTCCTTCTTTATGGATGCAATGTAGCTTTCATTGTTCCTTGTCATTAAAATATCATCTACATATACCACAAGATATACAACTGTTTTGCCAACTTTCTTGACAAATAAAGTTGCATCATCAAGATCAAAATGATTGAAGTTGAGTTTCAGAAGATGCTCAGTTAGTTTTTCATACCAGGCTCGCGGTGCTTGTTTGAGGCCATACAAGGACTTCACAAGTTTACATACTTTTTGTTCATGTCCTTTCACAGCAAATCCTTCAGGCTGGGACATAAAAACATTCTCTTTTAGATCTCCATTCAAGAATGCAGTTTTTACATCCATTTGACGGACTTTCCAACCGTTCTGAGCAGCTAGTGCAAAGAGTGTCTGGATGGTGGCCCATTTTGCTGTGGGGGCAAAAGTTTCCTCATAATCGACCCCTTCCTTCTGTGCAAAACCTTTTGCCACAAGCCTAGCTTTGTGCTTTTCAAGTGAGCCATCAGCTTTGTATTTGTTCTTGTAGACCCACTTGCAGCCAATTGGTTTGGTTTCAAATGGAGGATCAACCAGCTTCCAAGTGCCATTCTTTATGAGGGCATCATACTCATTTCTCATCGCTTCTTTCCATTCATCATGAGAAGCAGCTTCTTTGAAGGAAGTTGGTTCAAAATCTGTAGACAAGTTCAATTCACAATCATAAGTAACATCCATATCAACAGGTGAATTAGAGTCATCTACATCACCTCCATCTTGTCGGTTTGAATTTCTGGTTCCTGTTTTCCCAATTTCATCAGGATGAACACTTTCAAGTGTCTTTGTCAGCGACTTTGGGGAACCTTTATGAGATGGTCCAGGCTGCTCTGTTGATTGAGTTGGGACTGAATCAAGATTGAGTCTCCCAATTCTATCAATTACATCACTTAAAGCATCATCCATTGTTGGAGTTTCATGCAGAGGAGATTGTTCTTCAAAAGAAGATTCCACATGTTGTTCTAGTATAGGAATCCCCCCTTCAAGATGTGGAATCTGATTATCAAATTCTTGAAATGATTTCGTTTTTGCGAATCTATCCAAGCGATCAAGTTGCCGCTCAACAACATTTTCAGATTTGGATGATTCAAGAAAAATTACATCTCTAGATACAACAAACTTTTTATTTACTTCATCATAGAGGCGGTATGCTTTAGAGGTGTTTGAATACCCCAAGAAGATACACTTACGACTTCTAGCACCAAGTTTGTTTCTATGTACCTTTGGTATCAAAGTATAACAGGTGGAACCAAAGATCCTGACATTTTTACCGAAGGAACATGTCCATACCACAATTCATAAGGAGTCTTGTTTCTTATAGCATTAGATGGACATCTATTCTTTATATATGCAGCACATAGAACAACATCAGCCCAAAACATTATCTTTACTTTTTTGAATAAAAGCATGGATCATACCATATTCAAGATTGTTCTATTCATTCTTTCAGCTACACCATTCTGTTGGGGATTATAAGGCACAGTTGTTTGATTTTTGATCCCATGTTGGCGAAGATAGTTTTCAAATTCATTTGATGTATATTATTTTCCATTATCAGTGCGAATAGATCCAATATGAGATTGTGCATCATTTTCAATCCATTTATGAAAATTCTTGAATGTTTGAAAAGCATCAGATTTGTTATTCAATAAATAAACCCAACACATTCTGGTGTAATCATCAATAAATGTCATGATATATTTATTTCCATTTGCAGAAGGAACATGCATTGGACCACATAAATCTGAATGTATGAGTTCAAGCTTCCTATGTGCTCTTGAATGTGAATCATGAAAAGACTGTTTGCTATGCTTTCCTAGAATGCAAGCATCACATCGCTTATGTTTCCTAGGAATTGTAGGCAAACCAACAACACCATTTTTCTTCAATAAGCGGAGACTGTCATAGTTTAATGTCCAAATCTAGCATGCCATAATAAACTTGATGGAAGTGTACCTTCTTCATGATGAGAAATATATGAGAAATTTTGTGCATGAGCAGAGGTTCCTTGCAGTTTGAGAATCCTTTCTTCTTCTATTCCCCTCATGACAAGTGAGTGGTCAGATGCTTTTCTTACCTCAAGCTTGCCATCAAACATATGAATGGAGTGACCTTGCTGGCGGATGTGGACCGAGGACAGCAAGTTTCTCTTGAGCTGTGGGAGATATAGAACATGATCCAGAAGAAAGTTTGGAAGACCAGGTAGTTTAAGCCTGATTGTGCCAAGCCCTGATGGCTTGATTTTTGACTGATCTGCAAAGTATACTGCTCCATCAACATTGTCAGTGAAATCTTCAAAAAAAAAAATTCTATGAGTCATATGACAGGTTGCTCCTGATTCAAGCAACCAATCATTTTTCGAAGAAGCAAGTGAAACATTAAACAAATCTTCATTTACTCCAATGTTACATTGTGCCTCAATATAGTGAGCGGATTCAGGTGCTTTACCTTTGTTTGTATCATCAGTTTTACCTTTCTGCTGGTTTCTTTTCTGCTCAATTTTGTCCCATGGTAGCTTGCATGTAGAAGCATCATGTGATCCATTTCGTTTGCAGCGAATGCAATGTAAGTCTGCCTTTTCTCCTTGAGAATGTCTATCCCCCCTGCCTCTGAAGTATCTTCCTCTTCCTCTTCGTCCACCTCTTCCTCTTGTAGAATCTTGAGCAGGATGATTTTCTTAATGAGCAAGGCACATAGTCTCTTTAGAAGATTCAGGAGTTGTCTTCTTTCCAAAGGCTTTCTGTCTTTCAGCAAACTTTTTCACAAGAGAGTCAAAGGTTATATCTTTAAGATTTCCATTTGCTTGTAAAGACTCAAGATAATTGGAGTAGGTAGGATAGAGTGCCTTGAGAAAAGCAATAAGAGGGATATCCAGCTCAACCTTAGTGGATTTAATATCATGCATTATAGACTTTACTTCAGATGCAAGAGCAAGAGGATCATTATTTTTCAGTTCAAGAGTGAAGAGTTTAATCATGAGCTGAACAACTTCAAGTGCAGAATGTGAGTCATAGAGTTCTTTCAGCTTTTGTAAAGCTTCAAAGGCAGTTGAATATGATGAAATATGGCGACTCACCTCTTCATTTACAGATGCTGCGATTAATGCATAGGCTTTGTTGTTCTTGTTTTCCCAAATGACGAGCTCTTTGTCTGATGTAGGCTACACTAGGTCATTGTCTTCTTCTCCGACACACACTCCCTTCCACAACTCATTGAAGATGAGGATGTGTTTTATCATCCGGGACCATTCAGGATAGTTCTCCTTGCGAGTGAGAACTATTCCTACCATAGAGATGATTGAATGCATTCTGTAAAAAAATACTTCTGCTGATATACAGTGAAATTGTACTCAAAAGGGAAAAAAAAATTTCAAACACTTTTATGTACTGTTTCTTCAAATCCCTCCAAGGATCCTCATATAATATATCCACCATATTCCATATCTACAAACTATTCAAACAACGTCCAAAAACCATTCAAAACTTATTCAAACAGCGTCCAAAACGCATTCAAATAATTTATTCAAACAAGATGGTCAATATATATATATGCTGGTCAATCATCAGGCGTCCAAAACTCAAACGCTGGTCAATGTAACCACAGCGCACATATATATACAGCTTTAGCGCACATATAAACCACGCATTAATTCAGCACTGCTTTAATATAAGCCACAGCAACAGGCATTAATTCAACACCGCTATCTCAAATAAAAAGAACACCGCATACAGCTATTCAGGTCTTTGTCAGCACCATTATCTCAAAAAAGAGGAGCACCGCACGATAGCCTCGTTCTGAAACACCGCTATCTCAAATAAAAAAGAACAACGCATACAGTATTTAGTTCTTTGTCAATGACGGTGTCTTTGGTATAGACTCCGTGAGTGGGCGTCTCATTGGCGGGAGCCTTGGGGAGTGTCCACGCTAATAAGCTCCGATTAACGGTGCCGTCGTTTCGCCTGCAGAGATAACACCATGTTTTCGCGAACCAACAAAGCCAAAGGACGCGCCGAGGGAGAGAACACACCAGGGCCGACTCCACGCTCCCTGACACTGAATCAAGAGTTGAGGGATGGCTCTTGGCTACCATAAACCGAGGTAAAAACCTCTAGCTCATTCATGTTCGCAGTTTTGGCATGGTGACACACACACAATATCAAGACTTAAAACAACCAAATCGCCATATAGAGCAGAAGGCCAGAGATGGAGCAGAAGTGTTGGCTAGCTGAGAGACCAAACCCACGAATGCGTGACGAACGAATGGAGTCTTGTGAACAAACAAAAGTCTATTCGGATGAGAAAACCAGACGATATTACTATAGATGTGTTAAGACAGATGCTTTAATGGACAGAGGCGTTAATACAGATGACAGATGCGTTAATGGACAGAGACGCTAATACAGATGACAGATGCGTTAATGGAGAGAGCCCAGTGGCGCAGGAATATGGAATGATTTTGGATTCTGAGTGTCAAGAACCATGTCAGGGCAGCGCAGGGACAGAACGTAGGTAGGCAGATAGAATGATAGAAAGAGCAATGGAGCAGATCAGGAGTTACAAAGACATAAAGGGTAAATAGGGCGTTGGCTCTGATACCATGTCAGGCCAGGAGTAACTCCAGTTTGGCAGAAAACTCAGAAAAACTGATTCATTTTATTACATTAGGTAGCTATTGTTATATACAAGAATGTGACTGCTCAGTTCATCTTCTGATGACTGTTCACATTCTAGGCTCACCCAACCGCAGAGGATTAGGTGTCAACACAATCTCTAGAGGAATGAGTTATTGCTACTGTATCCTCGATTGATGGTTGTTTGAGTGAATGATGTAATTATAGAGCATTTGAGTTTCTTGCTGTCTTAATTAGATTTTATTTCAAGCATTAATTTACTCTTGTATTTTGAGCATTGTACTACATCTTTCATAACATTACTCTTGAGTAAATAGTCGCCTCAGACTGAGTACACTCTTGAAATAAAAAGTCGTCCCTGGGTTGAAAATTAATGTGAAGATAATTAGAAGTTAAAAAGACACCTTTTTATCGCTCGACATTTTGGCACCACTGCCGAGGAGAGTGTAGCCATTTTTAAAGAGTAGTGTGCATTTGATGAGTGCCTGTTAGGAAAGAGTTGGGTATTAAAAATGAAAGGTAAGAACCTGCGTACAGAGCATGTAAAAGCCCTGCTCCCCCGCCCGATTTCCAACAGAATTGTTAACGAACTTGGGTAAATGTTTGAATTTTTGTGTGAATGATTAAAAAAAAATAGAAACTTTGAAAAACAAATCTCATGATTTCTCTCAAGTGGTGATGTAAGCACCACCCATTTCACTAACCGATTGACAGGAATATTTGAAGAGGAGCTTCAAAGAAACACATGAAGAACATCTTCTATTATGGTAAGAAATGGCTCACATTGCGACTTTTGAATTTCCTATCAAAGATCTAGGAGGAGTGACACAAATGCACATAATTCCCCCATCTTCTCTACCAAATTTTCATGGTTTGACAAATGAAGATCCACATACATTCTTATTTGAGTTTGAGATACTTTGTAGAGGATATGATTATTACACTAACGATCAAAGATTGAAAGTGTTTCCTCTTACTCTAAAAGGAGCAGCTCTCCGATGGTTCATGAGCCTAGGTGGGAACTGCATCCAAACATGGGAGGACATGAAGAACATATTCTTGAAGAAGTACCAAGACTATTGCAAGGCCAATGAAGATATTTTCAATATGATACAAGGGGAAGATGAAAGCTTGGAGGACTATGTAGATCGATTTCATTACAACCTTCAAAAATCAAAATATAAACATTTGGAAAAAGAGATCTTAAAAACACTCCTTCTTAAAGGAATCAAAGATGAATCTTTAGAACTCTTAAATATGATAGGAAAAGGTGATGTTTTTCAGTTGTCATATGATGATGTTTGTGAATTGTGCATAAGGTATTCAAGAGGAATCTCCAAGACTGGTAAGAATTCTATAGATGTTTGTTCTTTCTTTTCCAAATCTGCTACAAGAATAGGAGACATAAGAGCTGAAATCAATGTTTTATTTGAAAATTTTAAAGTTGATTTTATTAGCTCTCTAAATGCAAAATTGGATGTTTTGCAGGTTCAGAAAAATCAAGAATTTGATGAAGTGTTTTTCACTCATGACCAAAAGGAGCATATCATAGATGGTTGTTCTTCCTTATCTAATGTGGAAGTGGCATATCAAAGAGATGGGGACGCTGTAACAAGGTCAATAGGTATGGTTCAAAACACTTCCTGTTCATTCTCTTACTTGCATAATCCATTATGGAATACTAATGTGTTAGGGCAGCAATATTAATTTCAATATAACCACCACCAATCATGTCTACAAGTTGGGCATGGTTCACCTTATGATTGCATGACTACTCTCCCTCATCTTGTAGCACGAACATATTCTCCATATTTTTCACTAGCTCCTCCACAACACCCTGCTTTCATATCAAATTCATCCACTCAACCCAACCAACCACATCATCACAATGCTCCATTCCTTACACATTTTCCTACTAAATTAATTTCACACCCTCACCATAATAAACCAGTACAATATGCTTACAATGTTGAACTGCAAAATTTACCCACCCTTCCCACCCATTCTATCTCACATGCGCCATTAGAGAAAATTTACAATGAGATTCAAAATGTTTCAAATTCAAAAATTGTAGAAGCTATGGAAGAAAATGAGGTTTCTTTTAATATCTATCAACAAGTCATTTTAAAAACTCAAGAACTTCATGACATGATGGATATGGGAAATCAAGAAAGTAAAGGATATTTTGAAGATTGGTTTCACTCCATCATTTATTTGCAGCATCACTCCATACTTCAATAATTTTTGGCACCATATTTTCAAGGGAAGTTGGCTTCTCATACCCTAATATTCATTAATATGCATTTTTCAAATTTGGGTATGCGCATAGATGAAGCCTTATTTCGAAAATGGCTCCACTGGAAATACTCTTATACATAAACATATTTGGTTCTCAAAGAAAAGTAGGATAGTGGAGAAAATAAAATAAATAAATAAATAAAACAAACACATTTTTTTTATTTTTGTAAAAATAGTTGTTTCTTTGTTGCAACACGCTATCGAAATCAACATCGGTGATAAATATTTCAATTTATTTGTGTATGTAGATGAATTATATTGCAAATAACAATTCTACAAACACTTATATTTATTTTTATCATCAATATGAAAAATTGCTTGAATATCATTTTTTTGGCTTGCGGGCTTGATGAAATTTCTGGAAAAACAGTCGGGACAGTCATGTTTTGAGGGACCAAATGGCTATATTTTTAAAACCTGTTTCTATCCTAAGTATCCCTTGATTTCTACTTTCCAACCCAATTTGAATCATTCAATTTGGATTTGAAACGAAAAAGTTAGAACCAAAACATTGACCGGATGTCTAGCAGGCAGCTCAGGAACAGAGTTGGGACAGTTGGTTTTTGGAGGCCTAAATGAATGAATTTTTAAAATCTGTTTCTGTGGTAGATTCCCCTATGAATCTAGTTTACAATGCAATTGGAATCACTCATTTTCGATATTGTATGGGGAAGTTATGATCAAAATATTGACTGTCTATCGTAAATCAACGCTCTTAAAACTCTGTCTTTCCAGCTGTTCCTTACAGTATTTGTTCTGTCAATTATTCTTGTGTTCAAAACCTGTTTCTTTTGGAGATAAATAAATGAATCTAATTTCATTTCCAATTTGAATCATTCGAATCCGACATCAAATGAAAAATTTATGCTTGAAATATCAACTGTTGGTCTAAGTTGGGTAATCGAAAATGACTTTGTTATGCAGGTTTTTCTAACTAAAATTGACATATCATATCATTGAATCTTTAAAACATGTTTCTACTGGAGATAAACCTTTTAATTAGTTCTCATTTGGCTTTGGAATCACTCAATTTCGACGAAAAAAGAAGAAGTTGTGATTAAAACACTGTAGGTTAGCATGATTGGCCACTGCTCTCCTGCAGGTGACAAATAAATTTTACTTTGTTATTTTCTCAGTGAATTTGTTATACAGAGTAACTACTTGTTTTTTTTTGCATAATTCTTGGATTAGGAGAGCCCGATCGCCTCTCTTTCTCCACGATTTAATGTTTTATTGCAGGTAGACACTCGTTTTTTGCAAGTCTTGGGGAAATAAAGAAGGTCAATATATGGACGAGTGATTTTTGAAAGAAATTTTATGAAGCAAAGAAATTTCATCTAACTTATTACCCAATGGATTCATAATAGAACAAATGAAGAATTGATTTCAATTTGAAGATTCATTTCTTATCACTGCTGCCAAAACATTTCTCAAAGAGATCATTTTTTTTACATAATATCATAGTTGTTGTAACTTAATTTATTTATTTACATGCTGTTTTTTGTTGTTTCTTTTCTAATTTATCTTATATTTTGTGTTTCAGGTGTTGCTTTATTCAAAGTGTAACTCATCCTTAGCATCAATGCCATGAACAGCTAGTTTGTTTTTTGCATGCTTTCATTTTATGATTGTCCATTTTGTTGTTCCTTTTTCACGTTTTGTTGTTCCTTTTCGAAATGGAACAACACTTTTGCACTTTCATGTTTTGTTGTTCCTTTTCGAATGGAATAGCACTTCTGCACTTTCCCATTTTGCTGTTCCTTTTCGAATGGAATAGCACTTCTACACTTTCACATTTTGTTGTTCCTTTTCGAATGGAACAACACTTCTGCACTTTCACATTTTGCTATTCCTTTCCGAATGGAACAACACTTCTGCACTTTCACGTTTTGTTGTTCCTTTCCGAAATAAACAACACTTTTGCACTTTCACGTTTTGTTGTTCATTTTCGAAAGGAACAACACTTCTGCACTTTCACTTTTTGCTGTTCCTTTCTGAATGGAACAACACTTCTGCACTTTCACATTTTTGTTGTTCTTTCTGAAGGAACAACACTTTCACATTTTTTCCGTTCCTTTTTAAAGGAACAACATTTTCGCATTTTTTTGTTCCTCTCAAGGAACAACACTTTTTCACATGTATTTTTTTTGTTGGGAACAACATTTTTTTCGTGTGTATTTTTGCTTTTTGGTGTGCATTTCCTTTGTTGTTCCCTACACGGAACACCACTTTTTGAGTGTTTTTGTTGTTCCTTCAAAAAAGCAACACTTTGGGAATATGTTCGAGAGCAACCCTTCCTTCTTCTTGTGGGATTATTCCTAGTCCATCTCAACCACATTTTACTGATTCCCTTTCATGGCATGAAGTACACTACTTTTATGAAGACAAGAATTATGGATTTTATTGAAACGAGTTAATATCATTCACGTTATGATCTTTAACAGGACAGCTCCTTGATGATAGATTATTTTCAAAATGGACACAATTATTTATATACCACTTTACTGTATTATTTTCTATTAAACATGATATTGATTGATCATCTTAATACCATGTTGGTTCCACCCTTCCTGGTTATAATCTTCTGTCTGTAATAAATAAGATATGGGTATATTTTTTTCTATTGACATGTTCAACTTCTTCCACCATCCCTACTCTTAAGGAGTACTAAGCCTCCCTCTTTTTATCATAAAAATGTGTAATAACAACAAAATTTCGTTTGCAGATGGAGGATAGGGGGTCTCATTACGAGCCAACCTACCATGTTCATAAGGTTGTAACAAAGTGACATTCTCATTATGGCCACCACACCAGGGTTATGATCCATTGGATAGCCAAATTATCCTTGGAACAGGAGGTCTCATCACGAGCCGACCTGATCCCTTTTGCTACATCCCAGTGAATGGCAGTGTGGTTATCTAGTTACCACGCCAACACATTGATCTCTTCTGTAAAACAACACTGTAACTCTCCATTTATAAATTGAGGATCCTGGCTCATAAGGGTTAAAAAGCAACCCTGCCGAGGCTATGGATGCCTGCTAGCAGCAGAGGCTCTGCTTATGGTATTGAAGTTATATCTTATCGTCAATTGTTACTATAATACCCTTTTCTTATGTTTTTTTATCAGAGAAGTTATTTTCTTAATTTTCCCTATTTTGAACCTTTACGCATGAGAAATTATTTTCTGATCAATCACATCATTTTTCAGCTAGAACACCATCAGTAAAGCATCTTTTTGGCATATTGTTGTCATTTTTCCTTTTCATAACTTATCATCAATCCAAAGCATCATATATCTTATTCATAACTATGTTTATACACTTTGCTTTCATTATAACCATAACTCTCGTTGTCTTATCATTGATATGTGTACTCTGCTTCATTCACTGTTGTATGGTTCATTCCCTTGCCTTGCCGTCAGCATAACCCCTCTCATACGCTTTATGGTCATGGAATTCCTTTTCCAATTAGAGGGGGGAATGTATGCATTATGGGATAGCATGCGATATGATTACTGCACTCTGCCATAACTTGTTGATTTGACAAAATATTAGTATTGCATGTATACAAAAGTTTTTCTGATTGAAATTTGTGCATGCAACTTATCTATTGTTATTCAAACCTAACACTATGGATTCAAGAACATTGTATGCACAAGTGTGATTTGTTTACAGGAGAACAAAAAGTATGCAAGGGAAATTCTATTCATAGCATGACCACACTATTGCAACTAACAGAAGAGGCTCGAGCAACTCGCAAACATGAACAATTCTTCAAACATGATGTGCTTACCTGGATTCCACCTTTTGCATCACTTTCAACACCAACTTTGCCTACATCAGCTTCAACAAATGTCAATACATATATGTCATTTTGGAAGTAAAACTTGAGGTAAAATAGCATAATTTTCTGATTTATTACGAATTTAGGAGAATTTAATGAAAATCCATTTTGAGCATTATTTATCATCCTTTATTCCTCATCTTTACCACTTCCCATTTTTTTGACATATCATCTTTCAGTTTGGGGGAGTGTTGCTTTCCTTCATTTCTTTCTTATGACCATGTTATTCATATTCTTTATCATCCATTAATATTTTTATTCATTCTCAACACCTACCTTATTCCATGTTGTTTTACAGCAAGCATAGAATTCAACAGCTGGTAGCAACCATCTCTATTTGTTTTCTAGCATTGCATGAGGGCATGCTAATTTTTCAGAGAGGGGAAGGAATTGCTATGCATGATGGATGTTTTCTACTTTCTTTCTCATTTAAGGCATACAATTTCATTTTTACACAGTGCAAAAATTGATTTCCATAATATTTTTAAAACTATGAACTCAATTCTTGTGATTTCTGGATAACACAGACGTATCATTAAAATATACAAACCCAGACAATTTCAAGTAATATTGGTTCATAAAATTTCAGAAATCATGCACTATCACCTACAACCATTTTGTTTATATCTCATGATCCGTGCATCAAAATGATCTGATTTTTGGATCATAGAGGCATTCATATATTACAAATCTACTTGCAACATTTCAATAAAAGTTGGTTTGTATTTTTTGGGAAAATGGTTAATGAAGGTTGTTGTCACTTATATCATATTTTGCTGCAACTTCATTGTTATGCCTTCATCAAGATTGCAAAAATTGAATATTTATTAATTGAGGAAGAATTCATTTGTTCTATGAGCTGAGATGAACAAAATTTTTATTGCTTGGTTAACACATGGGTTTTGTCTTTGGGTTGCATGAGGACATGCAATATATTCAGTTTTTTGTTGCATGAGGACATGCAATATATTTGGTGTGGGGGTGTGTTGGGCCATGAATACGACCACTTTGTAACACTTATTTCATCCATTTTTACTCTTCTTTATCATATCATTTATTATAATTTATTATTTAAATCCATTTTATAATGATTTATGCTCTTATGAATGAATATTATTTATTCTCCTTTATTTCTAATAAATTGATGATTATGTATGATTCTATCAATGATAGTTTTAGTAAATTGGTTGTAACATTATTCACCATTTTTAGCCTCCAAGATAATTTCCAGATTGAAGATTTGATCATTAAAAGTGCCAACTCAGAAATTCGCTGGAATAAGAAGTGACAGTTTTGCGGATGAGATTCTGAGCAAATGAAGAAGAATATGGAAAATCCGGAACATGGGTTTTGTCCAGAACAGACCAAATTAACTTTGTTATAAATGGTTTGCCCAAATTCGACTTGTATTGACAGAAACGCAAGGTTCTTTAAGCACTATTTTCTCAGATTTGTTGTTGTGGTCATCCTCCAAATCTCAGCTGCAAAGCCAAATTTGTCTTGCTCTTGTTGAAAGATGGATGGCAATATATTTTCTTGTTTATCAATTGGTTAGAAGCAAACCAATTTTGTAATAGAAATCATGTTGTAATTATCTCTATTGTAACTTCTCTCTGATCTCTCTCTCTTTAAATGAAAACAAAGATCAGAGATGGGGATGGAGAATTGATGGAGAATTCAGGATTCAGAATTAGAGATTCAAGAATAATGATGGGATAGGATAGAATAGGAGGAAAAGGAGATTGTTGCATGTTGTAATTCTCAAGCTTTTGTTGTTGTAATGATTTCACAATTTGATGATTAATATATGATTTGGGAGTTGTTGTTCATTCACTTGATCTGAAGTAGCCCAGCAGCATCCGCTGGTGGCTAAGGGCCCAGCCTCTAGTGGAGTACGCTGCTGCTGTATATTATATCTTTAGTTCATGTGTGGTTTTGCTTATCAGCTTTATTTCGGTAATCTAGTATGTTCTGTTATTTTACATCATGGTTCTGTTATATTTGATTTATGTTCAACTGAGTAATATCGTTCTCTATAACAGGAATGTCGTATTGATTCATCTTGACTTGGTAACGCATTGTAGTTCTTTTAATCATTGATATAAAATTGTTGATCCTTACAAAATTTTATTTCTATTCAATTACAGTGTAACCGTGTTGTAACACTCTTTAATTGGTATTATTGAATTCATCTTAGAGATTATATTTCCTTGCGATTGTTGAATCTATTGACGTTTTTGTTCCGTTATAAAATACAATTGTATTCTTTATAAATAAGATTGATAAGTGGATTACCAAGATCAGATTACCATTAAGGTGTGTTGTGTGTTACGTTGTTGTGTATTTCTGTTTGGCTTTCAAGCGTTGTTCCGTATTTCATCATTAATCAATGCTGTTCTATTTCTGTGTGCTATTCGATTCATCCTTCAAGATAGAAGATTGCTATTTGATTTCTGTAGGACATGATTGGTGCATTTATTTTTTTAGATTAAGGTGGTGTTGTTTATAAGAATTAATTGTCACTACATTTCCTAGCTGCTATTCCATTTCTTGTTATTCGCATTATCTTTGCTTTGGTGTGCAGAAGGTCTGAGGCTGCAGTGAATATTGACATATGTTGTCTAGTTCCCAGTTTGATGATCTTTCTTTTGAGTGCCTTTCAATTGTATCAATCTCTATAGGAATGAGTTATTGCTACTATATCCTCGATTGATGGTTGTTTGAGTGAATGATTTAATTATAGAGCATTTGAGTTTCTTGCTGTCTTGATTAAATTTTATTTCAAACATTCATTTACTCTTGTATTTTGAGCACTGTACTACATCTTTCATAACATTACTCTTGAATAAATAGCCGCCTCAGACTGAGTACACTCTTGAAATAAAAAGTCGTCCCTGGGTTGACAATTAATGTGAAGATAATTAGGAGTTAAAAAGACACATTTTTATCTCTCGACAGTAATCAACCTAAAAGACTTATGCATGTAATCAAATAGCCAAGAATTCAACCCAACGTACAAGGATGTAATCAAGCTGCATATAATTGTATAACCAGTCATATACTTATGACGATGCATTCCATAAAATCGACATCAAGTTCCTCATGATAATCTTACTACTACCATGATCAATATGATGCAGTGCAACAAGCACATGGAACACAAGTGTAAGAGCCACACATGCAACTGACATGCATGCATGACCAACACATTCACCCATATCTGTAGCACCAGATATGACCTAAAGAGAGTGCAACCATGCTCTCATACCAATCTGTAACACCCCCTCCCAGGTCTACCCAAATTAACCATGCCAACCAGGGTAAACATGAGGAGAGATGCTACTACAATCAGATTCGACCTCCTATGTCACCTTAAGGAAGTGGAATCGACGGAACATCACATACAGTCATCCAACATCATAAACATAACCCTTAGGAGATAAGTCATCCACTTAGAAAACCTATCCTTGGGTCCCTATTGGAGCCTTCATTAATTTTTAAGATTTTTGACCAGTTTTGACCAACCGTAGGGCAGGAAAGGAGAAATGGCAGCAACGGCTGGGCGATAGAATGAGCAGTTATGCGAAGGTGATGGCAAGGTGGAAATGGAAGGCAAAGGCAGCTGAGGAGACGGGAAGGCATAGAGGAAGCCAAGGAAGAAAGCAACTGAGTGAGAACTGGCAGTCCAAGCAACCAGGATGGATATAAAAAGAGGAAGAACAGAAAGGAAGAGGTTGGTTGTTGTTGGTGTTGCTATTGTTGTTGTTGGGTTTCATTGATCATCGGGGTTGTTGCTAAGGACGAACCTGTCGGATACTAAAGGATTGGGCTGTCAAGGAGGTACGCAGACATAAGAGCAGAAGCAGGAAGAGCTGGAAACTAAGGAACTGGGTTGCGGAGCAGATCTGACCCGAGCTACTGAGCTGGGTATTTTATGTATTGTTGATGGCGAGAGGCCAAGTTATAATGTATTCTGTTCTGTTGCTTTAATGTAATCCGAGTTGATGATTGTCAAGACTCATAGTGTATTGTGCATCATGTTCTATGGTTTATTAAAATTTTAAATAGTCTCCTTGTTGCATGAAGCTAGTGCTTGCTAGATCAATACTAGTATAATGTTAGTCCTATGGTATGTATGATGAGTCCTTGTGTATGAGTTTAGGATATCATTATCTCTGTTCCATGTATTATAAACACATATATGTATGACCGCCTGTGTCTAACTTAGATCCCCTCGATTCCATGCTGAGCCCTTCTCCCCTTTTGGTCGTGGCGCGCTTCGGGTGAGACTCTTTGCCCTTTGGGGTGAGGTGAAAATGCCAGCACTGTCCTAGACTACAACGGACCATTGTTGGCCTTCCGTGCATGAACCCGGGGTATTTTCCCTGATGACTTATCCGAGCCAACAAATGGTTCCGCTGCCAGGACCTGAAATTAGGAGAACTGGTTCACAATATGGTGTCGAGGGTGTTTAAGACAGAGATTGGAAACTGGTGGAATCACAAAATAGACCAATTTGTGGTAGAAATAGCTGCCCACATGAATCATCCAATCGATAAGGTGTGTAAGTAGATATTATACACTGATAGCTCAGATGACCAATATGAAATTTTCTGGTGCAAATTCCTTGAGGACTTGTACAATTGGTTGAGAAAACTTGTATGTTTTAACCCCGTACAGTTCTTACCTGCATACGAATTCTAAAACGCATTAAATAAACAATGCGAGAGCATAACACATAAAACACATATACACAAAGATTTTCCCCTGAATCCCAAAACTATGTCTACCAACTTGATTTTTCATTATGTTCCTTTCAATGTTATAATACATATTTATACGTGCCGAAGCATCCAATACTATGGACCGAAAACCATCGCATCCAAAACCATGGATCGAAAACCATCGTATCCAAAAACATGTGTGAAAATCATGCACAAAACCATAGGTGGGTCCGCCCAACCTAACATAGGTTCCAAAACCAAAATTTTCCGGGGCATTGCCTCAGACCCCATAGAGTGGGGTTACTTGCATCCCTCAAACCCCCTGTGAGCCCCCCGCTACGCAATCGACGCAACGAAGGGGGGGCCCTCCCCCCTCTAACCCCCTAGTTAACTACGTGGGCTAGTTGTGGAAAGAATATAACACAACCCAACGTTCTCCCACTTGTTGTTTTCTTTCCACAGGGGGACACAAGAGAGCTTAGTCATTTATCCAGCCCTGCAACACCCATTGTTTCTCTACACCAAGAGAACTTCTCACAGCTCACAGATTTTGTCAATGCATCTGCAGTATTCTTCAAAGTGTCCACCTTTACCAGCAACACCTTTTTTTCTTCTATCATATCCCTCACAAAGTGATACTGAACATCAATGTGCTTTGTCTTTGAATGGTAAGCAGGTTCTTTGCCAAGAAAATTGCTCTTTGGTTGTCACAGTCTATCCTTATAGCTCTCTATACTAACCCCATACTCAAACACAATCTCTGCAACCAAACTACTTCCTTGCTTGCATGAGGGGCTGCCATGTATTCTGCCTCTGTAGTTGATAGTGCCACTACAGATTGTTTCTTACTCATCCAACTGACTGCACCTCCAAATAGGTTAAACACATACCCACTTGTAAATCTTCTCTGATCTAGATCTCCAGCCCAGTCTGCATCAACAAAGCCACGAATATCCAACACTCTGTCTAATTCCGGTCTTCCTTGGTAGCACAAACCATAATCACTAGTGCCACGCAAATACCTGAAAACCCGCTTCACTGATGTCCGGTGCTCCTTCCCTAGTTTTGACATAAACCTGCTCAATACTCCCACTACATGTGCAATTCCTGGTCTAGTACAGAGCATTGCATACATCAAGCTACCGACTGCACTTGCATATGGAACACGGGACATGTCCTCTTCCTCTTCTTGTGACTTGGGACATTGTTCAACATATAACTTTACACCTACAAGAATAGGAACCTTCATCGGTTTACTATCCTACATATTAATATTGTCTCGACATACTTCCTCTGGTTTAACCAAAGCTTCCTCTTTGTCTGATCTCTTTTAATTTCCATACCCAAAATACAGTTTGCAGCACCAAGATCTTTCATGTCGAATTTGGAGGACAATTGTGTCTTCAAGTCCTGGATAATTTCTTTGTCATTTCCAACCAGCAACATATCATCCACATACAATACCAGATAAATAATACGGTCACCAATTAATTTAAAATACACACAATGATCTGATTTGCTTCTGGTGAAGCCAAGTCCCCATATAAATGTATCAAATTTCTGATACCACATCCTTGGTGACTGTTTTAACCCATACAGAGACTTCTTTAACTTGCATACCAGTTCTTTCTTACCCTTCACCACAAAGCCTCCAGGTTGCTTCATGTAGATTTCCTCTTCCAGATCCCCATGAAGAAATGTTGTCTTCACATCCATCTGTTCTATATCAAAATCAAAAAGCAGTAGCAACAGATAAAAGTAATCTAATAGAAATTATCTTGGCAAAAGGAGAAAAAATATCACCAATATCAATTCCCAACACCTAGGAATAACTTTTTTCTACCAACCGAACTTTGTATTTCTCCACCTTTCCTTCTGCACTTGTCTTCTTCTTGAACACCCATTTTCTGCCAATGGGTTTCCTTCCAACCGACAACTCCACCAGATCCCAAGCCTCATTTTTGTGCAAAGATGCCATTTCATCAACCATGGCCTCTTTCCAAAGTTTTCCATCCTCTGAATCTATTGCTTCCTTCACAATCCTGGGATCATCATCAATAATAGATAAAGCAAAATTTGAACAGAAAGCAGATGGACTATACCTTTCTCGCTGCCTTCTTTCTCTAACTGATCTTCTCACACCCGAAGTTTTTGGCTCTTCATCTTCTGATTCCTCCTATGCTGTAGAGTCTGATTCTTCCTCCTTTAGCTTAAACTCTATCTTTTCAGGTTCCTTTGCTTGGACTTCATGTTTAATAACATCTTTCCCCTCTCTAAACACCACATCTCGGTTGTACACAACCTTCCTTGTTACTGGGTTCCAAAGCTTATAACCCTTTAAACCATCCTTATACCCAATAAATATACACTTTTCATATTTACTATCCAACTTGGTCTGTTTCTCCTTTGGAACATGTACATATGCATCACATCCAAATACCCTCAGATGTGAAAGAGAGGGTTTCTTACCAGTCCATATCTCTTGTGGAGTTTTATCCTCCAACACTGATGAAGGTGATATGTTGACCAGGTAACGTGATGTCTCCACTGCCTCTGCCCAGAATTCCTATCTTAATCCGGCACCACTGAGCATGCTTCTTGCCCTTTCCATCAACATCTTGTTCACTCTTTCTGCAACTCCATTTTTCTGAGGTGTATATGGAGTAGTCTTCTGTCATGCTATACCACACTTCTTACATAATTATTCAAATTCCTTACTGCAAAACTCTCCACCATTATCTGTTCTCAGCACCTTTATCTTCTTCTCTGTTTGGTTTTCCACCAGAGCCTTGAATTCTTTAAACCTGTCAAAGACTTCAAATTTCTTCTTAAGGAAATATATCCATGTATTCCTTGAAAATTCATCTATAAATGATACATAGTACATAGACTTACTCAGTGATGGAACCTTCATAGGTCCAAACACATCACTATGCACAAGCTCTAATATATGTTTCCCCCTCTTACCACTAGAGGGAAAACTCACTCGATTCTACTTCCCATATACACAATTTTCACAGAAATCAAAATCCAGAGAGTTATTACTCATACCTTCTACCATACCTTTATCAAGAAGTATTCGAAAGCCCTTCTCTCCAACATGTCCAAAACTTTGATGCCACATTATGGTCTTCTCTCTAGAGACCACTAGATTTTCTTCTCCACTTTCAAGAACCATAGAACTATTGCACCCATCAACAACAGTGTTACCTTGCAGCTTGTACAGAGTTCCAATCCGAACTCCCCACATCAATACCAGTGCTCCCCAAACCATCTTGCCGGTATCCTTCTCGAACACTATTTTTACACTTGCATAATCCAACTTGCTTACAAAAATCAGATTTCTAGCCAATGCAGGAATATGTAGAACACCTGGAAGTGTTCTAACCCTTCCACCTTGCAACTTCAACTTTACTTTTCCGCGACCAACGATTCTAGCCTTCCTATCATCCCCTAAGGAGACATCACTGCCATCTCATTTCTCATACTCGCAGAACCACTCTCTATGGGGAGTGAAGTGAAAGGATGCACCTAAGTCAATCAACCATGTCTTATGATCTACATGTGTACTTGAAGAAGCCAAGTACACATCCCCACCTTCATCTGAGGTGGTTTTCACCTTTGCAAAAGGAGCATCATCAGATCCCTTTCCTTTGTTATGAGCTTTAGATTTACAATCCCTTTTGTAGTGCCCTTCCTTTCCGCATTTCTAGCACACCACCTTTACAAGTTTTCCTGGAGATTTAGATCTCCCTCTAGATTTAGATCTCCCACTCGATGACATATTTTTGTTTCTGTTCTGGGACCGTCCTCTTATAGATAAGGCATCAACATTTTGGCTCTCCATATTTTTCCGTCTCATCTCCTCCGTTAGCAAGGATGAGACTATTTCATCAAATTACAAGGCAGTTGCATTGCTACCTATTACAATAACCTAACTGTCCCATGAATCTGGTAGAGAACACAACAAACTGATGCACTTATCTTCATCTGAATTTTAATATCAACAGATGCTAACTGACTTACCACAATATTAAATGCATTCAGATGCTCTGTCACCGAGTCTCCATCTTTCATCCTCAGATTATACAGCTTTTTCCGCAGGAATAGTTTATTCACCAGAGACTTAGATTGGTACAAAGTCCTTAACTTGTCCAACAATGCCTTCGCTATAGCTTCCCCTGATACATTTAGCAATACTGAATCTGAGACACACATTCATATTGTGCTCTTTGCCTTCTGATCCAACTTCCTACATTCTTCATCGGATACTCCTGTTGGTTTAGTACCCAGATCTACCACAATCCACTGATATTTATCCACCAACAGATCCTCCATCTTGAGTTTCCACAACTCAAAACTCTGACCATTAAATTTATCTATCTCTATGTTTCCACTGCTCGCCATCTTCTTTCACCACCAGAATCAATCTTGTAGATCTCCCACTGAACAAGGTCTACCACAGGCCCGAGCGAAACCCCTCAGCAACAAAGGCGTCTCCTTGAAGCCAAAACAGATCTGTCCAAATGTAGGTTTTAACCCCATACAGTTCTTACCTGCATACGAATTCTAAAACACATAAAATAAACAATGCGAGAGCATAACACATAAACACATATACACAGAGATTTTCCCTTGGATCCCAAAACTGAGACTACCAGCTTGATTTTTCATTATGTTCCTTTAAATGTTATAATACATATTTATACATACCGAAGCATCCAATACCATGGACCAAAAACCATCACGTCCAAAACCATGGACCGAAAACCATCGCGTCCAAAAACATGTGCGAAAATCATGCACAAAACCATAGGTGGGTCCACCCAACCTAACATAGGTTCCAATACCAAAATTTTCCGGGGCGTTGCCCCGGACCCCATAAAGTGGGGTTACCTGCATCCCTCAAACCCCCTATGACCCCCCCGCTACGCAATCGGTGCAATGAAGGGGGGGCTTCGGCCCCCCTCTAATCCCCCGGTTAACTACATGGGCTAGTCGTGGAAAGAATATAACACAACCCAACAGAACTTAAGCAATAAAGTCCTTCGAGTGGATTGGCGAGAGCCTGCCATAGTTGGACTTCGTCCGAGACTGTGCTATTACAACAGCTGAATAACAAGATGGCGAGACCAGTTGATTTTTGGGTTAGAACTATGGTAGAAGGATATGTAGTTGAGTTTGCTGCAGAAATCTATCAATCCTACTGAAAATCGGAGGTGGTGTTCAACTCCGAGCTAAGGGGGGAATTGATAGGGGAAATCCCGACGTGGATTAAGATACTTTTGGTAGAATAGGGACTTCCATCTCTATCCACTGCCAGGATGGAACCGTAAAACCCCAGTATCAAGGGAAGGAACTAAAGTGGAGAATGCTACCCACAAGAAGATAGGGGTGCTACGGGGGGATGGATGCAAAAGGATTAAAGAAAGCGAGGGACGTTAGAGCATAGAGAAGGGCACTGTAAGTAGATAAGTGGCAGGAAAGAGCAGCTCAGGCCCTAGGGAAAAGAAGGAGAGGGTCCCACCCGATAGGAGTGGTGATGGAAAAACCCTGAGCTGAGATGAAGGGGGAAGAGGATGCTAGGGAACCAGAAGATGGGATGATAGGATGTCGGAATCAGGAGGAGGAGGAAAGATATTCCTTGCAGATTGTAGAAATAGGATCGCAACAAGGAACTAGAGGAGGAGTATCTCGGAATGTTGTGGATGTGGGATCGCAACTGGGAATATATGGGGGATCCTCCCCAAAGGCTGCAGAAGAAGAACCGCAGGATCAACACCCATGCTAGCACGAAGACGATGACAACATGGGTGATAGAATGAGGAAGTTATTCGATGAGGAACCAGCATCCACCAAATTTCAGCAGCTCCAACCCTAAAGCACAAGCGACGTTTTCCCCGACCTTCCCCTGGTACCTTATCACAAACTAGAAGAATTCATATTTAACCTAACAAAAGCAGCCCGAGTATATAGGGCGCGAGAAAAATACATCACTGGTCTCAATACTGGGAGTGATACCAGAACTGGCTACAGTTGTCACTTGGGACTATAGGGGTTGCTACAACCGAGAACCAACGGTTTTGTGTTATTAGATAATATTCAAAGCAGTATGGTGGGATCATTTACAAGATAGCTGACATTTGCAGATAAGGGGAATGAGGATGTGGAGCAACACTGGCACCTCTGTGAAGCCATATGACAAGCCCGTCAAACTTTAGATAATGTTCGGGCGGTGGAATTCCAAACCACGCTAAGGGAACGAGCTCTATGTTGGTTCATAAAGTGGGCAGAGCAAAACTAGAACCCAACCATAGACGACATTAAGAGGGGATTTGTGCAAGAATTCAAGGTACCACAAACTGATCAACAAGGGCTATCAAAGTTATGGGAAATTAAGCAGAGGGAGGGAGAGATAGTGTGGGAGCTCATGCAAAGGTTTAAGGACATCATTGCCAAGCTAAGTTACACTTTGGACCCGAACCACCAGTGGGACTAGTTCATCAAGAGACTCTTGCCCTTGACCAAGACATCGCTGACACAACAGAAGTTAGGAACCCTGTAGGATTCCTTAGAGCAGACATCATGGATAGAAGCGATGGCAGGATATCCCCATGAATATCGGTGAGGCACAAGCCTGCAAGATCCAACAATCACAGGCTTGCAAAGCCAGATTGTGAACCCGACAGAGAAGCTAAGGGATCTTCAGCCTGTATGACCGGTCACACCCAATGTTTGGTGCACTCATTGTTTGGTGGAGGGGCATGTTTCAATGGAATGCTCGCGACTACGAGGTCTTAACCAAGAAGGAGGGGTGGCGGGGTCATCGGGAACCACTCCAACCATAGGGGTTGCAGCCATCGGGGTGTAAGGACCCTTCCCAGGAAGGAATAACGTAGATTTCTGCAAAATTTTTAGAACGTATGGACACCTGTCGCAGATGTGTCCAGTGCTGCAAAAGTACTCTAGCATCCCCAATAATATCTAATGCGAGTTTTGTGCATCGACTACTCATCACACCGATCAATGCCGGGCACTGGATGCTCTGGCAGAAAGACTAGACAGATCCACGTTTTGAGTCAATGAAGCAAATCAAGGAGGGCGAGGAGGAAATGGACATAGAGGGAGATCGGGGGGCAGAGGACCTCTGAGATGCTACAATTGCGATCAAGAAGGACATGTCACAAGGGAATGCTCACTCCCGAGAAGACCATGGTGTTCGCAGTGTAGAGTTAACACCCACACGACAGAAGACTACCTAGAGCTCATCGCGAAATGGGAAGAGTGGACCAGAAAACGAGGGGATAACCTGGTGAATGCCAAGCCACAGATCCACGAGGGTCTCCCTGAAAAAAATATTGATATAGTCACCCGAGGAGGGAAGAAGACACGGGAAGATCGTTATGCTGAGGAAACCCTAGTGATCGTCAAAGCGACATCACCACCAAAGGTGTATCAACCCGAGCACCAGAAGTAGTGTTACCAAGAAGTAGCCAAATTGTTTGAAGTGATGACTGAAGATAGGGACACCTGAGGTCTGCAAGTCTGCGGGCCCAGCCCTACCCAACCCACTGGGGAATGGTTTAAACTGTTCTTAAAAATTGTTGAAGATTAGACCATGCTAAGGGAATTACCGAAAAGCTTGAAAGCTGTGGTGTCCATAGAGCGAGAGGACATGGGACAACCTTGTGAAGTCTGGCCAGAGTAATCATCCAGGAGGGTGAAGCAGAATAAGAAGAGAAGGAAAGAATTCTGAATCAATGCGCAGGTGGCAGGGTTCTAGATAAAGGAAACCATGCTATATCTGGGATCGGATGTAAACATCCTACCCTGGAAGACCTGGGAGGCAATGGGGAAGCCACAACTGAAGTATTCACTAATTTAGTTGAGAATGGAAAATCAGTACTATATACTGCCCATCGGAAGATTGGAGAATGTAGATGTTGATGTAGCAGGAGTAAAAACACACACTAAATTCGAACTAATAGGCAATATGGGGGATAAAGACCCATATCCCCACTTGACTGGGCATATGAAAACTATGCTGTCATAGATTTGAAAAAGGAACATATGATCTTCGAAGTAGAAGGCCTGAGTGTGATTCAGCCGCTAGACCCTTATCAAGGACCCAGGTTTATAGAACCAATAGATGACAGGGAAGAACCAGAGATGTTAGATCAGTTGTATATTCTCACGGCAAGAAAGAGGTAATATTACATAAATCCTACAGCTAGAGGATCAGTTAGTTGGAGGAGCATCCAAAGTTCAGAAGCTGCATGGGATTCATGGCAATAGGGTGGATATGAACTAACAACCCGATGATGTGCAATGATAAGCCGAGTAAACTGGGGAGATATAGGAAAGAACAACATCCCGAAGTACTGTGGGCTTGAACCGATAGATCAATTCCTGGATAGGATGGACCATGATGTACTAGAAGACCAAAGAATTCCCCTTCTGGACATTGTGCTTATGGAAACACCAGTAAGATGGTGGAAATCACATTGCTAGGTATTGAAAGACTGGAAGGATGCAAAGCGAGCAATAAAGTAAAGGTTTAGCAAGAAGGAAGAACAACAACTGGACCAAAAATAATACACGGGGAATTCAAGTCCTGAGGAACATGTCAAAGAGTGCATGAGCAACTAGGAAAATGAGGGACTGCCAAGGAATCTGTGGATGCATTCCTTTATACACACCCTCAGCGCCATCCCCCAGGCGTGGTACATCCATGAAGAACTACGACGACAAACAACTGCTTGGGATGCCTTGAAAACACAGTTCATCAGTGATTTCTCATTCAAGGATAGTGAAGCACAAATGACAGAAGCGCTTCAAGCGGTGAAAGGAGTTTTGTTCACTCCGGAGACGCTAGTTGAAGGGGAGCACAAAGAAAACTTCCTACAATGCTTATTTGACATGGAATCTCCAGGATTTGTAACTTGCAATAGAATCGATGCAAAACCAGAAGAAGACGGATTGGAAGGGCTTAGACACCTAGCCTTTGAAGAAACAGAGGGAGAAAGGGGGATCCGCGAGAGTCCCTCGATAAAAGGCGCCCATCTCCTACCAGTGAAGCTGAGAAAGTAGAATGTAGGGATGGAGGATAAACCCAAGATAGCCTCAGTAGGAGACTACTGGGATGAACAAATCACTAAAGAAATTTTTGAGTTGCTACAAGAAAACCAGGACCTGTTCCCAGCTTTGGTAGCTGAACTGAAGGGGATAAAAGGTAGCTTGGGAGAAATGAAAATTGTTCTGAAACCAAAAGTATGACCGTTGAAGCACAGACCATACTGACTGAACCCAAGGGTCAAATAAAAAGTTAAAAGGGAGATTGATAAAATGTTGGATGCAAGAATCATTTTTTTGGTCGATGAAGCTAACTGGATAAGCCCTATAATGATTCAAAACAAGAATTATGCGACCGATATTAGATTATGCATCGACTATAGAAGGTTGAACAATGCATGCATGCACGACCCTTTCCCCACGCCCTTCAGCGACGAAATCCTAGATAATGTTGCGGGGAATAAGGCTTACTCATTCACAGATGGCTTCTCAGGCTACCACTGGGTCTGAATAGCCGAAGAAGATAAAAGGAAAACAACATTCATGATGGAGTGGGGGTCATACGCATACAATGCAATGCCATTCGGATTGAAGAATGCACCAGTAGTCTTTTCAAGGATTATAATAGCATATTTTCGAGATTACATTCATAAGTTCCTATAAGTCTACATGGACGACTGGATAGTATACAACCTGCTGAAGAAGCATACCAGTCTTTTGAGATTAATGTTCGAAAGATGCAGATAATTGTAGATCTCTTTAAATTTGAAGAAGTGCATTTTCACGGTTCCCTTTGGAAACCTGCTAGGCCATATTGTTTGCAAAGATGGAATCTGCGTGGAACCTGCCAAAATAGCAACAATCGTCCACATGGAACCACCCTGCAACATAAAGCAACTAAGAGCAACTCTAGGCCATACAGGGTACTATATAAGGTTCATCAGAAACTATGCAACCATAATTGCCCCAATGGAGAGACTACTAAAGAAGACAGAGGAATTAATTTAGACAACAGATTATCAAGCAACACTAGACAAACTAAATGAAAGGTTAATAAGTGTTCCCATATTAGTGTACCCTTACTGGAACAAAATGTTCCATGTACATATTGATGCGTCTGGAATAGCACTAGGAGTAGTCCTAGCACAACCAAGAGAGAAGATGGATCATCCAGTATACTACGCAATAAGAAAGCTCTCCATGATGGAAAAAAAACTACACAACAACAGAACGAGAAGCTCTAGCAATGGTCTACTCTCTCCAAAAGTTTAGGCACTACTTGCTGGGGGCACCATTCAAATTTTTCACAGACCATTTTGCACTGAAATACCTAGTAAACAAGTCAGTACTGGAGGGAAGAATATGCAGATGGCTATTATTATTTCAAGAGTTCACGTTTGAAGTAGTTGTTAAGTCGGGTAGACTGAATGTAGGCCCGGATCACCTTTCTCGCTTAGAAACAGGGGAGAGTGATGGAGCAATAGACGACCGGTTACCCGATGCCGATTTATTCAGGATAGAAGCCATACCTGACCACCTGCAGGAAATTGCTACTTTGCTCACAACAGGCAGTTGTCCATAGGGCTACACCACAACGCAGAAAAGGCACCTGGTGGTCAGAGCAACAGATTACCAACTCATAGCAGGACACCTTTACAAAATGGGCTTAGACCAGATACTCAGACGTTGTGTCCTACAACATGAAAGAGAAGATATCTTATGGGAGTGCCACACAAGGGTCGCGGGAGGCCATGTAGGGTTTAAGGCAATTGTAAGGAAGATACTACAAGCGGGACTGTGGTGGCCTATGGTACATAAGGTTTCGAAGGCATTCACCAATGAATGCGATGTTCATCAAAGAGTTGGAAGGCCTTCTCGACGCGATGAGCTACCACTACACCCAATCCATATGGTGCAGATATTTGATAAGTGGGTGGTAGATTTCATTGGTCCAATATCCCCACCAGCACGTCACTCCAAAGCCTGATATATAATTACTGCCACAAAGTACCTGTCAAGATGGGCAGAAGTTGTGCCAGTAAAAGACTGCACAGCAGAAACCGCAGTGTGATTCATTTTTGAAAATATCATCTCAAGGTTCAGATGCCCAAGGAGTCTCACAAGCGACCAAGGTACACACTTCCTGAACGAGACAATTCAGGTCTTATTAACAACTTTTATGGTACAACATCACAAGAGTAGCCCTTACCATCCACAAGCAAATGGTGCAGTAGAAGCATTCAACAAGATACTGGAAAAAGGGCTAACCAAAATCATATTAGCCAATAGAGATGACTGGGATGAAAGAATTCCAATGACACTCTAGGCATATAGAACAATAGTTAAAAGACTCCACAAACAAACTCCATTTCAGCTAGTATACGACAGAGAGGCAGTGGTGCTAGTAGAGTTCATACTACCCAGCATGTTCATTTCAGAGGCAACAGGAATGACCGATAGCAGTGCCTTGCGGGACAGACTGAGCCAGCTGTTAGAGCTCGACGAAACACGGTTCCTGATGGAGTTCCATCAATCTGTCGAGAAATGAAGACAGAAGGCTTGGCATGATAGGCACATAAAGAAGAAATCATTTGGGGTCGGTGACCAAGTGCTCCTATATGACAACAAGTTCCTCAAGTTCCTAGGAAAACTACAGATGCATTGTTGAGGCCCGTTCATAATTTCACATATAAAAGAATAGGTGTGGTAAGACTCACGCAACTGGATGGAGTCCTGCCAGGATGGGTGAATGGTGCACGCCTGAAACCTTTCCGCAAGTAAAAAAAAAAGAATATTCATAATAAGGTTGTAGTTAGTAGAGAGATACCACAACCCATTTGTGGTCGGGGGGGGTAGTGTTAGTAGAGTCAGCAAGCCTAGTTGGCAGGAACAGTAACCAGCATGTCAAACATTGTCAGCAGAATACGTGTAGGTTCGAACTTTTTCCAAAATTGATGGCGGCACACACACTCGTCCCATCCACCGTACCAGTAGTTATTTCCTGATTAAGTAGTCAATAAGGCAACTGTCAAGGTAGGGTCGCAAAATATTCCCTGTTAAGCATAGAATTAGTTAATAAATAAGCCCATCACAACAGAATAAAGATGCCATGCATCCCACTCTATACTTTCCAAGCCCATACCAGTTAGTCGATGACGACAATAAGATAGCTAGAATACATGGAAAGGCCGCTGGAGCAATTAGTTAATTAAATCCTCGTCAATCAGGGGATGTCGTGTCAGAACTAGTTACATAACTCTCAGGAGAATGTAGGGAATGGTATAATTTCAAACAAGAGAAGGATTCTAGGAGCACTCGGAAGAACAGGAGTAGGATAGGAGAAACATAAGACCACCAGTGCAAATTGTTTACAGAAGAAAGGGAACAATGGCAAAGAGAATCATATCAATCCCACAAACTACTCTAGATGCAAGAATCGAAGTTCTAGACAACCTGTATGGGAAATATGACCGGTCGAACCTTATTGACAATGACTTCACAAACTGGTTCCAATTACCAGCAATGAAGAGGGAGGTATATGCAGAACAATTTCAACGGGAGGATGGCACTAGGGCCTCCAGAATCAGGGGAGACTTCAAAGGGCTACAAAAGTCCATGTTGTTTAGCTTGAGAAATTTTCCTGTGTTCGGCACCCAGCTGGCTGCCATGCAGTGTACCAAGCTATTAGCGAGAAGGATGCATGGAGGTTCCCTATGGTTGGACAGATAATACCCTATCCATGCTGAAGATATCTACTGATTGACCGGGTTGGCAAACATGGGGAACGCAGTTAGCACATTATTCTAGGCTGGGGCCAAGCAAGGTAAGAAACTGACAGAGGACAACATCTACACCCACTATGGGACGGAGCGGGGGGAAAAGGTGTGAAGCTAGACAGAATCAACAAGGATAACATTTGGTTTTCCTGCTACCATATCACCGGAAAGACGATGAAGCACTTCATGAGAAACAAGTGCACCGTAGACACAATCTCAATAGCAGAACACTGCTGCCAGGGTGAGATACTCAATTGGGCAACCTTTGTACTCAACGAACTCTTTGAGGCATGTGAAGATGTCTACCAGCGGAGCATTGGATTTGTGTTTGGATATTTGGTAATGACGCTAGCAATGTGGAAGTGGAGGCCACCTCCAGAGAGGTAGATGGCAACTATTACTGAAGATCAGCCAATTGCACTCAGATATGAACCATGGAGGGCATTGGGGGATCCCAACATAAAAGAGATCAATGAAATGACCTTCAGGAGCTAGTACGCACAGATGATGGATGTCATTCAGTCCATGGAGAGAAGACCCGGGACTCTCTTGAATGAGTTCTTGGGCGACCTCTGGTTTGGGGCTTCGCATGCACATACTTATCTTAGACCATAGTGTGTCAACCCCACCACATTTAAATTAAGGCCACAAAGATTTAGCCTGACAGAGGAGGCCTTGCGTAGAGAAGCAGAGTCTTGGCTGCGAGTGGCCTGCGAAATAATAGAAGGGAAGCCCAGGTACTTGTTCGGAGCTCTGGCACCACAGAAAAAAGAGGGAGATGGGGCAGAAAGCAGCAGCAAAAGGGCAGCAATGGAAGTACTCCAACCAATGCTGCTCCAAATATAGGAAAAAATGTTTGAGGTAAAGCGAACAATTGCAAGCTTCGACCCAGGTGAGGGTGACTATTCCGGACATTTTCAAGGTTCAACTATGTTGTCCCCCATTATAACACCACCCCTATCAATGGAACCTCCCACTGGTGTAGCCTAGGATCCCTCCATGACACCAGTACCCAAGCCACAAAAGAAGAAAGTTATCTGCACCCCAAGTCAAAAAGTGGCTACCAAAAAGCTGAAAGTTAGCACCCTAGCTCCAGTTGTCGATCTCACTGTTGAGGTCGAGCACCAAATTCCCGAAACTGCCATAGTCAAGGGAATGCCCAACACTGCAACCACTGCGATACATCAATCGCGAGAGTCATCCCCGCAAACAACTTCCACCTCCGCAATGGTGTCCAAGATCTTCCCCTTCGTCCATAGGGGACTATCTACGGAAGCAAAAGTTCAGTCAACTGGCTAGAAAGAAGGTGCCACCTCGAACTTAGGGATGCCACCCACCGAGAGTACAATACCTTTCCTAGGGCTGGACCCACTAATTGGAAGACGCCTAGATACCAGTTGGTAGGGAGAAAGGACTAGCTCATACCTACCCGCTCTCCCTATAAATATCACAATCCCCGTGAACCCTAATATCGCCCTAGCCACACCACAGTTCACCCCGCCATCACAACAACCATCCCAGCAAGAGCATTCACCCGCCTCACATTCTGATAAATACATTGCAAGCGGCCTACCCTTACAACAACAATTTCCAGAACCAAACATAATGAGCGCTGATACACTCTATCATTGGTCATCAGCTAGTTATTTTATTTCATTTAGCAAGTCACCCACAAGGCTGAGGGCCTACATGAGGAACTGACTAAGGAGCATGAGCAGCAGAAGATGCAATTGCTTGCAGTGACGGAAGAATGGGATCGCCTGCAAGAGGAAAATACAGGGTTGCAAGCACAAGTGGATAAGCTTACTCAAAGATTCCAAGCCATGTGACCAACCATAGCTGAAGCCAACATAGAAGCACTAACGGACATGTCCGCCTGCACCTTGATCGACTGCTGCGATCATATATAGATGGTGTGCATACACCTAGCAACCACAAATGCATAAATGAAGAGGAAGCTACAAACCATAAGGTCTGCACTGCCAGACCCTGTGGAAATATATGCATGCTTAGTTGAAATCAATATGCGAGAGCTCGAGAAAAAGAAACAAGCACTAGTTGACGCCCTCACCGATGGATATGCCTTAATAGGCAAGGTCCACGATTGGTCAGGCATTCTAGCTCTGAAGAATCACCAAGTCTACCTGTTGCGAGAAGATTCAATCTCTATTTTCCAGCACAAGGGAATGCACAGATCTTGCTTAGCTCCAACAACTAAAATCGACGTCCTCCAGGCCCAGGTTGACATAATTGAGGAGGATTCAGCTAGGACGAAAAGAGTAATCTGAGACTTGGGGCCCCCGGTTCGAATGCAGGTCCTACTATTAAAAGGGGCATGTGATTTAGGTAGCCAACAACTAGATGACCTGCAGATTCAACGACCGATAACCTTAACATCATAATCAGTCAAGGCATTCACATAAAGTGCAAACGCGATCCTCACAAATTGGAACTTGGCTATCCAGTGATACAATGAGTTCAGGTAGAAGACAACAAAAACAATCCTCGAGTTAGAGCCTTCGTTTGTAACGGAGGAGCCACAAGGTCAAGAAAGGGCCACAGAAACAAACTCCACACCATAGGCTAGGATTGAAATGGAAGAGATGCCTATTCCGCAAGAAAGTATCACAACAACAGAGGTGTCGACACAACAGAGAGTGGAAACAGTGTCGGTAGCAACACAATCGCCATCCATAGAACCCACAGAAATAGCAATAGAGCCACTAGAGGTCGAAATGACTTGAATCGGGGACGAGTCAAGAAATTGTGGTCGGGGCCTGTTGGAGCCTTCGTTAATTTTGAAGAGTTTTGACTAGTTTTGACCAACCGTAGGGCAGGAAAGGACAAATGGCAGCAACGATTGGGCGGCGGAACGAGTAGTTACGGGAAGGTGATGGCAAGGTGGCAGCGGAAGGCAAAGGAAACCGAGGAGATGGAAGGCACAGAGGTATCCAAGGAAGCAAGCATCTAAGCGAGAACTGGCAGTCCAGGCAGCCGGGAAGGATATTAAAAGAGGAAGAACAAAAAGGAAGAGGTTGGTTGTTGTTTGTGTTACTATTATTATTGTTGGGCTTTGTTGATCGTCGGGGTTGTTACTGAGGATGGACCTACCAGACACTGAAGGATTGGGTTGCCAAGGAGGTATGCAGACATAAGATCAGAAGCAAGAAGAGCTAGAAACTAAGGAATTGGGTTGTGGATCAGATCTGACCTGAGCAACTAAGTCAGGTATTTTATGTATTGTTGATGGCGAGAGGCCAAGTTATAATGTATTCTTTTCTGTTGCTTTAATGTAATTCGATTCAAGACTCATAGTGCATTGTGCATCATGTTTTGTGGTTTATTAAAATTTTAAATAGTCTCCTTGTTGCATGAAGTTGGTGCTTGCCAGATCAATACTAGTATGTTGTTATTTTTATGGTATATATGATGATTCCTTGTGTATGAGTTTAGGATATCATTATCTATGTTCCATGTATTATGAACGCATATATGTATGAATGTTTGTGTCTAACTTAGATCCCCTCGATTCCATGCTAAGCCCTTCTCCCCTTTTGGTCACAGCGTGCTTCAGGTGAGACTCTTTGTCCTTCGGGGTGAGGTGAAAATGCTAGCGCTGTCCTAGACTACAGTGGACCATTATTGGCCTTTCGTGCCTGAACCTGGGGTCTTTTCCCTGATGACTCATCTAAGACAATAGTCCCACTGTTATTCTGCAGCTCTTAAGCCATAGTCTCTCTCATGCTATGGGCAAGGGATCGACTAGAAACCCAAAATCACTCTCATAGGCCTACCTACCAGCGACTGTGGACCAAAATTTCTAGTTCTGTGCTAGAAACCCCAGGATTTAAGCCACTTTTTTAATCCAGAATCCTAGCCTCCACCCAAAACTTGTTGGAACTTCCAAAATTCATTAAAAACATAATAAAAATGTTGATCAATCAAAAATCACCCTCAGGACTAGGCCTGAGCATCCCAAATCAGGACTCACATTCTGTCAAACACTTGGCATCAATGCAACCTACAAGTCTAGGATATAAGACATAGGATAAATGACTGAACCAACTTATGAAACATAACCAGAAGGGTCACCTCCTACTCCATTGAACTACTACATCATCAATTAGGTCTTGCATCCATCCATTTAATAGTTACATGTAAATACATGAAATAACCATGACATAAACCATCCATGAAACCATGCTTATAACCAACATTAAACCATGTAATATCAGAGATATGAAAGCCATTAAATCCCCATATAAATCAGTGCAAAAGTAAGAGAACTTAGCTTTTATTAATCATAGGCAAATTCGACCAGGTTCAGACTTCCATGTACTACCTGACCATAGACATGGCTGAACCAAATCTCTCTTTCAGCCAGTCACCCCCGTGCCATATTCCAAGCATGAATATGGGATCTCATATAACCAATCCAAAAATAACCAAGGGAATCCAGAGGTTAAACCACCTCCACCCTCATCAAACCATGATCACACCGAAACCGATGCTCCAATCATAATCGAGCAGAACTTGGAATGTCTTTCGGAATCCATCACTATCATTGAGAAATTTTTCCATCTCCATGTCTCTCAAGCTTTATCGCAATCCAAACCTGGATCACTAGGCCCTAAATCGAGACTTCTCCCTTAGGCTTTACCATGTATCTCACCAAAACTAGTCAAGGGATCCCCAGACATTTGGGAATGAAACTTGAGACCACCTTTGCCTCAGATTCTGAAATCCGTCCAGCAAACCAAAGTTCAAAAATAGGAATAAACATCCCAACATACCATGGCATCCTGAAAATGGTTAGGCTAGGCTAAAATCCACTGTCATAACTTGGCAAAACCATGCCACCGACAACAAGAGAACCATACACCAACATTCAAAGCCATGCATGTCCAAATCAGCTACGAAATCACACATGCAAAGGGTTACTTACAAGCATTCCTACTGAAGCTAATTGAGCCCTACTTTCCTTTCCTTGATTCTTGTTTGCTTTTCATTTCCTTTCCTTGCTCCAAACTAGAGTGCTCCAAGAAAACTCTAAGTGACCAAGAGTGAGAGAGAGAGAATAATGAGAGAGCTCCAAACTGGAACTGACGAAAGGTATGAATTGGTCCTCATAAGCCTTTTTATGATCGAGGCCTTTATTTTCTTCATTTTCCATTATTTTCCTTCAATTTCCCCCTCACATGCAACTTGTGACCTTTCACCTTACTTTTCTCCTAAGTTATTTTATTTTCATAAATAAATGTGCCAAAATGGCTTTTTTCCTTTTAATGCCTTTCCCTTAGCCTTTGCCAATTTTCCTGAGCCAAAGCACACATCCAATGATGCCCACTAGGATATATTTGCCCAACATTTAGCATGGAATATGTGTCCCTTACCCATGGTCTTATTTGGAATTTATTAAGTTTTATTACATGAGCTTTTCACCAGGGTTGTTGCAGTATCATTCTTTTGCATTCCTATGTTTCAAAGTTTGTTTTTCATGGCCAATTTTATATGGTAATTATTATTTTCGAATAGCTCAGTCATTGCCTTCCACATAACATATGGATTTTCTTTACCATGGAGATTTGAGATCTCATGGTCTCTCATAGCTTCTAGAATAATTCTTCTGGCCTTTGCAACATCCTTCTTCCACTAGGTTAATTGTTGTGCATCTGATTGTGGAGGTTTTGCAATATCAGTTTTATAATATTCTAACACACATTCTAATATATAGGCTATGGAATTCAAGTTGCCCTCCAGGGCATACTCCAATCTTATTCCATTGAAAGACATTCTCCCAATCCTAAAGAAAAACTTTTGCACTGAAGCTGCAAATTCAAAATTTGTGAGAGACATGTTTGAAATACTGGTTCTAATGTAATTTCAGTGCTCTGATACCATGTAGAAATTTGATAGAAATTGCAACTGCTCAAGATTTAAAACTGAAAAATAGGGGACAAAATTCTACTCTACTAATCTGCGTAAAGTAAATCACAATTTATAACAACCTGCATATAAATACAACAAGAAAAACCACAAATAAATTGTGATTTCTAGGGGAAACCAACTAGGAAAAACCCCTCAATCCTCTTTACATTAATCAATTGAATAGAGAAACTGTTACAATTGCTAGCTCCAGCTCTGAGCTCAACCTGCAAAAGAATCATTGTTCTCTCTACTCAATGAAAAACTTTGGCCAACATTTAGCTAATTATTTTCTCACTAAGCCTCCTATGTCGTTGTGCAATTCCCGAGGAAATTAGCCCCTAAAAGATAGGAATTTCCTCCAAATTGATTGTACAATTCCCAAGGATTGATATTTTGACTCGTGCAATGCTTGTACACTTAAAAATAGTCTACAATTGATGTTACACTGCCTTTTGATATCCACTTTAGTTGAGGAATTTGAATTCCTTACATGCATTGGTTATTTTGGGTTGATTGATCAGTTCGCTGACAAATCTCTGAGCTAGATTGTTGTCCCACTCCTCAACTGACTCTATCAGTATTTAGAGGTCAGTTAATTGAATACAACTGAACTAGATTACTAAAATTTAGCAATCACACATGTATAACTAAACTCCAAGCCCTCTAACTTGAATTTACTGATCTAACTAAGTGACAAGATCCATGTCACACTAGTTAACTACCTCCATGTTGTCATGTTGATGTGGAAATTTGATTTACTCAATTTAACTAAGGCTAAAGTGAAATTGAGCTTTTATTGCTACATTTTCTAACATATGTGCATCCATAAAGAAGATGAAACATTTTAAAATATGTGCATGGGATCTAGTAAGTGGACAATCTTAGGATGCTCCCAATATGGGAGCTCATAAAAGAAAGATTTCCTTTTCATCCCAATGGGAAATTTCTCAACACAGGTGTCGAAGAATTTTGGATCATCAAACATAGGATCCCTATTTGAATCAAACATTTATGCAAACTCCTCCTTCTCTCTCTCATATTCACTAATCCATTCAACTAGTGTCATTATTGCATGTATTTGGGTCCTCTCTAGTTTACCAATGAAAGTGAATGTTGCTCTTCTGTAAGGGTGTTCTTCTGGGAGGAATACCTTGGAGCAGTCATACACTAGTTATTGTAGGTGGTCGGACTACCTAGCCTTCAGAGAATTTCCACACCACTTACATCCATGATAACAATTTGTTACAAGACCTATAAAATTGTTGTATATATATCGACATGTTAGCAACCATAAATATTAGAAAAATTACAACGAATTAAATTAATATGCGAAAAAATATTGTTATGTATATAAAAAAAATCAACAAAAATGTAACTTACGAGAGAAAACTCCTATGACTGGATAATCACGTATGGTGTAAGCACATATTCCATACAGCATAAAACTCCTCTCTGTTGAAATGGGTCTTGGTACATTGTACACATGTATCCCTTACCATGATTCATTTAATTCATCTACCAATGGTTGCAAGTAGACATCCATATTCGTCACTTGTCTTCTATAAGGGACTATGAGAGCCAACATAAGATGTTCATAATTCATGAACAACCATGAGGGGTATTTTTATTTATCACTACTATATGCCAAACAGAATAGTTGGTGTTTTGGAGGGAATATGGGTTGATGCATCCATGGATATGCTGAGTCGTAGACTTTGTACTTCATCCTTGAATTTTTCAGGCCATGTATCCTCTATATGGTTCATGGTTATTGAATCTGTTGGGATTCACATAACTCTTGACTTGCTTTTGTGTGAGGCATGCCATCCTTACAACATAGCTAATTCTTTGCAACGAAAGAGTCTTTGAATCCTTGGGATTCTAGGCATGTGCTTAAATATCTTATGAGGAGAACCATGTGATTTACCCTTTTTTTTTAAATTATAGTACCTGTCATGCCCACATTTCAGACATATATCTTTGTTTGCATATTCTTCTCTATATAGAATACAATCATTCGGACATGCATGATATGATATGTACTCAACTCCCAACATTTTCAACAATTTCTTTGCCTCTTCAAAACTACCCGGCAAGACATTATCACTCAGAAGAACCTTATATTTGAATAACCTACAGTTGGTGGGGAATCTAATTATAAAATGTCAATGTTTAATTTTCATATTGGGATTCACAATATTTCTCAAAATATAAGGGACTTAACCAATCATGCAGGTGAATTACCTCAATATTGTTCAGAAACATGCATTTGACATGCCAAATTTTGCTTTCAAGTTGTACAACAACATCATTGTCCCAAGATGAGTAGACTTTGACTTTCCACCAAGTCCAAAGAGGGGTGGTGGAAGAAGATTTTGGGTTTCTGAATAAGGCATCAGTGATATGAGCATCATCCCCTAGCTCATCGTTTTGGAATGCATATAACAACATTGCCTCAATTGTAGTCATATTCCATAAGTAATCATCCCTACCAACCTTTATTTGATTGCCTCCATTGTTAACTTATGATGAAGAAATACTATTGTTGTAGTCATTCTTAATTGGTGAATTTGAACATAGTGTGAATTGAATAGGTGGTTAATTCAACCATTCTTTGTATGCTTCTTCTCTTATTATTTCTCTTAATGAAACTTTCTCTCAAGTTAACATTGTAGTGGGGTGCACCGGAAGATGGTAAGTGGGTCGCTCATCATCACTAGAATCCTAATTTCAAAAAATATTAAATGCCATTAGTACAATATTAATGATATTAGTAAGCACATCAATGCAATTGGTTTGTTGAAATTACATTATACCAAATGATTATTACCATCGTTGATCTAGGATTGCGGCTGGAAGATGCCATGTTCCAATTGGTAGGGTGAAGAGACTGTCCACTTTCATCTACCAACTACTTGCAATATGCTACTCCCAATAAGATCTTCCAACATTTTTTAAATGGAGGAATTTTTTTTGCATCTGAACTCAATTATGAATCAAGATCCTACGAATTTGGATACATTTGTATTCAAATTGACATGGATTAAAAATAAATAAATTCAATTATATAATCGAAATATAAATAAAATTTGAACTTACTGGATATGGAAAGGGAAAACTTTGTGAAGGACTTTGATTAACAATATGGAACGAGATGGAATTTGAAGAATTGGCCATTTGATATTATTGAGATTTTGTCATTGCATTTGAAAAAAATCAAAAAAAAATTGTCTGTATATCTAAAATTAATTTCGAGAACCATATAACGACAATCTGAATTTCAGTATAGTTTTGAAACCAGTTTTCAAGAATAAGGAGACTTTAAGTGAAAAGTGTATACTATGAAATACTGTAATTCATGTGGATACATCCTTAAAAGGACATTTTGAGCTTAATATGCCATTTTATGTGAAAATAAAATTTAATATTGTTTTTAAACCATACTAGTGCGCTTAACAAAACAAAGCGCAATGATGTGTTTAAATAATACGAGCATCATGGTGTTTAAATAATAACAGCACCAATTTTCGACATTCCAAAAAAATACATGTTATCATATCAGTGCTCTTTTACAAAAACGCACAGATGTGTTTAAAAAAAACAACACCAGTACGCTCTTGTTTCCAAATTTTAAAAAATAAAACGAATTAAACCAACTCGGTGCTCTTGTAATGTATACTATGAACTACTTTAATACATAACTATTAGCCCTATCAATGCACTTATCAGAACAAAGTGCACCGATGCATTTAAAAAATACCAGCACTGAGGTGTTCAAATAATACCCGCACCAGTTTCTGGCATTCTGGAAAAAAAAAAATGTTATTATATCGGTTCTCTTGTACAAAAACAAACTCATGTGTTTAAAAAAACACCACTATCCACCTATTTCTAGATTTTAGAAAATAAAAATGAATTCAACCAACTTGAAACTCTTATAAAAATTAGAGCATCGATGCTTTTAAATAGAAATTGCATCGTTGTGTTAAAAAAAACAATCACATTGTTCCGTGATTTCAAAAATAAAATTAAAAAATTGTATCATGTCCATGCGTTGAAAAAATTTCGCACCCTACCAATGTCAGTGTGTTTTTCCTATAAATGCATTAGTGCGCTTAACTATTGAACACACTGATGTGCGAAGAAATTGAAAATAAAAAAACACAATTTCTTTTTCGTTTTTTAGAATTCAAAAACAAGCGACAAGTGATTTTTCAAAATATATTTTTATAAATTTTTTTAAATAGTAATAAGTTATTCACTATTTCATTATTTTACCCAAAATTTCAAAGAAGTGATTTTCGAGAGAGACATACCAAGATCACTGTGCAGTAACATAATACTTTGGAGTAACAAAACTATTCAAAAGATAAGACGCTGAAAGTTATGGTGATTCACTCAAAACCCTGCATAATAAAAAATTTAAATTTTATTGTTTATTTTACTAATAAAAAAAATTACAATTTTTGTTAGGGTTTGATGAAAAGAGAGACTATTTTTAAGATAGACATAATGGGAGAATTGTGCAGCATCAAAATATTTTGGAACCATCGGAAGATCATAATTTGAAAGGTACGATGATTCACTCAAAACCCTGTGTTTAAATTTTTTTATAATTTCTGTTAGATTTATTGACAACTGAGAAAAATTAAAAAAAATAAAAACCTTGTAATAAAAATTTTATTATAGATTTACTAGTAAAAAAATTTATGATCCTTGTTCCTATTTATATTTAATTAAAACCAAAAAAAAAATCAATATTTACCTTAAATTCTTACTTCTTGCAAAATTTCACCTTAAGGTTTAACTTCCTCTATCACTTCACAATTATGGTTTTTCATTTTAGGCATTTTAAATTTAATGGGTTTGTGTACTTATTATATAGGGTGGTTGACATGTAAAATAGGGGAATCACTTATTGAATTAGATTCAACCCCTCGACCTCTCCGTTTAAAAAAAATGGCTATATATTCCACAGTGCTCCCTCTATAATATAATGCACCAGTGCGCTCTATGTAATACAACACACCAGTATATTATAACATTGTCGATTATGTTCAATCTGTTCATTGTTTCTCCTAGTGTAATATAACACACAGACGCACCTCTTTCAAATAGCACCGTTAAATCATTGCAATGTGTTTAGCCTTACAAATCACACCATTTTAATTTAAAATTATTTTAAACATTTAATTTTCCATGATGGTGTTGAACAATTAAATGTCAAATGCGTTTAATGGGATAAATGCACCGGTGTGTTTATTTGAAAATTATTTGATTTATTTACAAAATATATTTAATGGCTTATATATTGAATGGTATAAATTGTATATTGATTAAAAATGTCTTAGAAGGTGTGTTGACGGTGTTGGACCCGCTAACATGTCAGGGGATCTCCCCAGTAAGAAGTCCCAACTAGACCTCAGACCCTTTAGTGTAGGAGTCCCAACAGTGGGTCGTATGGTATCGCCTTGATTGTGGTTGCACGCAGAGGCAAGTAAGATGTCCTTGTTGGTAGCAAGGGTGTGACATGCGCAACAAGCCAAGGAAGGTGAATAAATGGTTATAACACACGAAAGGTGGAATGAGTGTGCCCATTGGAAACCTGTCTAAACACGTAGCTTGGAAGGGAACACACAAGCAAAGATGCATCACAAACTGGAAGGAAGGTGAACCAACAATCCAAAGTTATGTTTAAACCAACAACACATTTCAGTAAGATTCATACATACATATACAGAAAGATTCTATACATACATGTGTAAGCAAACAGATATATTTAACTGAAATACAATAACAAGAAGTTAACTAAAATACAATAACAACATATGCATGAAACATCTTGGCTCTGTTATATTAAGAAGTGAAAGGTCCAATCATACAGTACAACCATGACCAACCACTAGTCCTGATAGTGAAACGTTACAGTCATTTCTGCCTGCTCCTCCAAAGAGATGTACTAGCTTTGCACTATGGAGAAGCCAAGGCTCGTTACAATACTCTCCAAGCTTTTTCTAAGATACTCCTATCAGAAGCTTGGTTGACCAAAAGCCTTACGATGAGTTATGAGATTCTCTAAATAGAAAAGGGTGGGATGACCCTTGACATTCCCATTTGTGACTCTTCACCTACCCTCATGACTCTTCAACTAGTACATGACTGTTACATTCAACTATCGACACTTGGACTTTCACTTTACAAGATGTTACATACAATTTGCACATGTACCCATGTGAGACAAAATAGGCTTGAGCAAGCCATGCAAGCTTTCACTAAGACTCTGACAGTTGTGGTAAGACCAACTGTTTAACATCCTCGCAATGATCAACGGTGGTGAACTGATGCCAAGATTGGTCGTCTGTGATGGTATCCATGCACTCAATGGTGACATCCTGCTGTAAACGAACTCTTGCCTTCGTTGCATCTAGGTACACTGATATGGCTCCTCTGTCCAACTCGTCTGATACATGCACATCATCATCTTGAGTGCAAATGGACCAGCAACATACTAATGCATAGTGTCTATGCTAATCTTCAAGTGTGTGTTGGTGACCATGCACATCAACTTGTCAAAATACATATTTGTCTCTAATCGGACTTGCTTCTTGTCTTTGCCTCAGTGAGTGTGCCAATTGGTGGGAACACATGCATGCACATAATGACATCCATGCTCTTGAACACCCTTGCATGTGATCGATGACACTGCTCACCCTGTCTCCTTTGTGCCGGCTTCTGGGTTGGGTCTATAACCTGTATGGGCGCAATTTCATCAGTGTGTGGATGTTGCACCTCCTGCTATACATGTTCCTGTTGCAACTCCGTCTCTTGTCTGTGCAGCTCTTGTTCTTCCTTGAGTTACCGCTTCAGCCCCTGAAACTCCTTCTTTGTTTCTCTCTCTACCTTTGTGCGATCCTCCTATTGCCCCATCACCTCCTAGCCTCAATCTCCAAATATTCTTTCATCACAAGTGGAAATGCTTGAACTTCCAACTTTTCTCTGCCTATGCGCTGTCAATAACCTTCCTCTTTCCTTTGCTGAGCGTAGGTCTGCTACCTTCTGCTGCTGCTGATGGTGTTGGTCATTGTGGTGCCGGTGCCATTTCATCTTGATATTCTTGTCTATGAACAACTTTATGTCTTCATAGATAGACAATTCCATAGACACTTGATCGATTGCATCTCCAGTTGCGCTCTCAATGGTGTCTTTGACTCAGCTCTCCTGGAAGCAAATGTGCCTGTGTTGCTTAGAGGTAGACGAACACCTGTGATACCTGGAGACATAGCAACACTCATGGCAAGCAATCTATCAATTGAAAACCAAAACAATCTAGAGGACTGACATGCAAAATACATGTGTGAATGTTTGTGAAGATTGCACAATTTGCACAATTTTCACTGGGAGGCTGGAGGATTGGCTACCAAAACTACGCAAGGCACAGTTTGGGCTGTCAGGAGACTTACTATTGATTTTTGGTAGCATCAGATGTACTCTAGCCTTGAAATTTAGAGGAGAGGCTAAGGCACATGAGATCTCCAAGACCCATAAATCGTTTTGAGAAATTCCATCCGGATGAGGAGTTATTAAAATAATTAATATTTTTAATGGGTTCCTAAGTCTAAACTTAGGAAAATAAAAATATTAATGGGTATTAATAAATATAAGGATGAGAAGCTTTTAAGAGATGAGGATCAAGTCTGTTTTAATCCTAGCCATTTATTAGGGACTTAATCGCGGTCGTTGCTTCATCAACATGAAAATTATAAGAGAAGACTTTAGGGTCATTTAGAGATATACTGGCAGATATTGAGTATCTCAAGGAAATTTGATTCTCATGGAAGAGGAGAACGATTTCAGAGGGAGTTTCGGGGTGGAGGAAGAGGAGGGCTTCAACAGTAGGTAATGATTGAGGAGGAGGTGATGCAAGGGCAATGGAAGACAACATACAAAGAGAGACGCGGTCTAGAGGAGAGACGTAGGGCCTACCTAGGTTGACGCAAAGGGACGGAGAGCCAATCAGAGCCACGCTGGGTCAATCGGAGTGATGGAGGGGTGATGAAGAAGTGGGATCAGGGTCTCCAAAGTATCAAATGGTCTCAGAGGAAAATTCTTAGGTGTTTTCTTTAATTTTCTCTGTAAAATCATTCCTTGTAAAAGAAATTGTTGCTTAAGATTAATAAATCCCTCATCTACTGCACTGGTTTTCCTGCATTGGGTTTTTTCGGGGACAATTTGCCAAAAATAAATGTCAATGTGATTGATTCTTGTGGATGTATTTCTTCTCTGGGTAACTAGACTTGCTTGAGGAAGCTTGTGCAGTAGCAGAGCTCATTTTTTAGTTGATCGCGGGGATCCCATTTGGTACATCACAGAGGGCAGTGTTGAGATCCCTTTGTTGATCCATGGTGGATATTTTCCGCTAGTTCAATGAGGCGCATAGAGGAACACCATAACTTATAGCACTATCTGGCTAAATCCCATCTTACCTTCGGAGGGTAACCCTAGATGTGGGGGTTCCCCATTGGCATGACCAGATTTCCCCCTAATGTGTTTGATCAAGAAATTATTGATGTGGCCTAGAAGGGATACCCCAGACAACGGTCAAGGGAAGAAAAGGGAACCAGCGGGGATGAGTTGGCAACCACGCCAACTCAGGAATCTCGTGGTTAATAAACAATGAATCCCACATGACATGTCATCCCATTAAGACCCAGCATAGAGCAGTCTTCGAAGGGCACAGGTAGAAGGGAGCAAGACAAGAAGAGCGGGATAACGTGGCAATGATACCACTTGTCTCAATCGAGAGAAATCATCATGTAGGGGTATGACCACCAAATCACATGTTCCTGATAATAATGTTATTGGCTGGGGAGTTGGCTGCGAGGAGCATTTTTATTGGGCGTGTTGGAGCCCACCCAATGAAGTCACCCCGACAAAATGGCTACGATGCACAAGTCTTGAGCACTAAGTTGTATGGAGCAGGATGACACCAGGTGGTGACGTCATCCTAACAGACTTACCATTATGGGTGCATCTTGGAGGATTGCAAAAGGGGAACAAAATGGAAGCGTTGGGCTATGTAGTGACATTTTGATGGGCCTTTACATGACAATCTTGTCGGGCTTGGAGGCCATGGGAGGTGGTTTCCCAAATCGTTGATAGCGTAGATCAACGATGAAGAATTAACCCAGGACCTCTCCTCCAAATACAAACTGTAACAAGGTGGTGTCAATTTTTTGAACCGGTTATTTTGATGAATGAACTTAGCGAGGAAATTACTCACAAAACCAAAGATCTGGAGACCCTTTCTCTCTCCTCTCTGATGGGACACATAGCAGTATGTTAGTGGATCTTCGAGATGACATTGATGATGACATTAGTGATGACGTGGTCTAACCATGAGTGGACATGTGGCATGCAGTTTCAACATTTATGGTTTCCTAGAGGGCCTATTTTTGATTGACACATGGATCAACTAGTGGTCAACACGTGTCTCAGGCGACGTCATCTTGGCGGTCACAACTTAGAAACCTTAACAGAAGTGCAGAGAGTTGGACATGGTGGTTGACGAGAGTTGGCACTAATGTCTAATGGGAAAGGCAACCATACTACCCCACCATCCACGCAAGCCCTACAAGGTTTTCATTGGCGAAGGGAGGGCCCACAACTAGGTTAGTCCAATGTTGTGAGCCAAAGAGATATAGTAGTATCGCAAGTGAGGGTGTTAGGTTATTAGGGCCGAGGCAACGCAAGCCAGTAGCAGTGATAGTTGGTTGTCATGCTTGAGACCAATGATGAGACAACAACGGGGCTCTCTGTCCAAGTAAGCTTAGAGCAGAGAAGCTGATGGGTAACCAAACGTGTAGTTTGGGAATCATCAGGAGAGGATGAGAGGGGGGATGTCATGCTCCTACACTAGTGGTGTTTTCCAACCACACATAGGCGGGTGTGGCACCACCGAAATTTTTCGTTTCACCACTACTTAAGCTCGCATAGTATGCCCACTCAACACCTAACCAATTTTACTTCTAAGTGTTATCATGCAACATAAATTACTTCAAATATATTTACTCAATTATCTTCTTTATGCAGCAGAAATCACAAGTTTATAAACAATGTACACACATATAAAGGGAGGGGAAACTCCTGAATATAAGTCTTCCCAATATATATCAAATATGCAAATATCAATTTTACAAAAATTTACAATTTTCACCAAGTCGTGTAGCCTCTGAACGACCTGCACACTTCCAGCCAAAGTCATGCACCTCCATTGTGCACTACCCAAATCACCATTATGTTTCCCACAACAGCCTGTCATGTCATCGTCGTGAAACCATCGATTTTCACTTGACTTATGCCACACACAATCCACTGGTTAGTTAGAGCAGTCCACGACCCTTACTCCACTCGTCAGCCCACCCAGCGCTAACATGACATGGTCTACTCGTTTACCCATGCCACAACACTATTGTGTAGCGTTTGAGCATGTCCACCATGACGGCCTGCACATTCGTGTAGCTGCCCGACTCACCTACACTTCCTTCTCATTTGCTCGAGTGTGTTCTGCCCTAAACTATCATGTAGCGGCCCACCTGCAACTCCTACGAAAATCCCAAGTTATGTCTGCCCACAAAGCTTCCCACAATCTTGCGTTCACTACTAAACTGCACCCTGCCTGTCTACCTGTAACTTATCCTTCTTTTGCACTTCATTCACTCTCTGAACTTGTGTTGTTTGATGATTGGATGAGCCTCAACCACTCCACATGACTCTTAATTTATATGCCATCTGTGTGATTTGTTTTCTCCATGAACTGTCATGTCCCTTGGTTGTGCTACAAGTCATTATGCCCATGTGCACTCGGCTGAATTATGCCTATGTGCACACACATGACCCTTTGTTTATTTCCACAACTGAGTCGACCTATCGCCAACACATCCATCTGCCCAACAGACTTGATTAACTCGTTCACGTACCTGTCGATTCACCCGTCGCTCATCTGACCAGATCATCCACCCACAACCGCATTTCCTGACTTACCCGCCCGGTCGACCTGCGCGACTTGCTCACTCAACTGGGGGATCGTCCACCCACATGCCAGACTCATGTTGCACACTCGCCCGTTGCCTGGTTAACTTTCCTAGCCCATCATACCTTAGTCGCCCATGCATGTCTGTCGTGTTGGGTGAGCGCCTGCTTGACACCTTTAACCGAACACACCCAACTGACGCGCCTTTAACTAGGCGCTTTTAACCAAAGTTTCTTGAAGTCGCCTTTAACTGAATGCCTCAACCCGAGTTGCCTTTAGTTGAACACATGCACCTATCGTACATCTTGGGTGTTGTTGTGGTATTCAAAAACCCCCCATTTGTTAATGATAATAGTTAATATTACATTAACTAAATGGGGACCCTTTAAAAAAATTCATCCAAAAAAACAAAACTTAGCATTTAGTCATTTCTTTTATTTTTTGAATAAAGCAAAGATAACAATCAAAACCTTTTTGGGAACTACTAAAGACTTACCTTTTCATATATAGCATGTCTAAAACCCACCAAAGGACCTTTCTAAAAACCTCCAAAATCAAGCAAAGTGATTAAATAAGGGCTCCATGGTATAAATTATCATAAAATCCGACAAAAATAGAAGTCCTTAATCTTCTTAGGCTTAAACCTCGCATCGCATATCATGACTTATAAAGAACTCTCTCTTAAAAATGATATAGCAAGATTTGCGAGTTGTGAAACAGCGATGGCGCTTTGAATTTTATGGCATCGCATTTCGTGTATTCAAGCAAACACTTTGCACTTACCATAAGCCAATATTGTGAAATGTGATTCGCGCCCGAACCCACACCTTAGAATATTAAAATTAAATATTTCGAGTCCGTCAAGTCTATTGCATAAGATAAACCTAGCAATTAACTATGCATGAAACAGCTAATCAATGGCTCGTATCTCGCATCTCGCAGACACATAGCAGGAGGTAAGAATGCTAAAAGGCACATCTTGCAATATTGCAATCTGTGATATTGCTTCGCAAATTGCACAATCGCTATTGTCGCAGTATAATGGCTTGCCACCCTAGAAGCTTTCATCTTGTTTTACGATGCAAACATTTATGAGCAATAAAGCTAAGGGATAACGAATCATTAGTGGGCTTAGTGGGAAATAACTGCATTTATGTGTGAAAAGCCATTCAACTTGATACGATATCTTGTTACGTGCATTCAAATAATGCTTCTTTTACCACCTTTACAAGCTATCTGCATTATTTCATTTTTACGTTCATATTTGAGTGTCCGATAGCTATTGTTCTTCATTTCAGGAAAAACCTGCAGAGCAGAGCGTTGAGAGTAATGGGAAAGAAAGGAAAAGTTGTAGCCACTGAGAAGACAGAGTTGACTCCCCTATTCACAAATACCACATGTAGCAGAGAGGGAGGAACCTCTACATGGGAGACTATGTACAACATACTAGAGGAGGAACAATTGAGGATTATGGAAACAAATGTTACAGTTGATGGACGAGATTCCTTAGACGCTTCCATGCTAGAGACGGCTTGCTCGTTTTTGCACCGCATAGCCACTCGGTCGAAGATAATCCCTTATACCGACATGGTAAAATGGGTTATTGATGAAGCAGACATCTTAGATAGAGAATTCAAGATGAGAAGCCAAGGGGTCATTGGATCTTTTACCCCAGACAACCTACAGCTTATGTACCACCTACCAGAGCCACAGGTCATCTACAACAGGCAATTCAGAGAGAAGTTTGCTAAAGAGAAAAATGACCCAACGGATTGCACCTGCGCCTGGCCAAATAATGAAGAGAAAATCAAGAAAGACAAAAATGGTATGTACAGTACTGCATCTATTTATTCCCCTTATAGTTTTGTTGTGGCTATGTTATGTAGACTATTTGGAAAACCTGATAGTACCAAGTTCTCCCTAGAGTGGTTGTTGTTAATAGATTCAGTCGTTAACCCAACTATCATGAATTGGGCCCAAATCTTGTCAGATAATTTAGCAAAAAATAATTATCGAGTATAGAAGGAGAAGAAGTATTTCTTCAAGGATTTACCCTCCATTTTTTATGAGCGCCTATCTTATGGAAGCTATTTGTTTTAGTTCAAATTTCTCCACTATGGGATGGAAATGGATTGTTTGGAATCCACTTCCCATTCACATGTACCACAAGGTCACATGGGAATCCAATTTTCAACCACACTTTTTCAAGATTTTCCATGGAGTTATGCTCCCTATTTACAAGTGGCTTTATAATCGAGACACCCCCAGGTTTTCCCAAGAAGATGAATTTGACATCCTCCCAGTGGCCAGATGCTTCGGGAGGAAACATTTACGTATATCATAGTTTTTGGCTGCATCACCTCCCCCCACATCCTCCCATACTATGTTCCAAATAAATTGATGGCTAGGGAGATAGCCTATCAGACAGCTAGTGAGGGAGGAATGAGCCATACACTGAAAGAGTCAAAGAAGGCCATTTAGCCTGCATTCCCTATATAGTGTGAAGAATTTGCACTACATGACCTGGGACACGCATTTAAAGAAGCAAAGAACATGTTATCTCTGCAATTACCCAAATTCTCTGGACGACAGTATGATCCGGTTGGCACTGTCAAGAATTTCACCACTCTGGTGAAAATAAAAGTATTCACTAATGAGGAGGATGTTTTTGATGATATCTTTTTGTAGAAAAAAAACTTTGCAGAGGTGAAACATATGGCACAACTACTTTTTGACCAAGAAGATCTAGAAAAGTTTTACAGTTACAGAGAAAGAAGGTTGGCAATGGTCCCATTGGACCAATTATTAATTGAACCAATAAGGGAGCCTACTCCCAGTGTGACTATAGAAGGTGACTCCAAAGAAAATTCCAAATCCAATTCTGGGGTTGAGTCTCAAGAAAAATCTATTGGGGAATCGTGACATTCATCACAAAATGGCAAAAGAAGAAGCATCGAGGATACGACCCAATCTACACAAAAGATGGTCGAACAAGCTTCAACTAGCAAGCAGGTTGAAATCTCTACTACCTCTGCACAACCAATAAAATCCACGGTAATTGACTTAGAGGAAGAGTGGGATAATTTTAATAAAAGTCTCAATATAGAGGAATAGGTGCCAGAGTTACAAACTCCATAATAAAAGACAACTCTGGAAATTACAGTGGAAGAAACTGCAAAAGAACCAAAAGTAAAGCATATCCCTGCTACCCCCACCTCCGAAATAATTATGAGAATTGAATAAATACCCCCTTTGGATATATTCTATAGCCCACATCATAATATAGTGGTCAAAAGGCAAAGAAAGAAAAAAAAAATGGACTTTATAGCTGCTACTACCCTTGAAAATGAACTAGTGGATGTTCTATGGAAGGACTCGCTTGTCAATCCATCCGCCAACTTAACTGGACTTTCCCAGTTTGCAGGTGCTTATGTTACAACGACCATAGACAAAGCAACAAAATTCCAAATGTTTCTTAGAGAAAAGAAAAATAAAATAACGTCGCTTGAGCAAAAATTACAGCAAGTCAAATCCAACCAGCGGGCAGAGATACAGTTGGCCAAGCTTCAACAAGAATTTGAACAGATGCAAATAGAACATCGAATTAGCTTAGTCGAGAAGGAAGCACAGGTGCAAGCAATAACTGATCTTCATAAAGACAAAACAAAAATTGATCAGTTTACTACCGAAGCATTCGGACTTAATTCCCAGTTGACACACCTGAAAGAATTACTATGCCAGAATATTTCACACCAGAAATATTATTGCCAAACAAGTGACACACTGACAAGTCAATTCGTAGAAATGCGACATGAATATGATGATATCTTTAAAAAGGTCTCTTATTTCATCGCCTGGCAAAATACAGAGGGGAGAAATGCCGACTTGCCCAAGCTAGAAGAATCACATAAGGAAATTATGTTTGCAAGCTGGGATTCTCGGTTTAAAGAAGCAGAGAAGGCAACAACAGACACGGCGGCAACAGCAAACATTATCATAGAAAATATCAATGAGAATTTGCATGGTGCCAATCTAGTAGCAAAGTCCATTCCAGGGTTCCTTCTAGATGCGAAATAGCTCAAAAAACAATGGAAACAGGCAGCGGATGAAAAAGCGGAAGTGATAAGGCAAACAACCAGGCTAGACTGGGAGGCATATTGGCAACATTTGGTCAAGCCTCACAGCCAATGGATGACCCTGCAATGCCCGTATTCGATGGACAGTTGAAAGCTGAAGTTGGCCAGCCTACACAACTGAAGCCTATGGTGTATATTTGTGATCTGAAGGATCGAATGCAACATGGTTAGTTACCCTGTTTGCTTTAATTTTGATTTTATTTTTGCATAAATTGAGGCAGGTCGTTTAAACCTCCTCAACTATTTTTGTAATAATCTATTTTTAGTTTTATAATTTTAGTATTTAAACCCCTCTCATGCATTTAGAGAGGGGTCCAGAATTTTATCAGAAACTCTCTTCAAAACATGCACTTCTGTCCCTTTGAAGAAGTTATGGTGAAATATATGGAACATGATTTATTTTTATCTGACTTAGCATCTTCTACTGAAAATTGCACTTTTGTGCTCTTAGATGATGTTTAATGGATTGAAGATAGATCAATATTGTTGAAACACATGAGTAGGACGTATTATAAATGGTACTTTTATCTTGTAATCCTTTTTACTGGTGTATTAAGAAATTATTTCTTTTTCGAATTATTTATGTATGAAAGTCTAAAGTTTGATTATTGTTATTGCACTTCTGTATGATGATGATCTTTATTTTATGTTGAATATATGAATAACTCTTTATGTGATATATTTAACACAATCGTTTCGGCTAACTTTTTATACAAAACAATTATTGTTAAAACGGATTCACTTCTAATCATAATTGAATGATCTTTATTACCAATTGCTTTTAGAAATTATTGTAGATTGCATACATCAAGTTTATCCCTGGTATATTATGATTAGATAGTTTTTAGAAATTAGAAGTTAAATGCATTTGTGATTCAATAGTTTAGACTATATTACCGTTAGCTTAAACGTTACTCTAAAAACATCACACATCACCCCATTTAGCACAAGCATTAAACAAATTGGGAAACTGGTCCCATTATCCCTAGTCAAAGCCACTACTCCAAACGGAAAAGGAGCTGCCAATCAAGGTCTAGACCGGGAGGTTTTCCCCCACGTTGAGGCAACGATTTTCGAGGCTTCAACAGGTGCACATGCACACCTTTAACCGAAGTCGTCAGTTTTTCGAATCCCTTGGGTGCTCGCCAACTCGAGGTCTTGATATCCTCGTCAAATTTAAAAAGGTTGTCACCCTCGACAACACCATCTCAGAAACTCCATCGTGAAGACAAATATCTCCATATGTCGACACCCAGATAGCTCTGCCCGTGACCTGCTCCATGCCCAAATCCTGTTGTAACTCTGCAAGAGCATCATGTGTTGGATCCCCCTGTGATGGTGATTATTTGGGTAGCTATCAAACCATAGCATCTCCTCCATAAGAACACATTCATCTCACGTCATCATGACTATCATCGCATCCTGGTGCCAATCACATCTATCTCGCCCCAATATCTTCTCATTATGTCAAGAGGTCTCACTGCGATGAGCATAAGACAATGAGCCTCATCCCCATGTTAAGTCTAGAAAGAGGGAGGGGATGGGAAGGTTGAAGGCCTTCCATCCTCCTTCTCCAACATCTCAATCCATGTGTCAAGGTCCTCTTCTTCCAACCTCTGCACGTATGCTTCCTGGCTCTCCTCCTGATGAGTCTCTGATTTCACATCCTTGTTATCCTCCACTGCCTCTAGTTTGGTTGTCAAGTCTAGAACATTATCATACAATTCTCTCATAATCTTTGCCTGCTCGACGAGCTTTTCCTCTGCACGGTTCAACCTCTCATAGAATTCTTCGTCTTGCTTAATGTCTTCCACACCCATCGTTGTTAACTCACATTTGCTTGTCATGGCAGCTATGGTAGGTACACCCAGTGGTTCATCCTCCCATCCATCATAAATATACAACTTCTTCATATGTGGCACCATCATAGCTTTATACTACTTCATAAATTCTATGCCCATAATTGCTTCATAGTGATCCATCCATACCACTGTGAAGTCGACTTTCCCAAGCCACTCACCAATGCGTACCTCCACATTTTCTGCAATACCAATAACTTGGTCTGGTGGAGAATTCACTACACTGAGACGATCTTGGGTTGGCACAAATTTTAACCCGACTTTCCTTGCAACCTCCTCTCTAATGAAGTTATGGGTTGCACCGTTATTCACCATGGTAAGCAACATTCCCTACCCAACCTTCATGTCCACATACTCCAACTTGTTCCTCTCAGGATCGTGCCTTAGGATAGCCTTTGTTGATTTTGTTGCACCCAATATATGCATCATCCCAACCACTAGTTCTTCCTTCTTATTTCCATCATATTGTGCCAAAGCTGCCACTACTGGTCTTGAAGGACAATTCTTCACTATGTGTTCTTCCCTGCACAAACAACATTTCAAAGGTTTCTTTGCCTTCAGCTTTCCACCTACTCTCGCATGATCCTCCTTTGTAATCTTCTCTTTCGTTTTTTTGGACTTATTTTTCTTCTCTTCAATCCCTTCATCATAATGGTCCACCAACCTATCAACTGCAACAAATGCCTCCTCAAGAGTTTTGATCTTTTTCCTCTTCACCTCATTGCATGCCCAAGGATTTAATCCAATAATGAAGTTGAAAACCTTGTCTTTCTCCACCATGTTAGGTAGTTCCAAGACCACATTCACAAATTCCCATTGATATGTCTGCAAACTCCCCATTCTCTTAATGTACTTTATGTTTTCCCTTGCATCCCAAGTCTCATCTTGTGGACTAAAGTGAGTTTTCAGTGCTTGCTTCATTTCCTCCGAAGTAGAGACGTCCTCAGCATCACCATGAGCAATTTGGTCTGCTTTCCTTCTCCACCACATATTGGCATCCTTTGTAAAGAATTGAGTAGCTACCTTCACCTTAGCCTCTTCATTAGGAAGCCCCAAGCGCTCCAAGTATTTCTCCATATCCCATAAAAAGTTCTGAAGATTTTTCGTACTCCTCACACCATCATAAGAATCAGGTTCCTTTATTTTGATGTGGGAAACCCCTCCAACTGGCCCCTGCCCAACTGCCTTCTTCAAGATAACAATCTCATTGAGAGCCTCATCAAGACTCTTCCACAACTTCGTGATCTCCTCCAATCCTTGATCCTTCGCAACTTCAAAGTCCTTGACCTCATTCACAGTTTTTCCATACTACCATTCAAGATAATCATATCGTGCCTTGAGGTTGTCATGGTCCTCTGCATGTTTCGTGAACTTATCTCTAAGTTCAACACTTTCAACTTTCAATGCATTCATCTCTAAAGTTATATCATCCATATGATCTAACATCTTGTTCATGAAAATTGCCTCAGGACTCATGCTAGATTCCCCTGTCACATGTGGGTCTTCTACATTATTCGCCATAAGATTTTCTCTTGAACGTGTCACAACCATACACTTCAATACTCAGCTTGGCCTTGACCTATTATCTTGCTCCTACCAAATCCTAATGTTTCACTGCAACGAACTACAATGTTCATCGCCAATACCAACGACAACCATTGCCGCTATATTCCTACTTCACTTGTCAAAGCCCCTTTCTCCAAAACAGGCTCTAATACCAACTGTCACGCCCCTACACCAATGGTGTCTTTCAACCACACAGAGGTGAATGTGGAACTACTGAAATTTTTCATTTCGCCACTAATTAAGCTCACAAACTACACCTACCCAACACTTAAACAATTTTACTTCTAAGTTTTATCATGCAGCAGAAATTACTTCAATTATCTTCTTTATGCAGTGGAAATCACAAGTGTATAAATAATGTACACACATATGAAATGGAGGGGAAACTCCCAAATATAAGTCTGCCCAATATATATTAAATATGCAAATATAAATTTACAAAACTTTACAATTTTCACAAATTCGTGTAGCTTCTAAATGACACACACACTTCCTACCAAAGTTGTGCACCTCCACCGTGCACTGCCCAAATTACCACTGTGTTACCCATAGCGATCTACCATGTTGTCATTGTGTAGCCCTCAGTCTGCACTTGCCTTATGCCACCCACGACCCACTGATTAGTTACAATGGCCCATGGCCCTTACTCCACTCGTCATCCCACCCAGTGCTAACACGACACAGTTCGCCCATTTACTCGAGTCGCGACAATATTGTGTAGAGTCTGAATGTGTCCACCATAATGGTCTACAAAGTCATGCAACTTCTCAACTCGCCTGCGCGGCCTATTCAGATATTCAGGTGTTTTCTGTCCTGCACTGTCGTGTAGCAGCCCGCCTGCAACTCCTGTGGAAACCCCAAGTTCTGTCCACCCAAAAAGCTCCCACAGTCCTATGTTCACTACTGAACTGCACCCTGCTCGTCTTCTTGTAGCTTCTCCTTCCTTCGCACTTCGTTCACTCTTTGAACTTGTGTTATTTGATGGTTGGATGATCCTAAACCACTCCACATGACTTTATATTTATATGTCATCTGCGCGATGTGTTTTCTCCACAAAATGTCACGTCCCTTGGTTGCACTAACTGTCGGCCCACCCAAGTGCACCTGGCTGACCTGTGCTTAAACCCACACGCACGACCCTTCGTTTATTTCCACAATCGAGTCGACTTGTCACTGATGCATCCATTTGCCTAGCTGACTCGACCAACTTGTTCACTCACATGTCAGTTCGCCCGTCGCTCATCCTGCCAACTCGTTCGCCCACAGTTGCGTTGCCCAACTCGCCTGCCCAGTCGACTTGCCCAACACGTTCACTCACCCGAGGACTCATCCACCTGTGACACTGACTCGTGTCGCACACTCGCCCGCTACCCTGTTGATTCACGCAACCCATCGCACCTGTGTCGCCTATGCGCGCCCTCCGTGTTGGGTGGGCGCCTGCCCGACGCCTTTAATCAAACACACCCAACCGACACGCATTTAACCGGACACTTTCAACCAAAGTCTCCTCAAGTTGCATTTAACCAAATGCCTCCACCTGAGTCGCCTTTAATCGAACACAGGCTCCTGTCGCATATCTTGGGCGTGCCCGCACGTTGGGCACTTGCCAACTCGAGGCCTTGATAAGTAACGTGTCTAGTGGGACCCTCCTAGAAGGCATCAACTAACACGAAGAGATAAAGCCCATTGGGTAATCAACGACATATTAAAATTATATATATATATATATATATATATATATATATATATATATATATATATATATATATATATATATATATATATATATATATATATATATATATATATATATATGAAATTGTTAACTCAGTAATTAAACAAAAAAATATGAATTACCCCATTCCTCTAAAAGTAATTGAGGGGTCAAGTATGTTACAAATACCAGAAATTTGTTATTACATATTACTTTCGAATAAAGAAAATATTTAAACAAAAATTATGATTTATATTTATATTAATTATATTAATTTTTTAATTAAGATTTTATTAGATAAAAAATTATGAGAATTGAATAAATACCCCCTCTGGATGTATTCTATAGCCCACATCATAATGTAGTGGTCAAAAGGCAAAGAAAGAAAAAAAAATTGGACTTTATAGCTACTACTACCCTTGAAAATGAACTAGTGGATGTTCTATGGAAGGACTCGCCTGTCAATCCATCCGCCAACTTAACTGGACTTTCCCAGTTTGCAGGTGCTTATGTTACAACGACCATAGACAAAGCAACAAAATTCCAAATGTTTCTTAGAGAAAAGTAAAATAAAATAACGTCGCTTGATCAAAAATTACAGCAAGTCAAATCCGACCAGCAGGCAGAGATACAGTTGGCCAAGCTTCAACAAGAATTTGAACAGATGCAAATAGAACATCGAATCAGCTTAGCCGAGAAGGAAGCACAGGTGCAAGCAATAACTGATCTTCATAAAGACAAAACAAAAATTGATCAGTTTACTACCGAAGCATTCGGACTTAATTCCCAGTTGACACACCTGAAAGAATTACTATGCCAGAATATTTCACACCAGAAATATTATTGCCAAACAAGTGACACGCTGACAAGTCAATTCGTAGAAATGCGACATGAATATGATGAGATATTTAAAAAGGTCTCTGATTCCATCGCCTGGCAAAATACAGAGGGGAGAAAAGCCGACTTGCCCAAGCTAGAAGAATCACATAAGGAAATTATGTTTGCAAGCTGGGATTCTTGGTTTAAAGAAGCAAAAAAGGCAACAACGGACACGGCGGCAACAGCAAACATTATCATAGAAAATATCAATGAGAATTTGCATGGTGCCAATCAAGTAGCAAAGTCCATTCCAAGATTCCTTCTAGATGCGAAATAGCTCAAATAACAATGGACACAGGCAGCGGATGAAAAAGCAGAAGTGATAAGGCAAACAACCAGGCTAGAATGGGAGGCATATTGCCAACATTTGGTCAAGCCTCATAGCCAATGGATGACCCTGCAATGACTAACCACTTCTGTTGAGAAAATGGTGCCAGCCCTGACCAATGTCGTATTCGATGAACAGTTGAAAGCTGAAGTTGGCCAGCCTACACAGCTGAAGCCTATGGTGGATATTTTTGATCTGAAGGATCGAATGCAACATGGTTAGTTACCCTGTTTGCTTTAATTTTGATTTTATTTTTGCATAAATTGAGGCAGGTCGTTTAAACCTCCTCAACTATTTTTGTAATAATCTATTTTTAGTTTTATAGTTTTAGTATTTAAACCCTTCTCATGCATTTAGAGAGGGGTCCAGAATTTTATTAGAAACTCTCTTCAAAACATGGACTTCTGTCCCTTTGAAGAAGTTATGGTGAAATATATGGAACATGATTTATTTTTATCTGACTTAGCATCTTCTACTGAAAATTGCACTTTTGTGCTCTTAGATGATGTTTAATGGATTGAAGATAGATCAATACTGTTGAAACACATGAGTAGGACGTATTATAAATGGTACTTTTATCTTGTAATCCTTTTTACTAGTGTATTAAGAAATTATTTCTTTTTCGAATTATTTATGTATGAAAGTCTAAAATTTGATTATTGTTATTGCACTTCTGTATGATGATGATCTTTATTTTATGTTGAATATATGAATAACTCTTTATGTGATATATTTAACACAATCGTTTCGGCTAAATTTTTATACAAAACAATTATTGTTAAAACAGATTCACTTCTAATCATAATTGAATGATCTTTATTACCAATTTCTTTTAGAAATTATTGTAGATCACATACATCAAGTTTATCCCTGGTATATTATGATTAGATAGATTTTAGAAATTAGAAGTTAAATGCATTTGTGATTCAATAGTTTAGACTATATTACCGTTAGCTTAAGCGTTACTCTAAAAACATCACACATCGCCCCCATTTAGCACAAGCATTAAACATATTGGGAAACTGGTCCCATTATCCCTAGTCAGAGCCACTACTCCAAACGGAAAAGGAGCTGTCAATCAAGGTCTGGACCGGGAGGTTTTCCCCCACGTTGAGGCAACGATTTTCGAGGCTTCAATAGGTGCACATGCACACCTTTAACCGAAGTCGTGAATTTTTCGAATCCCTTAGGTGCTCGCCAACTCGAGGTCTTGACATCCTCCTCAAATCTAAAAAGGTTGTCACCCTCGACAACACCATCTCAGAAACTCCATCGTGAAGACAAATATCTCCATATGTCGACACCCAGATAGCTCTGCCCGTGACCTGCTCCATGCCCAAATCCTATTGTAACTCTGCAATAGCATCATGTGTTGGATCCCCCTGTGATGGTGATTAGTTGGGTAGCTATCAAACCATAGCATCTCCTCCATAAGAACACATTCATCTCACGTCATCATGACTATCATCACATCCTGGTGCCAATCACATCTATCTCGCCCCAATATCTTCTCATTATGTCAAAAGGTCTCACTGCGATGAGCATAAGACAATGAGCCTCATCCCCATGTTAAGTCTAGAAAGAGGGAGGGGATGGGAAGGTTGAAGGCCTTCCATCCTCCTTCTCCAACATCCCAATCCATGTGTCAAGGTCCTCTTCTTCCAACCTCTGCACGTATGCTTCCTAGCTCTCCTCCTGATGAGTCTCTGATTTCACATCCTTGTTATCCTCCACTGCCTCTAGTTTGGTTGTCAAGTCTAGAACATTATCATACAATTCTCTCATAATCTTTGCCTACTCGATGAGCTTTTCCTCTGCACGGTTCAACCTCTCATAGACTTCTTCATCTTGCTTAATGTCTTCCACACCCATCGTTGTTAACTCACATTTGCTTGTCATGGCAGCTATGGTAGGTACACCCAGTGGTTCATCCTCCCATCCATCATAAATATACAACTTCTTCATATGTGGCACCATCATAGCTTCATACTACTTCATAAATTCTATGCCCATAATTGCTTCATAGTGATCCATCCGTACCACTGTGAAGTCGACTTTCCCAAGCCACTCACCAATGCGTACCTCCACATTTTCTGCAATACCAATAACTTGGTCTGGTGGAGAATTCACTACACTGAGACGATCTTGGGTTGGCACAAATTTTAACCCGACTTTCCTTGCAACCTCCTCTCTAATGAAGTTATGGGTTGCACCGTTATTCACCATGGTAAGCAACATTCCCTACCCAACCTTCATGTCCACATACTCCAACTTGTTCCTCTTAGGATCGCGCCTTAGGATAGCCTTTGTTGATTTTGTTGCACCCAATATATGCATCATCCCAACCACTAGTTCTTCCTTCTTATTTCCATCAGATTGTGCCAAAGCTGCCACTACTGGTCTTGAAGGACAATTCTTCACTATGTGTTCTTCCCTGCACAACCAACATTTCAAAGGTTTCTTTGCCTTCAGTTTTCCACCTACTCTCGCATGATCCTCCTTTGTAGTCTTCTCTTTCATTTTTTTGGACTTATTTTTCTTCTCTTCAATCCCTTCATCATAATGGTCCACCAACCTATCAACTGCAACAAATGCCTCCTCAAGTGTTTTGATCTTTTTCCTCTTCACCTCATTGCATGTCCAAGGTTTTAATCCAATAATGAAGTTGAAAACCTTGTCTTTCTCCGCCATGTCAGGTAGTTCCAAGACCACATTCCCAAATTCCCATCGATATGTCTGCAAACTCCCCATTTTCTTAATGTACTTTATGTTTTCCCTTGCATCCCAAGTCTCATCTTGTGGGCTAAAGTGAGTTTGCAGTGCTTCCTTCATTTCCTCCCAAGTAGAGATGTCCTCAGCATCACCATGAGCAATTTGGTCTGCTTTCCTTCTCCACCACATCTTGGCATCCTTTGTAAGGAATTGAGTAGCTACCTTCACCTTGGCCTCTTCATTAGGAAGCCCCAAGCGCTCCAAGTATTTCTCGATATCCCATAAAATATTCTGAATATTTTTGTACTGCTCACACCATCATAAGAATCAAGTTCCTTTATTTTGATGTGGGAAACCCCTCCAACTGGCCCCTGCCCAACTGCCTTCTTCAAGATAACAATTTCATTGAGAGCCTCATCGAGACTCTTCCACAACTTCGTGATCTCCTCCAATCCTTGATCCTTCGCAACTTCAAAGTCCTTGACCTCATTCACAGTTTTTCCATACTACCATTCAAGATAATCATATCGTGCCTTGAGGTTGTCATGGTCCTCTGCATGTTTCGTGAACTTATCTCTAAGTTCAACACTTTCAACTTTCAATGCATTCATCTCTAGAGTTATATCATCCATATGATCTAACATCTTGTTCATGAAAATTGCCTCAGGACTCACGCTAGATTCCCCTGTCACATGTGGGTCTTCTACATTATTCGCCATAAGATTTTCTCTTGAATGTGTCACAACCATACACTTCAATATTCAGCTTGGCCTTGACCTATTATCTTGCTCCTACCAAATCCTAATGTTTCACTGCGACGAACTACAATGTTCATCGCCAATACCAATGACAACCATTGCCGCTATATTCCTACTTCACTTGTCAAAGCCCCTTTCTCCAAAACAGGCTCTAATACCAACTGTCACGCCCCTACACCAATGGTGTCTTTCAACCACACAGAGGTGAATGTGGCACCACTGAAATTTTTCATTTCACCACTAATTAAGCTCACAAACTACACCTACCCAACACTTAAACAATTTTACTTCTAAGTTTTATCATGCAGCAGAAATTACTTCAATTATCTTCTTTATGCAGTGGAAATCACAAGTGTATAAATAATGTACACACATATGAAATGGAGGGGAAACTCCCAAATATAAGTCTGCCCAATATATATTAAATATGAAAATATAAATTTACAAAACCTTACAATTTTCACAAATTCGTGTAGCCTCTAAATGACACACACACTTCCTACCAAAGTTGTGCACCTCCACCATGCACTGCCAAAATTACCACTGTGTTAGCCATAGTGATCTGCCATGTTGTCATTGTGTAGCCCTCAGTCTGCACTTGCCTTATGCCACCCACGACCCACTGATTAGTTACAATGGCCCATGGCCCTTACTCCACTCGTCATCCCACCCAGTGCTAACACAACACAGTTCGCCCATTTACCCGAGTTGTGACACTATTGTGTAGAGTCTGAATGTGTCCACCATAATGGTCTACACAGTCGTGCAACTTCTCAACTTGCCTGCGCTGCCTATTTAGATATTTGGGTGTTTTCTGTCCTGCACTGCCGTGTAGCAGCCTGCCTGCAACTCCTGTGGAAACCCCAAGTTCTGTCCACCTAAAAAGCTCCCACAGTCCTATGTTCACCACTGAACTGCACCCTGCTCATCTGCTTGTAGCTTTTCCTTCCTTCGCACTTCGTTCACTCTTTGAAATTGTGTTATTTGATGGTTGGATGATCCTAAACCACTCCACGTGACTTTATATTTATATTTCATCTGTGCGATGTGTTTTCTCCATAAAATGCCGCGTCCCTTGGTTGCACTACCTGTCGGCCCACCCAAGTGCTCCCCGCTGACCTGTGCTTAAACCCACACGCACAACCCTTCGTTTATTTCCACAATCGAGTCGACTTGTCGCTGACGCATCCATCTACCTAGCTGACTCGACCAACTTGTTCACTCACATGTCGGTTTGCCCGTCACTCATCCTGCCAACTCGTTTGCCCACAATTGCGTTGCCGAACTCGCCTGCCCAGTCGACTTGCCCAACACGTTCACTCACCCGGGGACTCATCCACCTGTGACCCTAACTCATGTCCCACACTCGCCCGCTACCCTGTTGATTCACCCAACCCATCGCACCTGTGTCGCCTATGCGCGCCCTCCGTGTTGGGTGGGCGCCTGTCCGACGCCTTTAATCAAACACACCCAACCGACACGCATTTAACTGGACACTTTCAACCAAAGTCTCCTCAAGTTGCATTTAACTGAATGCCTCCACCCGAGTCGCCTTTAATCGAACACGGGCTCCTGTCGCATATCTTGGGCGTGCCCACACGTTGGGCACTTGCCAACTCGAGGCCTTGATAGGTAACGTGTCTAGTGGGACCCTCCTAGAAGGCATCAATTAACGTGAAGAGCTAAAGCCCATTGGGTAATCAACGACATAATAAAATTATATATATATATGAAATTGATAACTAAGTAATTAAACAAAAAAATATGAATTACCCCATTCCTCTAAAAGTAATTGAGGGGTCAAGTATGTTACAAATACCAGAAATTTGTTATTACATATTACTTTCGAATAAAGAAAATATTTAAACAAAAATTATGATTTATATTTATATTAATTTTTTAATTAAGATTTTATTAGATAAAAAATTATAGCACTTTTTTAGAAATGTTTAAATAATGAAAAATGGTTTATTTTATCAACTCATTTTTAGTGTCTATTTTGGAATAGGATTTCTAGAATATTAATTTAAATATTAATAATTAATAAGCAAATGATTGGAATTTTAATCTTTGACAAAATCTAAGTGTTGTAACAAAATCTATTTAGAAGTTATAAAATCTCCAAGTTTTGGAACAAAATCTATTTACAAGTTAAAAAAATTATAGTAAATAAAATAAATCTTCACAGTTAAAAAATTATATATATAACTTATTATTAATTTTTTTAATAATAATAATCAAATAAAATTATAATTTAAGTAATTTTTATTACTTTTAAAATTTTTGATAATACAAAATGCATGTAAAAAAAAAAATTTGAAGTTGATGCAATTTAATTTATTTGTATCCAATAAATGTTTAGTTCTTTTATAAATATTTATTTACAATAAAATCATTTTTATAAATATTTATTTATAATAAAATCACATTTAAAATGTATTGAAAAAATTATACATATTTAAAATGTATAAAAATATTTATAGACGGTATTAAGTCTTCAATTCTTTTATAAATATTTATTTACAATAAACTTATACATAGAAAAAATTATAGATGTTATTGAATATTTAAAATATGGATGGTATTAAATATTGAAATCTCCCATGCTAGTATCAAGGATGAGAGATACCATCGTATACTTGGACAAATTATGCTTCACAAAGACAGCTCAGAAGATACAATTGGACACATCATTCTCGACAAAGACAGCGCAACCATAAGATGCGACAAAAACAATTCACAAGATACTCGTTGAAATGAAGTAGCTTCGATAAACCCAAAGCCAACTCATGCCTCGTCATAAACAGCACTTGATTAATAGTCAAAGAGCATGTATATATATATATATATATCAATAATTCCCAGATTTTAAAAGCATTTTTCATGGCTGAGAAGAGTAGGTACACATATCTCAATAATTCCCGGATTTAAAAAATCATTCTACCATCACTCAGAAGATTACACTCTGCAACAAGAGAGCATGATGCCATTGTGAAAAAATGATGCTGTGACAAGATAGGATGTTGTCGTCTCATAATAAAAATAATTCCAAAAGGTATGTTCACCGATTTTTACCTAACCGGATTTCAAATAAAATTTATTTAAATGAAAAAATATAAAAATTATTTAAATGAAAAAGAAACAAATAGTTTCATGAAAAAAATAATGGAAATTTTTATATGATTTTTGATAAAATTTCAGAGAATTTTTGGAAAACTTTGATTACAGTAGTTACAGTTGTCAAGATTGATGATTTTGGCTGTTCAAACTATTTTTTAGTGCACTGAATCCATTACCATTAGAAAAACCAATACAAACATTTTATTGGTAAAATATTTTTGACAAAAGAGAAAGTCTGGATTATTTTTTCACAAAAGAGAAAGTCCTTATTACTATTGAAAATAACCTTCCGGGCAAAATTGTGAACTTGATAAACAACACTGATGCTGAAAATCAATTCAAACACTCCATTGGTCAAATTTTACAAAAATGATCCAAATGATCCAAATTACTCTTGAAAATAACATTCCGGGCAAAATTGTAGCCTGCACCATGTAACCTCTGCAGAATTTCATAATTGTAGCCTGCCTTTTCCTTCAACTGTCCGCGTAATGCGTACTCTGGCACCATGTAACCTCTGCAGAATTTCATATGCAATCAAATCCCCACAACCTAGCCGCCTCAAAATTGCAGGATCCATATTCAGATATATGAGTTGTAATTGCTTCATTTGCTCTAATTTTTTTAAAACAATTAGTCGGGAACAATAGGAGAAGATTCTTACAAAGTTCCTGCAACTCTAGTGCTAACGTGGCTTTGATCTTCTGCAAAGAATCTGGCCAACCCAAAGTCTGCTATTTTGGGTCCGTGTTTATAATCTAGTAAAATATTGCTTGCTTTAATATCTCGTGGACGACCCGAATATGAGATTCCCCGTGAAGATAGGCCACACCACCTACAGTTCCAACTATGATTTCATACCTGTCTTTCCATTTAAGTAGATGACGTTTTGTTGCATCTGCAATGCATCACACACATACTGTAAATATATTATCTGCAAGCTACATATATAAATAAAGCAATCTTATGGGGATATGAGAAATAATATCTGTAAGTAGGATTTTATTGTTTTATGTTTTGATGGTAGATCCTTAATCTAAGTTTTTGAGGAGGAAGCATAACAGACACTGTTCTAATCAGGTTTATTTAATAAAAAGATGGTGTTTTTCATTCGACTGAAAAAAAAAAAATACAATAAAGCAATCAAAGATCCATCCAGCGATTAAGAACAAGTGTATACCGAATACAATCTTGTCAATACTACTGTTCTGGAGGTATTATTAAACTAGTAAGCTTCTGGAACCTTCAACGGAGCAATCAAGCAGTTTCACTAGATTCTTGTGCTGAACACGACTGATGAGATTTGCTTCATTCAAATAATCAGCGTATGCTTGCCTTGGACCCATAAACAGCAGTTTAGCTGCAACCTCTCTGCCATTAGGGAGAACCCCCTGCAGATCCACTCACTTAGAAACCATTTTTATTCTCCATTTTTACATGGAGCTGCTGCTTTAAAATATCTAATTCTATATGAAATAATTGAAACAAATATTGAGTTCTCACTTTAAAGACGGATCCAAACCCTCCATTGCCAAGTTTGTTCTCTGCTTCAAAATTGGAGGTAGTCTGTCTCAGAGTGCAGTATTTGAAAATGAGTTCTGGATTCGCTATAGTCGGCGTTACGATAGAATCTTCCTCTTCACCTGCGAAAACAATTACAAGGTGTCTATTTATATTGCGCAAAGGTAAGCAGACACATCAAAGATCCTTAATAGTGAAAGATTTACCTGCAAGTTCAGGTTCTCCAGTTGGAGAAATCCCTTCCCAACATTTCAGAGGAGAGCAAATATTCCGTTTCCAAATGCCTATGACTGCAATTAAGACAATCATAGTGGCTACTACGCCCAGACTGATGCCCAACACGCTAAATCTTTTACCCTCTGAAAATCTACACAAAAAGTGTCAGTAACCAGAAAGCTCTGTTTTAGTTCACTGGAAATAAATGAAACCCTACAAAACCCAAATAAAAGAAACCCTGGAAAACCCTTATATTCTTCATGTGGATAAAAAAATATGGCCGAGGACAGAGGCTTTCTTGTGGTGGCGGCTATAGAACAGAGACGTTGAAAACTTCATAAACCTGGTAACGCAGGCAGCAGGTCTTAGATCTGAATCGTGCCCCAACAGCTCCAGTTTGGCATGAGAATAAATATTCCCATGTAAAAATTACACACGATCTGCAGCCCGTTCAAGCAGATCTGCCCAACACTCCGCTAAGCCGTAGGTATTCTCCATAAAATCAGAAGGGGCATCTACTGCAACTGCACCGAAGAGTTTGGGGTTTGGTGCAGCTTTAGTGGTAAGGTTGAAGGGCAGGACTTTCACGGCATTTGTGTGCGTCCCAAAAATTGATCGGCGTACTCTGAGATGGGCGCACGAATTTTGGCATCTTTGACTTTTAATTTGTCTTAAGCGCAAGCAGAAACCTCTCCTAACTAGGTTGCTTTCAATTTTTTTTAGGTAGGAAGAAACCTACCCTAACTCGGTTGCTTTTTTATTATTTTTATTTTTTTGGTTTGTGTTTTTTTTGTAATTGTGAATTTTATCCTAACTCGGTTGCTTTTAATATTTTTTAAGTAGGCAGAAACCTATCCTAACTCGGTTGCTTTTAATATTTTTTAAGTAGGCAGACACCTATCCTAACTCGGTTGCTTTTATGTTTTTTTCAAGTAGTCAGAAACCTATCTTAACTCGGTTGCGCTTTTATTTTTAGTTTTTCATTTATATTTTGGTTTGTGTTTTTTTAATTATGCATATTAGAACGGAGAGTTTTTGTTTTTTAAGTTTTCCGTTTATATATATATTTTTTTTTTTCCGTTTACATTTTTGTTTGTGTTTTTTTTTTATTATAAATTTTAGAACATAGAGAGTATATTTTTTATCAAAATATTTTAATTTTTAATTAATTTGTAAATTTTTAAAAATTATTTTCAAAGTTTATTAAAGTTTTTGGTGAAATTGGTGGATTACTAAATCAAATTTTTAGAATAAAAAATTATTTAAAAAACTGTAATAGCAAAGTGTCTTATAAATTAATTATTTATTTTTTTCCTCAAATTTATGGATTTTTCCATTATGAATATTTTTTTTCCAAAAAAGTCTTGCCATTATATTTCGGGAAATAACTTTGCATATTAGACTGATTTTTCCCTTTATAATTTTCTTCATATTTTTCCCTTGCCCATTTTTATTATTAAATAGAGTTTGTTCAATCATTTTCCTCAATAAAAATTACCTATATTATATATTTTTACAATTCAATTTTAAATGCAATATATAAAATAAAATTTAAGTCAACGCTACAATAAATAAGAGTTTCTTTTTTATCATCACAATTTTAATCATAACTTAAAAATATAAAATAAAAATTTTAGGAATCTTTTGCACTCACACTTAGGCCTTTTGTGTAACTAAATTTTTTATTCTAATAAACTATATTGTAAATTTTTATATTAGATATAGTATTACTTATAGATTCTTTGCCTTCTTCTATGGATTATTTATTTCTCGTTGAATTAGGATGAGTATAAATTAAATTTAAATAAATAGTTTGTTACAATAATTAGCATTTTAAAATCGGCCTGGAGTATGCCGTAAAACTGCTTCTGCTTGGCTAAGAGCTCGTCTTCCTCGGACGTAAGGAAACAGGTTAACGGCCCAAGACCCAGAGGCATCTGGTAGGAGTGATGAGCCTGCTCCCTTACGGACCACCAGCGGGTTATTTCAGGTGGCGTGGTTTTCCTATCTACCTGTGATGAGTCAAACCGACATTCGCGGATAGCAGCCAGAGATGGCTGTCCTCACTGTTGGTTTTGACACCTGAGTTGATAGGTTTTTCCACCTAGGTGAAAAAAAAAATTAGCATTTTAAAATATTATTTATTTTATTTATAGGATGAGTATAAATTAAAGTTAAATAAATAATTTATTACACTAATTAACATTTTAAAATATTATTTATTTTATTTATATCATATATATACATTATTTATATTTAATATAAAGATATTAGACATTGTAATTTCCTCTTCTTATTTAATCTTATAAACTAAAGATAGAATAAAATATGCACAAGCACATTTCAATAAACTCTTAACTTCTATAACAAACAATGTTGTTAGGGCTAATGTTTCATCCAAAATTATATATGCACATATCTTTATTTTGCTCCAAAATTATCTGGTCTATTAATTACTTTTGTTACTTCAGGTCATTGTATTCAAATTTGTTTATTATTAGATTTATAAATTTGTTTAAACATTCAATAATTTATATAAATTACTTTTTACATAAGAAAAAAAGAGAAAATATGCACCAACAATAACGCTACACTGTGTATTACACTTGTTAAATTATAAATTTGAATGATGTAATTGTAAAAATTTAATGTTTTCTTAATATTAAATCTATTTATATATTTAAAAATAATAATAAAAATTATAATCTTATTTAAAATTATATTATAAAATTATAATTAAAAAATAAAATTACGTAAATGTCATATCCCTCTCGTAAATAACTCAAGGTAAATCGATCAGTTATGAAATAGTAACTTTAAAAGTTATGCATCAGTTATAAAAACCGATTCTTGATATTCAAGAAACAAGATTGAGGATGAAATCGAAAAGGAGGGAATCAGAGGGCGCTTTGGGGGTTACGTCTTAAGAGCCGCCATTGATTATTAGGGGGAGGACTTTGCTGCAATCTTGTTAGTTTTTGTTTGAACCTACAGCAAGGTAAGCTTGATGGAGGTTTGTTCTGGAGCTTGTACGGATTGAACTGCTAGGAGACACTTCCTCTTCAACCCCTCTTCACATTTACCAAAACCTCCAGGTAAGAGGGCGAGTACGGGTTTGGCATCATACATCTTTCAGCTAAAGTACATGCTCTTTAAGGTAAGCTTTCGTTCCTCTTTCTCAATGTTTGCCTTCGCAGTGAGTCTCTTACCGTGCCCTCCTTTGCTGGCGGGTTTAACACAGAAGTAATACATCAAGAGGACAGAGCAGGGTTCGTTCTAGTATTTTTCTGTATGTAAGGGTTTCATGGCACAACGTCTTGACATGAAGGTTCTTTCCTCTACAAGTGCCTAAGTTTCTAAGTTTCTGAACGTTTCTTTGATGAAGCGAGGAATCTTCTCATCGTTCTGAATATTTCTCGGTAAAGAAAGAATTTTAGTGCATGCAGTAAAAGAATGATTGTTTTGTATGTTTTCTTGGTAAGAAAATATGTTAATGCATGCAGTAAAAGAATGATTGTTTTGTATGTTTTCTTGGTAAGAAAATATGTTAATGCATGCAGTAAAAGAATGATTATTTTATATGTTTTCTTGGTAAGAAAATATGTTAATGCATGCAGTAAAAGAATGATTATTTTATATGTTTTCTTGGTAAAGAAAATATGTTAGTGCATGCAGTAAAAGATTGAATATTTAACATGTTTTCTTGGTAAAGAAAATATGTTAAAGATTGATTATTTTATATATGTTTTCTTGGTGAAGAAAATAGGTAGTTCCTCTTAGAAAGACTACATGTGAGTCTTGTGTGTGAAATGCTTTTCTCTTGTCATTTTCTTGGATTAAAATCCTTGCTAAATATAGCCAAAATATCTTCTTGACAAAAGAAGATGAGGCATATAAACTTCTTGAGGACATAGCGTGAAAAGTGGCCAAGTCTTCTTTGAATTAAAATGTGTATTTTTATTAATAAAGGTTTCTTGAAAAGGGATATATGCTATTGCATTGTGATACTAGCTAATCTCTAAGTTTCTTGCGAAATGATTATGCATTACATGCATGATAGAAATAGTTAATGATGTGTTTCTAGACACATAGATATTCATTTCTATAGTTTCTTTTCGGAAAAAGAGTGCATACTTCATGTATGAAGATGAAGGCTTTATGAGAGTTTTCTTGGAAACAAAAATAGAGGTTCTTTCCTTAAAAGACATATGAATAGTGTTCATATCATATCAAGAATCCATACTTGTTTCACGAAAAGATTATGTGCATTGAAGTAAAAGTAATTGTGTTAGGAAAAGACACATGTTGCATGCACATAAGGGTAGTTGTTGTGACATTGGAAATATGATTTTGGGTGTACGTAGAGAAAATATTAAGTTAACTATCTTGGAAATATTAATCTCTTGAAAAGATTGTCTTGCTAGATGAGTTGGGACGATTTCTAGTCTGGTGCATAAAAAGGGTAAGTTAACCTTGTTATTGTTTCTTGATTTTTATGCATAAAGATGGGTATTCCCAATATTTTCTTGAAAGAGAAAGCATGAGGAACTTACTTATAGGAAGATAAAGAAATGGGGTTATAATGACTTCCTTTAAGAAAGAAGTATGTGATTTGTTACATGAAATGATGGTAGTATTCTAGTGAAGGGAATATGTGTTGCATATATTAAAGAAGGGCTATTATGATAAGCTAATGTATGCACAAAGAATAGTCATTGTGATATAAGAGTTATGTTCTTTGTATGATAGAGAAACTATGTTGAGTTCTCAAAAAATAACTATGTGAAAAGAACATATGTGCTTAAGCATAGAAACAACAGTTTATTACATTCATGAAGATATAATGATTGTGCTATACATGTTAGTAGAACTAATGAGTTAGATCTCTTAAAGAGAATTATGCATTACTGTGAATAAATATTGTGGAGGTAAAACAATATTTACTTGAGTATATGTACTAGTTAAATAGTATGTCATGCTTGCTCATGCATATGAGTAGATGTTAAAAGATCTCTTTTAGAGGTTGATTATTGATTCATTAATATGGTATCTAATCTTGTTGCCAAAGCTTGTTGACGACAACATTGACAGGAAGCGATGACGGTCGGTGCCAAAGAAAAGTGATGTTTAACATGGTGGCAGGAAAAGGATTGATGGTCCATGTAGATGAGTTCGAGTTGCAGGATCGTACATTGCTAGAACAATCATGCCACAAGGAATGTTGCATGTGGCGGTATGTAAATAAAAGATTACATAGAAACTGTATTAGCTTTTAGCTAGTTATGTGACAACTTAATGATAATTCATTGTAATTCATTAATATGGTATCTAATCTTGTTGCCCAAGCTTGTTGACGACAACATTGACAGGAAGCGATGGCGGTCGGTGCCAAAGAAAAGTGATGTTTAACGTGGTGGCAGGAAAAGGATTGATGGTCCATGCAGATGAGTTCGAGTTGCAGGATCGTACATTGCTAGAACAATCATGCCACAAGGAATGTTGCATGTGGCGGTATGTAAGTAAAAGATTACATAGAATCTGTATTAGCTTTTAGCTAGTTATGTGACAACTTAATGATAATTCATTGTAATTCATTAATATGGTATCTAATCTTGTTGCCCAAGCTTGTTGACGACAACATTGACAGGAAGCGATGGCGGTCGGTGCCAAAGAAAAGTGATGTTTAACATGGTGGCAGGAAAAGGATTGATGGTCCATGCAGATGAGTTCAAGTTGCAGGATCGTACATTGCTAGAACAATCATGCCACAAGGAATGTTGCATGTGGCGGTATGTAATTAAAAGATTACATAGAAACTGTATTAGCTTTTAGCTAGTTATGTGACAACTTAATGATAATTCATTGTAATAATTTTATAACAATGGTTAAGGGATGGAATCCCATACAAGCCATTGAGTGAGGGGTGAAATCCGTCACGAGTGTTTAATAATAAGATTAAACATTTGTTGGTTTTCACCCTACGGGGTTTCCAGGGTATATCGGTGTTCAATGGTGTGATTGCCTTTTGTGTCAGTTTGATGATGTTGAATCCTTGATGATGATGATTCTTTATTTGATGTGATAATCATAATGTCCATAGTATGTGATTAATTAATATGATTAAGGAAAATCATGAAATGGATGAAGGATTCATGAAACAATTCATGCTACCACAGTGGTGCTTAATGGTTATGCAACTTACTGTCTTTTATTGCAATTTACTTGATATACTAATAAGAATTATATCTAATGGTTAATGAGGAATTGTGGAGTTTTGAATTGGATAATTACTTGTGGGTAATTTTGTGTAAAAAAAAATTTAACTCCCTAATATTACATGCGAGGTTACCGGGGTATGTTACAAGTGGTATCAGAGCTAAAGGTTGCAGCACTGGTGCCTTTGGGAATTGGTAAGCGGAAAGGAAATTGAGGTACGCCGTCAGTGGGCATTAACTCAGGTATGAGTTTAACCATTCACATATTGATTTACATAGTACACTACTTTCGGCATGATAAGTGTGATTTGTGTTTAAATTGCTTTGAGTAGTAAGTAATAAAGTTGTTGCATAACTATGTTCATGACATTGGATTCCTGATGAGGATAAAAGACAATGAAACTTTTGTCGCACTTAAGAACAATATTGAATGCTCATTACACTTATGAACAATATTGAACACTCATTGAGGAAAGTGACAATCAACTACCCACTTTTGATTTGCAAATATGGCAATAACAATGATGCATTTATTAAACAAGATTGAAGTTACAATGAACGAAACTTAATGAGCCAATGCATGAATATAAATTATGGGGAACATCCTTGAATAGGATGACAAATTGTTTTAAAATGATATTAGAAGAACCCCTTTAGATATTGAAAATATGCACTGAGTCAAGTAGCGAGAATTGATTATCATAGCTAATTTTGATTAAGTTTTGCCATGCTTCCATTAAGATGATTGGTAGTTGTGATTGGTTAGTGTTGTATGACTAACTAATAGCACTTATGTGCATGAATTGAATTTGATTTAAGCTTATTACAATTCGCAAACAAGTGATTATGGTGGTTACTTCATGTATTGGTCTGTTGATGGCAATACATTGAGGGAAATTGGAAATGTTTAGATTATTAGCTCAACTATTGTTGACATCTATACAGTAATGAATATTTGCATATACTTTTATGCATGATAGTATTGTGCCGCAAACTAAAAATATTAGGGAAGTGAATACTTGTTAAAGGATGCATATGTATAACTAATGTTGCTAATGGGATTAAGTAGTGGTAGCTTAATGGCAACAAGAAAACTCGTCATGTAAAATGTTGCAATGAGAATTGAAATCATAAATGAGAAAAAATAATGTTATATGATATGCATGATTGTGTTATTTGGATATCAAAATGCATACAACATGTATGTCAGTTGTGTTTCCTAACAATCTAGATGTTGTGGACCCATGTTGAGGGTTAAGTGTAGATGCATGGTATACATGCATGTTTGTTTTGTTAACGATAATGATTATATGGTTCATTATGTAAATTACTTTGGGGATAGTGATAAAAGAGAAATTTAACATGCCAGACAGTTGCAGATAGTTGTGAAAGGCTAGAATGCCTTGGGTTGATGGCAGTTACCTGCCCAGAGGGGTTGATGGTACTTGTCTGCCCGGATTGTGAAAGGCTAGAATGCCTTGGGTTGATGGCAGTTACCTTCTCGGAGGGGTGGATGGTACTTGTCTTCCTAGATTTCTTCTCCCTAGAGATAAATTATCTCAATAAGGGAAAAGAGTTTATGTGGTCATTGGAATTCTTGAGCTGGTTGGCCAATGGAATTCCATGTTAGACCTGATAAGGTCTCTATCAAAGAAACTGTCTGGATGTGAAAATGACTCGATCGGGTTGTGGAAACCAGTTCCCTTGGGTTGGGAATTCTTTAGCCTATTGTGGTTCTCATAGCTAAAGGAATTAACTAATCAGCTATATGTTATGTTAAAAATGAATTTCATATATAGATGTGTAAAAATGTCATGCACATTTAACAGGAAATAAGCTTAGTGCTCAATAAGGAGTTATTGAAAATTTTAATTCCTTTATTGTGTTACTAATCTTGGGAACGTCTTAGTAGGGGCTAAGGCAATATTCACTTGATGCAGTGGTTGACTTTTAGAGAGCTAGGTGCTTTTTTGGTACTTTTAGAAGTACTCTATGGATGTCTTTAGTGAGAGTTAATTCAGTGTGCATGTGGAGCAGTGATGAGCTCTTAAGTACTTGTAAAAGTACTGTGATTTAAAAATCATCTAACATTGCGCAATTGATTGATAGTTAAAAATATTTCATTTGATTCACAATATTATGACTAATGTGATTGAATTTGTTTGTCAAACATTACAGGATTACTTACCATGGAGGGTTGATGGGTTGTCCAACCACTATTAAAATGCTTACGTGAAAGTGCTCATGATTTTCAAGAGTAGATGGTAAGTAATGGTAAGTTGATATAGATTTTGGTTTTTGAATTTGAATAAGGGCCAAGTGGTGGCAATTAGAACTTGCATATTTTTGCAGTTATGAATGCTTATGGCTATCGATTTTTCTTATGTTATAACATTACTATTTTGTTTATTGTCATTTCTTGGAATGAAATCTTTGATTTTAAAGTGAAAGGATCACTTTTTGTGTGGTTAGATGGTTATATCATGAGTAAAATCTAAAGTTCCAACGAGAGATGAACACCAAGGACGGTGTTCTTGTTAAGGGGGGGAGTATGTCATATCCCTCTCATAAATAACTCAAGGAAAATCGATCATTATGAAATAGTAACTTTAGAAGTTACGCATCAGTTATAAAAACTGATTCTTGATATTCAAGAAACAAGATTGAGGATGAAATCGAAAAGGAGGGAATCAGAGGGCGCTTTCGGTGTTACGTCTTAAGAGCCGCCATTGATCATTAGGGGGAGGACTCTGTTGCAATCTTGTCAGGTTTTGTTTGAACCTACAACAAGGTAAGCTTGATGGAGGTTTGTTCTGGAGCTTGTACAGATTGAACTGCTAGGAGACACCTCCTCTTCAACCCCTGTTCACATTTATCAAAACCTCCAGGTAAGAGGGCAAGTAAGGGTTTGGCATCATACATCTTTCAGCTAAAGTACATGTTCTTTAAGGTAAGCTTTCGTTCCTCTTTCTCAATGTTTGCCTTCGCAGTGAGTCTCTTACCATGCCCTCCTTTTCTAGCGGGTTTAACACAGAAGTAATACATCAAGAGGACATAGTAGGGTTCGTTCTAGTATTTTTCTGTATGTAAGGGTTTCATGGCACAACGTCTTGACATGAAGGTTCTTTCCTCTACAAGTGCCTAAGTTTCTGAGCGTTTCTTTGATGAAGCTAGGAATCTTCTTATCATTCTGAATATTTCTCAGTAAAGAAAGAATTTTAGTGCATGTAGTAAAAGAATGATTGTTTAATATGTTTTCTTGGTAAGAAAATATGTTAATGCATGCAGTAAAAGAATGATTGTTTCATATGTTTTCTTGGTAAGAAAATATGTTAATGCATGCAATAAAAGAATGATTGTTTTGTATGTTTTTCTTGGTAAGAAAACATATTAATGCATGCAGTAAAAGAATGATTATTTTATATATTTTCTTGGTAAGAAAATATGTTAATGCATGCAGGAAAAGAATGATTATTTTATATGTTTTCTTGGTAAAGGAAATATGTCAGTGCATGCAGTAAAAGATTGAATATTTAACATGTTTTCTTGGTAAAGAAAATATGTTAAAGATTGATTATTTTATATATGTTTTCTTGGTGAAGAAAATAGGTAGTTCCTCTTAGAAAGACTACATGTGACTCTTGTGTGTGAAATTCTTGTCTCTTATCATTTTCTTGGATTAAAATCCTTGCTAAATATAGCCAAAATATCTTCTTGACAAAAGAAGATGAGGCATATAAACTTCCTGAGGACATAGCTTGAAAAGTGGCCAAGTCTTCTTTGAATTAAAATGTGTATTTTTATTAATAAAGGTTTCTTGAAAAGGGATATATGCTATTGCATTGTGATACTAGCTAATCTCTAAGTTTCTTGTGAAATGATTATGCATTACATGCATGATAGAAATAGTTAATGATGTGTTTCTAGACACATAGATATTCATTTCTATAGTTTCTTTCCAGAAAAAGAGTGCATACTTCATGTATGAAGATGAAGGCTTTTATGAGAGTTTTCTTGGAAACAAAAATAGAGGTTCTTTCCTTAAAAGACATATGAATAATGTTCATATCATATCAAGAATCCATACTTGTTTCACGAAAATATTATGTGAATTGAAGTAAAAGTAATTGTGTTAGGAAAAGACACATGTTGCATGCACATAAGGGTAGATGTTGTGACATTGGAAATATGATTTTGGGTGTACGTAGAGAAAGTATTAAGTTAACTATCTTGGAAATATTAATCTCTTGAAAAGATTGTCTTGCTAGATGAGTTGGGACGATTTCTAGTCTGGTGCATAAAAAGGGTAAGTTAACCTTGTTATTATTTCTTGATTTTTATGCATAAAGATGGGTATTTCCAATATTTTCTTGAAAGAGAAAGCATGAGGAACTTACTTATAGGAAGATAAAGAAATGGGGTTATAATGACTTCCTTTAAGAAAGAAGTATGTGATTTGTTACATGAAATGATGGTAGTATTCTAGTGAAGGGAATATGTGTTGCATATATTAAAGAAGGGCTATTATGATAAGCTAATGTATGCACAAAGAATAGTCATTGTGATATAAGAGTTATGTTCTTTGTATGATAGAGAAACTATGTTGAGTTCTCGAAAAATAACTATGTGAAAAGAACATATGTGCTTAAGCATAGAAACAACAGTTTATTACATGTATGAAGATATAACGATTGTGTTATACATGTTAGTAGAACTAATGAGTTAGATCTCTTAAAGAGAATTATGCATTAGTGTGAATAAATATTGTGGAGGTAAAACAATATTTACTTGAGTATATGTACTAGTTAAATAGTACATATAGTTCTAAATGCATTAATTTTATAGATCCTGTAAATAAATCTTTGTTTTGGAAATTATTTTTTGATGGTTCTAAGTCTAACGAAGGAGCAGGAGCAGGATGTGTGTTAGTAAGCCCAGAGGGAGATAAAACCATGTTAACTTGCAGACTCGAATTCGAGTGCACCAACAATACCGCAGAATACGAAGCTCTAGTCCAAGGCTTGTACAAGGCAATCGGATTAGGCATCAAATATCTGCAAATTTTCGGAGATTCTGAAATAATAATCAGACAGGTACGCAATACTATACACTGTTTATCAAGTCATTTAAAGCATTACCAATATTTAGTTCAAGATCTGACTGGACATTTTATAGCATTTATTATCTCGTCAATTCCCAAACTCCAAAATGCTAGCGCTGACCTCTTAGCCAACGTAGCTTCCAAGCTCATTCCTTCAGAAGATTTTAGTCCTGACCGATTTTCAATTGAATTAATTTCTAGACCATCTATCCCTGATAAGAGCACCAATTGGAGAATTTTCAATGACGATCCTGATATTGTGAGTTTTCTCACATCTGAAGGATCCTACACCAATCAAATAATTGACGAAGACCAACATGACCAACAATTGCAACAGGATAGTATTAACAATGTTATACCTAAATCAGTAGTCAAATTAGAGGACCTTTATGATTTAAAAGATCTACTAATTCAAAACTCCAAAGTCCAACTTTGAATTATGAATTAGTAAATCTAGGAACTGATGCCAAACCACAGAACATCAACCTAGGCCTTGGCCTAGCCCCTGAAGACAAATTAGCATATATTCGTCTCTTGAAACAATACAAAAGTGCCTTTGCATGGAATTATGATGAACTCAAAACATATGACCCCTCCATCATCCAACATACTATCCCAATGATCGATAATGAAAAACATGTCCAATAGAAGTTGAGAAAGATCCATCCAAATTTAGAAAATCAGATTAAAGCTAAACTCAACAAGTTACTAAAAGCCAAGATAATCTTTCCCGTTAGACATTCTAAATGGGTCTCCAATATGGTACTTGTTAGAAAGAAAAAAAGAGATATCAGAATCTGCATTGACTTTCGAAACCTTAACAAGGCCTACCAAAAGGATAATTTTCCTTTACCTCCCATGGAACAAATATTGCAGGCAGTTGCGGGCTCAGAATTAATGTCATTCTTGGATGGATTCTCAGGATACAACCAAGTGCTGGTACATCTCGACGATCAGTTGAAAACTACCTTCATAACTAAATGGGGCATGTACGCATATCAAAAGATGCCATTTGGTTTGATTAACACGGGTGCCACATTTCAAAGAGCCATGGACATCGCATTCAAAGGGTTAGTTAATAAGTCAGTAGTAATCTATTTGGATGATATTGTTGTTTATTCCAAGAAACGAAACAACCATCTCAGGGATTTAAAACAAATCTTCCAACGTTATTTAAGGTATGGGATTTCTCTTAACCCAAAAAAATCCTTTTTTCGCATTAAGTGAAGGAAAGCTTCTAGGATTCATAGTGTCAAAATCTGGAATTCACATTGATCCTGATAGAATCAAAGAAATTTCCGCAGTTCCTTTACCTCACAACAAGAAAGCCATGCAATCTTTCCTTGGCTAGATCAACTTTGTAAAGAGATTCGTCCCAGATTTTTCTAGAATCGTGTCTCCTCTACAAGCCATGATTAAAAAGAACACAAACTTTAAATGGGGCCAAGACGAACATGAGGCTTTCAACCTGATCAAACAAGCCATTATCAACGCTCCATCGTTAGCAACTCCAAATTTTTCCGATCCTTTTATTTTGTACACTTTTGCCTCGGATGGGTCATATGCTGCGATACTCACTCAAGCAAATCAAGAGAAGGTGGAAGCCCCAATTGCTTTTTTCAGTTCCAATTTACAAGGTGCTTAATTGAATTATTCAGATGTGGAAAAACAAGCTTATGCTGTTTTTAAAGCAATTAAATATTTCAGACCTTTCTTACTCAAAACACATACCAAGATCATAGTACCGTTTCCAGCGATAAGAAATCTTCTAGTACAGAAAGATGTGGGTGAGAAAAGGGAAAACTGGGTTACTGCTTTACAAGAATATGATGTTGAAATCAAACCAACAAACATTGTAAAAGGTCAAGGCTTTTGCAAACTGCTGGCAGGAGCATCGCTAATGCCCGAAAATCCATCTGAAGTGGTACAAGTATACGAGGTAAGCCTAAACAATGTTGAGTCATTATATGCTGATATTATTTATTATTTAAAGAATGGATATGCTCCTCCAAACCTTGATCACACCAAGAAAAGAGCCCTGAGGTTAAAGCTAAACAATATCAACTTGTAAATGACGTTCTTTTCAGAATAAATTATGATTATGTTCTACTTAGATGTCTTGATAAAGATGAAGCTGAAAAAGTTTTGTAGGAACTCCATGATGGGCCAGCAGGTGGACACTACGTTGGAGATGCAACTGCTCACAAAATTTTACGCGCAGGCTAATACTGGCCCACATTATTCAAAGACGCACATAACTACGTAAGGAAATGTCAAGTCTGTCAAACCGCTGCCGAAAGACAAAAGAAACCATCCTTGCCACTGCAACCAATTACCATCGAACAGCCTTTCGATCAGTGGGGATTGGACATAATAGGTGAGATCGTTCCTCACTCTTCTAAACAGCATAGATACATCCTCACAGCGACAGATTACTTTACTAAATGGGTAGAAGCAGTTCCACTCAAGACGGCTAATGTTGAAAATATCATTGAATTTATAGATCAGTTCATAATCACCAGGTTTGTATTGCCTTCCGCTTTAATGTTTGATAATGCATCATACTTTTTTGGTAATGCAATGACTGAGTTTGCACTCAAAAGAGGTTTCAAACTTAAATATTCTGCCAATTACTATCCATAAGGCAATGGTTTAGCCGAGTCCACAAATAAGAACTTGATTAGAATCATCAAGCGAACCATTGACCAAAATCATAAAAATTGGCATAAATCTTTAATATATGCTTTATGGGCAGACCGAATAATGGAGAAAGCCTCTATCGGCTCTTCCCCCTTTAATTTAGTTTATGGGAAAAAAGTGGTTCTTCCAACGCATCTAGCAATTCCCTCTTTAGCCTTAGTTCAGTACATTGATGAAGTACCAACTTCTTCTTTACAACTTAGGCAGTTGGAATTAATTAAATTAGAAGGACAACGAGAAAGGGCTAAGATTATGCACGCTCATCATCAAGCATTGGTGAAAGCCTCTTTTGATTCCAATATGGTATCCATAAAAGATTTTCAGATAGGAGATTTGGTTTTAAAATGGGACAAGGCTCATGAGGAAAAGGGAAAACATACAAAATTTCAAAGAATGTGGCTTGGTCCTTTTCAAATTGTAGAAATCATAGGTCCATCGACCTTCATGTTACAAGATTTAGTAGGGAAGAGGGATTCTTTACCTATTAATGGTCAAATTCTCAAGAAATATTTTCCATAGAAGATCAGTCTTCTATTTTTGTAGAATAGTTGTTTTTCTTTTTATAATAAAACTAGTTGTGAATGGTTACGATAGGCATTTATGAAAAAGACACCAATTCTCTTTCAAATTTTGATCTTTCGCTTGTATAAATAGAAAATCTTTTGGAAAATTGATCTTTATTATTGAAAGATACAGTTAAAAACTCTAGCCTAGATATGATACTAGTTTCAACTTCATAAAAATTTGATGAACACAACCTTTAGTGAGAAATTGTTTTATATCAGTGCAACGAAAGGTATCAATAACAAAATAAAGATTCTCTGTAGAACAGCTATTTCCAAAAACTCTACTATTGTCGTCCAGAGCTATCTTAAGGAAACAATGACTTCCTCCCTACTAAGGAAATCACAACTTTCAGAGGAACAATCCAAGGATACACTTTGTCTTAAAGAGTGAGAGGTCTCAGCACGAGCCGACTTATCATAATCACAGATATTATAACTTGCTAATTTTGCCAATACTACATACCACAACAGGGCAAAGACTCAAGATTGTTGCAATCAAAAGGAAATGGGTCTCATCACGAGCCAGCTTGTTCAGCAAAGTTATAAATCAGTGAATGACTGTGTCATGAATTGGCCACCAAACCAAGACATTGCTCTTTAAGAATAAAAAAGAAAAATTAAAGTAATAGTGTAGATATGGATTCCTTTTTGGGAATTGTGGGTTTCTTTAAGTAGGATACAGGATCATTGTTGGGTAACAGGTAACCCTGTCGAGGCTATAAACGCCTGCTGGCAGCAGAGGCTCTACCTACGATAAATGATCATATTTAAAACTGGTTTACAGAGAAGTCTTTGTTTTATCTTTACAAGCCAAGTAATGACTGATGTAAATACAAGGACTAGCTTGAGGGAGCAAATAATCAAATAGTTGAAACAAAATGTCAATGACAGGTTAGAATATAATGTACTTTATCTTTCTATAATAAAGTTTAACTTTCTGGAAAAAAATTTGTTTTGGAAGTCTTGAGCATTCAAAAAGCAGCAGAGATAACTGGTTCTTCCAAGTGAATCGCCAATTGTTGTGGCCATCAACAACCCCCCTTTTGTTTATTGAGTGTTATTCCTAATACTAAATAAGAGGGGACCCTTAGTTAAAAATCTAAAAAATCAAAGTAGTGTTTAAATTTCCTTTTTGAATAAAATTACCATCATAAACTTAGGAAATCCCCTTGGAAAATCCAAAAAAGCTAAGTTTTATGATAAGGTAAGATAAAATCTTTCCTTAGGAAATATCGCATCGCATAAAATAGCGGGATGCCACCTTACAAGCACAATTCCAACATTTGTGAGATCGCGATATGCGATAAAACAAATATCGCATCGCAATCAGCACAATTCACGTTGAAATACTTTAAAATTGTCGATATGCAATAACACCGATCGCAAGATTGCATATCGTAGAAAACAGGTTAACGAAGTCTGTCATACATAACATTTCTGTGATTTGCGATATTGCGATGTCGCGATATTGTGATTTCGCAATGCAGCAATAATACTATAATGCGATGTCACGAGCGATCAATATTGCAATACTGCGATTTTGCGATATTGCGATTTGCGATGTTGCGATCTGCGATGTTGCGAAGCAAATCGCAAAATCGCTTCATCGCAGATCTTTCAGGCGCGTTATTCAAGAAAAGTATTTTCCCTAAGCTGACACATAGTCATGCGCTTTAATGCTAATAAATGAGGTAGTTGCCAGTTTTAATGGATTATGGGTGCGTGCTTATCGAAAGAATCATTTCACGTAAGGTGGTATGCTTGATATGTCTGCGGCATTTAAAACTTTTCCCATCACCCTTCCTTGTCATTCATTTTCGCTTCACTCGTGAATTGCAGGAACGGAGGACAGAGGCTGATACAAAGCATTACACAGGTTGAAATGGGAAAGAAAGGCAAAGCCCCGAGCTCAGAAGAAAAGGAAATGGCACCCTTATATACAGACATGGCCTGTAACAGAGACGCGGGAATAGCTACATGGGAAGGCATGTATAATCTACTCGAAGAGGAAAATCCCAGAGTAATGGAAGTAGTTGCTAGCGCAGGCTCAAATGGTTCTTCAGAAGCGTCCCTTTCAGAGCTAGCCTGCTCATTCTTACACCGGATAGCAGCAAGGCCAAAAATCCTCCCATATACAGACATGGTCAAGTGGATACTGGACAGCGCAGAAATAAGAAACAAACAGTTTAAGACTCAAGGTCAAGAGTTCACAGAAGTATTATTTTTACAAATTTTGAACTTTATATCTGTTGGAAGGAAAAAGCGCAAAAGGCGAAAAACGCATCAAGGAAACCCGGATCGAGAAACAGAGGCAGTTTCCAATGCACAATTAGCGCCTAAAAAAGGAAAGCCGCTAGTTGCCCAGCCACCTGCAAGTCCCGAAAATTGCAAGAAAGTAAAACTACAGGCAGATTGGAAACAGAAAGCTCAAGAAAAGGCACAAGCAATCCAAGGGTTAACCAAGTTGAACTGGGATTATTACTGGGCTTACTTGGTAAAGCCACATAGCCAGTGGATGATTGTTAAGTGTATCATCAATTCGGCCGAAAAGATGGCGCCAGCTCTTGTCGATTCTGTTTTCTCAGCTCAGCTAAAAGCAGAAGTCAGCCAGCCGACTTTGCTCAAACAGATGCTGCATGTGTGCGATTTCAAGGACCAAATACAGAAGTAGTTTAATGTTATATTTAATTTTAGCTTTAATTTTGTTTTATTTTCCTGAAAAGAGGATGGTCATTTAAACCGCATCCTACATTTTTGTAATAATTTATTTTTAGAATTAGTTTAGTAGTATTTAAACCCTTCTCATGCATTTAGAGAAGGGTCCTGAAATTTATCAAAAACTTATCCCCAGAACATGCACTTTTGTACCCTTTGAGGAGGTTTTGATGAATGAATGGAACAGGATTTATTAATGTTTGTATTTGATATCTGCTACTGATGTTGCACTTTTGTACTCTTAGTGGATATTTGATCAAGGAAAGATAAATCGTGATCACTTGAAGCTCATGAGTAGGACTAGTTATAAATGGTATTTCTATCTCTTAACTATTTCTGCCTTGTGTTAAAGTGATGTTCATTTCAATTATTTATATATTAATGTATGAATGCCTGAGTTATCATTTGGCACTTTTGTACGGTGATAGCTATTTATTTATGCTTAGTGTATGAATAGCTCATTATGCGATATGTTTTGCACAACTGTTTCGTCTAACTTTTTATACGAATTAGTTCATCTGTACTGAATTCTTTTCTTATAACAGCTGAATGATCTTTATTACCAGTTGTTGTTTGAAATCATTTTAGATCGCATAGAAGAAAAATCACACCCCGGGTTAGTGTAGATTTACATATTTCTGTCATTAGAATATAGTTTCTTTATTATTAGATTAGAATTAGAATAGAAGTATTACATTTAGAAACTGTTAGAAACAGAAATATCAGATCTTTCTCACACACACACACAAATTGGGAAACTGGTCCCACATCCCCAGTCGGACCCGCTATACCAAACGGAAAAGGAGCTGCCAACCAAGGTCCGGACCGGGCGGGTATCCCCCTTGTTGTAGACCCGATTTTCGGGGCTTCAACACCACCCAATAGAGTGGTTTCTCCCCTAGCCTCTGATGATACATGTCATCCAATGAATGGAATCGGGCGGCCCCTCCCGAATACCACCAAACACCCAAAAGCGGTGTGATATAAACCATTTACCACCCTCCCACTACGCAACAAATCAACCACTGTTCACCCCATACCTGCCAAAACTAACTTTCTACGTATAAAAGCCAAAAATCCCCAAATTGTTTGTTTTCACTGACATTTCATCTACAAGCCTCTGTACACATGCACGACACCTGCAAACGTCGAAGCCGCCAACCTATGTACAATTTTACTCAAAAGACACTGCAGACAACCCAGTCAACCTTGCAGCTTATACAAAGCCATTCAACCACTTGCAGTCGCCAGCCACCCTGCTCAAAACCAATTCATCCCTAGTTCCAGGTATTTAAACTAGAATTCACCAAATACCCTATCAATTTCGAAAGAAACCAATTGCTGAGTGTTTTAGTTAAGATAAAAATTAATTAAAAACTGCACACCTTGTTGAAACATCGTTTCCCTAAATACTACAAATTACCCTCCCCCATTACTCAAATCCACAAAAACTGAGAATGGCAGCCCCTGTTGCTATGGATGTGAGACCCCTCTCCATGCCCCATTTGGACCTGGACCACCTTCCCTTAGCTGATAGAGATTTCCAGATAAAAGATACCATTGTTATAGAGCTCCTACTCAAAATACATTGCCAAAGTAGGGACAGGTTCCTGAACCATGCTGATGAAATTGGCCTTTTGGAATCAAATTTGCCTAAGTACCACTTCCCCCAAGTCCACATTTTTCCTAAAATTGTACATATGTGCTATGCTTGCTACATCCCTAGTCACAGAACCATCATGTCTCACGACCAGAAAGTACTTTTCACCATCACTCCTGAGTCTATCAATGAGATGTTGTAGCTCCAACCAGTGCCAAATATAACTCCCCTCTGAATTGGAGACCTATTAGACTTATATCCCAAACTCAACTCTGCAAGATTGGCCCAATTGATCCAAACCTTCATCATAGAAGAGAAGTACACCCCCAAAGACCCCCCTCCATATGTAGCAACTATATTTTCTCCTTGGGGCCGAAATATTGTATCCATGATATCTTGTGTTTTGGGTTATTCCACTAGTGAGTACATTGATGAAATCATCCTGGCTTTCATGTCCATCTATACCCTAGGACAGCCACCTGCAACTATTTATGACTTTGACCAGTACCAGTCTCCATACTCTTACTTTGATTTTATTGATTTATTTGTACACCCAGTCATGACAATGTTCACTGGAAGCCCTCCTCCAAGGATCAATCCAGAAATAAAAAGAGTCCTCCAATTATCTAAACAGACCAAAGTTGGTGACAAGTACCTTTACCAGAACCATACAGAGATCAGGATTTATGGTTGCATGTTGGCACCATACAATCTACCAAGGTACCTCCCAATGAGGTTGTTTGCATTAGAATACTATAGGCAAATTATAAATGTAGATGAAATAAACTTTGTCAATGCCAAGAAGAAGGCCAATTTCAAAATAAAAGACCAACTAGGCCCCTTCATATGCAAGTGCAGAGAGGATGGCCAAGAGGAAGACTTAATATTACAAAGGATGAAGTTCCAAAGAAGTTTTGTATGGAGATACGATCCTTTGGAATTCATCACAAAGAAAAGACAAAAGGTCAAGCTTAGACCTTTCATTCACCATTCCATACCTGAGATATAAGCTTATGCAAATCAAACCGAATGGGTGGAAGGTACCCTAGCAGACTAGGACAGCACCATAGTAGATATTGAGAATGCTCTTATTGATTTAGAAAAGCAGCTTGATGACATATATTTTCTGCGGGTACTAGAAAAACCAGAAACTACCATGAGCACTCCTCCAGTCATGCAAAATCCTCAGAATGAGGAGAAGGCCCAAAAAAGAAACAGAGAAGGAGCTTCCACTTCAGGGATGGCCATCTCTGATTTACAACAGGAATCAAACAAGAGGCAAAGGCTAAATCTAGCCTCTAAGTAGGAATACACTGAAGGCTCAGCTGAGATCACCAATACAGAAGCAGAAAGAAGCAGGCCTGTCACTCCATCTAGAGGCATACAAGAGCCTTCCACTTCACAAACATAGGTATTGGAAAGGCAACTCAGTGTGGAAGTATCTTCCTTCAGAATGCCTGCAGACAAAGACCAAGACATCAAGGAAAGATATAAAGAAATCAAGGCTAGAAATAAGAGGCTCAAAGTCCAAAATTATGCTCAATACCTAAAACTCACCCCTACCAATCAAAAAAGGCTAATGTCAGCCTTTGACATTAAGGAGGGGAAGTTGTAGATGACCTTTGTGAAACCTACAACTCAACAACCAAGAACAACCTCAGATTTCAAGAAAATAGATTTTGAAGTGCTGGCAAGGGATATCCATCCCATAGACCAGATTGAGGTACACAAGCAAATAGGGGAGATGATATACTCCACTTTGACTAGTAAGGCCATAGCTTCCCACCAGCCACAGAACTCTTGAACAATATCTCGGCTCAATTCCAGTTAGAGAAGGCCTCCTTATAGCCCAAGGACACTAGGATCAAGTCCTTAGAGGACTTAGTAATTGAATTGGGACACGATCCCAAGGATATAAAAGCTGCAAAACATCTTATTAAAAATAAGAATGATGACATAGCTGCATTGAAAAAACAGCTAAAGATACCCCGACTACTTCATCCACAAACAGTAGAAGTTCTAGAAGCCCAGCAAGGACATGAAGAACTCATGGACTTAGTCCTAAAGCTGAATGATCAACTCAAGGAGACAGAGAAGGAGTTGGACACTTTAATTCAATCGAAGCAAAGTGACTTGGCCACAAATTCCATAATTGTCATCCCCACAATAGCCACAGCAGTTCCTTATACCTTGGCAGCATCACTGGCACCTATAGTTCATCTTGCAACAGCATTGCCAGTAACAGCATAATCTACTACAGCAACAGGAGCACCAAGGAACAAAGCAGCAGAACTTGTGAAAGTCATGGAAGATATGTCTATCCAGGCTACAGAGATGAAAGGATTGAAGGAAAAGGTGGCAAGTTTGGAAACTGACTGCAAACTGGCCCAACTAAAGTAGAAAGAAGAAACACAAAGGGCCCAGAGAATGGGTGAGAGGATCAAAATCCTAGAAAAGGATTTAACACTTGAGAAGCCACTTGGACAAACCAAAGAAATGTTATGGGCCAATATCATTGACTATGTCAATGATATTTGGCCATCAATCCAAGTGATTTTTGAGCAAACGGAGCTAGTGAAGATAGCTGCTGAAGCCATCCAGAAAGTGAAGGAGGAATTAGGAAATAAGTCTAAAGATGCAAATAGACTCATCCATTTTCTCAATAGCAAAAATAGATATGAGCTACAGTAGCTAAACATTGAAGACAAAACTGATGTAGAAATTCCCATTGTAGATCAACAGATTATGCAATAGACTAAAGCAAAATACAAGATCTACTTCTACAACAAACTTTGCGGAAGCTTAATCGAATTGAGCAAGATCAAGAGAACACATATAATTGAGAATGAGAAATCAATCACACATAACACAGAATAAATAACCCAGGGAAAACCTCAGCCTAAAACCCCAATCTCTATATTATCATACAAGTGGAAATCTTGTTCAAGTTACAAAAAGAATCAGCGCTCAAGCTATCCTGCTCTTTATGCAATCAAACAATACAACTCACAGACTGAATAGACACTGTATATGTCCTCCTCAAGCCCTCCAAGCCTCCTATTTCCTTGCGCAATTTTTCTTGGGGTCCAGTGCTTCCACTTGTGTGAATTCCCACCTCACACTGCTCACTTGGATCATAAATAACTGCAGAAACCTTAAGGAGATAATTCCTTCTGCATGGATGAGTTTCCTATATAGGAAAAATCCTCCAACTGATAGTACATTGTCCCTTTCTCTAATCTCAACTGGGTCTCTAACTAAACTGACATGCATGAGTTATTTATGAGAGAATATTCAGTTATCTAGAGAGCAGTAGTCACATGCATGCAAGCATTAACTAACTGAACTCACAATTAATTCAACAAACTATTTGAACTAATATAACTGGACTTGACCTAGTTAACTGAGCCAAATAATTACAACTCATCCTTGTCTCTTTAACTGATGGATAAATTCCTCAATCAATGGAGAAATTGTTGCATGTCCCCACATAAACTTCATGTTTGATTTTCTACAACTAATTAACTCAAGATGAATTAATTAATTATTTTACAAACAACTGCTAAGATCAAATTCGAATTTTACTTCTCAATTTTAGTTCAGGGACTAACTAACATTGGAATCTATCCCGAAATGCTATTTATAGCAATGTTATTTTTAGCACTTCCATTTTTCATTCCTTGTTGCTATGTCCAACACTGGTACCCGAACTGCTATTTTTAGCACTTCTATTTTTAGCATTTCTTGTTGCTATTTTCAACACTCCCTCTCAACAATAAAGGCATTCAACTCAAAATCGATCCTGAACCTTTGGAATGTTCTGCATGCAACACTTGTCCCAAATGTTGTTGCTCCAGCAACTCCAGAAATAAAAAAAATCTCCCAACTGACCTCCCTGTTGGGCTAGAAACACCCTCTGATGTTGAAGCTCCCTCTGCCGCTCACAAGTGCTCCCTCTGTGACCTCTAAATTGCTGCAACACTCCATGCATCTCGCACCGTTCCACACCTCTTTGTGCAATCCTACACTGGTGCAACACTCCTTTGCCTCTTGCATTGCTGCAGCCTACTAGCTCTACGCTGTCTTGGGATTCCTGCACTGTAGCTCTCTCTGCTGCTCCATCCGCATCTGTCTCTACCCACTCAGACATTCCTGCTACTCCTCATCAGGGCTCCCGTAGCAAGGTCTAATCAAAGAGGTTGGGTACCTCAATGATCCTGCCCCTATTCCAGCCTTCTTGGGATTGTCACTCCACATCGCCCCACCTCCTACCTAGAGGTATGGATGCATGTGATCCCTTTGACCACTTGGCTCGAAATTTCCCCCTACTGGAGGTCTCTGCATGAGTTGATGCCTCCACTCGATCTCCTCTCGTTTTCTCTAATTGCGGCTACTCTACAACCTCCTAAAGTTGCTTCACCAATTGTGGCTCCTCCACAATTATCTGAGACTTCTTCTGACGCTGCATGTTGAGAGGTAGTGTACTCTCCATCTCAACCACCAAGTCTCCAACAGTTTCCTTGCTCCTCAAGGCTTTGCATGCATCTTGAACCTCAAGAGCATATAGGTTCTTGACTCGTGAACCGATCTGTTTCACCTGTCTAGTGGTGATGTGTCGAAGGAAAACCTTTCCCTTACTAAAGACTACATCATAGCCTTTGTCTTCCAGCATTGCGTTCAACACCAAATTTTTCCTCACTCCTGGTACATACTTGACATCGGTCCAGGTAATGTGAGCTCCATGCTCCCTCTGAAAAACAATTGTGCCTACACCTAAGACACTATACTTTTCATCATTACCCATCGCTATGAGTATCTGGGGATCTTTCTCCTCCAAGGTACTGAACAAACTCTTGTTGTCGGTCATGTGAAATGAAGCTCCACTATCAAGAAATCAACCACATCCCACCATGGATGAAACCATGCATGCAATGAGAGTGAAATCCAACTCGAACTGTGACGCAAGTGCCTCACCCTCTGATCCTTCCAAGGATCCCTTCTTGGATTTCTTCAGTGGACAATTTGTAGAAAAATGGCCCACCTCATGACAATGAAAGCATCGCACTTTCGATTTGTCAAACTTCTTCCCACCATGGGAAGAACTAGATTTGGGATGATAATCCTTCTCCTTCCCTTTCTTTGCCTTACTCGCTAAGGCGCAATTTTCTTCATCCTCCTTGGATGAAGAAGATCCATCTCTGGTGCTTCTTCATATCTCCTCCTGCCTCAGATCTGACCAAAGTCGTTCCCAATCTAGGAGTTTCTTTCTTCCATTTACCAAGTCTTGGTAGTTATTCCAGCTCTTAGGAAGACCGAGGAGAGCAAGACTCACCATGTCATCATCGACTGTCATGATCCCTACACTTCCAAGCTCATCCCTGCAGGTGATGAGCTTGTTCAGATATGTAGAGATCGTGTCGCCCTTTTCACACTTGATTTTCCGAAGCTTGTCTTTCAGCGCCAGCTTCCTCTGATCGTTGTTGTTCTGATATAGATCTTTCAATGTTTTCCACATCAAAAATAGTGTCTCCTTCCCATGGAGGCTCGAGACAATGTGGTCTTGAACTCCCTCCAAGAGGATTCTCCTTGCTCTAGCCACACATTCCTTCCATTGTGCCAATTCTTGGGCATTAGTTGCTGGGGGCTTGGGGACTTCTTGATCAATGAATTCCTTCAGCTCGTTGTCCTCTAATACCGCTTCCATGCAATCCTTTTAGGCTATATAATTCGAGCTGCCATCAAGGGCATACTCGAGTCTTAAACCGCTGAACGCCATTGGTGAAATTAAGATGTGATAAGAACTCGATTTCTATATTCAGGAACCTCAAACTTCGAACTTCTCCCTTCTTGTATACTGTTTTTCACTTTGATCACCTTTGGTCTGATACCATGTAGAAATTCCCACTGTAGATCAACAGATTATGCAATAGACTAAAAAAAAATACAAGATCTACTTCTACAACAAACTTTGCGGAAGCTTAATCGAATTGAGAAAGATCAAGAGAACACATATAACTGAGAATGAGAAATCAATCACACTTAACATAGTATAAATAACCTAGGGAAAACCTCAGCCTAAAACCCCAATCTCTATATTATCATACAAGTGGAAATATTATTCAAGTTACAAAAAGAATCAGCTCTCAAGCTATCCTGCTCTCTCTGCAATCAAACAATACAGCTCACAGACTGAATAGACACTGTATATGTCCTCCTCAAGCCCTCTAAGCCTCCTATTTGCTTGCGCAGTTTTTCCTAGGGTCCAATGCTTCCACTTGTGTGAATTCCCACCTCACACTGCTCACTTGGCTCATAAATAACTGCACAAACCTAAAGGAGATAATTCCTTCTGCATGGATGAGTTTCCTATATTGGAAAAATCCTCCAACTGATAGTACATTATCCCTTCCTCTGATCTCAACTGGGTCTCTGACTGAACTGACATGCATGAGTTATTTATGAAATAATATTCAATTATCTGGAGAGCAGCAGTTACATGGATGCAAGCATTAACTAACTGAACTCACAATTAATTCAACAAATTGTTTGAACTAATCTAACTGGACTTGACTCAGTTAACTGAGCCAACTAATTACAACTCAATATTACAACTCAGCCTCATCTCTTTAACTGATGGATAAATTCATCAATCAATAGAGAAATTGTTGCATGTCCCCACATAGACTTCATGTTTGATTTTCTACAACTAATTAACTCAAGATGAATTAATTAATTATTTTACAAACAGTTGTTAAAATCAAATTTGAATTTTGCTTCTCAATTTTAGTTCAGGGCTAACTAACATTGGAATCTATCCCGAAATGCTTTTTATAGCAATGTAATTTTTAGCACTTCCATTTTTCATTCCTTGTTGCTATGTCCAACACTGGTACCCGAACTGCTATTTATAGTAGTGCTATTTTTAGCACTTCTATTTTTAGCATTTCTTGTTGCTATTTTCAACCACTGCCACCATTTTAGAAATAAGAAAGGTCCTTTCAAAAAAAAACCTTATGCTTAATTTGGAAGAAAAGTGCCACAATATGCAGGTATCCATTGATAGGTTTATGGCTAAATTTCAGATTTTGAGGGAGAAAGGTATGCCTAGTCCTATGGTCATTAATGACAAACTCATGACATAGTCGGACTATGGGGATATACTTAGAAAATTGGCTAAGGACCATGCCAGTGCCTCATCCATTGAAGCCTTGCCAACGGGAAAAGTATTATACGACACATTAGAGAACTTGTTTTTCCTTGAGCATGAGGTAAAACATTTGTTCCTCACCAAGCCCAATTTTGCAAAGTATACTGAGGCTGATGAGATTTACAGGAGGATGATAAATGTGAAACTACCAGATGCACAATGGTGGGAAACTGTGATTGAGTTACTGTGATAAATTAACAGCTAAAAGTTACCACATAGTAAATATGAAGGCAGCAGGATGAAATAGGTAAAGACAGCACAACAGGGTCAAAGAGTAGCTGGGTCAAAGAGTATCAGATGAAAGATCAAAGTAAAGAAGACTCCAGCGTGAAAATGCCATAACTATCAGCCATCATGAAAGGCTACATTTCAACCATAAAGGCCAGCACAACCATAATTAAAGGGACAACAAGAAACAGTTCATTAGCTATCTCTATTTTCTTGCTAGAAGATATTTGTATTTCCTAGAATAAATCTCAAGTTGTTTTGAGATATTTTGTAATAAGTTTTTTGTATAAATATTTCACAATTCGAAGTATGTAGTGTGGATTCCAAAACATTTCTATAGACTATTTCTCTCGAATCAGAAATTCTATTGTATCAATGACTGGATTGGCTTATTGGATCAAGGAATAAAGATCATAGATTTTACAGGATTCTTGTGTAAAGCGAAATACAAATAAGTATTTTCTCACGTTTTGTTATCTTCTTTAAAGTTTTTCCATTATGTTTATCTAAATCTGAATGCTATAACATGGAATAATGTCTCAGAATTTGCTTGATGGCACTCTATTTTAACTGTTAGGCATTTAAATGTTTTCAACTCATATCTAAGTTAAGGAATTCCTGATTTCTCCTTAATTTAGGTGACTTCTTGTGATCAGTAGCAAAGGATTCTTAATTGACCTTTGTTCATGATTATCCTATGTTCTCCATTCTGATCCCATTCTAAGGATTCTTGAGTGCCCTTTCACAGTGGTTAGAATTACTTCACCCATTAGGCCTAAAGATTTGCATTTTGCTCTACTAGCCTGCCCTGTGAACATTCCCTTTAATGAATTGATCTAGTCCTGCTATCCATTTGTTGACTCCATAACCCAATGTCTTGAAGACGTAGCTCTGTCCATCTGCTCTAAGAATTCCAGCACCCAACCTTCAAATCAAAACCAAAACCCCAAAGGACACTAAGAACTAGCCTAAAATCCCATAAGAAACAAAGTTAAATTATATAGAGAGAACCCTCTCTGAGTCATAGGTTGGCTAGAGCCTATACTTAAAAGATTGGTTTGTGGTTACCCCGGTTTATTCCTTCTTCTGATAACTTCTAAGGAAAATTCTGATTTATAACAGGTACCAACTGTCACACCCTTACACCGATGGTGTCTTTCACCACATAGAGGCGGATGTGGCACCACTGAAATTTTTCGTTTCACTACTACTTAAGCTCACAGGCTACGCCTAATCAACACTTAATCAATTTACTTCTAAGTTTTATCATGTAGTGGAAATTACTTCAATTATCTTTACTCAATTATATTCTTTATGCAACGGAAATCACAAGTGTATAAATAATGTACACACTTGTAAAATGGAGGGGCAGCTCCCAAATATAAGTATGCCCAATATATATTAAATATGTAAATATCAATTTACAAAACCTTACAATTTTCACCAAGTCGTGTAGCCTCTAAACGACATGCACACTTCATGCCAAAGTTGTGCACCTCTACTGTGCACTACCCAGATTACCACCGTGTTTCACATAGCGGCTTGCCATGTTGTCGTTGTGTAGACCTCGGTCTGCACTTGCCTTATGCCACCAGTGGCCCAATGATTAGTTACAACGACCCATGACCCTTACTCCACCTGTCGGCCCACCCGGTGCTAACACGACATAGTCCGCCCATTTACCCAATCCGCGACACTGTTGTGTAGAGTCTGAACATGTCCACCGTAACAGTCTGCATAGTTGTGCAACTACTCAAATTTCCCACGCTGTTTGTTCATCTATTCGGGTGTGTTCTGCCCTATAATTCCATGTAGCAACCCGCCTGCCACTCCTGTGGGAACCCCGAGTTCTATCCACCCACAAAGTTTCCCACAGTCCTGTGTTCACTACTGAACTGCACCCTGTTCGTCTACTAGTAGCTTCTCCTTCCTTCGCACTTCGTTCACTCTCTGAAGTTGTGTTATTTGATGGTTGGATGATCCTCAACCACTCCACATGACTCTATATTTATATGTCATTTGTGCGATGTGTTTTCTCCACGAACTATCGCGTCCCTTGGTTGCACTACATGTCAACGCACCCATGTGCAACCAGCCGACCTGTGCCTATGCCCACACATGTGATCCTTCATTTATTTCCACAACTAAGCCTACTTGTCGCCGACAAGTCCATTTGCCCAGTTGACTTGACCAACTTGTTCACTTATTCGTCGGTTCACCCGTCACCCATCCGACCAACTTGTTTGACCACAACTACGTTGCCCGACTCGCCTGCAAAGTAGACTTGCCCAACTCGTTCACTCACCTGGGCACTCATCCATCCGAGCACTCGTCCACCTGCGAACTCGACTCGTGTCACACACTAACCCGGTACTCGGTTGACTCACCCAGTCCATCCCACCTGTGTTGCCCGTGTGCGCTCGCCGTGTTGGGTGGGCGCCTGCCCGACGCCTTTAATTGAACACACCCGACCGACATGCCTTTAATTGGACGCTTTTAACCAAAGTCTCCTCAAGTTGCCTTCGACTGAATGCCTCCACTCAAGTCGCCTTTAATCAAACACGGGCTCCTGTCGCATATCTTGGGCGTGCCCGCATGTTGGGCGCTTGCCAACTCAAGGCCTTGATAGGTGACGTGTTTAGTGGGACCCACCTAGAAGGCGTCAACTAATGCGAAGAGTGAAAGCCCATTGGGTAATCAACGACATAATAAAATTATATATATATATATATATATATATATATATATATATATATATGAAATTGATAACTCAGTAATTAAACAAAAAAATGTGAATTACCCCATTCCTCTAAAAGTAATTAAGGGGTCAAGTATGTTACAAATACCGAGTATTTGTTATTACATATTACTTTCGAATAAAGAAAATATTTAAACAAAAATTATGATTTATAATTATATTAATTTTTTTTTTTTACTGTAACGGTTAATGATATTAATGAGCGGCAAACCAGCTGCCATGGGCTGGAGCATTACAACAAAGTCTGAATTTGAAATTCCTGTTGCACAGTAGAGGATCCCGCTCTTTGAGACAATTACAGAGGTCGCGGTGGAAATCGAGCCTCGTACTGTCTGAAATCAAAATTGAATTAACACAGCGCTTGCAGTGGTGGTCTTGTTAGTCCAGCTTAACCTTTGCATCTTCCTTGCTCTGGCATGTTATAACGGCGAACCTCCATTTCAGAATAACCAGAGTCCACCTAAAGCTTGCACAGGTCCTCCTTCCATCAATAGAGAGGCTGGACAGGTCCTTCAACTACCCAGGCCTAGATTCAACACAGCAAAATTGAAAGAAAAAGAACGAAGAAGAATCATACAAAGATTCATGAGGTGGATGCGCAATCCAAAGAATCAGAAAAGAGTGGAACCCATGCATTTAAGATCTATAATCGGCGCATTAATTTCCGAGCGGCAAGCAGAGCAGCAGCGGACAGAACAACCGATAGCCAGATTTTAGTGTTGATCTTTGAGAAGAATCGCCTAAGATGAAGACCGCAGATCAGGTCTAGATTGTTGGAATAATCGGCTTGTTTCCTGAGTTTTCCTCCAATGCCTATGCATTGAAGGGTCTCCTTGCTTCCTGTTCTTCAATAGTTAATTTGAAGCTCTTAATGGAATGGGAGTTATTTGCATCATCAGCCTCTTGCAGGGTTTTCCCCTCATCATCAGCCTTTTGCAGAGTTTTTTTCCTCTTCATCAGCCTTCTGCAGGGTTCTTCCCTCTTCTTCAGCTCTTGGATCTTCAATGTCTTCTTCCATAATTTCCCCCAAGTCTTCTCTTTTAGTTGAGGGTCTGAGCACTAGTTGGCAGGAGGATGATGCTGTTAGTGCTGATCTTGAGGATTCTGGGATAAAGTTGAGGCATCCTTCATCTCTTCTACTAAGTTTTGGGGGTCACCATGCTCTTCTTTTCTACTAGAAGACAGACTATCCGATGAAGGGCTTTCAGGAGCATGAAGACCAACAGACTGTTCTAAAAAAATAGTGCATTCATCTTCTTGTTCTGGGCAGTGAGGCAATCTTTGGGAATCTGAGTGATCTGTAACATGATCACCGTCAAGTTCATTTGCTTCAGCCATTTAAATTATCTGGAAATCGAACTACCCTTATCGAGATAGATGTTGGCTTGTCGACCAGATAGAGACCGGGATCATTGACTGCATGAGATGGAACAGGTCTGGATTTTGAAAGCAAATTTGAGAACAAGTCGACCAAAAGGGGATTAAGGAATGATGCAATTAGTCTCATCAGAGTTGACTAACAGGGATCTTCTGCAATGGGTAGAGCCTAGATTGGCTTCAAGGTCAGCTTGATCGTTCAGGTGCCTCAGAATATGGAAAAAGGATATTTTTCGGAACTGGGCCAGAGTAAGCCTGATTTTCTTGAAAATGGAAACTAAGTGGATCTGCGAGGGATTTGAGTTGAGGTTCAACACTTGGATGATCAGCCTGGAGTCTCCAAAGACCGACAGAGTCAGAAAGTTCCTTTTGATGGCCAGATTAAGCCCTTGCCACAGAGCCAGAGCCTCAACTCTGTTAGTAGATTCGATGCCCAGCCCCCATTGATACCGAAACTCAGTTGATCTATCTGGATTCAGAAGAACCCCACCCCCACCCGTAGCTCTGAGGTTGCCTTTAGAGGCCCCGTCGAAGAAGAGGCAGTGTTCCTCCAATGCAGAACGCCATTTGATAAACATCTGTTCTTCCAGGCGGATTTCCCAATTCGCTTGGGGAATTGCATGGGGCAAGGGCTTGAAAACATAACTTGGACAAGATATTTGAGCCATAGCTCCTCCTCACTATCCAAAGCTGCTTCATTTCTTATTGCAAGTTTGGTATCCAAAGTCTCTCCCAATAAAGCTTGGATTTTAGTGATAATTTTGCCAGGAGTACATTTTCCATCCCTGAACAGCCTATTGTTCCTCTCCAACCACAGCTTCCAGCAGGTGAATTTAGGGATCCACATCCAGGCTTTCTTGAGGAGGCATTTTTTAGAGAGATCGAACGGAGATAAATTGGCCCAGTTGTGAAGCAAGTTAGGAATATTACCAGGAAGCTCAACTTTGTCAGCACCTGACCTCAGGACCCCCCTCCAGACATCACGGGCAAAAGGGAAAAGCAATAACAGATGGTTAGCAGACTCTTCCTCTGACACACACAGAGGACATCTGGAAGGCCCTTCCATTCCACGTTTTCTCAGGATATCTCTAGTGAGAATGCTGTTATGAGCTAACGTCCAGCAGAAGAAGTCAATTTTGGGAAGTGAAGGGAAGGCCCAAATAAATCTCCATTGAGTAGGGTCAGGGGGGACATTAGGAATCGCTGTCATACTTTTGTAACCTTCAGAGACTGTGAAATTGCCAGTGAGGGAGCCCCACCCTCTTTTGTCCTTAGCTGTTGCTTTGATTGGAGATTTTCCTTGGAGCTTATCTAAAAGTAACAATGCTTCAACCTGCAGCCTTTGGGGAATCTCTCCCAGATTCCAACTAGCCCATCATCTTCCAGTATCATCCGTCCAAGTTGAGATGTCCCACAAGGTATTCAGGTTGTTGGACTGTAGCCAGATTTTAATGTTTGTCAGGCCTTCAACATGGTTCAGAGGCTGTTCACCAAGGATTGGATCATCCCAAATTCTGATTTTTTTCCCATTACCTGGTATCCAGTAAAGATTGTGACTGAAATGCTCCATAGCAGAAAGACAGAGTTTGAAAATCGGAGAGCCTTTAATGGTTTTTGGGGGCTGGTCCAAACACCTCAGCCACTGTCCATTGAAGTATTTCTTCCACAGTACTCTCTTACTCCAGCTAGCCTTTCCAGCAACAATATTCCATAGAATTTTGGAGCCCAGGGAGAGATTCTGGGCACCCAGATCTCTTAATTGAAGACCTCCTTCCAGAATTGGCTTTTTAATAGTGCCCCATTTAACTAAATGAAGTCTTTTTTCATTATTTTTCCCCCCTTCCCAGAGGAATCTTCTTAGCAGACTGTCCAATTTACTGAGGAAGGTTTTGGGAGCAAGCAGAATGGAATGTTGATAAAGAGGCATACTTATGAGAACAGATTTCATCAGGATAACCTTCCCAACATTGTTCAGCCAAGTGGCTCCCCAAGCTTGAATTCTAAGTTTTAGTTTGTCAAGCAGAGGCATCCAGTGGGCAACTTTAGGAATGGATTTGAAGATTGGAATCCCCAGATATTTAAAAAACTCCCAGGTCTGAATTCCTTTCATCTCTAAGAGCCTGGAAATATCAGCCAATTCCTTGACTGAGCAGTTCCAGTCGTAGATAGTGCTTTTTAGATAGTTTATCTTACTGCCCGAGACCTCCTTGTAGATGTCCAACTCCTTCTTAAAGGATCTTGCAGAATTTATGCTCGCTCCTCCAAGCAACAGAGTATCATCGGCAAATTGGGCATGGTTAATGTCTTTAACATTGGGAACCATTCTGAGTCCTGGCAGAGATTGGATTTGTTGACAGCAGTCAAGTTGGAAGCTAAGCACAGAGGCTTGAATAGCGTAGAGGAGCGGGGACAGCGGGCAACCTTGTCTTAAGCCCCTTGAGGCATTGAAGAACTTTGTTGATCGGCCATTAACCAGCGGCGCAATCCAAGGGGAGGCAATGCAGGCTTTCACCCAATTAATGAAGGTTATAGAGAAGCCCAGTTTCTTCATAACAACATAGAGGAAATCATGTTTCACCCTGTCAAAGGCATTTGCCAGATCGAGCTTTATCACCATTCCTTTCTCTTTTCGGTGGCAACTTGAATGAACTGCTTCTTGCACCAGCACAATATTGTCCAGAATCTTTCTCCCTTTGATGAAACCTCCTTGATTTTCCGGAATGATGTCCGGCAAAACATTCTTGAGACGATTGGCAATTGTTTTGGTGATCAGCTTATAACTTGTGTTACACAGTGAAATGGGCCGAAATCTACCAAAATCAGAAGCTCCTTTCTCTTTCGGAATCAGGGCAAGGAAGGCCGAGTTGGTGCTACCTCCAATCTTGGAACATGATTGCGACTTCCTGACCATTCTCAAAAGATCTTTATTAATTATAGGCCAGCAAGTCTGAAAAAATCTGGCATTGAACCCATCAGGCCCAGGAGCTTTATCCAGCTCCATGCAGTCCAAAGCCTTCTTGAGCTCATCCATGCTGATCGGAGCGGTAAGCATAGAATTAACAGAATCGTGAACACAATGAGGGATTAGATCAAAGGGGTAGGCTTGGGAGTCTAAAGGAGGATTTTCAGGAGCCGTATAAAGCTCTTTGAAGAAGGTGAAAGCAGCTCTTTTGATGCCTTCAGAATCTTTGACCACGGCATCATGGGACCGAATTTCTGAAATAGATTTGAATTGCTTGCGAGCTTCGGCTTGCTTATGGAAAAAACTGGTATTCTTGTCGCTGGCCTGTAACCATAAGTTTCTGGATTTTTGTCTCCAGTACTCCTCTTCATCCCTACTGGCTCTATGGAGAGTTTTTTGCAACTCAACTTCTCTTTGAAGCAGACTTTGAGAAACAACAGAATTCTCCATTGCAGATTGATGGGCAGCAAGGTTTTCTAAGGATTCTTTTCTCTTGGCAGTGGGTGTTTTCAGAGTTTTAGCCCACTCCTTGAGTCTTCTTTTAAGGCCCCTCAATTTTTCTTCCCACACATAGAATGGGGATCCCAGGATCTGCCGATTCCAAGCTTCAGAAACCACTTCATGGAAACCATCTTGCTGAATCCACAAAGGACTGAATCTAAAAGGTATTGGACCAAGGTTTCCATCAAGGGAGAGCTCGAGGCTAATAGGTTTATGATCAGAAGTGCAGTTTGGAAGGATTTTAGAAGAGGTTGTTAGACCACATGTAAGGAAAGAGGATTGGACAAGGAATCTGTCCAGGCGAGCAGCTATGTGGTTGGGCCCTAATCTTTTGTTAGTCCAGGTATATTTCCCAGCAGAAGGCTTGATATCCTCAAGATCCCAGTCTAGCATTATGTCTTCCACCCATTCTCTAGCTGGATCCCTTATTGGGGAACCCCCCCTTTTCTCATCAATGGCTAGAGTGACATTCACATCACCTGCAATAATGATATTTTCTAGGTTGTGCAATAAAATAAAGGACTGAATCGAGTCCCAGCAAATTTTTTTCTCCATTGGAAGGACTGGAGCATAAATATTGAACATACTTACTTGTTGACCAGAGTCTTTGTGGAGGAGCTGGATGAAAATCCAATGAGAGCAGTTTTCTTCTTGAATCAATTCATATTTGGAGCTGTCCCAGAAGGAGGCAAGCCCGCCAGAGGCGCCCCTAGCACTGACAGCTCTTCCGGGACCTTTATGCCAGAATGTCTTACTAGTTTGGAGGAGCGGATTATCCTCCATCTTTGTCTCCTGGATGAGAAGGATTTCAGGCGAATGCATCCTAACAATGTCTTTCAGGGCTTCTTCTTTCAGTTTGCTGCCTAACCCTCTGCAGTTCCAGGAGACGTACTTCATTATTTACTGACTTGGGAGGTGGTGGCTCCTTTTGGAGCCCTGCTCTACTTGCGCCCGGATCTGGTGTTCATCATTCCTTTGAGAGTTTTCTGGGAGCCTTGTAGGACGTCCAGATAAGTTTTCTCCTCTCTCTATTTCTTCTTGGATTTCCGACCCCTAGCCGACTTGATAGGAGTGATTTGTGAGCCATCTGATTCGGTGTCTCTCTCTTTTGATTCTTCCCTTGAGTCAGAGGCTAGATTGATGTGCTCCTCAGTACCTTGGTTCCCCTTTGATCAGCAGCTGCTAGAGGATCAGTTGAATTTTCTACGGTTTCTTTCAGCTTATTCGATTGGTCTTCAGTTTCTTCGTGACTCTCTGTTACATTCACCTTTTCAACTGAGGGGGGGCCTTCTTTTGTGATTGGTTTGGTCTGAGAATTGGACTGGGGTTTCCCCATTGTTCCAAATTTTGTCTGTACAGCAGGCTTTGAGACTACCTTGCCTTTTTTTATCTCTTTCCATCCTTCTTCTTCCACCTTGTCCCTTGATGGGGCTTTAGGACAGTTTCGTTGGAAGTGACCATGCTCGTGACAGATTCTACACTTAAAGGGCAGTTTCTCATAGTCCAGTTTCTGGTAGTGATGCCAATCTCCAACTGTAAGTTTAACGGCTTCCGGCAGACTAGCTTCCAAGTCAACTTCCATGCAGATTCTTGCGTAGGTGTATTGGCCCCTATTGTCAGCTTTGTCAATGAATCGACCCAGCCCGTTTCCAATCTTTTGTAGGGATTGGTAGCTCCAGCAGTGGATCGGCAGGTTGGGGAGTCAGACCCAAACAGGAACCTCCTTTCGAACATCGATTGAAGGGTCGAAGTCAGGGGTCCATTTGTTCAGGAAAAGGCCTTGATTTCCCATGAAATATGGACCATTTCTGAACACCAGGTCACGGTCTTCCTTGGTAGTGAATTCGAAAATGAAAAATCCTCTACCGACAGCATAACAGATCACGTTGTTCGTCAGCAGAGGCCTCCAATTTCGTTGGACCCATTCATCTGTCGATTTTGTTGATGGCCATCGACCCATAAATTGCCCGACCAAACCTCTGTCAGCCAAGGCAAGAGCTATTTTGATCGGCTGTTCTTCAGGCAGAGCAATCTCTGGTATTTCTTCGAGTTTTTTGATGAACGTCGGAACTTCAGGTGATGGTCGTTTTTTCCCTTTCTGAGACAGAAGGTTACGAAATGCATTTGCAGAAGAGTTTGGGGGGGGGGGAGAGGACTCTCCGCCCCCTGGAGCACCCATGGCGGCGGCGGCACAGCACGCAGCAATCCTTGACCTAATCGCAGCAGAGGAGCGCACGCGAAAAAATATTTCCTGATGAATACTCTTTTCCCTTGTTATGTATAAGGGGAGTTTTTAATTAAAATTTTATTAGATAAAAAATTATAGTATTTTTTTAGAAATATTTAGATAATGAAAATGAGTTAACGCATTTTTAGTGTGTCTATTTTGAAATAGGATTTCTAGAATATTAATTTAATTATTAATAATTAATAAGCAAATGATTACAATTTTAATCTTTGATAAAATCTGTAGTATTGTAACAAAGTCTATTTTAAAAATCTTTATAATAAAGTGAGATGAATCTACATGGTTAAAAAATTATATATATAGCTTATTAATTATTTTTTTTAATAATCATGATAATAATAATAATAAACTTATAATTTAATTAATTTTTACTACTTTTAAAAGTTTTGATAATACAAAATGCATGTAAAATAATTTTTTTGATGTTGATCCACTATTTAATTTTTTTTTGTATCAAATAAATGTTTAGTTCTTTTATAAATATTTATTTACAATAAAATCACATTTAAAATGTATAGAAAGAATTATACATATTTAAAATGTATATAAATATTTATAGACGGTATTAAATCTTCAATTCTTTTATAAATATTTATTTACAATAAAATTATACATAGAAAAAATTATAGATGTTATTAAATATTTGAAATATGGATGGTATTAAATATTGAAATTTCCCATGCTAGTATCAAGGATGAGAGATACCATCATATACTTGGACAAATTATGCTTCACTAAAACAACTCAGAAGATGGTCGTTAGAATGATGCAATTGGACATATCATTCTTTGACAGAGACAACTCAACCATAAGATGCGACGAAAACAATTCAGAAGATGCTTGTTCAAATGAAGTAGCTTCGATAAACCCAAAGCCAAATCATGCCTCGTCATAAACACCACTTGATTAATAGTCAAAGAGCATATATATATATATATATATATCTCAATAATTCCCAGATTTAAAAAACATTTTTTCATCGCTGAGAAGAGTAGGTACACATATCTCAATAATTACCGGATTTAAAAATCATTCTATAATCACACTGCAACACATTGTGAAAAAATGATGCTGTGACAAGATAGGATGTTGTCGTCTCATAATAAAAATATTTCCACAAGGTATTGACCGATTTTCACCTAGCCGGATTTCAAATAAAATTTATTTAAATGAAAAACAAAAATTATTTAAATGAAAAAAAACAAATAGTTTCATGAAAAAAATAATGGAAATTTTGATATGAGTTTTGATAAATTTCATAGGATTTTTGGAAAATTTTGATTACAGTAGTTACAGCTGGCAAGTTTGATGATTTTGGGTGTTCAAACTATTTTTAATTGCACTGAATCCATTTTACTATAAAAACCAATTCAAACAATAAAATTGCACTGAATCCATTTTACTATAAAAACCAATTCAAACATTTTATTGGTAAAATATTTTTGACAAAAAAGAAAGTGGATTATTTTTTTGACAAAAGAGTAAGCCTTACTATTGAAAATAACCTTCTTGACAAAATTGTAACTTTGATAGACTGATCCTGAAAATCAATTCAAACACTCCATTGATCAAATTTTATGAAAAGATATCCAAATTACTATTGAAAATAACATTCCGGGCAAAATTGTAGCCTGCCTTTACTCGGCACCATGTAACCTCTGCAGAATTTCATAATTTTGTATTCTGTCTTTTCCTTCAACTGTCCGCGTAAGGCGTACTCTGGCACCATGTAACCTCAGCAGAATTTCTTATGCAATCAAATCCCCACAACCTAGCCGCCTCAAAATTGCAGGATCCATATTCAGATAGATGAGTTGTAATTGCTTTATTTGCTCTAATTTTTTTAAAACAATTAGTCGGGAACAGTGGGAGAAGATTCTTACAAAGTTCCTGCAACTCTAGTGCTAACGTGGCTTTGATCTTCTGCAAAGAATCTGGCCAACCCAAAGTCAGCTATTTTGGGTCCGTGTTTATAATCTAGTAAAATATTGCTTGCTTTAATATCTCGTGGATGACCGGAATATGAGATTCCCCGTGAAGATAGGCCACACCACCTGCAGTTCCAACTATGATTTCATACCTCTCTTTCCATTTAAGTAAATGACGTTTTGTTGCATCTGCAATGCATCACACACATACTGTAAATATATTATCTGCAAGCTACATATATAAATAAAGCAATCTTACGGAGATGGATATGAGAAATAATATCTGTAAGTAGGATTTTATTGTTTTATGTTTTGATGGTAGATCCTTAATCTAAGTTTTTGAGGAGAAAGCGAGGAGAAAGCATAAGAGACACTGTTCTAGTCAGGTTTATTTAATAAAAAGATGGTGTTTTTCTTTCGACTGAAAAAAAAAGAAATACAATAAAGCAATCAAAGATCCATCCAGCGATTAAGAACAAGTGTATACCGAATACAATCTTGTCAATACTACTGTTCTGGAGGTATTCTTAAACTAGTAAGCTTTTGGAACCTTCAACGGAGCAATCAAGCAGTTTCACTAGATTCTTGTGCTGAACACGACTGATGAGATTTGCTTCATTCAAATATTCAGCATATGCTTGCCTTGGACCCATAAACAGCAGTTTAGCTGCAACCTCTCTGCCATTAGGGAGAACCCCCTGCAGATCCACTCACTTAGAAACCATTTTTATTCTCCATTTTTACATGGAGCTGCTGCTTTAAAATATCTAATTCTATATGAAATAATTGAAACAAATATTGAGCTCTCACTTTAAAGACGGATCCAAACCCTCCATTGCCAAGTTTGTTCTCTGCTTCAAAATTGGAGGTCGTCTGTCTCAGAGTGTAGTATTTGAAAATGAGTTCTGGATTCGCTATAGTCGGCGTTACGATAGAATCTTCCTCTTCACCTGCGAAAACAATTACAAGGTGTCTATTTATATTGCGCAAAGGTAAGCAGACGCATCAAAGATCCTTAACAGTGAAAGATTTACCTGCAAGTTCAGGTTCTCCAGTTGGAGAAATCCCTTCCCAACATTTCAGAGGAGAGCAAATATTCCGTTTCCAAATGCCTATGACTGCAATTAAGACAATCATAGTGGCTACTACGCCTAGATTGATGCCCAACACGCTAAATCTTTTACCCTCTGAAAATCTACACAAAAAGTGTCAGTACCCAGGAAGCTCTGTTTTAGTTCACTGGAAATAAATGAAACCCTACAAAACCCAAATAAAAGAAACGCTGGAAAACCCCTATATTCCTCATGTGGATAAAAAAATATGGCCGAGGACACAGGCTTTCTTGTGGTGGCGGCTATAGAACAGAGACGTTGAAAACTTCATAAACCTGGTAACGCAGGCAGCAGGTCTTAGATCTGAATCGTGCCCCAACAGCTCCAGTTTGGCATGAGAATAAATATTCCCATGTAAAAATTACACACGATCTGCAGCCCGTTCAAGCAGATCTGCCCAACACTCGGCTAAGCCGTAGGTATTCTCCATTCAATCAGAAGGGGCGTCTACTGCAACTGCACCGAAGGGTTTGGGGTTTGGTGCAGTTTTAGTGGTAAGGTTGAAGCGCAGGACTTTGAAAGCATTGTGTACGTCGCAAAAAATTATCGGCGTACTCTGGGCACGAATTTTGGCATCTTTGACTTTTAATTTGTCTTAAGCGCAAGCAGAAACCTCTCCTAACTAGGTTGCTTTCAATTTTTTTTAGGTAGGAAGAAACCTATCCTAACTCGGTTGCTTTTTTATTATTTTTATTTTCTTGGTTTGTGTATTGTTTTGTGATTATGAATTTTATCCTAACTCGGTTGCTTTTAATATTTTATAAGTAGGCAGAAACCTATCCTAACTCGGTTGCTTTTAATATTTTTTAAGTAGGCAGACACCAATCCTAACTCGGTTGCTTTTTTATTAATTTTATTTTTTTCATTTATATTTTGGTTTCTGTTTTATTTTTATTTTTATTTTTTAATTATGAATCTTATTCTAACTCGGTTGCTTTTATTTTTTTTTCAAGTAGGCAGAAACCTATCTTAACTCGGTTGCTTTTTTGTTTTTTACTTTTTTCATTTATATTTTGGTTTGTGTTTTTTTAATTATGAATATTAGAACGGAGAGTTTTTGTTTTTTAAGTTTTTCGTTTATATATATATATATATATATATTTTTTTTTTTTTTTTTTTTCTCGTTTATATTTTTGTTTGTTTGTCTTTTTTAATTGTAAATTTTAGAATATATAGAGTATATTGTCTATCAAAATATTTTAACTTTTAATTAATTTGTAAATTTTTAAAAATTATTTTCAAAGTTTATTATAGTTTTTGGTGAAATTAAATAATAATTTTATTTTTTTATTTTTTTTAGTTTTGAATATTTTAAAATTTGAATTTTTATTAGTGGATTACTAAATCAGATTTTTAGAATAAAAAATTGTTTAAAAAAAATTGTAATAGCAAAGTGTCCTTATAAATTAATTATCTATTTTTTTCCTCAAATTTATGGATTTTATTATGAATATTTTTTTTTTCCAAAAAAATCTTGCCATTATATTTCGGCCAATAACTTTGCATATTACACTGATTTTTCCTTTGCCCATTTTTATTCTTAAATGGAGTTTGTTCAATCATTTTCCTCAATAAAAATGACCTATATTATATATTTTTACAATTCAATTATAAATGCAATATATAAAATAAAATTTAAGTCAACACTACAATAAATAAGATTTTCTCTTTTATCATGACAATTTTAATCATAACTTAAAAATATAAAATAAAAAAATAATTTTTAGGAATCTTTTGCACTCACACTTAGGCATTCTGTGTAACTAAATTTTTTATTCTAATAAACCATATTGTAAATTTTTATATTAGATATATTATTACGTATGGATTCTTTGCCTTCTACTACAGATTATTTATTTCTAGTTGAATTAGGATGAGTATAAATTAAATTTAAATAAATAGTTTGTTATAATAATTAACATTTTAAAATATTATTTATTTTATTTATAGGATGAGTATAAATTAAAGTTAAATAAATAGTTTGTTACACTAGTTAACATTTTTAATTATTATTTATTTTATTTATATTGTATATATACATTATTTATATTTAATATAAAGATACTAGGTATTGTAATTTCCTCTGCTTATTTAGTCTCATAAGCTAAAGATAGGATAAAATGTACACAAGCACATTTCAATAAACTCTTAACTTTTATAACAAACAATGTTGTTAGAGCTAATGTTTCATCCAAAATTATTTATGCACATATCTCTATTTTGCTCCAAAATTATAAGGTCTATTAATTACTTTTGTTACTTCACATCATTATATTCAAATTTGTTTTATTATTAGATTTATGAATTCGTTTAAACATTCAATAATTTATATAAACTATTTTTTAAATAATAATAATGATGATGATGATGATGATGGTGGTTAACGTTAGTTGAGACCAAACTTTGGTCTATCGGACCTAGGAAACAAATTATTTAGTTTGATTTAAGATTTTATTCCTATGCTCAAAAAGCTTGGAGAGAAGCCTCCCGAGCTCACTATAATTTTGACATTGTAAAAGGTTAGGAAGGTCAGTATTGCAACAAAGATTATGAAACTGAGATCTAATGTGGTTGTATGCGGGGCACTCTAAGAGGAAGTGGTTTTCATCCTCGATGTTCCTATTCGCACATAGATGACAAATCCTTTCCATCCATGGTGTTTTAGGAACTGCCCAAGACCTGTTTCACTATGGAGCTCATGAGAATTATTCTAATCTTTGCTATATTAATTTTCTTCTTTGAACTAGTTAAAATAGAGAGATACTTTTGATCTTCTAGGGTGGGGTTGATGACCTTCTTATAATAACTTAATTTTCTTTTAGCCGCTAAATATTTCTCACACCACATTTTTTCTTTGAACTTAGAAGTAACAATATCTTTAATGTTATTAATGTTTTGCAATGCATCATTCTCGTTGATCTCCCAATAGTTTAACCAGGCCCTCGTGTCTTTATACCACCCCCGTTTGAGCCTTAGGTGGTTTTGGCTGGAATTTAAGGCTAGCTTAGGAATTCTATGATCTACTATGTTATTGAGTTTGTGCTTGTACAACAGAAGCCTAATCATAGCTAGGCTCTCGATAGGGGAAAGACCTACTTCTATAAGGAGAATAGGATAGGGTGTATTACTTTTAATTTTCAGGTTATACGTTATAAAACGCTTCTGGATTTGCTCAATCTTTCTCCAGGATTCTCTAGAGATGCTGCAACCCCAAACCTCACATCCATATAAAATAACAGGAGTGACTAAAGTTTCAAAGAGGAACTTCTTTTTATCCCACATTACGAGGTTTGTCGTTTTACAATTATTTTCAAGACCAAAATAAGCTTTCCACCCCCCATTAATCCTTTTCTCAATGTTATAGTTCCAGTTGAGCTTGTGATGAATATCAATTCCTAGGTACTTGTAAGAATACACTTCCTCCAAGTTATTATTGTCATACATAAAATTAGCATAAGTGTCCTTCTTGGATTTGATAATCATAACTTTTGTTTTGTCAGTGTTAACAGTCATACCCATGGTAGAGCAAAAATCCTTAAGAAGCCTGAGTTGCTTATCGAGATCAGATGGGCATCTTGCGAGAAGAACAATATCATCAGCATAGAGAATAAGGCGACTATCCCAGCTAAGATCGTGCCAGCACATCCTGCTTCCTCTAAATAGCCTTCGAGCTTGTCGATGTAAATGCCAAATAGGGTAGGGGAGAGGGGACAAACTTGTTTAACTCCGATATTACACTTAATATCTTTTGACCACCCCTCATTGTTCTTTAGCTTGGCAATTACATTCTCGTATAACCTTATAGCGGCAACGCTCAGCTCGAAAGGAACCTTTAGCTCCTCTAATCTATTCCAAAGATTATTTCTAGGAACCGTATCGAAAGCCTTTCTAAAGTCCACAAAGCAACAAAAGAGATTGGATTCATCATTACGACATTCCTCCATAATGATCCTAAGCATAACGAGGTGGTCTGTTGTTGAGTGATTCCTTTTGAAACCTGCTTGACCTTGAGCCCGCTTACCTTCACTTTCAAGCCATATGCTTAACTTCTTTTCCAAAATACTACCATATAACTTGGCTAAGAGAGGGTTGATCATACTTGTTCGATAATTAGAGGGGTTATTTGTATCCCCACTTTTAAAAATAAGGATAATGAGGCTCTCAGTCCAAGGTTTCAAAAGCTTGTGGATGTGAGGGATGAGGACAAGACCTCCAATTTTTAAGAGTGCAGTGCTACACTACATATTACACTTGTTAAATTATAAATTTGAAAAATATACTATAAAAATTTAATGTTTTTTTAATATTAAATTTATTTATATATTTAAAAATAATAATAATCTTATTTAAAATTATATTATCAAATTATAATTAAAATTTAAAACAAAATTTAAAAATAAAAATAAAATAATTAAACTACATTTTCTCAATAATTTTTTTTCTCAAAATTAAATTAAATAAATAATAAAAACCTACACTCTTTTCTACCTCATATAAAGTAATTAAATTAACAATATAAATAATTATGGATTTTTTTTTAAAGATTCTTATTTTTAAAACTTGAAAGTACCGTTAATTAGTTATATATATATATATATATATATATATATATATATATAAGAAATTAGCCATATAATTTATTGATTATGTATTTAATTTAAAAATTAATGAGTCATTGTTATATTTAGTTAGAGCCAATAGAAAATGACATTCATAATTTTAATTATGGGAAACAAATATTTAAAATTCATAATTTTAATTATCGGAAACAAATATTTAAAAGAAAAAACGAGATTAGAAATTTTAATTATCAAACAAAATTTCCCAAAATTTATTTGCAAAATTTTATTTATTTTTATCTTTTATAAGTTACAATAAATTTAACAAATTACCATATAACGATCGTTCACAGTAATAAAACTTTTTTGAACAATTTTGGGAGTAAGCAAATACAAGTCAAATTTTGGAGTGAGCTACTACAACCCAGGAATCTCTTTATTGTTTTAGAATGTGATTTGAATGTCATAATATCTATACAAGATATTTGAGTTTTTTTGGAGTTGAATATCAAATATACAAATAAAAGAATTTTGATTTCCAAATTTAAAGAAAATGTTCAAGAAAGATACAAGTAATAAGAAAGAAAGTCCCATCACTAACTCTGTCTCTCGAGTTTTGGTGTTTTAAATCGATTTGCAAGAGTCTTACCGGTATTCTAAAGATTATAAATTAAAATATAAATCTATTAGAATTCTATTTTATATTTAAATTATTGATGTGTGAACATATGATTAATTAAGTTATATATATATATATATATATATATATATATATATATATATATAATATTTAATTAAGAAATTAGCCATATAATTTATTGATTATGTATTTAATTTAAAAATTAATGACTCAATGTTATATCTATTTAGAGCCAATAGAAGATGACATTCATAATTTTAATTATCAGAAATAGATGTTTAAAAGAAAAAATGATATTAGAAATTTTAATTATCAAACAAAATTTCTCAAAATTTATATGCAAAATTTTATTTTATTTTTCTTTTACAAATTTATCTTTTCTAAATTACAATAAATTTAACAAATTACCATATAACGATGGTTCACAGTAATAAAACTTTTTTGAACATTTTTGGGAGTGAGCAAATACAACTCAAATTTTGGAGTGAGCTACGACAACCCAGGAATCTCTTTATTGTTTTAGAATGTGATTTGAATGTAATAATATCTATGCAAGATATTTGAGTTTTTTTGGAGTTGAATATCAAATATCCAAATAAAAGAATTTTGTTTTCCAGATTTAAAGAAAATGCTCAAGAAAGATACAAGTAATAAGAAAGAAAGTCCCATCACTAACTCTGCCTCTCGAGTTTTGGTGTTTTGAATCGATTTGCAAGAGTCCCACCCGTACTCTAAAGATTATAAATTAAAATATAAATCTATTAGAATTCTATTTTATATTTAAATTATTGGTGTATGAACATATGATTAATTAAAATATGTTTTAATTGTTGTAGTTAAGGTTTAGGATATTGAAGATTATTAAGCTGAAAATTTTAAAATGGGAAGGTTTATCTTCACCTCTCACATATACAAGCTTTTTAATTTGGAATTGAAGCAAGTTTCCCTAACCCTTGGATCTAGAGCATCATTGTGCTTAAAAAATGGGGTAAAAGCATTCCCTCTAATAATAGGACCATTGTGATTAGCCACATTTTACCCAAGTAGAATTATTTTGGAAAAAAAGATTAGCCTATGGCTAGAAAGTCAAGGTAACAAATTTTAAAGGCCAAGTTGGGTTTAGTAGATACTATTCAACCGTGAACCCACCTTGTTACTCTCAAGATCATTGCAAATGAATGTCACAATAATAAAACTAATCTTTTCTATTGTTTGGTTGAGTTTGGAAAAGCTTATGACATCATACCTAGGACAAAACTGTGAAAGAGACTAGAAAAGATAATGGTTCCTCTTGAGTGGAGGGTTGTTGTCACAAGGTTGTGAAAAAATATTATTGTCGAATTTAGGACCATTGATGGTTGGTCGGAAGAAATTAAATGCAATATCAAAATCAAGCAAGATTACCCCTTATCCCTTACCCTTTTTGGAATATACATTAATAAGCTATAAGAGTTTTTCCCCCAAACTCACTAGCATATCCATGTCTCTTCTCCTTTATGCTAATGATATTGTTCTTTTGGCGAGGAGCCATTACAATCTTGGCGAGCAATTGAGAATCCTCCATGACTTTTGGTCCAAGATGGGTGTGATTGTTAATACTAACAAAACTAAAGTCACGATAATTAAATCCAAAAAGATCACATATGATACTTTCACATTTGACAACAACTATTTGGAGGAAGTTCCCTCATAAATATCTTGGAATTGATATCCACCACAAGATCAATTAAAATTATAGAATTAAGAAAGGGATAAATGGAGGATGAAAGCAGCTTATTATGGGCTTGAAAATAATTGTAAGCCAATAGATCTTTGGATATGGGATTAAAAAAACTCCTCTTTGAGACTTGTCACTCTTGTTATTTTATATGGTGTGAGACTTAGGGTTGTAGTACAACCAAAGAGTCATGGAGGAAGATAGAATAAATGTAAGAGCAGTTTATAACCTACAACCTCAATATTAAAGGCAATACTCCCTATAATAACCTCTTGATTGAAGTATGGGGGCTTCACTAAATGAACCTCCAACATAGCACATGTGTTTGTGGCATACTAAACAATACCCTTAATTTGACTAAATAGTGGAAAATGTCTCTAAAAATCACTTTATCTAACACCCTACCAATACAAACGCAATGCACCTTTCCAATTTAAAAAACCCCTACTGTCACTAGATATTGTAGGTATCCATTTTTTCATTAACAATTTTTATACCCCTTTATACTTATATCCCTATTATAGTGACATGATGCTTCTCTTATGACCCCACATGCATTCTACAATGCACCTTTCTTCTTTTGAAATACATTTTAAATGCATATTAGTTATCTCATAACGCAATTACTCAACCCACACTCAAGCACATCTCACTATGATTTGTGGCATTTAATGGTCTAAGGCACACAAACATAAACCATGTTTTAGGAACATTTATTATGTGCATGTATATAAATGAGATATAAATTGATATATATGATGATGAAAAGTCAATTAATGAATCTTTATGAATACGTTTTCACCAAATAAGGTGTTCAAGCACAAGTATAGATGTTCCATGTGGATTCGGAAGGCAATCTGTTTAACGCTCATGTTCCTACTGGCGTTTTAGGCGAGGAACAAAACCTATGAACTAGAATTATGAGACAAATAGGCCATGAATTCAGATTGTAGATAATCATGAATTATGGTTCATGGGTTCATTTTATGTGTGATTCCAATTCAAGGTGTGAATGTACATTTTTCCTATGAAAGAGATTACGATGCTACAAGATCATTTCCCTAACCAAGCAATTTCACCCAAAGGGTGCATGAAGCAAGAAAATGTTTGCCACAGGTAACCTCCAAAATGGTTGCATGATCATAACACTCGAGAGATTTTATCACCAAGTGATGGAGTTGTGACAACATGTAAAGCATGATCATGGGAAGAAGCCTTATGGAGAAAGAAGAAATTTTAAGTTTAGGTGCAATACTGCAATGATATACAATACTTTGGATTAGAACATGGAGCACAATTTCATAATGTAGGTCGTCTCTCTATCATAAATTGTTCACAACACAAATCACAACTAGTTCACATCAATTAGAATTAAAGAAATGGAGGTGTAGAGGACCACATAGAGAATCATTAAATACGCATTCATAGTCTACGTGTTGAGAACACAGTGAAAAAGGGAGTTTGTGATGATAAACTACAAAGGTCTTAAAACCACTATCAATCTGGTCCCATATTTTAGTTTTTGTAGTGGGAAAATAAACATTTATAATGACATGATTATTGTCTAATTGGTACTTATGAATAATGATTTTTCTATTTTTTGGATTTTGCATGTAATTTACTTATCATTCATGCTTTTATCTTTGACACACATATCATACATTTATTGCAAAGGAAACTATGGTTTATAAGCTATATTAGGTTTGTTATACTAACATAGAAAGAGACAAAGGTGAAAGAACAATTGCGTACAACATCTAATGCAGGGAATGAGAAGTTTATGAAGAATCTATTATTGAATGGGCCTATGTACAAAGAGTGGTTTTGGACATGTATATGAACATAACCTAGAGAACAAGCCATAAACTAGAAGTTTGTAATTACAAACTGCAAAAATATTGAAATTGTTGTCAATCTGGTCCCACATTTTATTTGTTGTCAATATAATTTTTTGAGTCTGTTTATTGAAGTTTATGTTCTTCATTGTTAGGGATTTCAACCTTAGCCTTGCGGAATTTTCTTGTAAACACTTGGTTGTGATAATGATTTTTACCGTCTATAAATTCTTGAAATTGAACATGTAGCTATCCCAACAAGTGTGAAAAATGTGGGGATAATGTAGCATCCACTCATATTTTTGTGTTCAACGAGATAGGCCAACTCTTGGGATGCATAACCTTCATCTACGAGCTCTAATTGAGGTGATTTACACGCTATTAGAATGGGATTATGTGTAGATAAAGTTTGATGGTGAGTGCACATGTTCTAGAAATCACTTTGTTATGCAACCATATCATAAACAGAAGACAAGATAGATTAATGGCTTGAAAAATAGCCTCTTTGAGCAGGAAACCTCCTTTACATCACATAAATGAAAAATTATTGGATGATACAAATGACAAGACATCCTTGGTATATATAGGAGTCTAAGGGGTCACAATATAATCAGAACCTACATAACAATAATAATGTAAGGGCACAACAATAAAAATAGTGGACTTCTATGGGGCACAACAATAACAATATGGGGGGTACATAGGAAAAACAATAAAAATAAGGGGGGCTACACTAAAAATAACAATAAGGCGTCTATACAAGTATTATAGGGGCCTAACATGCCCCTCTCCTTCAAAAAAGTGTTGTCCTCAACATTTGAGTAGTTCTGAATGCTTATGTATAAAATTCTCATCCTCCCATGTGGAATCTTCAATGGGTAAGTTCTTCCACTTAATGAGATGCTCTGAAATTAATCGATTTTGTAGTTATCGACTTCTTGTTTTTGTGACTGCTTCAAGCTCCTATATGATTTTCCTTCCTTGTCAAGTTCTAGAAACATTGTTTGAACTGGGAGCTTGTCACTGATAACCTTCTTTAAGCATGAAACATGGAAAAATGGGTGTACTTAAGAAGATGCAGGTAGCTCCAATTTTTATGCCATAGTACCAATCTTTTGCAACACCTTGTAAGGACCATAATACTTAGGTGATAATTTATTATCCTTCTTATCTTGCTTGAGGGACATTTGTTTGTATGGTTGTAGCTGTAAAAATACCCAATTTCCTACGTCAAAACTTCTTCCACTACGATGTTGATTTTCCTATTGTTTCATTCAATTCTGCACCAAAGTGAGGTTATCCTTTAAGAGTTGGAGAACTTGTTGTTGATTGATCTGAGTTGACTCAACTCCCGGATTTAACCAAGATCTTTTGCTTTTGTGATGTGATTAGAATTGAATTTAAAATAGCATAAAGGAACATAAATGCATGTTGTAAAGAAGAAGGAACATGACAAGAATCAACATCATAAGACATAAGACGTTGATAACGGAGTTCGTCCAGGAGGGACTACGTCTCTGAGCCTCAGTGTCAAGATGGTGTAGGCCGCTGCATTAAGTGTTGTTAAGAGTGATGATGTACATGCATGTGTTTTCTCTATCATACAAAGAATATTCCCTCACGCAGGAGTGGCTCTAAGAGATGTTCCTCTACAAGAACTCTCATTCAAAAAAAGGACTCCAATCAACATGACATAATTTCATGAAAGTTAATAATGAGCATCCCGCCAACATGGCATCAAAGGGATCTCAATTCAAAAATACATGGTGACACATGAGTATCCCATGAACATGACGACAAGGGATCTCAATAAAAACATGACAATAAGTACATCTCACATCAAGAACAAAACAAGATACCACATCAAACATCAAAAATGGATCTATACAGTACAATGCATCTCAAGCAAAGAGACAAATGAGTACAAGATCACACTGCATATACCTCACATCAAGGAGTTATCTGAAGAAGAGGATGATAAACTGCTAGATCTAGCTGTACCATCAATCTCATGGTGTCGAATCTCATGGAAATGACTGCTCACACATTGAATGCTGACACCTACAATCCACTTTGAAAAGTGGCCGAAAAATGAAATGATCAAATGGAAAATCCAATTGCACCATTAGATTCGTGGCATCAAATAGCGCAAAATCGATTGTCAAATTTCTGAATTCTGATAGTGAAAATCTAGGGGCTACATGAATCTTTTAGATTCCCCCTAGATTCCTCAAAGATTCCCTCCTCAAGGTCATCTGAAGATCTATTGCTCAGATCAAAATTTTGTCTGTGCCATCAGGTTGATGTCGCTGAGAGGTGTAGGATCGACATAAAGTTTGTCCAATTTGGACACTGGAAAAATTTTTCCCTCCTAGAAATTTGGCTCAATCATGGTTCCACCTGCTCTTTTCTAGGATCATGGTTCCACCTACAAAATTAATAAAAAATTATGTCTCGGACTCTACATCGGGTCTGTGCTCCTGTGCAAATGAAATTCGGGTCCTTTTAAATGTTTTCTGGGCGGAGATATTCATGAAATGCTCATTGGTGTATTGGTTAAACATGGAGGCGACAAGGCAGGATGTTGGGGGCTCAAACCCCGCCGATCCCCGTACTTGGAAAATCATTTTAACCATTTGAAAATGCCACATTACATATTTTTAATATGGCATGGTTCGGTCGTATTAAATGGCGGAGTTTGGTACACATTATGGTGCGGTCAAATGGTGGTTGATGTTGTGTATTAACTTTGGGTAGGGTTATTCGTATTAATGTTTTGGGTTGGTTGTATAAAATGGTGGCATGTGAGGGTACCCAGGAGGTGGGCTAGCCACACCGGTCAAGCGGGTTCAAGCCCCGCCACCCCTCGGTTCAATACATGGCAGTGGAGGTTGGGTGTGGGCCGGTCCAACGGAGGTGGCCTGCCCACAACCCTTATAATATATGTTTAATGTATGTAGTTTGGTGGGTAGTTGGAGGGTCCAGTGGGGTCATGGCCACCGGCCCATTTAAAATACATTTTGTTATGATAGCTGCAGTTTTGGGAGGACGGGTGGCAGGGGTCATGGCCCGCCACCTCATATTTATATTTATATTTATATTTTTTGAACATAATAGTAATTTTTCAGATATTTCAAAAATAAGGGCTATTGGGAAATTTAACAAGGCCACAATTTCACCTGCTTTCAGGAGCTAAGTTTCATGCCCCGGGGTCGGTCAAATTGTAGGACACTTAAACCTGGTCCACTGCCTAACTTTGACCAAAATTTGACTGGCTCATTCTCCCTCATACGAGCTCGGATTTGAGTTTCGTTTGCACCATCGGAATTAGGGTGACGAGCACTTCGATCTGGTGTTGGTTTGAGAGCAATATGACCACTTTGAATTTTGACCCTTTTTGAGTCCTCTTGGACTTTTGCCTGTGTCTGGAGCCACCTGGATCAATCCTCCCCATTGAGGAGCTTTTGGTCCTTCAAAAGCATGAAAATAATCTGCCACTTCTTTGTACCTTGTCTGCACTTGCAAGTGTTAGATAAGTCACCCTTCCTTCTCCTTCACCTTTCTTCTTCAGAGCCACAAGCGATGAGCTGACGCCTGCGCCCTCTGCAAACCTGTAGTACATTGTTTTTGCAAATTACATGATTGATTTACAATAAAAACTAATGATCCAAGCATCCCATACTTTCCACGAGTTTATAACACACACTCAATGGTCAAGTTTACATCAAAATGGAAACAATACCCCAGCTATGAAAACAAGGCCAACATATCATTGTTTCTTCAACAAGTGATGGAAAACACATCATCACCGCAACATGTAATTTACAAAAATAAGGCCAAACACTATTGTTTCTTTGACAAGTGATGGAAACATGACATCACTTTCACAGTTTATCATACAACTCAAAATAAGACCAAACATCATTTTTGCTTAAGAAGCGATGGAAAACACATCATCACTTTTACATTTTAAAATGAAACAAATGATTTACAAAAGCATGACCATGACAAGATAACATATTTAGAAACCATTTTTCACTTATCAATGTGAATGGGTTGTTTCCTCGTGGCGCATTCACTGGTCGAACAATCGTTTCTTCTGGTTCATGCACCGACACTTTGTCTTTAAGGCGCTTCTCTAGATGGAGCCTCTAGCAAGTGGCTCCTTGATGGCCACTCTGTCACAATGACTGCAATAGGTCTTCTTCCTCCATATCTACTTTACCTTCTTCTTTGCCTACTGTTGAGAGGGTATTTCACACCTCATCCTTTTTCGTGCTGCCATTATTTTCCAACACTTAGCAAATGTATGGATATGTACAAAAGGTACATGTTTTCCAATTCCATGTGTTACGTTCATCATTAACAACATGATTATAATCGAAATGAACATTCGAATATCGAGACTAGTTATACCTTTCCTTGCTGCCTCTGGTGTCATTATGGCGATGAGAGCTTGCCTCAGCTCTTTCCCTGCAATGATCATTGCCATGGGATGATGGTGATGTGTTTCCATCATTCTCTTTCCTCGATGATTTCGACGATGTCTCGGAAGAATCTGACACCTTCGAGCATTCTCCTTCGGTGTATCCCAAGCCTGCAAATTGAGGTATTTGCACAACCTCCAATGGTTGAGGTATACCTTGGTTATTAACACCAATTTCTTTTTCCTCCTTGTAACTCATCCTAGTAAGGAGCCTCACGTTTGTCCCTGTAATTGGGATCTCCAAATATCCAACATAAATCATACTATGTGAAGACGAAACTGAAAGGAAATCAACATCTTTTACCTCCATTGTCAAGTTGGAAATAACTGATGAGGACTTCACATCATTTGTTGTTGGTGGTTCACTGGTTGTCATGGCGCATTCCCCAACTTCCTTTCCAACATACCACAGTCTTGCTTGACGGGGTAATTCCTCTACTTTGATGGGGCTGACAATGCCTTGGCCATTAATGCCTAAGAATTTTCCTTCATACCCCATTTTCTTCAATAGTTTGGAGCCAATTCCTGTGGTATGATTTTCAAAAACAATGAAACCATCACCAGGATACATACATGAATTCAAAGAATTACTTTTTACCTCACATGGGTCATGTTGCATATTTTCAGGGGCCTCGTCCTTAGCTTGCAGTTGTCGTAGCAAACTTTGTTTCTCATCTTTCTCTTCCTGTAGGATAATCTTCAATTCTACGTTATCTGCTTGAAGATTCTGGTTGTTGTGCTTCGGTTCTTCCAGGGCCTCTTTTGTGGCTTGCAACTGAAGTTGTAATCGCTCCTTTTACTCTGTCTCTTTTTGTAGAGCTTCATACATTATTTCCACCTTTTGGGAAATTCTAAGCATGGTATCGTACATCGCTTTGTCATCCTCCATCGTTGCACGTTCCATTGTTCAAGCTCGCAATTCATATCCACACAAAGACCGCTCCGATACCAAACTTGATCTGAGTTGACTCAACTCCCGGATTTAACCAAGATCTTTTGCTTTCGTGATGTGATTAGAATTGCATTTAAAATAGCATAAAGGAACATAAATGCATGTTGTAAAGAAGAAGGAACATGACAAGAATCAACATCATAAGACATAAGACATTGATAACGAAGTTCGTCCAGGAGGGACTACGTCTCCCGGCCTCGGTGTCAAGATGGTGTAGGTTGCTACATTAAGTGCTAGAAATAGTGATGATGTACATGCATGTGTTTTCTCTATCATACAAGGAATATGCCCTCACGCAGGAGTGGCTCCAAGAGATGTTCCACTACAAGAACTCTCATTCAAAAAAAGGACTCCTATCAGCATGACATGATTTCATGAATGTTAATAATGAGCATCCCTCCAACTTGGCATCAAAGGGATCTCAATTCAAACATGCATGGCGACACATGAGTATCCCGTCAACGTGACAACAAGGGATCTCAATAAAAACATGACAATAAGTGCATCTCACATCAAGAACAAAACAAGATCCCACATCAAACATCAAACAGGGATCTATACAGCACAATGCATCTCAAGCAAAGAGACAAAGAAGTACATGATCACACTGCATATACCTCACATCAAGGAGTTATTTGAAGAAGAGGATGATAAACTGCTAGATTTGGCTGTCCCATCAATCTCATGGCGTCGGATCTCATGGAAATGACTGATCGCACATTGAATGTTGACACCTACACTCCACTTTGAAAAGTGTCTGAAAAATGAAATGATCAAATGGAAAATCTGATTGCACCATCAAATTTGTGGCGTCGAATAGTGCAAAATTGACTATCAAATTTCTGAATTCTGACAAAGTGAAAATCTAGGGGCTAAAGGAATCTTTTAGATTCCCCTTAGATTCCTCAAAGATTCCCTCCTCTGGGTCATCTAAAGATCTGTTGCTCAGTTCAAAATTCTGCCTGTGCCATTAGGTTCATGTTGCTGAGAGGTGTAGGATCGACATAAAGTTTGTCCAATTTGGGCACTAGCAAAATTTCGCCCTCCTGGAAATTTGGTTTAATCATGGTTCTGCGTGCGCTTTTCCAGGATCATGGTTCCACCTGCAAAATTAATAAAAAATATGTCACATACTTTGCACCAGGTCTATCCTCTCGTGCAAATTAAATTCAGGTCTTTTTAAATGTTTTCTGGGTGGAGATATTCATGAAATGGTCAATGATGTATTGGTTAAACACGGAGGTGACAAGGCAGGATGTTGGGGGTTCAAACCCTGCCGACCCCTTGTACTTGGAAAATCGTTTTAACCATTTGAAAATAGTGCATTACATATTTTTAATATTGCATGGTTTGGTCGTATTAAATGGCGGAGTTTGGTACACACTATGGCATGGTCAAATGGAGGTTGGTGTGATGTATTAGATGGCAGTTGATGTTGTGTATTAAATTTGGGCGGGGTTGTTCGTATTAATGTTTTGGGTTGGTTTTATAAAATGGTGACGTGTGATGGTGCCCAGGAGGCGGGCCGACCACACTGGTCGGGTGGGTTCAAGCCCCGCCACCCCTTGGTTCAATACATGGCAGTAGAGGTTAGGTGTGGGTCGCGCCCACAACCCCTATAATATATGTAGTTCGGTGGGAGGTTGGAGGGTCTGGTGGGGTCATGGCTGCCGGCCCATCTAAAATACATTTTGTTATGATAGTTGCGGTTTTGGGAGGACGGGTGGCCAGGGTCATGGCCCGCCACCTCACATTTATATTTTATTTTTTATTTTTTAAACATAATAGTCATTTTTCAAATCTTTCGAAAATAAGGGATATTGGGCAATTTAACGAGGCCACAATTTCTCCTGCTTTCGGGAGCTAGGTTTCACGCCCTAGGGTCAGTCAAATTGTAGGACACTTAAACCTGGTCCACTGCCCAACTTTGACCAAAACTTTGACTGGCTCGTTTTCCCTCATACAAGCTCAGATTTGAGTGTCGTTCACACCATTGGAATCAGGGCGATGAGCACTTCGATTTGGTGTTGGTTTGGGAGAAATATGACCGCTCTGAATTTTGACCCTTTCTGAGTCCTCTTGGACTTCTACCTGTGTCTAGAGCCACCTGGATCATTGATGCTCAATGTGATCTTCCATTGTTTGAACCTTAGAATTTTCTCTTAAATATGATGTGATGGATGGTGGATGATATCCATAAAGTTCCATAAATAGAAGGAATTGTTATACCACCATTCAGCAAGAGGTAACCACTTGACCCATTGTGTTCGTTTACCATATACAAAGCAACAAAGATATCCTTCCAAACATGTGTTCACTATCTAAGTTTTCTCATCATATTGAGGATGATAAAATGAGTTATGAGCTAATTGAGTACCAAGACAAGAAAATAATTTCGTCCAAAAATTTCCAGTGAAAATGGATCTTTGTCACTTATAATAATCTTTGGGTTTCCATGTAGCTTTTAATTTTTTCCATAAATGTAGTAGCAATTGTACTAGATTTAAAAGGATGAGATAATACAAAAAAGTTTGCATACTTGGTAAGTCTATCAACTACCACCATGATGACACTCTTTCCTTCGGACTTGGGTAAACATGTGATAAAATTCATCGAGACCTCCTCCCAACGCTAACATGGAATGGCTAAAGGTTGTAAGAGACTTGGGGTCTTAATTGTTTCAACTTTATTTTATTGGCAAACCAAACACTCTATCACAAAATTCTGAATATCAGATTTAAGGTCATCCTAAAAAAATCTTTATTGACCCTGTGGTATGCTTTAAAAAATCCTGAGTGCCCTCCTAAAGGAGAGGTGTGCAATTCCAAAAGAATATTTTGTTTGAGTTGAGAATTATTACATATATATAAGTGATATATGTACAATACTAAGTCATTTTTCCAAATAAATGTATCTGATTTACAGGGATCTTATTGCAACTTTTGAATAAGTGTCCATACCTCTTCATCATTCTTCCATTCCCCCCTTGCCTCAATTATCTAGTCAAGTTGGATAATGGAAATGGCATAGAGAAATGTTTCCACATACTCATCCCTTCTTAAGAGTGCATCTGTAACAAAATTTTGCTTCCCTTTTTGTAGATCATTTCAAAGTCATAACCCAACTTCTTAGTGACCCACTTTTGCAATTCTTCTGAAGATAATATTTGTTCTAAACATTAAGGGATTTTGAGGTCTAAAATGAGCCTCCTAAGAAAAATGTACAACAAAAATAAACTTTATAAGAACCAATAGGATTCAAGATGATGATGCCAACCATGGGGGGTGATTCAACATTTTTGGAGTACAAAAGTAAAAAGTTTAAAAAATAATAAAATAATAAAACTACTTTTTCAACTCGTATTTTCAACTTATCTTCTTAAGGTTTTACTCAAATTTCAAGCAGGAGTACTCGTTGGATGCAAAATTTGATTCATCATCTAAGGAGTACCCATGTCACATACTTTTGATGGACCCTGCTACACAAAAAATGAGAAATACATGAAAAAGCATGATTACAATAACGTTTTTCATGTATTTCTCATTTTTCATGTAGAGGGGTTCATCGAAAGTATGCAACATGTGTACTCCTTGGATAAGGAATCAAATTCTACATCCAACAAGTGTTGCTACTTGAAATTTGAGTAAACTCATATGGAGATAAGTTGAAAATACGAGTTGAAAATTTAGTTTTTTTTGCCCCTCTAAAATTTGATCATGTAATCCAATCTTATTTTATTATTTCCACTATTATTTATAATTTCCTTAGGAGGCCCATTTTAGACCTCAAAATTCCCCTAATGAATTATTTAAGACTATCATGATCTGTTTTTACCTTGAAGTGTCTTCCCATTAGGTAAGGGCGATATTGCTTCAGGGCATGTAGTATTTCCAACGTTTACTTCTCATAAATAGGTTTTTGTAAATACTTTCATTTGATTAGACAACTTTAAAAATAAATGAGTCTTCATTCTTGCATTAAAACAATACCAATTCCATTCCTAAGGCATCACATTCGACCATAAAGGTTTTTGTGAAGTCTGGAGTAGCTAAAACCGAAGCTTGGCACATTTCCTCTTTAAGATGTTCAAAGGACTTAGTTGCTTCTAGATTCTAAAAAAATGAATATTTCTTCAGTAATGTTGTCAGAGGTGCTGCTATTTTCCCATAATTCTTAACAAAATTATGATAATACCCTATCAACCTGAGAAAACCTCAAAGATGCTTTATGGTTGTGGGAATTTTCTATTCCTTGATGGCTTTAATTTTGTTATGGTCTACCGTATCACCCTCAAGAGATACAATATGACCCAAATATTCCATATCTTGTACCCCAAAGAAAAATTTGGAGGTTTTTACATACAATTGTTTCTCCTCCAATGGTTTTAAGCACCTTATCAACATGTTGAACATGATCCTTCCAAGACTTGTTTTAGATTAATATATCATTCAAAAATACTAACAAAAAATTATAAGGAAGGATTTGAAAATGAAATTCATTAAAAAATGAAATGTGTAAGGTGCATTAGTAAGGCCAAAAGGTATGACCAAAAATTCATAATGACCTTCACGAGTTCTGAATGTTGTTTTTGGAATGTCTTCATTCTTCATTCTAATTTGATGATATCTTGAACGAAACTCCATCTTAGTGAAGTAAATTTCTCCATGTAATTCATCCAACAATTAATCAATGACAGGAATGGGAAATTTATCTTTAGTAGTGAGCTTGTTGATCTCCCTATAATCCATACACATACACCAAGATCCATACTTTGGCTAGGTTGAATTATACTTGCCTCTAGCATTTCTACAACCATACGTTCAATTTCACTCTTTTGGTATAGGGATATCTGTAAGGTCTAATTTTTGGAGGAACACTTTTTAGAATCAATTGAATAACAAGATCATGAATAGGTGGGAGGCCTTTGGGCTCTCAAATACCTTGGAATGATTATCCAAGGTTCTTTGGATATCTAGAGAAACAGTGGATTTTGATGTTTGAACATCTAATGAGCATAATTGTGAAATTATTTCTCATTTTTATTTCTTCAAAATCATTTTCATGCCATTATAGCTAATTATCTTCCTGGTTTCCATGTGATTCCCCTTAAATTAATTTCCTTTCTTTCCTAGGAAACTTTCAAGAAAAGTTCTTAAAAATTAAAATCTATTGTCCCCAAAGATTGTAACCATTAGACTCCTAATACAATATCAACACCACCCATTGGAATGGAAAGCATTGGACTATTCAATACATATTCACCCATGGTCAAATTGATATTATGACACTTCCCTGAGTAATTTATAGTTCCTCCATTCGTAACTATCACTTGACACTCTGGTGTTCGATATAGAAACCAATTCAATTCCTTGGCTATCTTGCAATGAATAAAATTGTGGGTACTACCAAAATCGATCAATAATGTTACCTTTTTTTCTTGATATATCCTTCTATCTTGGGAGTTTGAGGAGTGGTAAATCTTTCCATTGAATTACAATATATGGTCAGATTCATTTCTTCTTTCTTTGGGGTTGGTTCCTAGTGTATATCATCTTCTTTTGATGTTTCTGTTTACTTTTTTCCCTCCTCTTCACAATCTATGTAAAATAATTTCTTCTCAGCACACTTATGACCCTTAGTATATTTTCTATCACAACTATAACAAATCCCTTTTTCTCTTTTTTCCTCCAGTTATTGTGTTGTCAAACTTGTAGGTTGTGGGAGGTTAGGAGCAACAACACTTCCATCTTTATAGTTGTGAGTGGTAGACTTCCTTGTTGCTATAATTTTGCTTTCAACTTTTCTTTCCACCATGAATGCCTTCTCCAATGAATTAGGTTCCCAGAGGTGAAACTCATGTTTGACATTATCCTTTAAAGTCCCTATGAAGACATCAATCTTATGCTCCTATAGAATATCATTTACCTTCATATTCAATATTTGGAAGTCCTCAATGTTCTCCTCCATTGAACCTTTTTGTTTGAGATTTATCAATTCACTAAAGAAGGTATTGTTCTTTGTATCCTCATAATATGCTACCAAATCTTCTGCAAAATTTTTCCAAGTGATAATTTATTTACAAGAACAAAGCCATCAATACCACACAAACAGATTTTGTTCTAAAAATAAATATGCAATGCATACCTTTTGCGTGTGCATCTGTTGGGTCCCTATAATACTAGTGATTACCCCATTACTATTGTAGTTGTACCCCTTATTAATATTGTTGTGCCCCTATTATCCCCATATTGTTATTGTTGTGACCCATAGAATCCCTCTATTGTTATTTTTGTGGCTTTATATTATTATTGTTAGGTCGGCTGGGTTATATTGTGACTCCTTATACTCCTATATATAGAAAGGAGGTTTTGTCATTTGAATCATCTAAGAACTGTTCATTTATGTAATGTAAAGGAGGTTGCCCCCAGAAAAGGCTGAATTCTAAGGCGTTGATCTATCTTTTCTATCTTTTTCTTGAGCTGGTTTCATAACATTTGGTATCAGAGCTTTGGATTCTAGGGTTTCGCTGCTCCAAACGAGTCATCGTGGCATTTTTGCTAGAAATTTTTTTCTACAACGTTTCAGAAGCTAAAAAAAAAACCCATTTTAGAAGACATCGCGTTGAATCTTGGGTCCAAACTTCAGAGCTTTTCGCGCTACATTTGCGGAGATATGATCTGAGGAAGTTGGTCTTTTTGCAGACTCCTAAATTACATTCCAAACAGGTGACCTAGGGAAAATCGTCATAACTTTCTCTTTGAGCATCGGATTGAAATTTCATAAGAAGATATAGAAAGAGGATGGACTTTAGTTTCTTGTATATCTTTTTTAGAGCCAAAGGTCGAAACAGGGACACGTGGCACGTCGTACAAGTTCGCTCTACTGAACTAGTCTATAATCAGGTCACTGTGGGAGATTTGACATAACTCTTCCTTGGACAATCCAATTGGGATTAGACTGGCGACATTGAAAAGAGGACACAGAGGACTACTACAGGTCGCAATTTTAGAACTAGATGATCAGAAATTACAAAGATACATCAGAGGCAATATCGAGCTCCTACAAAGTGAAAAAAGGTGTGTAGATTTTTTTAAATTTTTGCTTAAGCTTGGTTTGAAAAATTATTTTGAAGGAATTCAAAGGGCATAGTAGAGCATTGTTATCGGTAACTGATGCCCAGAGGAAAGAAAATGCAAACACCTAGTAAGCAACCTGAAAGCAGTAGCATGACTCATGAAGAAGAGGAAGAAATGCTACATGATATATCAAAATTACAAGACCAAGTGCAACAAATGTCAGTCTCACAAAAGCTAACAGAAGCTAAGATAATTGGCATGGAATCTAAGATAAAGGGCGTGGAAGCTAAGATGAATGGCATGGAAGCTAAGATGGATGATTGGAAGACAGATTTGAAGATAGACATGGAAGAATTGAAGATAAATATGAATAAGTTGCTACAAGAAATGGTCACTAATGGTGAAAGGGTAGTAAAGGAAACTCATGATGAGAACAAAAGAAATTTTAATTATGATTCCATAGACCCTAATGTTGGATTGAAGACCCACCATATTCCAAAAATCGATATGAGGAAGTTTGATGGCAAGGATCCCGCAACATGGATATTACAGATGGAGCAATTTTTTTATCTCAATAATGTGCAAAACACACAAAAGGTACGTATTGCAACTTTATATTTGGAACCAAATCAGTTTGTATGGTATCAATGGATTTGCTCTCGTAAACAAATTATCACTTGGGCAATTTTTACGGAAGAATTGACAGCACATTATGAGGATACAAAAAGCAACACTTTTTTTAGCCAATTGATAAGTCTCAAACAAAAGGGTTCAATAATGGAGCACATTGAGGAGTTCCAAAAATTGAACATAAGGGTAAAAAATATTCCAGAGGAGCATAGGATTGATGTGTTCATAGGGACTTTAAAGGATAATATCCAACATGACGTTCGCCTTTGGGAACCTGATTCATTAGAGAAGGCATTCAAGTTAGCAGGAAAAATGGAAAGCAAAATTATGGCAACCAGGAAGCACACCACTCACAACTATAAAGATGGAAGTGTTGTTGCCCCTAGTCTTCCACAACCTATAAGGTTGACACCACAACAATTGGAAGAAAAAAGAGCAAAAGGGCTTTGTTACAGTTGTGATAGCAAATACACTAAAGGTCATAAGTGTGCTGAGAAGAAATTATTCTACATAGATTGTGAAGAGGAAGAAGAAAAGGAGCAAGAAAGGTCAAAAGAAGAGGATAAACTCCAGGAACAAAGCCTAGATAAAGAAGAAATGAATCCGAACATATCTTGTAATGCATTGGTGGGAATTACCACTCCTCAAACCATCAAGATAGAAGGACAAATCAAGAAGAAAAAGGTAATAGTGTTGATTGATTTAGGAAGTACCCACAATTTTATTCATTGTAAGGTAGCAAAAGAATTGAATTGCTTCTTATATCCAGCACCAGAGTGTCAAGTGATGGTTTCAAATGGAGGAACAATAAATTTCTTAGGAAAGTGCCATAATATCAAGCTATCCATGGGAGAATATGTATTGACTAGCCCAATGCTTTCCATTCCAATGGGAGGTGCTGATGTTGTACTAGGAGTCCAATGGCTACAATCCTTGGGTACAATAGCTTTTAATTTTCAAGAACTTTTCATGAAATTTTCTATGGAAGGAAAGGAAGTTGAATTAAGGGGTATTGCAGGGAAACCGGGAAAGATAATCACCTCTAACGGTATGACAAAGCTTCTAAAAAATGACAAAGAGGTGTAATTGCACAATTATGTTCACTAGATGTTTCCACATTGGAATCATCTATTTCTCCAGATCTCCAAAAAGTCTTGGACAATCATTCCAAGGTATTTGAGACTCCCAAAGGTCTCCCACCTATTCGTGATCATGATCATGCTATTCATCTGATTCCAGGAAGTGTTCCTCCAAACATCAGGCTGTATAGATATCCCTATGCCCAAAAGAGTGAAATTGAACGTATGGTTGCAGAAATGCTAGTGGCTGGTATAATTCAACCAAGTCAAAGTTCTTTCTCTGCTCCAGTAGTATTGGTGCACAAGAAGGATGGATCATGGTGCATGTGTCCGGATTATAGGGAGCTCAACAAGCTCATTATTAAAGATAAGTTTCCCATTTTTGTCATTGATGAATTACTAGATGAATTGCATGGATCAATTTACTTCACCAAGTTGGATCTTCATTCAGGATATCATCAAATCAAAATGAAGACTGAAGACATTCCGAAAACAACATTTAGAACTCATGAGGGTCATTATGAATTTTTGGTCATGCCTTTTGGCTTTACCAATGCACCTTCAACATTTCAAGGTTTGATGAATTTAATTTTCAAACCATTCCTTAGAAAATTTGTGTTAGTATTTTTTGATGATATACTAATCTACAGCAAGTCATGGAAGGATCATGTTGAACATGTTGACAGGGTGCTACAACTATTGGAGGAGAAACAATTATATGCAAAAAGATCCAAATGTTTCTTTGGAGTACAAGAGGTGGAAATCTGGGTCATATTGTATCTCATGAAGGAGTTAAGGTAGACCCTAGAAAAATTAAAGCCATTAAGGAATGGAAAATTCCCACATCCATAAAGCATCTGCAAGGATTTCTCGGGTTGACAGGGTATTATCGCAAGTTTGTTAAGAATTATGGGAGAATAGCAGCACCTCTAACAACATTATTGAAGAAAGATGCATTTTCATGGACCCCAGAAGCAACAAAGGCATTCGAACATCTTAAAGAGGCAATGTGCCAAGCACCGGTCTTAGCTACACCGGACTTCACAAAAACTTTTATTGTGGGTGTGATGCTTCAGGAAATGGAATTGATGTTGTTTTAATGTAAGATGAAAGACCCATTGCTTTTGAAATTCGTCCAATCAAGGGAAATTTTTTACACAAAGCTATTTATGAGAAGGAAATGTTGGCAATACTCCATGCACTTAAGAAATGGCGACCCTACCTAATGGGAAGACACTTCAAGGTAAAAACGGATCATGATAGCCTTAAATAATTTTTAGAACAAAGATTATCCTCTGAAGAGCAACAAAAGTGGGTCACAAAGATGTTGGGTTATGACTTTGAAATCATCTACAAAAAAGGGAAGCAAAATGTGGTGGCAGATGCACTCTCAAGAAAGGATGAGGATGTGGAAGCATTTTTGTGCGCCATTTCTATTATCCAACCAGATTGGATAAATGAAGCAAGGGAGGAATGGAAGAATGACGAAGAAGTGTGGGAACTTATTTGAAAGTTACAACAAGATTCCAGTATGTCTGATACATTTAGTTGGAAAAATGATTCGTTATGGTACAAAGATCGCTTATACCTCTATAAGAATTCCCAGCTAAAACAAAATATTCTTATGGAATTGCACACTTCTCCCTTAGGAAGGCACTCGGGATTTTTAAAAACTTACCACAGGGTTAAGAAGGAATTTTTTTGGGATGGCCTTAAATCAGATATTCAAAAGTTTGTGGCAGAATGTTTGGTTTGCCAACAAAATAAAGTTGAAACAATTAAGACACCGGGTCTATTACAACCTTTATCCATTCCAAGCCAATGTTGGGAGGAGGTTTCAATGGATTTTATCACAGGTTTACCCAAGTATGATGGAAAGAGTGTCATCATGGTGGTAGTTGACAGACTTAGCAAGTATGCACACTTTTGTGCATTATCACATCCATTTAAAGCCAATACAGTTTCTACTGCATTTATGGAAACAATTCAAAAGCTACATGGAAACCCAAAGATTATTGTAAGTGACAGAGATCCCATTTTCGCTGGAAATTTTTAGACATAATTATTTTCTTGTCTTGGTACTCAGTTAGCTCATAGCTCATCTTATCATCCTCAATCTGATGGGCAAACTGAGATAGTAAACAAATGTTTGGAAGGATATCTTTGTTGCTTTGTATCTGATAAAAAGACATAATGGGTCAAATGGTTGCCTCTGGCTGAATGGTGGTATAACACTTCCTTCCATATAGCAATAAAAATGACCCCATTTATGGCACTTTATGGGTACCAGCCACCATCCATCACATCATATTTAAGAGAAAATTCTAAGGTTCAAGTAGTGGAACATCACATCGAACATCAACAACAAGTCCTCCAACTCTTAAAGGATAACCTCATATTGGCACAGAATAGAATGAAACAACAGGCAGATCAACATTGTAGCGAAAGAAGTTTCCATGTAGGTGATTGGGTATTCCTACGGCTACAACCATATAAGAAAATGTCCCTTAAGCAAGCTAAGAAGGATAATAAATTATCACCAAAGTATTATGGTCCATACAAGGTGTTGCAAAAGATTGATACTATGGCATACAAATTGGAGCTTCCTGCAGCTTCTCGATTGCACCCAGTTTTCCATGTTTCATGTTTAAAGAAGGTTATAGGTGACAAGCTCCCAGTTCAAACAATATTGCTAGAACTTGACGAGGAAGGAAAAATTATATTGGAACCGGAAGTAGTCACAGAAACAAGAACTCGACAACTACGAAACAAATCAATTTCAGAGTATCTTATCAAGTGGAAAAACTTATCCGCTGAAGATTCCACATGGGAGGATGAGAATTTTATACATAAGCATCCAGAACTTCTCAAGCGTTGAGGACAACACTTTTTTGAAGGAGAGGGGCAAGTTGGGTCCCTATAATACTAGTGATTACCCCATTACCATTGTAGTTGTACCCCTTATTGATATTGATGTGCCCCTATTATCCCCATATTGTTATTACTGTGCCCCATAGAATCCCTCTATTGTTATTTTTGTGGCTTTATATTATTATTGTTAGGTCGGCTGGGTTATATTGTGACTCCTTATACTCCTATATATAGAAAGGAGGTTTTGTCATTTGAATCATCCAAGAATTGTTCATTTATGTAATGTAAAGGAGGTTTCCCCCTCGAAGAGGCTGAATTCTAAGGCGTTGATCTATCTTTTCTATCTTTTTCTTGAGCTAGTTTCATAACTGCATCACATCATGTAGATCAAAGAGTTTCTCCATCTGTAGTATCCATGTTACCAGATCCTTGCTGTCAAAATTCCTCATATCTATCTTTAGAATGTGGTGGTTCTTAAACCCAATGTTGGAGCCTCTAAAATCATATTTCATATTCCTTTTTTCCTCATCATGATTTTCATGTAGTGTCTTGTCACCACTAGGAATCATTTCTTGTAACAAATTTGTAAAACCTTCCTTCAAACCTTCCACGAAGGCCAATTGGGCCAATTGGAGGCTGCCATGTGGCCTCCAAGGGTTAGTCCAAAATTTTGTTGAGGGTCAAAGCACCCCACGATAATCGAATCGCATACCTCTTCCAAACAACCAAAATCCTTTACTAACATGCCATTGTATTTGTTACTTAACTGTATAGTTCGCAGGGTTTATTTAAAGTTTAATGTTGGTGCATTTGTGGGTAGGGTTGGGCTAAGCCCTAGCCTTGGTCACTACCCCCACGATGATCAAGGGGCAAAATCATGGGTCAGGGCTTAGCCCCAGTCCCATGGTCATAGTCCCACACCATACTAAGCCATCGCAGAACCGTGGCAGGGTTAGAATGGGGGTGAAGGTGTAGCACGAACCCATGGTTATATGCAACCTTTAAGCAACCATCGATGGAATTGGATAGGGGCCAACCCAAAATCACAGGGCCCATCGCAAATAATCGTGGGTGGAGGTTGAGAAGGGGTTAGCCCTTAGGTGCGTGGAGATGGGGGCCAACCCCTGGGTACGTGTCCCCCATATGACCTTAATTTTCATAAAACTAGGCATTAGTGGACAATTTAACTGTTAGACAATTTTTCCCGTCGGGCAGGATTGTAGGCCAAATTTGCGCATTGATTCCAGGTTTGGGGCACTCAAGCCAGGTTTGGGTCAAATTGGAGGATGATTAGCTATGGTTTTTGGGAAAAACTTGTAACATGTATAACTTTCTTAATTTTTGGCCAAATGAGGTGCAGAAAGAACCCAGATGGGGGTTTTTGATAGTTATGGATCCACTAGAGACATTTTGTTTGCTTTATAATCACTAAAAATTCATGTAAACACGTGTTTTTTAGCATAATTAAAGAGGCCCTACTTTGGAAGCTGGACCAAGAGATGTAACCCAGGAGAGGGGTGAACTTCTCTATCGTGTTTGTTGTTATGTGTTTCTGATATGGTGCATTGTCTCATTTTGGTTGTTAATTGTGTTTAAAAATCACTTGTTAATGTGTTTAGTAACTTGATCCATTACCCAAAACACATATAAAATTTCACTTGCAATTTGTATATGCCTTCAGTTTTCAGTTACAGATCCGTTGTGATGGGATGGCCTATCTTGGAGAAATTCCCGATAAACCTTTTGAAATATCTTTCCAATCCCATGAATGATCTAACCTAATCGACATTTTTTGGTTTTGGCCACTCCATTATGGCCTTGATCTTTTCAGGGTCCATTGAGATCCCTTGCTTGGAGACAATGAGCCCCAAATAATTTATATGTGATTGGAAGTCACACTTACTGAGATTTGCATAAATATTGTGCTCCCTAAACAATTGTAGCACTGTAGCCAGATGATTTTCATGCCCCCATTTTGTCCTTGAGTACACCAGTATGTCATCAACAAACACAATGACAAACTTGTCCAAATATGGACGAAGCACATTATACATCAGGTACATGAACATAGCAGGGGAATTAGTAAGCCCAAAAGGTACCACTACAAACTCATAGTGCCCATATCTTATCCTAAAATTAATTTTATGAATGTCCTCCTCCTTAATTCTTACTTGATGGTAGCTTGACCTCAAGTCGATTTTGGAGAAGACATTTTTTCCCATCAACTGATCAAAGAGGTCAGAAATCTTTGGAAATGGGTACCTATTCTTAATGGTCACCTTATTTACTTTCCTGTAATCAATTCATAATCTCAGGGTTCCATCTTTCTTCTTTACAAACAATATTGGTGCTCCCCATGGAGACACGCTCGTCGCTATGTAGCCCTTATAAATCATTTATTTTAGGTGAAACTTCAACTCAACCAACTCCAAGGTGCTCATCCTATACGGTACCTTGGATGTTGGTGTTGCTCCAGGTACAAGCTCGATAAAGAAATCTCTCTCTCTGTGAGGAGGTAATCCAGGAATTTCCATTGGGAAGACATCTGCATACTGCTACAAAATAGGGCACATCCTTAGAAGCTTAGGAAATAGTGTGCATCATTTTATGTTATTGTGTTTGGCTTGCATAAAAGTGATTAACCTTACTGATATGGTATTTTTCCTACCATGCAACACTCTACTTTCTCCTTGCTCATCTAAAATTTTTATTTCCTTTTTAAAGCAATCAACCTTGGTTCTATTCAAGTACAACTAATCCATGCCTAGTAGTATTCCATATGCACCCAATGACCATACATTCAAGTATGATTTTGTAGGCATGTCACTAAGCTCAAATGCATAGGACCATACCCAATGGTTGATCTTCCTATTTTTCCTAGTTTATAACTAAACTAGCTATGGTTATTCATACAATTCCTTGACTAGGTTGCGTTTTTCCACAAGCCCTGAGCTGACATACCCATAATTAGAACCTAGATCAATTAAAATGGAAAAAAATTGGTCATGTAGCTTAAATTCCATCTCAATGATGGATGCATGGGGATATTATGGCTATTTTCCACTGCTGCATAAATTCTAGGCATACCTTGAGCTACCTCACCCACCGTGAAAACGTCTTGAGCACTATAAATATTTCGTTTGATATTATGTTGTTGTGGAAAATACCTTGTTTTGTGGTTCTCACCACAAGTCGAACATCTGAGTGGCTCTCAACCTTCAAACATTAGCTTTTTGTTGAGACTTCCTTGCATGATTTGGGTGCTTACCTTCTCTCTTCTCTAAGCTTTTTTTGGGCCAACTCTTCTTATGTCCAGCGTTATTCTTTTCCTGCCAACTGATTTTGACTTTTGGCCTATGGTTTTATTGCTTGTAGGAATGTTCTAGATTTTTAATAGCATCTTTCAGGTTTTGAGGTTCTAGCAAGTCAATTTCATCTTTGAATGCCATAAGAAATCCACTGATGAATCTCTGAATTTTGGATTTTTCCTCCTTTAGATATGGCACATACCTCAATAATTTTAAGAACTTGGTGGCATATTCATCACTAGTTAATTGACCCATCTTGATTTCATAGAACTCTTTTCACTTGCTATCATAATAGCATTCAGATAAATATTGTTCTCTGAAGAGCCTTTCGAACTCATCCCCGGTCAATTCTTTATCAACAATGCCTCCAAAATTCTTCATATCTTCCCACAATATATCTTCCTTTCCCTTCAGGCTAAATGCGGAAACTCCAGCTTTCATATTTTTAGAATAGTCATGTATTCTAAAAAACTTCTTCATACCCAACAACCAAGCTTCTACATTCTCTGCTTTCTTCAAATACCCATTGAATGTGGGTGCCTTAGTTTTCTTAAATTCTTCAGACATGTAATCCTTCCCCTTTCTTCTTGAATGCTGGTGGTGATGCGGGTGAGAATAGTGGTGGTACCTCCTTGTAGTAGAACTAGATGGTCTTCTAGAATGATGAACATGTGTGCTAGTTCCTCCTCTTGAGGTGCTCAAAGGTACCTTTCCTAGCATCATGTCCTCACTTCCCCATATGTTCCTTTTATTGGACCTACCACCATCTACTCCATTGGTATTCTCTTCTGACTCATGATGGCGCTTCATGTCTCTATGAATGGCCCTCATCTCAGATTATCTCTATCTCTTCCAATCTAAGACACTTTGCAAGATAATTGCATTGATCTCAGCTTGTCTTTCTTGAGCTCTTACTAACCTCTCATTATCGGCCTTGAAGCTTCTCACCTCATCCCTTAGGCTTCGAAAGGTGTCCATCCAGTCTAGGGAGTGATTCTCGCCACCTTGGTCAATTGATCTCTCTTCTTCATTATCTATGTCCCATTCACTCTCATGTTGTGATTGATCAGAACTGTCCTGGACCATTCTAGTCAGCATTCATGTATTGCCTCTATATTATGCTGCTTGTGATGTGCTATCAACCACACACACTTTTATATTTTTCATGCGATAATCAATTATGAATCATAACAATCATGAACCTTTCATTCATGGAGCTGTCATGAGGAACCTTGTTGTAACAAAACAATCATGTTAGCATACTAACCATATTTAATAAGTCATTTGCATTAATCATATAACATGTAATTCCATTAATAGAAAAGCAACCAAATTGTGCACATATTTGCAGCAAGCAATCCATATTAGTGCATAATTTTAAAATAATTATCAATTGTTAATTGCACATTCAACCCTACTATCTCAACTCAACAAGGTAATGTTGGCTTGTAGCCCGCAGATTCAATACACCCACTAGACCTGCAATTAATTAGTTAGACCAACTTTTAACACCTAAATAATTTATTAGTTAGTCTTCTAAAAATCATTACTCACTCATGATAGAGACCATCTAGTCCAAGTGTTGAACCTAGATGCTCTTATACCACTCTATAACAACACCCTTACCCAATACCTAGAGTGAGAGGTGGTCAGTATGCATACCCAATCTCCAAGGTTCTGTTATGAAAATGGGGTATAAAATTTTCAATTTTTCAAACTCCACTAAACTCATATATAACCATCACCATTACATTCTTCTTATCAAGACAAACCCGATGATATAAATTTTACTTCAATACGACCTCCAAATTGTAAGGCATCCCCTCTCAAATAATAGGCCCTACCACATCATCCAGCTGCCATGTAGTAGTCTTCCATTGGCCTTCATGGCAGTCGAGGAGGTTGGCCTTCTCCACTTACCCGCCCAGTGCATTTCTTATCACACCATTATGCACGCTCGGGGTCTCTATGTCGGGATGACCTATCAAGCGATGCCTCCATCCCACCAATTGGTTATCTCCATCAGTGCAGGCCCTGCCATGAACTCACCTTACATCATACCGCTCTGACCTTCCCGACGATTTCTGAAGAATACACCTTGTTAACCATCAGGGCCTCACTACCAGACTAACGTGTGAAGTGGGGTCACATGACCTCCACCTATTGGTCTACTACTCCACCATCGGCTGACACCGCGACTCATGCCACGTCAACCCCATTCATTTACCCCGGTGTTCCTCTGACTGTTACTCTGGCTAGAACTGGCGGGATGACCTAGTCATGGATACTCCCTTCACTAATGGAAATACAGTTGGACTTGCAAGTCTTTTCATCACAGCTAGCTCATATCACCACGTTTGGTCCTTCCCAGTGCCTTCGCTTTCTCCGCACATAATTCCTCTAGGGTGAGACTTTTGGGCAACGTTAAATGACGTCATCTTGCACTTATGTTCCTGATGCTTCCCTTGGTGCATTTTTATTTTCTTTTTGGGAAGAGCTTCCAACCCCACGTGGCTTGTGAGTTCTACTTCCAATCAATGGCAAGAGCACTGAGCTTGCGTGTCAACCAACTCATCCCTGTTGACGTCATCCTGGTCAATCCCATTAATGTGAAAAATAAACCTATGGGTTCTACTCTCCAGGTTTTTCACCTCCAGGCCACGTCATTATAAATTCATCCAATCATGGGAGAGGCGAATCAAGATGTGCCATTGGGAAGTTTCCATGACTAGGGTTTTTCCTAGTTAATGTATAAGGTTTCCCAAGTCTATCCTATAATTCCAAAGCTTATCTCTCTCTCTGCCACATCATAGATTACTCTCGATCCCTGCCATGGCCCGAATAGGGAAACCTTATCAATATTTTTTCAATGAACATGATTTAGATTTCGATGAGTATGTGAGAGATTGCTTCAACTCCTCACCGATTATTTTAATCAGAGTTTTACCATAGGGATTCAATAAAAATCGAGAACGACATCTTCGCTCGACGACGATGATGGAAAAAGTGGATTTCCAACACACCCTATAGTGGTACCCCTCTTAAGCTTGGTCGAAGGCCTCTCCAATGAGTTCCTGACGCTTTGACATTCCCCATATCGAAATAGGGAAATTCCCTATGTGCAGGTGTAGGAACTCTTACAACCACACTGTCATGGACCTACAATGAACTCTCGAAAGGTTCCACCTCTCCTACCACACGTCGGGAGCTCCAGAATCCACAGTAGGTTTGTAAGCAGCCCCATGGCACTATGCAGGGGCTTCCTAGGCCAAACCAGTTATACCTCGAGGCTAGTGGAAGACATACAGGTTGCTCAAGATGCAATGTTGATCAACCCTTCACACAAGGGCTTCAAGCTATTCTTACACTAAAAATGAAGAATAACTATTTCAGCCTTAACACAACACCTTCTATATAGATTAATAAGCTTGTAGCTAGGTGAATAAATATTGATGTTTATGCTCAGACCTTTCTAAGCAGGTAGTATCCCATGTAATCATTTTGGAATAATAGAAAAGGGTCTTTATGCCCAATTTTTTTAGGTTTTTAATCCAGATCCTTTCACTGCCTGTAACATTTCATAATGTCTTTGTATTATTTTCAAATGTGTTGATAATCAATATAGATAATCATTTACTACAGGACGAGATTCTAGATCTGGGGTATAGCATAACCCTTGTTATCATGTAAATCATACATATTTTGTTACTTATTATGTGTTATAAACAAACATTTTGTGCAACACTTCATTTCCAGTCCAAAAGCACACACTCACACTTGACTTATTTAACGAAATTATTCATCTCAAAGATGTAGAACACACACACATATTCAGCCATAATTGTGAGTGTCAATTCCATATAGAGGTGTATCCACCATAGATCAATAGGCTCTAGGGACCATTTCCTCAACCAACAGCCTCTAAGGGACCCAAGTTGTTCCAGGGCTCTAGGGATTCCTATCTCAACCCACAACCTCCAGAGAACCTAAGTTGTTATAGGGCTCCAAAGATTCTTATGTCAACCCACAACCTTCGAGGAACCCAAGATGTTATACGGCTTTAGAGATTCCTATCTCAACCCATAGCCTCCAAGGAATTCAAGTTGTTACAGGGCTCCAAATATACCTATTTGAACCCACAACCTCCTGGGACCCCAAACTATTACAGGGCTCTAGAGACTAGTGTCCCGACCCATAGCCTCTAGGGAATCGAAGTACCAATCCCTTCACTTCTACGAGTTCTTTCTCTACTCTCTTTTCCTTGTTCATTATTGCTCTAATCATGACTTTTCTTGCATGAACGAATGAGAGAATGGAATACCCTCCCCATCGGGTCCATCCCTCTTTTCTCTATTGTTTCTTTTCCTTGTTCTGCATGGGTGTGCCATCCTAGTCCTTGCTACCTTGCTTAGTCTCATCCTCCTTAAAATCTTCTTGTCCCCTTTTCCTTGTGAAGGTTCCCAAGTGCATGGGCATGTGTACCTTCTTTGCAGCCCATTTTAATTTAGGAACCAGTCCATCAAAATCATTCACCAATGAGCCTTTAATGGTTGTCCAACAACTTAGATTTTCTACACAAGAAAACATCAACATTCAAAGTAAGAAATAATGATCACTAGCTCTGGAATCTATGTCCCTTTGACTCAGTTCCCCTCTTTAAATTTTATATTTATATAAAAAATATTTACAATGCATTTTATGAAAGAACCATGGGTGGGGTTGCCACAGAGAGGATGATGTCATCTTGAAGTTTCAAATGATATTGTGTGACAAGATAGGATGATGTCATCTTATAATAAAAAATAATAGCAAAAGGCTTAGACTGATTTTCACCTAACTGAATTTCAAATAAATTTAAAAAGAAAGTAGTTTAATGAGGCTACAATTTTGACATGATTTTGATAAAATTTGGCAGAAATTTTGGAAATTTTGGGTTACAGTTGTCAAGATTTGGGGTTGTGGGTTCCCAATGGGTTTTTGATGATGCTAAATCCATTTCCACCATCAAAAAAAAATTCAAACACTCCATTGGTTGGATTAAAAAAAAAAAAACCAGATTCTTACTAAAAATAACCTTATGGGAAAAATCGTGGCCTCGGTAGACAATGCCCAAAAAAAAAAGAAAAAATGCATCTGCTTTCCCCTTCAAATTTCCATGTAAGGCGTACTCATGCGCCATGTAACCTATGCAATCAAATACCCATAACCTAGCCACCTCAAAATTGCATGATCCATATTCAAATATATGAGTTGTAATTGCTTCATTTTCTCTATTTTTTTAAGCGATTAGTGGGGAACTCTAAGAGAAAATTCTTACAAAGTTCCTGCAAATTGATTGCAAATGTGGCTTTGATCTTCTGCAAAGAATCTAGCTAACCCAAAGTCTGGTATTTTGGGTTTGTGTTTATCATCGAGTAAAATATTGCTTGTTTTAATATCTCTACAGACGACCCAAATATAAGATTCCTCGTGAAGATAGGCCAGACAACGTGCAATTCCAACTATGATTTCATACCTCTCTTTCCATTTAAATAAATGAGGCCTTTTTGCATCTACAACACATCAAATACTGTAAATATATCATCTACATGTTACATATACAAATAAAGAAATCAAAGATCCATCTAGCGATTCAAAAAAAGTGTATACCGAATATAATCTTGTCAAGGATACTGTTCTGGAAGTATTTGTAAACTAGTAACCTTATGGAACCTTCAACATCACAACCAAGAAATTTCACTAGATTCATGTTCCGAACATGACTGATGAGATTCGCTTCATTCAAAAATTCAGCATGTGATTTCCTTGTACCCATATACAACCATTTAGCTACAACCTCTCTACCATTGGGGAGAACCCCCTATATATCCACTCACTTAGAAATAATTTTTATCCTTCATTTCTACATGGAACTACTGGTTTAAAATATCTAATTCTATATGAATTAATTGACAGAAATATTGAACTCTCACTTTAAATATGGATCCAAACCCTCCATCGCCAAGTTTGTTCTTTAAATTAAAATTAAAATTGGAGGTAGTCTCTCTCAGAATGTCATACTTGAAAATGAGTGGATTCATTATAGTCAACGTTAGGATAAAATCTCCCTCCTCATCTGCGAAAACAATTACAAGGTGTCTAGTTATCTTGCACACAAGATAATCGGACACATCCTAGAGCTTTAACACTGAAATATTTAATTGCAAGGGCAGAACCTCCATGTTGTTTTTCCACGATACTGGAGTCTAGGATAGAATCTTAAATCTCAAATGCTACCAACCCAAGTATCACGACAAGTCTACTTTGCACATCGGAATAACAAACAAAAATACATCTACTAGTGCACAAAATATAGACAACTTTTTACAAATTTATATAACCCAACTTTGTTATATTATTCAAACTAATAATAGAATAATATAGGGCTCATGTACCAAGGATAATGGCCCTCATACATCCACTAATACAAGAATACAAGATATAAGATACACTAATGATCTAACTAATGTAGTAGAATATCACAACTGCTTTGTCATATCCTATACACTGTGGGTCATTCTCTTCCGTTCTATAGAACTTGCCTCTATCAATGCACTAACTCCTTTAGGTCACTGAACTTGGCTATCCAATCTACCATCTAGCTAGTCATAAGTCCATCTACAATCAACACATAGGGTCTTCATGCTCACTAGCTACTCCTTCGTCCTTTATGGCCACAATGCTTTGATACTTCTACCCACTACTTCTCCTCATCTCTTTTGGGGATTTTTGTCCCAATATAGTCTTCCTACACTGCACCAATGAAGACTAACATAGGGCAGGAGGGATGCCACCTATCATCATCGAATGTCGCTTCTCCAACAATGAACACAAGCTATACCAAACTGCTCTTGTCTAGCCAAATCTTGAGCTCTTATTCACTTCCTATCCTAGTAGACACCTTAGTCCATCAAGGTGTTGCACTAGGCTACTCTTGATCCACTCTCACATTTCCCTCCAATAGACCATGAGAATCCAATAAAAATGTCCAAACTAGGACCTCTCATCCACTAACATCCAATTCAACACAAATACATCAACACATCACATGCCTTCATTTTCAAGGGTTGGTGTCTTCTTTCTGCAAATCTGATCTTTGGTTAGGGCTATTGGCATGCTTCTACATCACCCTTTTCTTGCCTACCAGACCTCCTCAAACATTGTGGCCTCCCTCCAAACACTTATGCTCCAACGCATTGTTGTCCTAGCTTAATACCAACCCTTAAACATGTGTCACGACCTCCCTGGGCAAGAGAACCAATGTCTGTGGCCTCCTATCATCCTCTCAACCCCATATCCAAGGTGATCTAGGAACGCACCTAGCTGTAGCAACCTCCCAAGGATGTGGCCTGCTAATAAGAAGAAAAACCACCCAAAATATTCCCCAAGACACCATCCAATCCACCCTTAACAAATGTGGCAACCTCCTATAGCTACTCAAACTTGTAAGAGACACAAAAAAATGCATACAAACAGCCCCAAACAAACTCGTTTAGCCTCCTTCTCTAGCTCGACTTGCTTAGAGATGTATTCTCTATGAATGGATGTAATTAGATGATGAAAAATGACCTCCAACACACATTGTATTTATATCTTTCACAAGGGCTTCAACAATCTATCCTAGTGGGCTTATACAATTGTCACAAAACACAAGCCTACATGACTTGTCACCCACAAAACCCACCAACCACATAAAAAAATAATATCTCCACTTCTAGAGCTCAAATTTGAATTATTTTCATTACCTCTTTCTCCTCTTGAGGTCCTTTATCATCTCAAATAATCACATGTCAAAATAATCTAGTGGTTTCACAACCACAAGCTTGGGTGCAAATCCCATATTGTGGGTTCCAAGCCCACAAAGCACTTTTGTGGTGCTCCAACCTCGAAACCCTGAACCATAGTGTAACGCCCTGCGGTTGACAGGCGACCGGGTGTGCCCTCCACCCGCCATGCGAAGAAACTAAGGCATGAAACGAAGGCGTGGAACGATAAGGACGAGGCGTTATGTTATACGTGGATGAGTTGGAGTTTCACGTTTATAAGGGTGAGTTGGGGGAGCTTGTCACACAAGCCGACCAAGGAGTGAAGACAACATGGGGCGATGTTGGTGGGTGGTCCCGCACCATGGGCGGGCCGACCCACACAAAAGGCAAAGATGTTTGATGAGCGCATGGTTGGTGGAATAAAGGAAGTGTCAGCCGAGGGCGTAACGCTACAATGAAGGTAGCATATAAACACGCGTGGAGGCTTGGCATTTTGATCATCGCACTACGGTCTTCGGTCAAGAAAATAAAGGTGCGAGCGAAGGAGTATAGAGCCGCAGCAAAGGCGCAGGCTATGTGCCCACTCGCTGGGAGGTCTACACGGGATTGCACACTCGGTTGAGGCGTGGGTGGAGGGCATTCTGAGGCGCCTGCCCGTCGAATGACTTGACAAGTTTTGGGTTGTATTGTGGTGAGGGTGTGCACGGGCGCACCCTCCCACTTGGACAAAGGAGACTTGTGTTATGTATGTGACGGAGTTGTGGTGAGACCACCGTGCGGTCTTGCACGGGTGGGCGCCCAACTCGGGTGTAACGTCGGTTGAGTTATACTCCCGGTCATTGTAAAATTCTCTCATATAATAAAAGATTGATTTTACATGTGATGTTGTTCTCTTGTCATTCTACATTGCTGATGTTTGATATTAATGGATTCCGCACATTAATATGTTATTCATGTATAATGATGAATGTTAAGGCGTAGTTCGTAAAGTAAGATAACAATGGTGAATGTTAATTACTTAGGCGGTGCCGCACCCGGCCAATTTAACGAAAAAAGAATTGGGGGCGAGATAGGTGGTATCAGAGCAGGTTCACAGGGAGTGAAGTCATTGTTTGATGAATGCAAAGAACAGACATGTATGCAGGGAAAAGTTATGGAGAAATCATGGATTAACAGTCTAGGTTTCGTGGACTTGATGGTTCATGGCAAGACCATTCAAGGTATGGTGGACACGGGGCCACTGATAACTTCATGATGACACGGTTAGCAAAAGAGGTTGGACTAATGATCATCCCATCGAATGTGGAAGTCAAGGCAGTGAACTCTAGAGCTAAAGTGGCAGGTTTGGCACACGAAGTGCCTGTGTAGATAAAACACTGGAAGGGTCAGTTGGACTTCACAATGATGGAGATGAATGACTTTGATATGATACTCAGACAAGATTTCTTGAAGGGCAACAAGGCAATTGTTGTCACCTTTTGTGATGAGGTGGTGCTGGTTGGATAGTCACAAACTTGGACTTTGCCCACTCATAGGCAAAGGAGGGAAGTCAAGGTGCAGCATGTTTCAGCACTAATTTTGGAGAAGGCTATGAAGGAGTCAGATATGGAGACATATGCAATGATGTTCAAGGATGTCGAAGGTGATGGAGTGGGGACGCCTGTTCCAGCCGATATTTCTGAGGTGCTAACCAAATATGCAGATTTGATTCCTGATGAGCTACCAAAGAAGCTTCCACCAAGGCGTGCAATGGACCATAGCATTGAGCTTGAGCCAGGAAAGCAACCCCCGGCTAAAGCACCTTATCGGTTTTCAGGACCTGAGTTGGAGGAATTGAAACGACAGCTAAAGGAGTTCGCTGATGCAGGTTTCATCAGACCTTCAAGGTCCCCTTATGGAGCTCTAGTATTGTTCCAGCAAAAGAAGGATTCGAATGAGCTACGGATGTGCTATGATTACTGTGCATTGAACAAGCAGACGGTAAGGAATAGGTATCCTTTTCCATTGGCTACTGATTGCTTTGATAAGCTTGCGAAATCCCAAGTGTTTTCCAAGCTGGACTTGAGGCTGGGTATTATCAGGTGCGGATAGCTGAAGGAGACGAGAAGAAGACCGCGATAGTAACAAGGTATGGTAGGCTTGAATTCCTTGTTATGCCATTCGGGTTTTGTAATGCTCCTGCTACATTTTTCACTTTGATGAATGATGTCCTACGACCATACTTGGATTCGTTCGTAGTAGTATACTTGGACGATATAGTGGTGTTCAATGACAACATGGAGGATCATAAGAAGCACTTGGCGATGGTGTTCGAGGCACTGAAGGCAAATTAGTTGTTATTGAAGAAGTCTAAGTGTGTGTTCGCTCAGACTGAGATTCCGTTCCTTGGGCATATTGTTGGTCAAGGGTACATATGGATGGAGCCGAGCAGAGTGAAGGCGATCGAGGACTAGGTTGAACCGAAGAATTTCCATGAGATGAGGGTGTTTTTGGGCATGACCAACTACCAACGGAAGTTTGTAGAGGGGTACTCCAAGGTAACATCACCACTAACAGACCTATTGAAGAAAGACAAGAGATGGAGTTGGATGGATAAATGTCAAAAGGCATTTGATGACTTGAAGAAGAGGATGGTTACAGCACCGATACTGAAGTTGCCTAACTTCGGGAGACCGTTTGAGGTACACACAGATGCTTCAGATTTTTCCATAGGAGGGTTTCTTATGCAAGATGGGCATCTGGTGGCGTATGAGAGTCGGAAGTTGCAGGATAGTGAACGAAGGTATCTAGTTCATGAGAAGGAGATGAATACAATCATTCACTGTCTTCATGTGTGGAGGCATTACCTGATTTGGAAGCCATTTGTTGTCAAGATAGACAATGTTGCAACAAGTTATTTTGCATCACAACCAAAGCTTTTTGCGAAGCAAACTCGTTGGTAGGACTTCTTGGCAGAGTTTGACATGACTATCGAGTATAGACCAGGAAGACACAATGCGGTAGCAGATGCCCTTAGCAAGAAGGGACAACTTGCAGCATTGGAAGGAGAAGACTAGGTAGCTAGGAGTAGGAGTTGAGTTCAGATGTCAGAAGAGATGCAGAATAAGCTCAAGGAAAGTGTTGAGACCGATACTTAGGTGCAGATTATAGTGAAGCAGGTGAAGGAGGGGAAGACACGAAAGTTCTTTCTCTGAGATGGATTCTTGTTCTTTGGAAACCGGCTCTATGTTCCAAAGTCATCTGGGCTCAGGAGGCACCTTTTGAAGGAGTGCCACGACTCGCCATGGGCTGGCCACCCAAGGATGCGTCGTTCTTTGGCATTGTTGGAGAGAGGATCCTTTTGGGAGAAGATGCTGGAGGATGTAGAGGAGTATGTACATACGTGCATCATTTGTCAGCAGGACAAATCGGATAATCAGAGACAAGTAGGTCTGTTGCAGCCTTTACCGATTCCTGAGAGACCATGGATGAGTGTCTCGATGGACTTCATCACTCAGTTGCCACAGGTTCAAGGGTATAATGGGATCATGGTCGTGGTTGATCATTTTTACAAGTATGCTGTCTTTGTTCCAACAAAGATACCTTGTGGAGCTGAGCGGACTGCGGAGTTGTTCTTTAAGAACATAGTGAAGTATTGGGGGATGCCATTAAGCATCGACACGGATAAAGATCCGTGTTTTACAGACAAATTTTGGACCACATTCTTCAAGTTAGTCGGGACAGAGTTGTTGATGAGTTCGAGTTACCATCCACAGACAAATGGGCAGACCGAGAGAATCAATGCATTGCTGGAGGACTACTTGAGACATTATGTGACGGCTGATCAGAAAAATTGGCCTGAATGCTTGGATATTGCTCAGTTCAGCTACAATATTCAAAAGAGTTCTGGGACGGGGTATATTCCATTTGAGTTAGTGAATGGGCAGATGCCGGTTGCACCACATACCGTAGTGACAGGAGGTTTTTTTAGGAGTCCTCATGCAAAGAAATTCATGAAGGCTTGGGATGAGACCTTGGAGCTGGCACAGTTGTGCTTGCACGAAGCTGCAAGGAGAATGAAGAAATGGGCTGATCGAGGAAGACGGGATGTGTTGGTACCATCCTATGACCTCCTGTTTCCTCCTAAAACATATCATTTGCCTACTTCTTTCCATCATATATCTCTTAGAACCCTTGGAAATTGATTAGTTAATAGTCCTATAGTTATTAAAATGCATTGAAATTGATTTAGGAGTTTTATGTTAAGGAATTAGGGATTTTTGGTAAAATGGCTACAGGAAGTTCCAACATCCTATAATTGGTTCATTGTTTGACATGTGGCATGACAGCTGGGCTAGAACAAAGGGTAGGGATGAAAAGTAGAATGTCCAAGCATGGACAAATACCTATCCTACAGCAGAATCGACCCTCCTACATGCGCGGTCAACAGTGGTCAAAGTATAGCATGTTGGCGACAAAGGCAACAACAACAAAGCATTCTAAATTGATTTAGTTTTGTTCCTTTTTGAAATCAGTTTAGGATAGAAACATTTTAAAAATCTCGACATGATAAAAGCGGCAACAGCCATATCATGAATGTACATTCGTTTTCGAAATGTAAGGGTTGTAAACACATATGTAAATACAGTCCTGTGTAATCAATGTATTGTTAATCGGTGTATCGTTTGAAACAGAGTTTGAACTTAATATCAAGAACACAGTTACAGTTACGATCTTTGTCTTGTTACGTTGATTTGATAATCGGTTGAACCACAGTCCAGTATACCTCTGGAACGCGGACGGGCCCTGCGTTAAACTGGTATACTGTTATTTCCTTTTCATTTGCAACTTAGGGTATTACATGACATGCACAGTAATTAGAATTGGTTGTTGATTTCAATAGAATGCGTATGGTTTATGTTTATGATATCGCTTGAACAGTTCATCACCGGGATCGTGAATCATATCCTGTAAGGGATTCGATCCTTTGTTGTCTTCTAAAGCAATGTTATGAACTCTGTTTTCATTTCAAAGTATGTTTATAATTTCCATATGTCTTTATCTTGCATGAATATTAGTGAATGCTGAGTATTTGTTAAACAGGGGTTTCGTGCATGGTGTCTCTGTAAGGAGATTGAAATCTTGGTTTGAAGTGATACACAGTGTTTTAATTTGATAAATGAATTGAGTGACAGTGTGGTAATTAGGTAGATTAACTGAGTGACCTAAGTGTTTGGGTGATAGGTAACATACCTCAATCTTCCGTAAAGAAGTCCTGTGACCTACCATCATAACCACTTAGCTAATAATCCTTTATGTCTATATACTTTAGATGCATGCCTCTAAGTTTACGCATCCTGGTCGATAATAAATATAGCCTAGTCTAGCACCCTAGATAGGACACTACATTTTGGCGCCGTTGCCGGGGAGGCATACTTAAAGGATTTAAAAAGAAAAAAAACTTCAATAAACAAAAACAAACAAAAACACAGTTAGAAATCATGTTCATTTATGCCTAGATTTAGAGACAGTCAGGGTAGATTCGTAAAAACCCCCCACCATCTAAAAACTAACCCATCATCATCAGGAGTAGACTCTTTAGGGAATACAACACCAGCTGAGGAAGTCATCCAAGCATTAGAAGAAAAAAAAAAATCAGGACAAAGACTTACTCTCATCGAAAGGCAAACTTTATTCACACATAAATCGCAGAAGAAGCACTTTCCTAGATCTTCCACACAAGGAGAAAGTAGCACAGTGACCGAACAATCTTTCTTTAATCTCCTCTATCAAACAAGTGACACTGACACAGAGAGACCTATTAGAATGGCTGAGGAAGGAGCTGGATCAGTACCACATCAAGGACAGGGAGATGAAGAGGAGTCAACTTTTAAGTTTCCTATACATGAACCACAAGAAGATGATGAGATCAAAATGAAAAACATACCCCCATCCATGCTACCAAACTTTTATGGTATGGCTTCGGAAGATCCAGACTCATTCTTGTTCGAGTTTGACATTGTATGTCGAACATATGGCTATACAGATGATGCCCATAGGCTTAGACTCTTCCCAGCGACATTAAAGGCATCAGCCTTAAGATGGTTCATGAGGCTTGGTGAGCATGCTATAGTTGATTGGGATGGCATGAGGAGAATATTTCTAAGGAAATATCAGCCTTATTGCAGATCCAAAGATTCTAAAGATGATATCTTTAGAATGAGCCAGCAAGAGGATGAAACCTTAGAGGAATATTTAGAACGGTTTGTCTACAACTTACAAAAATCCAAACACCGAACTATGCCTCTTGATCTGATCCGCACAATATTCTTGAAAGGTATCCGAGAGGAATACATGGATGATCTTAACTTGATGGGCAAAGGTGACATTTCTGCCTTACCCTTTGAAGAAATCGCTGAGTTGTGCGAAAAGTATTCAAGGAGCAAAGCTAAAATGGGAAAAAGAACCCTGTCATCCAAAGTCACAAAATCTGCCTCTGCAAGTGTCACAAGGGCTGAAATAGGGAATCTTTTAGAAGAGTTTAAAACAGATCTATTAAGCACCCTAGGGAGCCAAATTGACACTTTAAAAGCTAAGAAGAAACAAGAAGATGAAGATCAGATAATGGCTATTTTCTGCCCAAAATGTCGGAAGAAACATGCATTAAAAGACTGCCCACTAGAAAACATCCAAGTTTGTGCTTTCTGTACTGAACATCATGATATGTTTAACTGTCCTAAAGTTAAGGTTTTGCAGAACTGTAATATGGCAGCCAATGCAGAGATGGAAAACGTGTATTACATGGGCACAAAGAGACCATGGCAGCCAAGGCCAGCACCTCAAGGTATGTTTCCAAATCAAAATTTGCAATTTCCTATAAATGATCAGATGTATGCACAGAACTCATGGAATGTACCCATGCCATGGCAGCACCAAAACCAACCACAACAACAATGGAGACCATCTCAACAGTACTCTCAATCTTATCATACATACCCTCAATCATACCCACCATATTCACAACCATATCAGCAATACCATCAGCCGTATTCATCACATTCTCAACCATATCAACAGTATCCTCAGCAAGTTGTTTATCAGCCTCAACCTACTCAACAAGCACTGCCTGCTCCTCCACCAATAAATCCACCACAACTGCAATTTCTAGCTAACTCACAACCTCCCAGACCCACTCAAATTCCTGCTCAAACTGTCCCAAATCCAAATAATAGAGCAGAGAGGCCAGCCTACAATGTAGAAGAGGGAACCTCATATTCCACACTACCCTTGCAAAATATCAACTTGAGGTCTGGTAGGGTACTCCACAAAGATTCTCCAATAACAGATAAGCAAGAAGAAAACACAGAAAATGAAAATGAAATGACAAATCAAAGAAAACCAAACGATGATACCAAAGACAAGCAGATGCAACCACTGCATCCACCTTTTCCAGACCGATTGGTCCAAATAAAACCTCCACTGTCTATACCACAGTTTGATGTTTTAGATGAACTCAAGAATTTCTACATAAAAATTCCACTGCTGCAAGCTATAAAAGACATTCCCATCTATACTAAAGCCATCAAAGACATATGCCTCAAGAAGCCTGCTAGAAAAAGGATTGATCCTCAAACCATTCATGTCATAGGACATTTAGCAGGCCTTATGACCAATACCATCTCCATGGAAAAGTATGTTGATCCCGGCATTCCCAAGGTGACCACCATCATTAACAACATACAAATTCCAAACACTTTGATAGATCTTGGAGCCGCAATCAATGTCATGACTCTTGAAACCATGAGAACACTCCAGCTCATAAATTTGCAACATACAACGATTATTCTAGAACTAGCTGATAGGTCTAAAGTGATTCCTGAAGGGATTTTGGAGGACATAATTGTCTCACTGGACTCTTGGGAGTATCCAGTGGATTTCTTAGTTCTTCAACCCAAATCCAATTTAGGAGGGCACCCTATCATCCTTGGTAGACCATGGTTAGCGACTGTTGATGCATTCATAGGATGTCGATCGGGCAACATGATCATTTCAAGAGGGACCGAAAGAAAACAACTCACTCTTTATCCATCCGCACAATCACCAGCAGTAACACACAATTTGTGGCTTGATGATAAATTTAATGATAAAGAAGAAGTACAATCTGTTTTTAGCATTGACCAAATCTATGATTTCCAAGAACAAGACAATAATGATTTGGTAGAATTATTCCTTTCTCAACCTGATATGTCCGAAAATTTGAGAAATGACCAATATCATGCTGCAGATGTACTTTTGGCCCAAAACTTTCAGGAAACATGCACCATTCAATCTTTGCAAACCACATTTCACGACATTTTTCCAGTTCAATCCATCACCAACACACAGAGTCAGATCATAGAGATTAGTCCAGGGAAAACTCTGAACATAGGCAATCACCTAGACTCATCTCAGCAAGAGAAATTGATTTGACTATTGAGAAAATACCAGAAAGCCTTTGCTTGGGACTACACCGATATGCATGGGATTCACCCCGACACATGCACTCACCATATTTATACAGATAGCACCATCAAACCAGTGAGGCAACCACAGAGAAGAATGAACCCCATGCTCCAAGATATTGTCAGAGAAGAATTGCAAAAACTGTTGAGAGTTAATTTTATATATCCTATTTCTGACAGTCAGTGGGTATCCCCATTGGTTATAGTGCCCAAGAAAAATGGTAAGTGGCGCATTTGTGTTGATTACATACAGCTGAACAAAACAACGCTCAAAGATTACTTCCCACTACCATTTATTGACCAAGTGTTAGACACCCTAGCTGGGAAATCATCATTTTCTTTTCTTGATGGTTTCAATGGCTACAACCAGATCAGGATAGCCTCAGAAGACCAAGACAAAACCACATTCACCTGTCCTTGGGGCACTTATGCTTACAATGTTTTGCCATTTGGACTTTGCAACGCTCCAGCTACATTTCAGAGAGCTGTGTTAGCTATTTTCGCTGATTTAATTCATGATTGTGTTGAAGTTTACATGGATGATTTTTCAGTATATGGCAATTCATTTGAACATGCATTAGAGAACCTTGAGAGAGTTTTGAAAAGATGTATTGAAGCTAATCTGCCCCTCAGCAATGAAAAGTGCTTTATGATGTTAAACGAAGGGATAGTATTAGGCCACTATATTTCTTTTCAAGGCATCAAAGTTGACCCAGCAAAGATCCAGATCATTGTTGATTTGCCAATTCCACAGAATCAAAGAGAGGTAAGAATTTTCCTTGGGTACGCAAGCTATTACAGAAGGTTTATTGAACATTTTAGTAAAATAGCTTACCTTTGTTTAAACTTCTAACCAAAGATGTACTTTTCAACTGGAATGAGAACTGCCAACAAGCATTCGAACTACTCAAAAAGAAGTTATCAACCGCACCAGTCTTGAGAGGGCCTAATTGGAGCCTACCATTTCATATCTTTACAGATGCATCTGACACTGCAGTGGGTGCCTCATTAGGCCAAAAAGAGGAATCTTGTAATTATGCCATTTATTTCATTAGCAAAAATCTAACACCTACAGAGTTAAACTACATAGTCACAGAAAAGGAAACACTTGCCATCATATATGCTGTGAATAAATTCCGACATTATATAACTGGTTATGAGGTCTTTGTACATACTGATCATTCTGCCATTAGAAATTTAATGAATAAACCAATAAATAGTGGCAGAGTTACCAGATGGTTATTATTGTTACAGGAATTTAACATCACAATGTTAGATAGACTAGGCAAAGAGAACCAGGTGGCAGATTTTCTTTCTAGACTGCAAAATCCAGGTGAGGTTGTTCCGGTTGAAGATTCTTTTCCAGATGAAAATTTATTTGCAATTTCCATAGTAAATCCTTGGTATGCTGATTTGGCAAATTATTTTTCTACAGGAAGGACACCTCCACACTTTACTGCAAAGGAAAAGAAGAGACTAGTCAAACAAAGTGCTAGATATTCATGGCTTAATGGCAATTTATTTTACACTGGTTATGATATGATCATTAGAAGATGTGTAAGAAATGATGAGGTAATTGATATTTTAAAATCTTGCCATGATGAACCGTGTGGTGGGCATTTTGCAGCGAAGCGGACAGCATTCAAAGTTCTTACTCTTGGATACTACTGGCCATCCATTTTCAAGGATGCCAAGAAGTATGTGAAGAGTTGTGACAGCTGCCAAAGAATGGACAGGCCAACAACTACAGATGAGATGCCCCTTCAGCCCCACGTTCACCTAGAGCCATTTGAAAAATGGGCTCTAGACTTTATAGGACCCATTAACCCAACCTCCAATGGTAAGAAGTACATCTTAGTATGTACTGATTACGTCACAAAGTGGGCTGAAGCAAAAGCACTGGTTAGAGCCACCGAACACACAGTGGTAAATTTCCTTTTTGAAGAGATTTTTGTCAGGTATGGAGTACCAAGGGAAATAGTCATTGATCAAGGTACTCAATTCACCTCAAAGCTAGTGAAGGACATCATAGACAAATACCAAATCAAGCATAGGAAAAGTACCCCTTACCATCCACAAGCCAATGGGTAGGTGGAATCCACAAACAAAACTTTGGAAGGGATCATTACTAAAACTGTGGCAATGAACAAGAAGAATTGGGAAGAGAAGCTCAAAGATGCACTCTAGGCTTACAGAATTACGTGGAAGGATACTACAGGATTTACACCATATCAGTTGGTGTACGGCAAAGAGGTAATGCTTCCTATTGAGTTTCAAATACATACTTTTAAACTGGCTGCAGATTTGCAAATTGACTTGGACCAAGCACAACAAGAAAGAATTCAACAGTTAAACCAGCTGGATGAAATGAGGCAGCAAGTAGAGGAAACCGCAATCCTCATGCAAAAACAAAGGAAGTAGTGGCATGATGCACATATCAAGAAGAAGCAGTTCAAGGAAGGTGACTGGGCTTTACTTTTTGACTCTAAATTCAGAGATCATAAAGCCAAGTTTACCACCCATTGGATGGGCCCATACCAAATTATTCAGGCTTATGACAATGGTTCAGTCAAGCTCAAAACTATTGATGGAGAAGGTCATTCCTTTACTGTCATTGGTCATCGCCTGAAACTATACACTAAGCCCATCAGCAAGCAATATTTTCTCCAAACAGTATCTCAGCAAAGAGAGGTTGAGATATTGCAGCCCTCAGCTGCAGTATCCCTGCCTTAGTTCATTTCCTTTCAATTTAGAAATTCAAAAAGAAAATTAAAAAAAAAAAAACACACAAAACAAAAACTAAAAAAAATAAAAAAATAAAAAAATTAATAACAATGGGTTAGATGTGAAAACCAGTCTCTGGCACACTCTAACCCCGAATTCTTACTTGAAAACCAATTCCTTGGCGGGTAAGAATTCTCTTTCTTTTGTTCACTGTTTGATTTATCAACTGAATACTGACTTGAGGACAAGTCAAGACTTTAGTCGGGGAGAGAAGCATCAGCATTCAGCATTTTGTTCTCTTATCTCTCCATTGTAAATTCTTAAAGATTTCTTATCTCATCTCCTCACTGTACATCTTCAAAGCAGTTTGTTCCAACATTCTAGATTTCAATAAATAAGTTGTTTTGTCATTGTTTTATCTCAGAGGGACCTCGTTATAAACATTATGCAGGGGGACCTGTTCTATCCAAAAGACCATGCTACCAACACCAGCAGTAATGGGACCTGTTTAAGACACATAGAAGGGACCTGTTAAGAGATTGTTACTTCAGGGCTACTTCAACAAAGTTTCATCAAGTTTCTACAAGGATTCACAGGTTGCTGGGCACCAAGACTCCATAAAAACCCAGGCTCAAGGAACCTGTATACATATAAGGAGCTGCATGAACATCTTCAAGATTTCAGAGGGACCTGTTGCATTCGAATCTATTCAGGGGACCTGTGATGAACAGCAAAGAATAGTCAGCAATGCCAATGCCAATGCCAATCCTACTCAGCATCTCAATGCAACAATAACCAACAAAAGTGTAATATGTTCCTTATTCCTAACATTTAATTTCTTAGATTAATTTTTAATGTTAATTTTAATGACTGTGACTGTTATGATCGATTTCAAGGGCACTACATTTTCCATCATCCCTTATCTCACTGTTAATTCTTATCATCTGTCATACCCCAACCTATTTCATACTTCTAAATCCATTACCCCTTTTCATATCAACCTTGTTATGCCAACCGCACCCTACAGTCATACCAACATCTTCCATTTGGCCGAGTACCAATAGAAACAGGACACGTGGTGGATTGTGTTTTTTTTTTAAAAGGAAGGAAACAAATGTTAAAGCGGGCCTATTCATTGTATTCCACACGACCGAATTATGATTCCACCACCCGACGTGGTCAAATGATTCAGAGGACTCCCTGAAATCATACCCCAGTATTGCATATATGCTTCCAGCGCTCCTATGATGACATCTATACAAGCGGTACAAACATTCCTCTGTTCCAAAGGATGAATAGACTATGAAGTAAGTATAGTGGTTATTTCACCATCATTCTCAGTTATTTTACGCTAGCATTTGACTCCCGTGACTTCCACAGTAAGGATTGAAAGCAGTGAGCGCCACAAGAGGGAAATATAACCATTCGGTTTCGACTCCCACCAAAGTCACAAGACAGTCGACCGAGCATCATACTGAATATTAAGGGAGCGACACCACCAGGTAACAAATTGAAATTTCTTTGTTGAAATTGCTAGAGCACGACCCTCTGCCAAAATGACCAATAGGGTCGAGCCGAGCATGTTTGACAGTTCTCAATATCATGAAGATTGCATTTCGATTCTCAGAGAGATACAGTGGTTGCCCTTTTTAGAGAAATTTCATGGAAGTAATGAAGAGGTTACCAAACAATTTGCTTTCACATTCAATGGAGAGAAAGCCCTGATAGGTAACTTCTCATTCAGGGTTTCAGAGGACACCATAGCCCAGTCAATAGGGATTAGCCCAAAAGGGGAGAAGTACTTTAAAACAAAGCAATTTAAAGAGAAATCGTGGACTCAATTTATGTCTAGATCCAGAGTCTCATCAGTTAACTGGAAGAAAGGTGTTCCAAGGAGTTGGTTGATGCATCCCTGGGATGAGATGGTCTATATTCTTCAAAAATTCGTAACCTGCGAAGGCCGTTATAGTATTGTCTATCTATACCATATTAAGTTACTGCTACACTTGAAAAGGCAATGCGTTATCAGCCTACCATATTTTCTATTACAAAGCTTAACCAAGATGTCGAAGACCATACAAAAGCAGAAGGGAAATGAGGACAAGAGCCTATATCACTTTGGCTTAATTAAAATTCTTATTGAGCATGAATTGCAGAGAAGAGGGAAACCGTGGAAGGAGTTCTTAGCTGCTAATCAAATTAAAGATGAGGAAGACAAAGAAGAACTGCAGGAGAACTCAGGTTTCATGAAGGATATCGATGAAGAGATCTCAGTATCCAAAGCCAGCAAGGTACCTCCACCTATGAGCAGCATAAGGACTAGGAAAATGAGGAAAGAAGATGCTCAGAAGGCAGAGCAAGATAAAATTTTCACCACTTATTCAAGAATAACAAGGAGAGCACCAAAAGCCCAGTTACAAGAAGACCAGCTTGAATCCAATGCACCTATACCAATGGATATTGAAAGTAGTGACCACTCACCACCAGGACCAGGAGCTGATATAGAAGTTGAAAGCCATAACAGGCAGGAAAAAGGTTCACCACCTCCCATTAAGAAACAGAAGAAACTGGAGAAACAAATTGAGAAATTGAAGGAAGAACTCATGGAAGCTAATATGTTAGAAAAGGTTATCAAGAAAGAAAATGAGATGCTCCGAGCGCAAAGTAAAGAGACTCAACAGAAGAATGAAAAGTTAAAGGAGTGAATCAGTGAACTTGAGGCTGAGCAAACGGATATTTGTAAATGGGCCACCAAGTGGTACAACCAGAAGAAGACCCTCAAAGAAAAATACAAAAGATTAAAGCAGGAACTCCATGGTCAGAAAGATGCCCAGGTGAAAAAGAATGTGGACACATTGCTAAAGGTAGCAGAGATCCAGGCAGGGACAGAGTTCAAGGGAAGCACTTCGGGTTTAGCATGAGGACATGCTAATTCATTAAGTCGGGGAGAGATGTTGGTACCATCCTATGACCTCCTGTTTCCTCCTAAAACATATCATTTGCCTACTTCTTTCCATCATATATCTCTTAGAACCCTTGGAAATTGATTAGTTAATAGTCATATAGTTATTAAAATGCATTGAAATTGATTTAGGAGTTTTATGTTAAAGAATTAGGGATTTTTGGTAAAATGGCTACAGGAAGTTCCAACATCCTGTAATTGGTTCATTGTTTGACATGTGGCATGACAGCTGGGCTAGAACGAAGGGTAGGGATGAAAATTAGAATGTCCAAGCATGGACGAATACCTATCCTACAGCAGAATCGACCCTCCTACATGCGCGGTCAACAGTGGTCAAAGTATAGCATGTTGGCGACAAAGGCAGCAACAACAAAGCATTCTAAATTGATTTAGTTTTGTTCCTTTTTGAAATCAGTTTAGGATAGAAACATTTTAAAAATCTCGACATGATAAAAGCGGCAACAGCCATATCATGAATGTACATTCGTTTTCGAAATGTAAGGGTTGTAAACACATATGTAAATACAGTCCTGTGTAATCAATGTATTGGTAATCGTTGTATCGTTTGAAACAGAGTTTGAACTTAATATCAAGAACACAGTTACAGTTACGATCTTTGTCTTGTTGCGTTGATTTGATAATCGGTTGAACCACAGTCCAGTATACCTCTGGAAAGCGGACAGGCCCTGCGTTAAACTGGTATACTGTTATTTCCTTTTCATTTGAAACTTAGGGTATTACATGACATGCACAGTAATTAGAATTGGTTGTTGATTTCAATCGAATGCGTATGGTTTATGTTTATGATATCGCTTGAACAGTTCATCACCAGGATCGTGAATCGTATCCTGTAAGGGATTCGATCCTTTGTTGTTTTCTAAAGCAATGTTATGAACTCTGTTTTCATTTCAAAGTATGTTTATAATTTCCATATGTCTTTATCTTGTGTGAATATTAGTGAATGCTAAGTATTTGTTAAGCAGGGGTTTTGTGCATGGTATCTCTGTAAGGAGATTGAAATCTTGGCTTGAAGTGATACACAGTGTTTTAATTTGATAAATGAATTGAGTAACAGTGTGGTAATTAGGTAGATTAACTGAGTGACCTAAGTGTTTGGGTGATAGGTAACATACCTCAATCTTCCGTAAAGAAGTCCTGTAACCTACCATCATAACCACTTAGCTAATAATCCTTTATGTCTATATACTTTAGACACATGCCTCTAAGTTTACGCATCCTGGTCGATAATAAATATAGCCTAGTCTAGCACCCTAGATAGGACACTACAGGATGCACACTTCAGTGTGGGAGATATGGTGTTTCTCAGGATTACCGAGGAGCAGTTTCAGCCAGCCAAGGGGACTGCAAGCAAACTGACATGGAAGTATGAGGGACCATTCCGAGTGAAGAAGAGAGTGGGGGAAGTTGCTTATAAGCTGGAGCTTCCACACCATATGCACATGAAGCATCCAGTTTTTCACATGAGTCAGTTGAAGAGATGCAGACTTGATGTTGATCATCCAGAGAGAGATGAACCACCGAGAGGACCAACCGGGATTATGGACAAGCTAGGACTGGAGTTGGATAATATTTTGAGCTACAGAACTACAGGGACTGGTTGCCACATGAAACGGGAGTATCTTGTCAGATGGAAGAATGCACCGGAGGAAGAAAGCTGGGAATCAGAGGACTCACTCTGGAGATAGAAGAAGAAGATTGTGAAGTATGAACAAAAGATATTGAGGCAGTCGGGATTGTTGAGGGCGACAATGATTTCGAGTGGGGGAGGATGTAACACCCTGCAGTTGACAGGAGACTGGGCGCACCCTCCACCCACCATGCGAAGCAACTAAGGCATGAAACGAAGGCGTGGAATGACAAGGACGAGGCGTTATGTTATATGCAGACGAGTTGGAGTTTCACGTTTATAAGGGCGAGTTAGGGGAGCTGGTCACACAATCCGACCAAGGAGCGAAGACAACATGGGGCGATGTTGGTGGGCGGTCCCGCACCATGGGCGGGCCAACCCACACAAAAGGCGAAGATGTTTGATGAGCGCATGATTGGTGGAATAAAGGAAGTGTCGGTCGAGGGCGTAACACTACAACAAAGGTAGCATATAAACACAAGAGGAGGCTTGGAATTTTGATCATCGCACTTCTATCTTCGGTCAAGCGAATGAAGATGCGAGCGAAGGAGTATAGAGCTGCAGCGAAGGTGCAGGCTATGTGCTTGCTTGTCGGGCGGTCTACACGGGATTGCACACTCAGTTGAGGTGCGGGTGGAGGGCATTCTAAGGCGCCCACCCACCGAACGACTTGACAAGTTTTGGGTTGTATTGTGGTGAGGGTGTGCACGGGCGTGCCCTCCCACTTAGACAAAGGAGACTTGTGTTATGTATGTGACGGAGTTGTGGTGAGACCTCCGTGCGGTCTTGCATGGGTGGGTGCCGAACTCGGGTGTAATGCCGGTTGAGTTATACTCCCAGTCATTGTACAAAAATTTTCCCATATAATAAAAGATTGATTTTACATGTGATGTTGTTCTCTTGTCGTTCTACATTGCTGATGTTTGATATTAATGGATTCCACACATTAATATGTTATTCATGTATAATGATGAATGTTAAGGTGTAGTTTGTAAAGTAAGATAACAATGGTGAATGTTAATTACTTAGGTGGTGCCGCACCCGACCAATTTAACGAAAAAAGAATTAGGTGCATGACACATAGGGCTTGGAGTACCTCCCAATTAGATACCAAATATCAACACTCCCTCTTAGAAATGGAGGTACTTCCAAGACTAAGAAGTAGCTCAACATCATCACTGCCACTTCTCGCAACACTCCCCCAACTCCTAGTGCCAAAAATTGTAGCAATCCCTATAGCATGGACTACACCCTCTCGGAAGTGTCACTATCACTGGAATCCTCCTACTTCTTCTTCTTCTCTTGAAATGTTTTCCACTCTCTCAATGATTCTTTCTTGGCAGATGTAGAAGCACCCTTGCTCCCCACTGACCATGCGCCCTTCTTGGGTTACAGAGTGTCCCTATGACCCTGCAAAATCCATCTAGAAATCAACTCCCTCTAAGCCTATGGAATCTTGACCTTCTTCTCTGGAACCTATACTTTCTCCTCTAAAACCTGCACCTACTTCTCTAGAACTTGTACTTGGTTATCTTTCTTCTTCCCATGACCTATAGGCTTTCTTGTTAGCTTGTATAAACCATGCTCGCTAACTCCAATCTTGACACCTACATAGCTAGAGCCTCTGGGTTTGAGTATCGCCTTTCCATCCTGGAACAAGAGCTCAAACCCCTTCTGATCAATCACTGAGACATACATCACGCTATATCTAAGTCCTGGTACGAATAGTACATCCTGAACTTGCATCACCTGAATTGACTCCATCCTGAATGGAATGACCCCTGATCATTTAATCTCCTTCTGAATCTTGTCACCCAAAACCATGTGCAGCTTCGAGTCCCACTCAGATAAAGTCTCAAACACATCCTATGAGCTTGTCATATGCTTCGACATTCCACTATCCACGTACCATGCGACCTGGTTGATGGTACCCTACAAGAAATGAGAGATCAAAGCAAATTCCTACTCCTCTAATCTCTTGGAGAGATCATCATTCTCAGTAGAAGTGGCGAAACCTACTTCCTACTTCCATTTCTTCTTCTTTTCATACCTTCTTCTTCATCGAACATCTCATCAAAAAATGACCCATCTCACCATAGTTGACTCACTTGATCTTACTCAAGTCCTTTTTCTTGCCCTTAATTCTTGCTACAAGTGAAATGTCATCATCTGAAGCCTTATTGTTCAGATGAAGATCCTCATCTCGCAACTCTTTCTGAATGAGGTCATCCTACAACCTATTCTAGTTTGGAAACTTTCCCATGGCAATGATCCCCTTGATGAATGACTTCCACTCTAGAGTAAACCCCTTCAAATATATCCACACCATCTCATAATCTACGATAGTCACACACAGTGGCAAGCTCATCTCGAACCTGAGACAACCTTGTCAGATACGAAGTCACCCCTTCACCCTGTATCATCTTGGTGGCCTTCAACTTATCCTCTAATACCAATACCCAGTTCTCATTCTTATTTTGGAACAAATTCTGAAGAGCCTACCAAATCTCATGGGCAGTGTTCTTCCTAGATAAATGAGGTATTATGTAATCCTTGACACCGTCTAGGATGATCAAATTTACCTTCATATATAACTCCTTATACACTTCCATCTCATTAGAGTCTATTGGATTCTTGATTTCTTTTTTCATAAATTCCCAGATCCTGTTGGCCATCAAAACCAACTTGATCCTTTCCCTCCATGGACTATAGATGGATAGCCATTCCAACATGTCCTCGTACTTGAGACCAACCTGCAAACTTCAACATTGTGTGATCCCTTCGACAACAATGCAACCAACTCCCTCTTAAGTTGTCCTTTGTTATGCACACTTTGATTCACTAGACCTTAAAACTAGCTCTGAAATCTTGTTGTTTTTCCACAATATTGGAGTCTAGGATAGAATCTTAAATCATTGACTCTACCAATACAAATATCAAAATAAGTCTACTTTGCATAACAAAATAATAAACAACAATAAATCTATTAGTGCACAAAATATACACAACATTTTACAAATTTATACAACAACCCATCTTTGTTATATTAATCAAATTGATAATACAAAAGTCTAGGGACCCCGTACCAGAGATAATAGTCCTCATACATCCACTAGTACAATAATACAAGATATAAGATACATTGACGGTCTAGCTAATGTAGTCAACGATCACAACTTCTTTGTCATATCTTGTACACTTCAGATCCTTCGCTTCCATTTTGCAACACTTGCCTTTATTAATGCACCAACTCTTTTAGGCCACTAAAATCAGATATCCAATCTTCCCTCTAGCTTATCATAAGTTCATCTACAAACAACACATAGGGTCTTCATGATCACTAGCTGCTCCTTCATCTTTTAAGGCCATAACACTTTGAGACTTCTACCTACTACTGCTCCTAATCTCTTTTGGGAATTTTCTTCCCACTATACTCTTCCTACACTACTCCAATGAAGACTAACATTGGGTAAGAGTGCTCCCACCTATCATCATTGAATGTCGCTTCTCCAACAATGAACACGAGTTATACCAAACAACTCCTAACTAGCCAAACCTTGAGCTCTTCTTCATTACCTCTCCTAGCAGCCACCTTAGTCCATCAAGGTGTTGCATTAGGCTACTCTTGGTCCACTTTCACGCTTCCCTCGAAAAAACCATGAGCGTGCAATACAAATGTTCAAAATAGGACCTCACATCCACTAACATCCAATTTAGCACAAATACATCAACAAATCACATACCTACATTCTCAAGGGATGGTGTCTTCTTGCTACAAGTTTGATCTATGGTTAGGGTTATTGGAAAGCTACTATAACACCCTTTTCCTGCCTACCAAACCTCCTCAAACACTGTGGCCTCCCTCCAAACACTTCCACTTCAACTCGTTGCTATCCTAGGCTTACTACTAGCCCTCAAACATGTGCCACAGCCTCCCTGTGCAAGAGAACCAAGGTATGCAACCTCCTTCCAGCCTCTCGACCCCCTGTCCAAGGTGATCTAGGCCCGCAACCTACCTGTAGGAGACTCACAAAGATGTGCCTTGCTGATAGGAAGAGAAACCACCCAAAATCTACCCCAATACACCATCCAATCCACCATCAACAAATGTGACAACCTCCTGTAGCTATTCGATCATGTAAGAGATAAAAAAAACACATACAAATAGTCCCAAACAAATGTGTATGGCCTCCTTCTCTAGCTTAGCTTCCTCATAGATGTATTCTCTATGAATGTATGCATTAAATGATGAAAAATGAACTCCAAATCACCTTGTATTTATATATTTCACAGGGGCTTCAATAAACTATGTTAATGGGCTTGTAGAATTGTCACAAAACACAATCCTACATGACTTGTCACCCACCAAACCCATCAACCACATAAAAAATTAAGATCTCCACTTCTAGAGCTCGGATTTGAGTTATCTTCATTACCTCTTTCTCCTCTTGAGGTCCTCTATCATCTCAAATCATCACATGTCAAAATCCACTAGTTGTTTCACATCCACAAACTTGGGTGCAAAACCCAAACCTTGGGTTCCAAACCCACAATGAAATTTTGTGGTGCTCCAACTTCCAAACCCTGAACCCTAGGGCTTGGACTACCTCCCAAGCTACCAAATCTCAACACTCCAATTCCAAAAATATTTTCCCAATATTTTAGACGAGAGCAAGTATTCCATTTCCAAATTCCTATGATTGCAATTAATACAAGCATAGTGGCTACTACGCCCAGATTGATGCCCAACATGCTAAATCTTTTACCCTTTTAAAATTTACACAAATAGTCTTAGTAGTTAGGAAGCTTTGTTTTATTTCACTGGAAATAAATGAAACACTATAAAACCTATATATGCCTAGTTGAGGAAGGGGTCTTTCTTCTGGTGTCGTCTATAGAATGGAAGCATTAAAAAAATCATAAACCTGGTAACTAGGTAGTAGTTCTGCAATTTGAATTGTGCCCTAATAGCTCCAGTTTGACATGGGAATATATATTCCAAGGTAAAGAAGTAGACACGATCTGCTGCCTATTTAGGAAGATCTCTCCAACACTCTGTTAAGCCGAATATATTCTCCACTAAATCAAGAGGGCCAACTACTGAATCTACATCAAAGAATTTGGGGTTTTCTGCAGCTTTAGTGGTAAGTAAGCTTTCAAATAAAAACTTTCACAACATTTGTGAACTTCCCAACAATTTATGGGTGTGCTTTGAGATGGTCACGAATTTTGGATCCTTTGACTTTTATTTACCACCCTTATCTACCTCCTTGATTTTTCTTTTCTCATTTATATTTTTAATAAGTATAATCCAACTATTCTACATTAGTGTTTTGTGGTTTTAGATGGTTTAAAATTATAAGTTTGAGGAGTGTAATTTAAAACATTTAAGTGAGTAAATATTTTTTTAAAATACTAATTATATTTTTATTCTTTTGAAATCATTTACATTTTATTTGTTTAAATCTAATATCATCTATTAATATCATTTATTAGATATTATTGAAAAAAAATATGAATAATGCAACAATAGCTATACTTTACTTTTAATACAAGTGAATGTGTCACTAATTAAAATATAATGTTGTTAAATTTATTTTGATATAGCCTATGGCGGTGACATTAATGAAAATTTCTTTGATAGTGAGGAGTTATGTTCCTAAAAGTTCTCGGTTATCTTGATTATCCAAAAAAAAAAAAAAATTAAAAATCGATATAATTTATTGGTTGAGTATTTAATTAAAGAATCAATAATTTAATGCTATAGCGACTTAGAGGAGTCTGTACAAGATAAAATCTATGATTTTAACTATTAAAAATAGATTTCTAAAATAATCGATGATATTTATAATTTTAACTATTTCCATCATAGATCTATCTTAACCCTAAATTTATTGAGCACCAAGAGGGATCAAATATCTCGAGGTGCAAAAAAGAGGTTTGCAAATATAAACAACTAACTTTTTGCAAATCTTAAGTTATTTTTTTAGTGCAAAACTTGAGAAAAGGTTTGCACCTATCTCGAGGTGCAAAAAAGAGGTTTGCAAACATAAACATCTAATTTGTTGCAAATCTTAAGTTATTTTTTTAGTGCAATACTTGAGGAAAGGTTTGCACCTTGAGAGATTTGATCCCTCTCGACTCTCGATAGGTCTAAGGTTAAGATGAATCTACGCTAGTTTAATTTTAAATGTAACGATTTAATATGAACATCTCTCTATACTAAATTGTAAAACACCTCTTAACACAACCAATTTTACACAAAGAATTAAAACCAAACCCTTCTTTAAAATAATAATAATAAAAATCTAGAGTAATTAAAATTTATATCTTAATTCCATTGTAATTAAAATTTACATTATATATGTTATATGCTTTTATTTTTTATATTAATAGATGGAATTTTAAATATTAATACATTCCATTTCTAAATCTATATTTACCATTGCACATTTACATAATACAATTATAAAATTATCATATAAATTATCAAATAACAAATAACATTAATTGAAAAAAATAAAACATATCCACATATATTAAATGAATTTACTAAAATAATGTTTATATATATACAATGAATATTTCCATTCTATAATTAATTGCATAAGTTGTACATAAATTGGAACAACTCAAAATGTAAGTTTCTACAGAGTTGATAAATAGTGGGATTTAAGTGCCCTTCTTCCTATTTGGCAGAGGCATGAGAGTAATAATGATGATGATATCCATATGGTTGTGGTTGTTTCTTTTCTCTTCAAAAGAAGAAGCCAAGAAAAAATTAATTTGAAACTTCCATTATATTTCATTTACCATCCTTTGATTTTTCTTCACTTCTTGGACTCTCTGATTTTTCTCAAACTTTTTGATGATCGAAACAATCATTGTATTGATATTGATAGACACATAATATTTATATAACATTATATATGTTATATATTTTAATTTTTTGACTACGCTAACATATAAATGTTAAATGTTAAATTTTACAAAATATTACACCTACACATCTGGCTCTATACTAGCTTGTAGAGTTCCTCTCGATGCAAACAATGAATTTCTATCAAAAATTAAGTTTTTTTCTTAAATTTATGTGCTGTAAATCACTGTACATGAGACAAATTATCTTATAACAATGAATTTTTGTATCTCGGGAATTATTTGTATTAATGCAACAACTTTGAGCAATTTTAGAGCAAGCTATTACAACCCCTACATCACCTTATTTTTCAAAAATGTGATTCAAATGTAATAATATTTACACAAAAAATGAGTACTTATCAAATATAAAATGTTTAAATAAAAGAGTTATGCTCTTCATTTAGAAAATAGGTCCAGATTTATATCATTATTGTGCAAGTATATTATGCATTAAATTATTTTTTAAGTATTGTAGTTAAGGGATGGTTATTCTCATCCTTATATATGGAAGCCTTTTTGTTAGGCATTGAAGCAAAACATCTCTTATTCTTGGACACATAGCTTCATTGTGTGTTAAAAGTGGAGATAAAAATATTCCCTTTGATTATAGGATCCTTATGATTGGCCACATTTTATCCAATCTGTACAAAACTATTTTGGGGATTGGCCACATTTTATCCAATCTGTACAAAACTATTTTGGAAAAGAAGATTATCCTATGGCTAGAAATCTATGGTAAAAGAGTTTAAAGGTCATGTTTGGTTTAAGTGATATAATTCAATTGTGAACCACCTTATTACTCTCATGATAGAGGAATGCCATAGTAATAAAATTGATCCCTTCTATTGTTTCGTTGGTTTTGGAAAATCTTTTGACGTTATTCCTAGGAAAAATATGTGGAAGAGACTAGAAGAGATAATGGTTCCTACTGAGTTAAGGGTTGTTGTGACAAGGTTTTATGAGAATATTGTTGCCAAAATAGGACCGCCAAGGGTTGGTTCGAAGAAAATAAACGTAGTATTAGAGTCAAGAAATGGTGTCCCTTATCCCTTACCATTTTTGGCATATACAATGATAATCTATAAAAGTGTTTGAAAGATGTAGGTTGTCTTGGCCCCACATTCATCGGTATGGTCATAACTCTTCTCCTTTATGTTAATGGTATTTTTGTTTTGACGAGGAGATATTACGATCTTTGCAAGCATCTAATAATCCCCCAAGATGGGTATGATTATTAATAATAATAAAAACTAAAGTCATGATAATTAAATCAAAAAAGTTCACATACGATAATTTCTTATATGCCAACAACTAGTTGGAGGAAGTTCCTTCATATAAATATCTTGGATTTGACATCCATCACAAGCTGAAATGAAATTATAGCATTAAGAAAAGGATAAATGAAAGATGAAAATCTTATTATGGGTATAAAAACAATTGTAAGGCAACATATCTTTGGATATGGGATAAAAAGAAACTCCTATTTGAGACTTATCACTCTTGTTATTTTATATGGGTGTGAGGTTTGGGGTTGTCGTATCTATAGAAAGTCATGGAGGAAGACATGACAAATCCAAGAGCACTTTATAACATAAATAATACTTCCTATCACATCCTCCTTATTGAAGCAAGCATTTTCCCCATTGACAGCATGATTATGAGTAGGTATCTTATGTATAAGAAGAAATTAAAAGAATGGAAGCCAAGATGCTTCCTAAAATTGCCTCTAACTCTAAACAAAACACTCACCCTTGGCTTAAGCAGGGATGGCATGAGGATTCCCATGACTAGACCACTCGGGGATAAAAGAGGAGTTAAATTTGCGGAATAAGACTTGGAAATAATGCTTACTTTAGTAAATAGATAGATTTGTTTGTTGAGTGGATTGTGTTGTTAAGATATTTTCTCAACAAAAATCACTTAGTTTAGAAATTGTTGGATCTCATGAGCTATATTTATGTGGATTGTATTTTAGTTTTGAGGTGTAATAAACGAATAATGTTGTAAGTAATTTGTGCACCATGTATTTTCTTCTAAATTCTAATTTGGCGTCAGAGCAAGGTTGGGCCTAACTCCCTCATGGGAAAAAGGTTATGGGATATGAAGAAATATGACAATTCATACTTTGTACATATGAAGAATAACGTAAGCGTGTGAGAGATTTTATTTTAAACTAAAGTTGTTTTGATTGTTTGTACTATTGATTTGCTCCATGGAAATCGATCAAAATGATTCATGTTGCACGAGGTTGTCGTTAGTGTTGGGCTAAGCTGTTCCCTTGAGCATTATAAAGCCACTGAGTTATGGATCCTGGTTCTATGCATTCTTCACTGTTGAGAGAATTCGTTGAATGCTACATCCTGAATTAGAGTTGTGGACCACAGAGCCCTATTTTTGAATATTCTGGAGAGTCTATTAGAATGGCTGACTTGAATCCTTCAGCCTCACGCTAGACATCAAGCACAGACATGCAGAAATTGAGCTATGTGAAGGCTTTGCCGATTGTCGGGGGCTAAGAAGTAGCGAATTAACAAAGCATGTGGATTTGTTTTATATATTTTTGTTGACTCATCACATGAGGGGCTCAGTTTTTAGAGCCATTACGAGCCGCGGACATGAGGTGAAGGTGTTGTTCCAGTTCATGCAATGTTGGAGCTGTGTCTTTGCCATTTACTCGATTAATTTTTTCCTAGTTTCGGCACGTTTGAAAGGTTTTGAAATCATTGACCTCATTCACCAACCTTTAACTTTCAAGAAACCGGCCACCAATAGAGTTCTCGGTAAATGGCTGATAGCGCAGTGCTAAGAGGAATTTGTAGTTTCAGAAGGTGCCAATGGATGCGTTTACCGGCTTGGGCCATTGGTAGTGAACTTGGAGACAATATATTAAAAGAGTTGTACTTGGGACTGGTTATGTTGGGTACAAGCAACAATAAGTTTGAACGAATGCCCTCTTCTCAAAGATATATACAATACTTGACCAGTTTCACCTTTCCCATAGCTTCTCCTGACAACCCGAATCGGAAAAATATTACCAAGAACGTTGGAAACCATACTCGTTATTTGTGGACTAGTGAGATGCAATAAGGCTGATATCAATGCCTCGTGGGAAGTTGTTCGATATGGCTTGCAACCGAAGCTTAATACTTTCATAATGTCTTTGTTAGTATTTTTTATTTGCCTCTACGGGCAGTATGGCTTGAGTATCTTAGTGGTATTTTATTTGACAACACAAGATTCATTTATGTTATGGAGAGTAGTTATTGGTATTGTTGTCATGGATTATGTTTTTTTCTTTGTTAAATAGTTTGTTTTTTCATCTTGTAAGTTTGTGTGTAAAAGGTGTTGAACCAATTAATGAATGGAGGAATATAATTAAATTAGTGGTTTTCGACGTTCTTCGGTGCCAAGAGAATGTATCACTAATTTGATTTTGTGTCAGTATGTTATAAGATTATGGGTCTTGTTGTTCTTCGAGCTTCAAGAGCATCATTTATAGGTTATGTTAAGAGATCCATGTGTGTAGAAAAGTCAGTTGCATAATTGACTCTGGTATCAAGATTGTCCTTCAGAAGATCAAGAAGCGTCGATTATACAAAGTTCATCAAATATGGTCAGAGGCGTTTATGTTTTCAATGGAGTTCAAGTGATAGCTCGAAGATGAGATGGTCAAGAAAGAGCATTGTTTGCGAGATTCCATAGTGGATATGAGTGTTGATGAAGACCAGTGATACAGATTTGATGATATGTAACATATGATTCTTATAATACTTTTTGTAATGATGTAATGTAAACATTAAATGGGGAACTGGGAAATAATGTTTACATTAGTAAACAAGTAGATTGGTTTGTTGAGTGGATTATGTTGTTGAGATATTTTTTCAACAACAATCTCTTAGTTTAGAAATTGTTGGATCTCATGATCTATAGTTATGTGGCTTGTATTTTAGCTTTGAGTTGCAATAAATAATAGTATTGTGAGTCATTTGTGCACCATGTCTTTTATTCTAATTTCTAATTATAAGGATAATACTAAAAATATTTTTACTTAAAAAATTAAGGAGAAAATGTAGGGTCATAAAGAGTTGGACGGAAGAAAGAAACTAAGATATTATAGGGAGTTGGTCCACCCAAGTATCGAAAATAAATTAAAAAATTATTGTTCTATATTCACTAATGTTAAGAAGAAAATTAACATTGCTAAAATAAGAACATATTCTCATGAGCTTCATAATAAAATTGGCATGGATCAATTCTCAAAACACCATGAGATGAAAGATTCTTTCAACTTTGCAACAATAAGAGGGTTAGAGATGAAAAGTGATTTCTCTTATATTGTCCATCTTATAATCACATTTGATATAATTTTCAAAATATTTTTCACACTACAAACCTTCTCAAATTTTAGATGAGAAAAACTATGGTGATCTTGGAATGATTATCTTAATGTTTTTCGAGTAGAAAAATAAAATGCTAAATAATTTCAAGTAATCCCTTACCTTCTCAAGATCCAACAAACCATATCATCTTCGTGGATGTTAATTATCATCTTCATCATCAGTTAATTTCAATGCCCTGTTTATGAGAAATATATCTAAATTAAAAAAAAAAAAAAAAAAAAAAAAAAAAAAAAAAAAAAAAACAATACTAATGATGAGCCCCAGTATTGAAACAAAAATGTTGCAACTCCCAAGGCTACCAACTTTAATTATCAACCCCGAGTTCGTACAAACTTACAAGGTATCGACATTATATGTGCAACATACAATGTGTCATTCCCTCGCTGTCATGATGTAATGTAAAATCAGAGCTTAAACTAATCACAGGATTGGAAAATAATTTAATCTTAGGTAAGAACAACAAAGTGTATTTGAAATCCTAAGAGCATGAATTCAAATAAATAGGTCTCATCTACATTGTACAAATTCATGTCCTAATTGGTGTTTATTCTTCCTCGACCATTGATTTAGAGCCTAGGGGTCATGATTCAACCCTAAGTGACCAAAACCAATCTTCTTGACCGAATATGGACAAGTATATACATGTTGGAAGGCTTCTATAGGAGTTCCTGTAGCTACTACAGAATGTTACATATTTGCTACAAGAAGCTATACTTCACCGAATGGCCAAAACATAAAATCCAAATTGAATGGAATAAATTTTGTTATTGAATAGGGTGTATTAGGTCTCCATTCCAAGTGGAATCACTCAAAAATACCTCTGTTAACCGATGCTAAAAAATAGAAAAAAATTACTAGTCTAAAATCTAGAAATTCGAGAACTAGTGAGCTAGTAAATCTATCAAATGCCTAATATAATCAAGTGAAAATGCAATGGGATAAATCATGTTATTAACTATAATGATTTTTTGATTTAATGCAAGTGGAATCAACTCGATTGAAGCTCGTTAGCATGCTCTAAAAAATTGAAAAAAATTATTGTTATTTGCCATAAGAGATTTCCAAAAATTTGGATTTGGGAATAAGAAAACTAATCCAAGTAGCTCAATGATTACTATGACCTTACAAAGTTGTTCCAATGATGAAATAATGCTTGTGATTATGCAAAATAACTTACTTAAACCATTTAACCTAGTCCTACAACAAGAAATCATTAATACTAAATGCAGAAATGAAAAAAAAGACAAGAACAAGAGATGCATGTGAATAAGAAGTGAAAAGAAGAGAAGTAAATGATACAAAAGGGCTCTTAGGCTCCTGGGATGGCCAAACCAAAGGAAACTAAGATTCATATGAAGCATACCAAGATTTAGAAATTGACTTCCATTCCCCTCAATGCCATTTTGGACCAGATTTTCTATGCCTTTCTCCCCTTTCTATAACATCTTTTAGGCCTTGGAAAAAAGCTAAAAAGAGATTAAAGACCCCTTAGAAAGCCTCTTTTCATCATTGTGGTTTGAGTTCTATTTTGATGGTGAATGCCTTATTTCCTTTTGTTCCCTTCTTCTTCTCTTTTATGGCCTAGATGATTGCCTAATGGGCTTTGGAGTTCTCTGTTTTGATTAGGTCTATCTTAGGCACTGCCATTTTGGTTTTTAGCACAATTTGTTCCTTTCCTCCTTGTAGCAACATTTTGCCTTGCTGTAGCAGTCATTCCTTCTCTTTAAGGGTCTTCTAACTGTATGGGAGTGATGAGAAATGAGGTAGAGGGTTTGGAGGATGATCTTAGGGCTCATAGGGAGTAGTGTAGGTTTGTGAAAACAGAGAGGATGTGCTATGCGTGTTTTTTCAAGAAATTTTCAGGGTGAGACAGAGTGTAGGGTTTGTTCTTGAAAAATGTTAATTTTTTCTTATGAAAGAGGATGGAAGAATGATGGATAGATAGTGGATATGAAGTGGATGGAGGGCTTGGAGTGCTTTGTTGACTTGGCCTTTGCACAAATTTCATCTTTTAACTGTTGTCCCCACTCCTCAAAGTCAAAAACCTTCCTAATTTGGCTTTTCCACGTTGCATGAGTGAGGGAGTTAGCTACAATTAACTATTTGAGGGTGGATGAGACACCTGACCAATCATTTGCTTTATAAAACCTCACCTCTCATGCATTGACAACAAATTTCTAAAGATAATATGCTCAAGCGAAGAGGTCAAGATTATTGCATACCTGTACCTACTTGATGGTTGTTTGAGAGGCATGAATGTTGTTTCTGAGTTGATAATTGATCCATGCTTCCCAAAAGGTGCTAATTTTCTTTGCTTTCTTCTGCATAGGTCTTCATAGCTTGCTGATTCTTTGACTGATAAGGTTGTTGTGTGAAATTGTCTTTCCAGTATTCATTTTTTTGCTGGTGGAGTGGATGGACTGTTTCCTAAGGAGGGTGTACCCCCTTTTCAATCTTCAGAAATGGCTTCATATTTCTCAAGGTGGCTGGATCTGAATCTGTTGTGTGAGTGAAGAAAGAATTGATGCTAAGTTTTGTTGTAATTGTGCAGGTTGCTTACAGGAACAATCCTCTTCCTGTATCAATAATTTAATTCCTCTTTGAGACCTAATTGATGCATGTGGGATTGATGGAAATTCATTGGAGGTATAAGGACAGGGTTAAAATCATCAAGAGGTGGTGTAGGTGGTGGAAACATTGATGACAAAGTTTTTTCTGATTTTTTTCATGTAAGACAAAGTGGAATTTGAAGATGGGTTTTGGATAGATGGAGTGGATGAGTGATGAAAGTGGTGTTGTGGGACCTATATAAACCTTCCCTAAAGAATACATGACCTTTTGACACCTTTGTCCAATCAGATTTCCTCCTGTAGCTTCTTCTCAACCATCATGTAGTACTACAGGATCTTCCTATAGTAATTTTGGACAACCTCCTGTAGCAGACTTGTTTTGTCTATATCTCCCAAAAGGTAGAATAGAATAATCTTAAATTTTTGGAGCATGTTTTCATCATCCTTATGCACCTCCCCGTAAAAAATCTTTGCCAATGGATGCATGAATATCGATAAAAATAAAAAATCGTTGTAGGTGATGGAGGTCGATTTCTGAAAAAATGTGCACTATAATTTGCTGAAATTTCTTGGGTATGTTGCCATCATCCATATACATCTCTCCATGAAACAAATTTTCAAATGGATGCATGAATATCTAGAAAATTCAAAAATGGTTGTAAGTGATGGGGGTCAATTTCTCAAAAAGTGTGCACTAGGATTTGCTAAAATTGCTTGGGCATGTTACTATAATCCATATGCATCTCCCCCTGAAACATATTGGAAAATGAATGCATGGTTTTCAAGATATGACAAAAATAATTTTATGCTCTATGTATTTTTGTTTCCTGTAACATTTTAGGAAAACAAGGAAAATGAGTGGTAAAAGTTTGGGAATGATGAGTGGATAGTGGAAATTGACGAGGGCGATGGATTGACATGGCCTTGGTCCTTCTGGAGCATCTGAGAAAAGGAGGAGAAAGTTCAAGTTTGACTTCCTTTGACTAGGCTTTTGATCAACTTTTCTTTTGGTGGCTAACTTGTTTTTGTTGCTTACAGAGGTTGGAGAGCACCTGCATTCATGAGAAAGACATACATGGAGCAAATATTTTTTATTTTTTCTCTTTTTTTTCTTCTAGGCCTACTAGTCACCTCAATGAAGTTTTCAACTAGTAAATCTGCCTAGGCGCCTCAAAGGAGGTTTTCACCTAGGATCTTTTCTTTTTTTCTCTTTTTTCCAACCCATTGACCGTCTCATGGAGGTTTTCAATCAATGGGCCAATATCACGCACCTCAAAGGAGGTTTTCACTTGAGATTTTAATTTTTCCTTTTATTTTTCATTTTTTATTTTTTCTACCATACTCTACTTGAAAAACAAAATCTCTTTCAAGTCTAAGAATACTTCTAATGGAGCCATGTGCACATCAAGATGACAGCTAAACTGATGTGTAGGCTTGAAATATATGCTTTGACATGTACCTAAATTTCAGAGATCAAATGATTTGATTGAGATGATATCAAGAATTTTTGAAGAAGAGTGTGTCGCTACAACTTACTGATTGTATGGACCCATATTTCAATATAGTTTTGATGCCTTTGGGCCACTTGTTGATTTGGATCATCGTCAATGTCTTCTTCTTCCATGAAATTCATATCTTCTTCTTTTTGTTGATTATTCTCTTGAACACATAGAGGATATGATGGTAAACATGAGGGAACTTTCTCAATCTTTGATTCTGATGTTTGCTCTTCATTAAGTGCAGCCCATGATTCTTTGGTTTACTTATTTAAATCTTAGTTTTTTTGCATGTTTTCCTTCAATGGCATCAAGTGAATATCCTTTTTGCAATACTCTTCATGAGCTAAGATGAATACCATTTAGATCAAGAGGATATATTTGGAAGTGTTGTACCTCAACATTGTAAGTGGGTTGAGCTACTTCCTTGTGTGGGTTTGGAAATGGTGGTACAAGTAGTTGAGTGGGAATGGATATTTGAGATGGATGTGGTTTGGTTTGTGGTTGTGGTGGAGGTGGATGGTAGGGATAACATGGAGTTGGGTATGGAGGATATTGAGGAAAATATTGAGGATATTGTGGATGGCTCCCATAAGTACCTTGTAAACCTTGTTGCTAAGTTTGGTTTTGGTGTTGAGATGGCCAAGGTTGCCAAGGAAATGATGTATTCCCGTTAATTTTAGAAGGATGTGCATAAGCTTGAAATTGTGAATTAGGCTCTTGTATCATATCAAGTTGAATAGGCAGACATGGTCCTCTTGGAGCTACATAACATAGCTGCATTGGCAATTAACTTAATCCATTGTCCTCTTGGTAAACTTCCTTCAACCTTGGTAATGAGAGGAAATATTTAACATCATGTGATTCTGCATGGACAACACAAATATCAACATCTTCTTTTTGCTCATTTTGGATTCTTAGCATTTCTACTTGTTCACTTAGATTGCTATTTTTTTTTTTTAATCATCAAACACATTCCGAAGTTTAGCTTGACTTACCGATCTTGATATTGACTTACTTACTCTTGCCTTTCCTCTTGATACGTTTTTGCATGTTTCACAAATTTCTTCAAATGATAATTGGTATACATCACCTCCACTTATGAGATCAAGGATATCAATCCACTCATCCCTAATTGTTCTAAGTAAGAGCCTTTTTAGTGTGTCAAATCCTAAATGATGTAATTTCCCCCTCTTAACATTATAGATGAACCTTTCTATTAGATCCTCAATTCTTTCATCTTCTTTTTTGTTCATTCTAAATATTTCTTCTTTAAGATCATGATATTTATATTTTTCTAGAAATATATTTTGCATATCATTCCATGATCTTATTGAATTAGTCCCTAAATTCATGAACCATTTGAGAGCTCTATCCTTCAATATCACCGAAAACAATCTCAATTTTTGAGTGTTTAATAAGTAACCATAAGATCTACAAACAATTTCAAATTCAAAGAGAAAGGTTTATGGATCCCTTGACCTCATACCATGGAATTTTGGAAGAAAATATGGAGGGATTTTCTTCATATGCACATTGATCTTAGTATCTTGAATGGGAAATCCAATAGGATCTTCTTCATTGTCATCATCTCCATCCATTTCTTCTATCTTCTTTGCCATCTCTTCTTCTTCTACCTGCAAAAATTAATGGTGACGTGGCTCTCACTACACCATGTGATCAAATGGGGGGGTTGGTGTTGGAGAATTTTTTTTTGAATAAGAATGCTAATGCAATGCAATTTCTAGTTCTTGAAATGAAAGATGCCTAATGCAATTTTTTTGCTTTTGCGGAAAGTAAAAAGAAATGAATCAACTAGGGAAGAAAACAATGCATATTTTGACACCTCCCCGGCAACGACGCCAAAAAGTGATGAGCCTCAGTATTGCAACAAGAATGCTGCAACTCGCAAGGCTGCCAACTTTAATTATCAACCCGGAGTTCGTATAAACTTAAGAGGTATCAACACTATATGTGGAACATACAATGTGTCATTCCTTCGCTATCATTATGTAATGGAGTGAATGTAATAAAACCAAATCCTAAACTAATTGCAGAAATGGATATGCTCGAAATGGAAAAGAAATTAATCCTAGGTAAGAACAACAAAGTGTAACTGAAACCCTAAGAGAATGAATTCAAATAAATAGGCCTCATCTACATTGTAAAAAGGCATGTCCTAATTGGTGTTTATTCTTCCTCAACCATTGGTTTAGAGTCTAAGGGTCATAATTCAGCCCTAAGGGACCAAAACCAAGCTTCTTGAGTGAATCTAGGAAAGTATATACATGTTGGAAGGTTGCTACAGGAGATCCTGTAACTACTACAGGATGTTACAGATTTACTACATGAAGTTATAATTCATTGAATGACCAATAAAATTAAATCCAAATTGGATGAAACAAATTTATTTATTGACTAGGATATCTTAGGTCTCCATTCCAAGTGGAATCACTCAAAAAAACCTATGTTAACGCATGTTAAAAAATAGCAGAAAATTACAAGTCTAAAATCTATAAATTCGAGAATTAGTGAGTTAGTAAATTTATCAAACGCGTAAACTAATCAAGTAAAAATGCTATGGGGTAAATTTTTTTATCAACTAGAATTTTTTTGTGATTTAATTCAAGTGGAATCAACTTGATTGAAGCTTGTTAGCATGCTCTAAAAAAATAGCGGAAATTTACTGTTATTTGCCACAAGGGACTTCCAAAAATTTATATTTTGGAATAACCAAACTAATCCAAGTAGCTCAACGATTATTATGAGCTTCCAAAGGTGTTTCAACGATGAAATGATGTTTTTGATCCTACAAAATAATTTACTTCAACCATTTAACCTAATCATATAATAAGAAATCATTAATACTAAATGAGAAATAGAAAAAAAAAAAAAAAACAAGATCAAGAGATGCATGTGAATAAGAAGTGAAAAGAAGAAACATAAATGATACAAAAGGGCTCTAAGGCTCCTGGGGTGGCCAAGCCCAAGGAAACTCAAATTTCTATGAAGGATACCAAGATTTAAAAGCTGAACATGGCACCAATCTTCATTGTTTCCAGCAATACAATTACATCCTTGCAAGAAATGACAGTGTAGCTGCAAAGATATGAGTTCTCTCCCCAAGAAGACTAAGAAAAATAAACCCCTAGAGGAAAATTCGACTTGGGAGTTGTACAAAATGATTAGGAAGCATTCCCCGTGAAAGGATGAAGTTTTTCCCACCAAAATCCCTCAAACAGTGGATCTGGTTCCCTATACTAAGAGTTTGCATTAAATGACAGGGAACACATTCCTAGCATAGAAAATTTTAGGGGCGAATGTTCGCCCTTTGGCGAAATTAAGGGGTTTTAAATTTTTAGTGGGCGAATATTTTGTATCATAGTACATTTTTACAAATCACCTCAAATAGCCCACCTTATTTTAAGGGAGAGAGTAAAAAAGGTAAATTTAGCCCTTGGAATTAGGAGTTACAACCTTCCATTCGCCCATTTTCAAGAATAGGTTTTATTTAAGTGAATCCATTCACCCAGTTTCAAGAATAGGTTTTATTTAAGTGAATCCTATGGGACAAAGGCCCAAATACCATATTTATAAAAGAGGTATGGTAAATTAATAAAAATATAAATAAATGAGAGGTATGGTAAATAAATAAAACATTTTTTATATTTACTTCATAATTCACCTTATATACATGCAAGGGTGTAAACAAATAAAAATATAAGTAAAGTGGAGGTATGGTAAATAAATAAAAAGTATTTTTATACTTACTCAAATGGTATGGTAAATAAATAAAAATACAAGTAAACTAGATGCATGGTAAATAAATAAAACCTCTTTTTATATTTAGTCCATAACCCTCATTCTATTTATGAAGGCTCAAGAAAGAGGTTTTATTTAAGTGAATCCTATGGGCCAAATACCATATTTGTAAAAGAGGTATGGTATTAATAAAAATATAAATAAACGAGAGGTATGGTAAACAAATAAAACATTTTTTTATATTTACTCCATAAGTCACCTTATATTTATGACCACTCAAAAAATGCGTTATATTTAGGTGAAACCTATGGGCAAAATACTATGGGACAAATACCATGGACTAGATTGTTATTAATACCATGCAAAAAAACATTATTAACCCTAATATTAGTATTAATAAAAATAAAAATGGCACATGGTATTGACCCATGGTATTCACCAAAATGGCACATGGTATTGACCCATGGTATTCACCTGGAATGTAGCCTATTTAAATGGGGGAATTAAACCAGCATAGATCCATCTTTACTCTGGATCTACTAACCCCCGAGAGGTATCAAATATTGTGATATGCAAACTAGGATAGAGTGAAAAAATATTTGATCCGATCGAAAGTAAAAATGGATGTTGTAATTTAATGTATGTTAAACATTTTAGCATGGTTAAAATAAAAAATAAAATAAAAATCAACTATCAATTTTATTAATTTTTATAAATTACTAATAGTAATTTTTAAGCTCCAGGTTTATGATAACCCATGATAATACCATGGTATTCATGTGAGCATAGACTATTTAAAGGGGAAATTCTATCATCTTAGATCCATCTTAATTCTGGGTCTACCAAATGCTCAGAGGGGTAAATAGATTTCATGCCCCTAAGAGTGGTAGACGTGGAGTTAAGATGGATATAGGTTGGTTTTTATGATAACGAAGATATTAAATAGACTTAGGAACTTATATTGTAAAAACATCTTAAGGTGAATGGTTAAAGCATAGACATTGGACAAGTATATTTGTATACTTCTATTTTAAACTGAAACAAATCCAGGGCTAAAAGGAATGGATTGATTGCACTAGTCATCCTTCTATAACTTTCCAACATATACTGGAGTAAACAGATTGTAATTTGGGTAATTTTTCTAATTGCAAATAGGAACATACTTGTGTATTGGCAGGGTGGTTACGAGGTCCCTAGAAGTGACGAATTTGAATTTTTTTTAGTTTTATATATAGTATTAGGTTTTTTCTCATGCTTTCTGTGAATGGCACGGGTGAATTTTATCCTACACCCACTAGGTTATCGATATGTAATTTCGGTAATTTTGATTTCAAAAGATATTTGAAAGAAATGCAATGATTTCATTTGTGTATTCAATAAACACAAGATTTTATAATTGAGTAAAATATTTGCCATGCCTAGTGAGAGATTCGCCAAAAAATTATATATACATAGCATATTATTGATAAAATCGCCTTCCATTTTTCCTATATACCATGGAGATTCGCCCATTTATTATACATGTAAATTTGGGGGGGTTCTTAAAATTTTCCCCGATTCCTAGATTTTCTCAATCATTGGAGCTCCAGAATCTGTGCAATAATTTCATAATATCTTCTTGATTTATTATTTAATATTGATCATGTAGTAGGGAGCAAGTCCCTAAATTATCTCGTCCTCCAAAACTTCATAATCTGCACAATATTCTAACAATATCCCACAAAAATAAATAATATTAGGCACGAATATGCAATTATCCATAAACCTTCCTAATGAACATATTAAAGTTAAAAATGCATTATCTAATGCAAAAAGAGAATGTGTTGTAGGATGGTCAAATAAGTCTTAATTTATGTCTGATTTGGAGGTCCATCAACTAAGTATTTAGAGTGTCCTTCAATTTCATATTTAATGATATTTTCTAAAGTTTGGATTTCACCATGTAAAATTTTGTTCCTCTTACCATCAAAATGGCATTAACAAATTTTGCAAATTAATTATTCATAGATTTACATCAAATTATCATTACGCTAAGAATCAAAACGGCATTAACAAGTTTTGCAATTTCATTATTCATAGATTTAAATCTTAAGTTTAAGAGTGTGTTCACTTAACTTTTTTTAATTTTATTTTAATATTATATTTGTAATTAAATTTTACAATTTTCTATTTGATGCATCATCTCATTCTTAGTTATTTAATATTCAATTTATCAACATTACCAGAGTTTTGTACTACTATGTAGTAGCTTCTTTTTGTCGTTTAGTAAAAAAATATTAATATTAAAACTATCTTATCACTATGCTATGTATTAAAATAATTAGTTACTATGCTTTCTAAATATAGTTGTAAAATGTTCAACCTTAGACATCCCATTGAAAGTTGCTTGCACTTTATATTAACATATATCTATGAATGATGTCATAATATTGATTGCACAATTCCTAAAGCTATTCACATTTTTCCTTAGATTTAATATAGTTAAACTAGACTAGAACAATGAAGAAATAAACATTTCATCATTTAGTTAGGTATATTACAAATTTGATGAAAGCTAAATAATAAAGCACTTCAACTAGCCATCAATTTTTATTTTTATTTTCATAATCAATATTATTCTATATGAATTATTTTTTTAAAAATTATCAATAAATTGAGAATAATAAATTAATTATTGTTTGTTCTAAGCATTCATTAAACACAATATTATTAGACTATCTCCCAAATATATCATGGGACCCTATCACTTCGACAATGATATGGTTAGTGAGTCTCATACTATTACATTGGTGACTCATAGGGTTTGAATAGAGGTCTTATTAATGACAAGTTAAGAAATAATGTTTACTAGCCCATGGTATTATAACCAAGTCTATTTACAAATTAATAGTATCCATGGTAAAATGGGGTAAATATCCATGGTTAAAAATCTTGTTATATTGTAACTATTAAGTTAAATATTTATAAAATATTTTGATTTTGAAATGAGTTATGGTTTTTGGGCATATGGTATTGATTGTTTATTTATAAGATAAAAATAAATCAGATATTAAAAAAAAAATCAAACAATACTTTATTTATTGGTTGCATGATAAATAATATTTACTGAATTCAAAATATTTGTAATATGGAAAATAAAAAATAAATGGAAAAACTAGCTTGTTTTAAAAAATATTAAAAACACAAATATTACTTCTTAATTTAACTTAAAAAAAAGTCAAGGCAAGGCAGCCGCTATACTCAAATAATAATAAAAGAATAACGAAACATTGAAAGATGTGATTAATGGGCCAAAGTTTTATATGAATCTCAAAATTAGAAATGTAAAAAAAATCTCAATGTGTAAAAGCAAGGGCCAAGTTTTATATGAATCTCAAAATTAGAAGTTAAGAAAAATCCCAAAATGAAAAAGAAATTTAGAATTTTTATTGTTATAATTTAAATATTCTAAGATTTAATTTTTTTAATAAATTTTATAAAAAATTATTTGAATCATAAATTTAAGTATAAATTTTGTATAATTTAAATATTTCAAAAAAAATCAAACCACATGCAGCTACCATAAAAAAAACTGTATGTCCAAACTGTTTTGAAAAACTATATGTTCAAACCACTGGAAGGTGCATATTCCATACAAAACGGAGGTGGCCATTTCACTGCTTATTTACGTGAATAGTCAATATCCTATAAATGCCCAAAGGACCAAGTTGTAATATCCCTAGTGTAAATACTCATGTAAAAACTGAAGTGAAATAAAATATTCATAAATAATGAGTTTACCATTAACCGTTTTAGTTAGGGTTCATTTCTTGATAACTGCCCTTAACGTTCTTTATTCACCGGAGATCGACTGTTACCGAGGAGAAAGCATAAGTTCTCTGCAATGAAGGAACTCACGGTAATCTTTTGGCTGCTACTATTGCAATGCGTATGCGTCCATAGCATGGCTCCTCGGGGATTTATAGTGAAAACCACTTTGTAGACTGGTCTGTGATGGGCCTTGTACTCTAGTAGTTGCGATGAGACTTATGGTTTCATGCCTTAACTACATCATTAGTGGGAAACTTGTTGTTACTGATGGTTTATGGATGCCTATTGTTCCAATCGGCCACATTTATGTCAAATGGAAGAGAGCTTATGTCAAATGGAAGCAAGCTCCTGTTGACTGGGGGCTTGTTTTTACCTATTCTCGGAGCTTTTCCAGATGCCCTGTTGATCTGAGTACAGGGATCGAACTTTCTCACACATTATTATTGACAGGAAGCTCTTTCTCCGTGTTAAAGGTGATGGAGGCAAGGAGGCTGCTAGGATAAGATAAGTAACTGCATTTTTTTATAGAGAAAGTATTTTAATGCATGCAGTAAAAGATTGAATATTTTATATGTTTTCTTGGTAGAGAAAGTATTTTAATGCATGCAGTAAAAGATTGAATATTTTATATGTTTTCTTGGTAGAGAAAGTATTTGTATGCATGCAGTAAAAGATTGAATATTTATATGTTTTCTTGGTAAAGAAAATATGTTAATGCATGCAGTTAAAGATTGAACATTTTATATGTTTTCTTGGTAGAGAAAGTATTTGAATGCATGCAGTAAAAAATTGAATATTTTATATGTTTTCTTAGTAAAGAAAATAGGTAGTTCCTCCTAGAAAGACTACATGTGAGTCTTGTGCGTGAAATGCTTGTCTCTTGTCATTTTCTTGGAATAAAATCCTTGCTAAATATAGCTAAAATATCTTCTTGAGAAAAGATGGTGAGGCATATAAACTTCCTAAGGACATAGTGTGAAAAGTGGCCAAGTTTTCATTGAATTAAAATATGTATTTTTATTTAATAAAAGTTTCTTGGAAAAGGATATATGCTAATTGCATAGTGATTCTAGCTAGTTTCTAAGTTTCTAGTGAAATAATTATGCATTACATGCATGATAGAAATAGCTAATGATGTGCTTCTAGGCACATAGATATTCATTTCTAACTTTCTTGAAGAAAGAGTATGTTTTATATACACATACATATAGTTTCATTTTAGAAAAGTGTGCATACTTCATGTATAAAAATGATGGCTTTTATGAGAGATCTCTTGAAACAAAAATAGAGTTTCCTATTCTTAAAAGACATATGAATAGTGTTCATATCATATCAAGAATCCATACTTGTTTCATGAAAAGATTATGTGCATTGAAGTAAAAGTAATTGTGTTAGGAAAAACACATGTTGCATGCACATAAGGGTAGCTATTGTGACTTTGGAAATATGATTTTGTGTGTACATAGAGAAAGTGATTATGTTAACTTTCTTGAAAATAATAATCTCTTGAAAAGATTGTCTTGTTAGATGAGTTGTGTCGGTTTCTTGATTTTAGTGCATAAAAGGTTAAGTTAACCATGTTATTGTTTCTTGAATTTTTATGCATAAAGATGGAATCTATAATAATTTCTTGAAAGGGAAGCATGAGGAACCTACCTATGGGAAGATAGAGAATTGAGGGTATAATGACTTCCTTTAAGAAAGAAGTAAGTAATTTGTTACATGAAATGATGGTAGTATTCTAGAGAAGAGAATATGAGTTGCATACATTTAAGAAGGGCTATTATGATAAGCTATTGTATATACAAAGAATAGTCAATGTGATATAAAGATAAGTTCTCTGTATGATAAAGAAACCATGTTGAGTTCTCGAAAAATAACTATGTGAAAAGAACACATGTGCATAAGCATAGGAACAACAGTTTATTACACGTATGAAGATACCACGATTGTGTTATACATTTTAGTAGAATTGATGGGTTAGATCTCTTAAAGAGAATTATGCATTAGTGTGAATAAATATTGTGGAAGTAAAACAAGTAATCACTTGAACATATGTACTAATTAATTAGTATGTTATGCTTGCTCATGCACATGAGTAGATGTTAAAAGATCACTTTTAGGGGTTGCTTATTAATTGATTAATATTGTATCTAATCTTGTTGCCAAAGCTTGTTGACGACTACATTGATAGGAAACGATGGCGGTTGGTGCCAAAGAAAAGCGATGTTTAACATTGTGGCAAGAAAAGGATTGATGGTCCACGCAAATGAGTACAAGTTGCGGGATCGTACATTGCTAGAACAATCATGCCACAAGGAATGTTGCATGTGGTGGTATGTAAGTAAAAGGTTTCATGGAAACTGTATTAGCTTTTAACTAGTTATGTGACATCGTAATTGTAATTCATTGTAATAATTTTATAACAATGGTTGAGGGATGGAATCCCTTATAAGCCATTGAGTTAGGGGTGAAAACCCTCACGAGCATTTAATAATAAGATTAAACTTTTGTTGGTTTTCACCCTACGGGGTTTCCAGGGTATATCGGTGTTCAATGGTGTGATTCCCTTTTGTGTCAGTTTGATGATGTTGAATCCTTGATGATGATGGTTCTTTATTTGATGGGATAATCATAATGTCCAAGTATGTGATTAATTAATATGGTTAAGGAAATCATGAAATGGATGCAAGGATTCATGAGACAGTTTATGTTATTACACTACCACAGTGATGGTTAATGGTTAAGCATCTTACTGTCCTTTATTGAAATTTACTTGATGTACTAATGAACATTGTATCTAATGGTTAATGAGGAATTGTGGAGTTGTGAATTGGATAATTACTTGTGGGTAATTTGTATAGAAAAAATTATAACTCCCTGCTTTTACATGTGAGGTTACCGGGGTACGTTACAAGTGGTATCAGAGCTAAAGGTTGCAGCACTGGCACCTTTGGAAATTGGTAAGCGGAAAGGAAATTGAGGTACGCCATCAGTGGGCATTAACTCAGGTATGAGTTTAACCATTCACATATTGATTTATGTAGTACACTACTTTCGGCATGATATGTGTGATTCATGTTTATAACTACTTTGAGTAGTAAGTAATAAAGTCGCTGCATAACTATGTTCATGACATTGGATTCCTGATGAGGAAAAAGACAATAAAACGCGTGTTAGACTTATTAACAATATTGAACACTCATTACACTTATGAAAAATATTGAACACTCATTGAGGAAAGTGACAATCAACTACCAACTTTTGATTTGCAAATATGGCAATAACAATGATGCATTCATTGAACAAGATTGAAGTTACAATGAATGAAATTTAATGAGTCAATGCATGAATATAAATTATGGGGAACATCCTTGAATAGGATGACAAATTTTTTTGAAAGGACCTTAGAAGAACCCCTTTAGATATTGAAAATATGCAATGAGTCAAGTAGAGAGACTTGATTGTAATAACTAATTTTTGATTAAGTTTTGCCATGGTTCCAATAAGATGATTGGTAGTTGTGATTGGTTAGTGTTGTATGACTAACTAATAGCACTTATGTGCATGAATTGAATTTGATTTAAGCTTATCACAATTCGCAAGCAGGCGATTATGGTAGTTACTTCTTGTATCGGTTTATTAATGGCAATACATTGTGGGAAATTGGAAAGGTTTAGATTGTTACCTCAACTATCATTAGCATTTACACAGTAATAAATATTTGCATATACTTTTATGCATGATAGTATTGTGCCGCAAACTAAAAAAATTTGGGAAGTGAATACTTGTTAAATGATGCATATGTATAACTAACGTTGCCGATGAGATTAAGTAGTAGTAGCTTAATGGCAACAAGAAAAACTTGTCACGTAAAATGTTGCAATGAGAATTGCAATCATAAATGAGAAAGAATAATGTTATATGACATGCATGATTGTGTTATTTGGAAATCAGAATGCATACAACATGTATGTCAGTTGTGTTTCCTATCAATCTAGATGTTGAGGGTTAAGTGTAGATGCATGGTATACATGCATGTTTGTTTTGTTAATGATAATGATTATATGATTCATTATGTAAATTACTATGGGAAAGAGTGATAAAAGAGAAATTTAACATGCCAGACAGTTGCAGATAGTTGTGAAAGGCTAGAATGCCTTGGGTTGATGGGAGTTACCTGCTCAGAGGGGTTGATGGTACTTGTCTGCCCGGATTTGGGTTGATGGTAGTTACCTGCCCAGTGGGGTTGATGGTACTTGTCTGCCCAGATTTCCTCTCCCTAGAGATAAATTATCTCACTAAGGGAAAAGAGTTTATGTGGTCATTGGAATTCTTGAGCTGGTTGGCCAGTGGAATTCCATGATAGACCTGGTAAGGTCTCTATCAAAGAAACTGTCTGGATGTGAAAATGACTCGATCTGGTTGTGGAAACTAGTTCCTATGGGTTGGGAATTCTTTAGCCTATTATGGTTCTCATAGCTAAAGAAATTAACTAATCAGCTATATGTTATGCTAAAAATGAATTTTACATATAGTTATGTTATGCACATTTAACAGGAAATGAGCTTAGTGCTCAATAAGGAGTTATTGGAAATTTTAATTCCTTTATTGTATTATTAATTTTGTGAACGTCTTAGTAGGGGCTAAGGAAATTTTCACTTGATGCAGTGATTGACTGTTTGATGATTAGGGAGCTAGGCACTCTTTTGGTACTTTTAGAAGTACTCTGTGGATGTCTTTAGTGAGAATTAATTCAGTGTGCTTATGGAGCAGTGATGAGCTCTTTAATGTACTTGTAAAATTACTGTGATTTAAAAATCATCTAACATTGCACAATTGATTGATAGTTAAAAGTATTTCATTTGACTCAGAATATTGTGACTAATGCGATTGAATTTGTTTGTCAAACATTACAGGATTACTTACCATGGAGGGTTGATGGGTTGTCCAACCACTATTAAAATGCTTACGTGAAGGTGCTCATGATTTTCAAGAGTAGATGGTAAGTAATGGTAAGTTGATATAGAGTTTGGTTTTTGAATTTGAATAAGGGCCAAGTGGTGGCAATTAGAACTTGCATATTTTGCAGTTATGAATGCTTATGACTATTGATATTTCTTATGATTATATCATTACTATTTTGTTTGTTGTCATTTCTTGGAATGAAATCTTTGATTTTAAAAGAGGAAGGATCACATTTTGTGTGGTTTAGATGGTTATATCATGAGTAAAATCTAAGGTTCCAACGAGAGATGAACACCAAGGACGGTGTTCTTGTTAAGGGGGGGAGTATGTAATATCCCTAGTGTAAATACTCATGTAAAAACTTAAGTGAAATAAAATATTCATAAATAATGAAGTTTACCATTAACCATTTTAGTTAGGGTTCATTTCTTGATAACTGCCCTTAACGTTCTTTATTCACCGGAGATCGACTGTTACCGAGGAGAAAGCATAAGTTCTCTGCAATGAAGGGACTCACGGTAATCTTTTGGCTGCTGCTATTGCAATGCGTATGCGTCCATAGCATGGCTCCTCGGGGATTTATAGTGAAAACCACTTTGTAGACTGGTCTGCGACGGGCCTTGTACTCGAGTAGTTGCGATGAGACTTACAGTTTCATGCCTTGAACTACATCATTAGTGGGAAACTTGTTGTTGTTGATGGTTTATGGATGCCTATTGTTCCAATCGGCCACATTTATGTCAAATGGAAGCGAGCTCCTGTTGACTGTGATGGGACCTGGTATAATTGGGGGCTTGTTTTTACCTATTCTTGGAGCTTTTCCAGATGCCCTGCTGATCTAAGTACAAGGATCGAACTTTCTCACACATTATTATTGACAGGAAGTTCTTTCTCCATGTTGAAGGTGATGGAGGCAAGGAGGTTGCCAGGATAAGATAAGTAACTGCATTTTTTATAGAGAAAGTATTTTAATGCATGCAGTAAAAGATTGAATATTTTATATGTTTTCTTGGTAGAGAAAGTATTTTAATGCATGCAGTAAAATATTGAATATTTTATATGTTTTCTTGGTAGAGAAAGTATTTGTATGCATGCAGTAAAAGATTGAATATTTATATGTTTTCTTGGTAAAGAAAATATGTTAATGCATGCAGTTAAAGATTGAACATTTTATATGTTTTCTTGGTAGAGAAAGTATTTGAATGCATGCAGTAAAAGATTGAATATTTTATATGTTTTCTTAGTAAAGAAAATAGGTAGTTCCTCCTAGAAAGACTACATGTGAGTCTTGTGTGTGAAATGCTTGTCTCTTGTCATTTTCTTGGAATAAAATCCTTGCTAAATATAGCCAAAATATCTTCTTGAGAAAAGATGGTGAGGCATATAAACTTCCTGAGGACATAGTGTGAAAAGTGGCCAAGTTTTCCTTGAATTAAAATATGTATTTTTATTTAATAAAAGTTTCTTGGAAAAGGATATATGCTAATTGCATAGTGATTCTAGCTAGTTTCTAAGTTTCTAGTGAAATAATTATGCATTACATGCATGATAGAAATAGCTAATGATGTGCTTCTAGGCACATAGATATTCATTTCTAACTTTCTTGAAGAAAGAGTATGTTTTATATACACATAAATATAGTTTCATTTTAGAAAAGTGTGCATACTTCATGTATAAAAATGATGGCTTTTATGAGAGATCTCTTGAAACAAAAATAGAGTTTCCTATTCTTAAAAGACATGTGAATAGTGTTCATATCATATCAAGAATCCATACTTTTTTCATGAAAAGATTATGTGCATTGAAGTAAAAGTAATTGCGTTAGGAAAAACACGTTGCATGCACATAAGGGTAGCTATTGTGACTTTGGAAATATGATTTTGTGTGTACATAGAGAAAGTGATTATGTTAACTTTCTTGAAAATAATAATCTCTTGAAAAGATTGTCTTGTTAGATGAGTTGTGTCGGTTTCTTGATTTTAGTGCATAAAAGGTTAAGTTAACCATGTTATTGTTTCCTGAATTTTTATGCATAAAGAAGGAATCTATAATAATTTCTTGAAAGGGAAGCATGAGGAACCTACCTATGGGAAGATAGAGAATTGAGGGTATAATGACTTCCTTTAAGAAAGAAGTAAGTAATTTGTTACATGAATTGATGATAGTATTCTAGAGAAGAGAATATGAGCTGCATACATTTAAGAAGAGCTATTATGATAAGCTATTGTATGCACAAAGAATAGTCAATGTGATATAGAGATAAGTTCTTTGTATGATAGAGAAATTATGTTGAGTTCTCGAAAAATAACTATGTGAAAAGAACACATGTGCATAAGCATAGGAACAACAGTTTATTACACGTATGAAGATATCACGATTGTGTTATACATTTTAGTAGAACTAATGGGTTAGATCTCTTAAAGAGAATTATGCATTAGTGTGAATAAACATTGTGGAAGTAAAACAAGTAATCACTTGAACATATGTACTAATTAATTAGTATGTTATGCTTGCTCATGCACATGAGTAGATGTTAAAAGATCACTTTTAGAGGTTGCTTATTGATTGATTAATATTGTATACAATCTTGTTGGCAAAGCTTGTTGACGACTACATTGACAGGAAACAATGGCGGTTGGTGCCAAAGAAAATTGATGTTTAACATTGTGGCAAGAAAAGGATTGATGGTCCACGTAGATGAGTACGAGTTGCGGGATCATACATTGCTAGAACAATCATGCCACAAGGAATGTTGCATGTGGCGATATGTAAGTAAAAGGTTTCATGGAAACTGTATTAGCTTTTAGCTAGTTATGTGACATCTTAATGGTAATTCATTGTAATAATTTTATAACAATGGTTAAGGGATGGAATCCCTTATAATCCATTGAGTGAGGGGTGAAAACCCTCACGAGCATTTAATAATAAGATTAAACGTTTGCTGGTTTTCACCCTACGGGGTTTCCAGGGTATATCGGTGTTCAATGGTGTGATTGCCTTTTGTGTCAGTTTGATGATGTTGAATCCTTGATGATGATGGTTCTTTATTTGATGGGATAATCATAATGTCCAAGTATGTGATTAATTAATATGGTTAAGGAAATCATGAAATGGATGCAAGGATTCATGAGATAGTTTATGTTATTACACTACCACAGTGGTGGTTAATGGTTAAGCATTTTACTGTCATTTATTGCAATTTACTTGATGTACTAATGAACATTATATCTAACGGTTAATGAGGAATTGTGGAGTTGTGAATTGGATAATTACTTGTGGGTAATTTGTATAGAAGAAATTCTAACTCCCTGCTTTTACATGTAAGGTTACCGGGGTACGTTACACAAGTTCCGCTTGTCATAAATTGGTATGCTTAAAAATTCTCAAGCCTGTAAAGTGGGCAGATAAAAACTCGGTAGTGCGATCTATGGATACATTTAGCCATCAATGCATTCAGATCAAGTACCAAAAATACATCAAACTGATAATCCAATATAAATTATATTTTTTAAACGTATTGTATAGTTTTCAAAGCATTGAGCAATACAATGTTCTATTTGATAACTAATCAAATTAAATATAAATAAATTAAATTATTAAAAAAAAAAAAATTCAAATGTTAAATTATAGATAAATTGTATTAATTTTTTAGATCAGAGTTAAATTAATATAATTTGACTAAAACCTTAATATAATATCTTGCAATGGAGATAATACATTTATTTTAATAATTAGATTATTAAAATTCTTTATATCATTTTTCATTATTAATTTCGAATAGTTTAATTTTAGTAATTTAAAAAATAATAATAAATTTAATTCTTTATATCATTTTTCATTATTAATTTTAAAAATTTTAAAAGAATTAATAAATTTATTCTAATAATTAGGTTATTAAAATCCTTTACATCATTTTTCATTATTGATTTGGAATAATTCAATTTTAGTAATTAAAAAAAAATCTATTAGTTTTAGAATTTAGTTAGTTTATAATTAAATAAATCAAATTTTCTATTAACAAAGATGCTTATAAAGTAGCACCCTGCTTATAGTCTTTCAAAATTAATGTAGTCACTCTTATAACTTTTTTATCTATCAATATGTTAAAATTTTGTAAAAACATTTTTATAAACTAAATACCATTTAATTTTGTAAAAACCATTTAAAATGAAATACCATTTAATTTTGTAAAAACATGTTTATAAACTAATAGAAATTGAAAATCTGTAACATGCACTTCATCTCACAAGTAATTATGATTCCATCTAATCGAAGGAAAGCCCTATTTCCAACCCTATTGCATAGTAAATGCGGCCTGACATGGGGCCGATATAACACGATATAACACGCCGCTATTTTTTTTTTCTCTCTCATCACCACGCGGCGTGTTATATCGTGTTATATCGACCCCATGTCAGGCTGCATTTACTATGCAATAGGGTTGGAAATAGGGCTTTCCCTAATTGAATGAATCTTGAGAGATCTTCCCTGCACTTGACAAGTCCATAAATCGTACTATTGCTACTTTTCCTTTGAACAATATTAAATTTATTGCAATAAACATTTTCACCATTCAATTGATATTAAATTGTGTGTTTATTTAATGTGCGTTTATTTTAAACAGGGTCTTAAATTTTAAATTAATTGGTAATAGTAAAGATTGTAGGAATTTACAGGGTAAGTTCCTCAGAAAGAACACCAAAAGGACACCGCTCACAACCAGATCACAGATCAATACGCCAGTATTTTGACGTGATTAAAACCCTCAAAGAGGGAAACAGTCCACGGCCTATCCCAACGTGGGTACTACAGGCAATTTATTAATCAAAGAATGAAAATTTACATAAGCTTCTCTCATGCACGGATTACCCGAACAATGACCCTCCATGCGCTTTAAATAGAACTCATGGACCAATCGGGTGTCAAGCCACGGATCAAGTGTCGGTAATACCGAGGTGAGAGTGAACCGTCGGATCACTACATATCGTGACCGTCGGATTGTAAGTTACAAAATGTACAACGGTAAAACACACTTTACCTAACTCTATACCTAACTCTATACTAGACCAAGTTGAACTTAACTATTTCCTATGTGTCGGAATATCCTAACATCCCCCCTTAAGAACAACTTGGGATAGGATTGAAGGATTTACAAATATGACACAATAGGAGAAGGAAGGAGGCACTAGAGCCTATCCCCCCTTAGTGACAACTTCCTGAACTCCAAGCATATATCGAAGTTTAGTGAACTTCGCCTCTGTGAGAGCCTTTGTGAAGATGTCTGCAACCTGATCATCTGTTGAACAATATTGCACTTCAAGAACATGGTCATGAATGAGCTTTCTGATGAAGTGCATGTGTAGTTCAATGTGTTTGCTGCGCTGATGCTGGACTGGATCTTTGCATAGCTGAATGGCACTTTGATTATCACACCAAAGTGTGGTTGGATGCTGCTGCTCAAAGCCAAACTCTGATAGGATCTGACGAAGCCACAAGGCTTCCTTACTAGCTTCCACGGCACCACGATACTCTGCTTCTGCTGACGAAAGAGAAATGGCAGCCTGTTTCTTACAAGCCCATGTAATAGGTCCTGAACCAAGAGTGAAGACATAACCGGCAGTAGACTTCCGATCATCAGGGTCACCAGCCCAATCAGAATCAGTGAAACCAACTAATAGAGGAGCTGCTTTGGCACTGTAATGAATCCCAAACTGTACTGTACCTCGAACATAACGAAGTATTCTTTTAGCTGCTTTCCAATGACTTTCACGGGGGTTTTGCATAAAACGAGCAACAAGGCCAACAACAAAGGAAAGATCAGGACGAGTATGGGTTAAATACAAGAGTTTTCCTACAAGTTGACGGTATAAGGTAGCATCAACTTCAGGAGAAGTACAAGAGACTGAAAGTTTGACTCCAGACTGAAAGGGAGAAGGGGCTGGCTTACAGTCTTCCATGTGAAAATGACGAAGAATATCACAAGCATACTTGGACTGGGAAAGGGAAATACCCTCCTTGGATTGCAAGACTTGAAGACCGAGAAAATAGTGTAAGTGTCCTAAGTCTGTCATTTCAAATTTCCTTTTAAGGCTAGACTTCACATGGTTTATAAGGTTGGGATCACTACCAGTAAGAATAAGATCATCAACATAAAGAACAAGGATGATAAGAGAGTTGCCCACTTTCTTGGTGTAGACAGTATTGTCAGAATGACACCTAGAAAAGCCAGATTCTAAAAGAAAGCTATCCATTTTGGCATACCAAGCCCGAGGAGCTTGCTTGAGACCATAAAGGGATTTCTTAAGTCGACAAACAAGGCTGGAGTCTGTTTGTATGAAGCCAATGGGTTGTTCCATATAGATTTCTTCCTGCAAGTCCCCATGCAAGAAGGCAGATTTAACATCCATCTGATGGACTTCCCATTTTAAAGAGGCAGCAAGGGAAAGAACAAGGCGGATAGAGTTCATTTTGGCAACAGGGGAGAAGGTTTCAGTGTAGTCAATGCCTTCAACCTGTGAAAAGCCCTTAGCAACAAGACGAGCTTTATGTTTATCAACTTTCCCATCTGGTCCATACTTGGTTCTGTAAACCCATTTACATCTAACAAGTTTGCGTCCCTTTGGTAGAGGAACAAGATCCCATGTATCATTTGTCAACAATGAATGATATTCTTCATTCATAGCTGCTTCCCAATGTGGATGGCCTGAAGCTTCTGCAAAAGTGTCAGGATCATGATTTACTGGAGCTTGAGCCAGTAAAGAAGAGGCTCTTTCAAACTGAGAACGTGTACGTCGCTGATCTGTAGGATCACCGGCAAGATCACCTGCTGCATCCCGAGTAGCACGGACCCATCTTGGAAGTTGAGGATCCTGAGAAGGTGGGGGAGGATTATCATCCTCACTTTCATCATCTGAAGAAGAAATGTTTTCAAAAGTAGAAGAGATAGGAAGAGGTGGCACATCCGCCGGACTAGGCTCGCAGGCCGATTTATTTTCATCAAATTTTACATCTCTTCTAATGATAACATTTTTGGACTTAAATGGAATAAGTCTATAACCTTTTACATCTTCAGAATATCCAACAAAAGTACATTTCTCACTCTTAGGTTCTAAAGCTTTATGCTTTTCATCTGGAATATGGGCCCATGCTTCACTTCCAAAAACACGAAAGTGACTTACATCTGGTTTAATGGAACTCCAAGCTTCTTCTGGAGTGATATTCTCTAGAACCTTAGTAGGAGTGCGATTGATTATATAATTTGCACAATTAATTGCTTCGGCCCAAAAACTAAGACTGAGTCCTTTAGATTGCAGCATACAATTAGCCATTTCCTTTAAGGTGCGATTTTTCCTTTCAGCTACACCATTTTGTTGTGGAGTGTATGGAACAGTATGTTGCATTTGAATTCCATTTTCGGTGCAAAAGTTGATGAATGTGTTTTTAACATATTCTCCACCATTATCAGTTCTTAGCTTAAGAATTTGATGTCCAGATTGTTTTTCAACAAAGGCTTTGAAGGCCAAAAATGTGTTAAATACTTCGCTCTTGAGTTTTAAGAAGTATACCCAAGTGCGTCTGGAGAAATCATCAATGAAAGTTAAGAAATACTTGCAGCCAGAGAATGAAGCAACAGGAAGTGGACCACATAAATCACTGTGCACAAGCTGTAAAGGGGCTGAGGCGTGCCAAGAGGCACGTTTGTCAAAACTGTCCCGATGATGTTTTCCGAGTACACATCCGGAACAAACACCATCTCTGCAAGATACCATAGGAAGACCTGTCACCATATTTTCTTTACATAGATGCTGAAGGGAGCGATAGTTTAAGTGACCAAATCGCTCATGCCAAAGTTTGCTCACTTCATCATTATGAGCAACAAATACTGAGGGAAGATTTGATGACCCAAAGTTGTGAAACTTATACAACCTTGTGGAATCATCAGCAAGACCAGTAGCTAGAATCTGTTTAGGATCTTTTAGATCCTTGATTACAACATCATGAGGTGAAAATTCAACAATTTTACCTTCACCTGAATGAGTTATCTGATATACAGATAGAAGGTTGCAGGATAAGGTTGGAACACATAATACATCATTAAACTGACCATTGTCTAGATGAACAGTTCCAGTCCCTACAACATTAAGAGATCTATCATCACCAACATATATATTTTTGGTGTTACAATCATTTAAAGAAGAAAACATGGCTTGGTTTTTGGCCATGTGATAAGAGGCTCCAGAATCAATGAGCCACTCATGAGAATGAGAAGAAGAAGATACATTTAATGCATAACCAGACTGAGATGATTGACAACGACATGCAGAAAGTGCCATTCCTGAAGATGAAGTTGAAGTTGAAGAATGCTCCACATGGATGTTATGTTTCTTCATTGCGGCTTCCAAGGCTTCCATCTTCTTAAAGCATTTAGATTCTAAGTGGCCATCTCGATTACAAAAGTTACAATGTCTATCAGTCTTCTTCCATTTGTTTTTATTGGTCTTATCATTTTGCTGAAATGATCTTTCATTTTGAGGCTGAGTTGGTTTAGGACCATTCTTTTGAGGATATGACTTCTTAGGATTCTTTGAATTTGGTTGCTGCTGGGCGGCTAACGCTTTCGTGGAAGAGTTTCCAAGATTAAGAAGACCAAGGTGTAAGAGTTTTTCTTGTTCTCTTATTAAAGAATCACAAAAGGAGTCAAAGGAAGGGGCCTTGTAGTCTTTTCCTTGACAAATGAAAGCTTCCCTTGTAGAATGGAAAGTGGAAACAAATACAGAGTAGGCTGGTCCCAACTTAGTAAGGATGGAATAAATAAGGTTACCATCTTCTTTCTTAACTTTAACACCTTCCAAGAGATATCTAAGGGTCTTGAATTTGGACAAGAAATCTTCAATGCAAGAAAAATTATTAGGATCCAAAGTAAGCAACTCATTTTCAAGTTGATGGGCTCTAATTTCATTTTTAATCCCAAAAACTTTAGCGAGTTTTTCCAATGCTTCATGAGGAGTCTCAAGTTCTGCAATATGGAATCTAAGATCAGGAGAAATAGACATCCCTATCAAACCACGTGCTTGATCTTGTCTATTTTCCCATTTTGCAGCCTTGTCTTCATCTTTTGGTTTCTTCTCTTGGTCTGTGGCTATTCTGAAGAGACCTTTACTTCTAAGTAAATCTTCCATGTAGGCTACCCATTGGAAGTAGTTAGTGCTGTCAAGAATGACTTGGCATGGACTTTCCATTTTTAAAAAAAACTGAAGCTGAAGATGCTGAAAGTAAGTGTTCCAATGGATAGATCTCGAAAAATTAGGCTGTTTTAAAAAAAACGGCTCTGAAAAAGGCTTCCGGATGAAGAAGTTATGGCTTTTTGAAAAAAATTTGTTGAAGTTGCCGGCAAAGTGCGCGAATGTGCGGGAATGAAAAAATCCGCCCCCACAAAATGGAGACTTGAACCCAAGACCTCTACTCTCTTAAAATAGCTTTGAACCAATTGATCTATACAAAAAATTTGAGAGAGAGAGAGAGAGAGGGGGGGGGGCCTTGGTTTGCGTGCTTGCCTTGAGAAAGCTCTTTTTCCCTACAAAACACAAAACACAAAACCCAACACGAATATGCAAAGAAAAACGAACCTTGCGGCTCGAAGTTAGCTTTAGCCAAAAAACTAGAAATTTTTAAAAAAAATCTCAAAGTTAGCTTTAGCCGAAAAAACTAAATATTTTTCTCAATGTTTCTGATTTTCCGAGATCACACTAAGGTGCAGGGAAAAGAGCATACGCATGAGAAAAATCCTTCCTTTCTGTTTCTGATTTGCCCAGATCGCACAGAGTCGCAGGGCAAAGAGCATACGCAGAAATGAAAGGTATAGATCCGGTTAAAAAAAAGGGCTAAATAAACTGAAACCGAAATAAGCAGAGAGAAAATAACAGTAAACTGCAAAAACACTGTATACCTCCCGATCTGAAAAATGACGCAGCTAGGGCTACCAGAAACCTTTTCGCATGAAACGAAAGGGGTTCCTCACTGGAACAGATGCTCCGAATGCAACAGAGCAGTCCTCTCGGCCCGAAAGCAGTCAGAAACAGCAGATCTAGGAAACGACAGCCGCATGCAGTTCTACCGGCTTCAGATTTGGATCACCAACGGACGCGGCCCTCAAATAGCTCCGATACCATGTAGGAATTTACAGGGTAAGTTCCTCAAAAAGAACACCAAAAGGACACCGCTCACAACCAGATCACAGATCAATACACCAGTATTTTGACGTGGTTAAAACCCTCAAAGAGGGAAACAGTCCACGGCCTGTCCCAACGTGGGTACTACAGGCAATTTATTAATCAAAGAATGAAAATTTACATAAGCTTCTCTCATGCACGGATTACCCGAACAATGACCCTCCATGCGCTTTAAATAGAACTCATGGACCAATCGGGTGTCAAGCCACGGATCAAGTGTCGGTAATACCGAGGTGAGAGTGAACCGTCGGATCACTACATATCGTGACCGTTGGATTGTAAGTTACAAAATGTACAACGGTAAAACACACTTTACCTAACTCTATACCTAACTCTATACTAGACCAAGTTGAACTTAACTATTTCCTATGTGTCGGAATATCCTAACAAAGATTTACAAGTATTTTTAATATTTTTTTGGATAGAGGATTGAAATTTATTTAAAAATAATTATGTTATTTTTAATTTTTGATTTAATTAAAATAAAATCTATCAAAAATATTTTCATTATAAAATAAGTTTTTTTTTTTTTTTTTTTGTTGGTAGTATTGATAAACTATATTATTGACCTCATGGTAGTGTAACAAAGCGTATTTACAAGTAAAAAAACTCCTTAATAAAGTTTTTAACCTTCATCTAGTTTTGAATCGATGCCCTTTTAGGAGGAAAGACATTAGGCTCACTCACGCCGTATAACACAAAATTTAACATAATGATTTAACATAAAATTATAACTAAGTTAATTTTTATAATTTTTAAAAAATTATCAATGTCAAATATATCATTCCATTATAGTCCATTGAGTCTTGAATAGTGGGTAATCGAGTAATCTATTAAGACACTCTTTAATGTGAATTCACTGGTTCAATTCCTCCCATATTGGACATGATGAAGATATCATTCCATGAGTCTCCACAACAATTGTAGTGAAAAAAATGAACATTTCAGATGGATGATTATTTTCTGGTTGGGACACTCAACTTGGAACTCACGAGCATGGATAGGCTATAGTGAAAAATTTGAACACTTCATATGGATGATTATTCACTCTTTCATTGCCTCATATACCAGCATAGATCTCATCCATCTTAACTTCGGATCTACAAAGTGTTGAGAGGGATCAAATATCCTTTCACTCTCAAAACTGTTTGTATCTCAAGAAATTTGATCCCTCTATGGGCTTGCTAGATCTAGAGTTAAGATGAATCTAGGTTGGTTTTATAATTATTTGTAATTATTAATTTAATTTTATATTATATTTTTAGTTTTAGTTTTATGTAATTTGACTAAGCCAAAATGTTTTATTGATAATTAACATTATTAGTTTTTATTTTATTTTTGTTTAAACCCAGTCAAAATTTTTACATGACATTACAATATCTCTACATAATGGGCACGAGAGGTCTCTTTAACCTTTTATTATTTTTTAATATCTATAATATCTCCCCCATATCCTTTTTCTTTTAGATTTAACATAAAAAATGTTATAAAATAAAATATTTATAAAATAGTTTGATTTTGAAATGTGTTATGGTTTTTGGCAAAGTGGTATTGATAAGCTATGTATTGGCCCATGGCATTGTTAATAATAAGTTTTAATTTAAAAAATGCTATTAAATTAAATTAAAATAAAATATTCATAAAAAATAATTGTTTCGAAATGTGTTATGGTTTTTGGGAAAGTGGTATTGATAAGTCATGTATTGGTCCATGACATTGTTAATAATAAGTTTTAATTTTAAAAATGTTATAAAATAAAATTAAAATAAAATGTTTATAAATTTTTTGATCTTGAAATGAGTTATGGCTTTTGTGTATATGATATTGATAAACCATGGTATTGGTCATGGTAGTGTAAGAAAGTCTATTTAGAAGTTAATAATATCCATGGTAAAATGGGGGCAAATATTCATGGTTAAGAATCTTGTTATATTGTAAATATTAAATTGTTATCTGGTTATTATTGAGCCTAGAAGGCCATGTGTAAGTATGCCCATCCAACAATGTCGACTATAATAATAAAAAATAAATATGCTATGCATATTTAATTACTTGTCCATATGACTTAATATAATCTCATGTAAAGTAATTAGAAGTAAACAAAAATATGTAGGTAATATGTTTAAACTTTATACTTTTTAAAAATATTTTAACACTTGATATCAACTTCATATATACCTATATATAGAAAAATGTTAAAAGAAAATATTTAAATGTTGTACAAAATAAAATATCCAATGTGTGTTATGGATAAAATATTTTAATATGAATTAATATTGATGTATACTTAAAAATATATTAATAACAAAAAAAACTAGTTTAATGTGCACTGATAAAATGACTGATTGCACATGTTCTGTAATCTCTATAACATTAAAAAATATAATTTAAACAATAAGAAATTACACATTAATTTTTTGCACTCTAAAATAAGTTTACACCTAAGAAATTTGATCCCTACAAAACAAAACAAAAATTAAATAATCATATAAATAAATAATTAAAGGCTCATTCTACAATCCAGTATGAGGGACGTGTGTAAATATGTCACATCCTCAAAAAAAAAAAATTAATTTTTCTAATGTCAACCAAGAAAAAGAATCATATAGATAAATGATTAAAAATTGCCAAGAGACTCATTCTACAATTGTATAACGGACATGTGACAGTCCTCAAAAAATAATAAAAATAATTTTCACTAATGTCAACCAAAACAAAAACAAAAATTAAATAACCATATAAATAAACAATTAAAAATGGATGAGGGGCTCATTTTACAATCGAGTATTTCACTTTCATTCTATCTGGTTCTTTGATATTTCATTTTCATTCTTCAAGAAATAAATAAAATATTTCCATGTATATCTTAAATAATATAATTTTATATAACTTTATAGATGTAACAAGTATAAGTAACAAACATATTAAACCATATTAAACATATCAAGGAAAGTATACATGGTTTACCCTCACAGTTAAACTTCTAATTATATGTATATATATATATACATATGAAAAAAAATTATCTGTTAGATTTGAACCTGAACGTATAATTAGATGTATCCTCTAGATATCCAATCTTATATTCACTTAGTTGTCATTCGATCACTGATGACTTTGAATATTAAGTATAACTCCTAAAGATAAGCAACCTATTCATTTGGTGTGCTCATCCACATGTAATTTTTATGTTTTATGATAAGATTACACCTTGGATTGCATGGCCCATGCGCTAAGGTTTAACTCACATTAAGAAAAGTTTATGGAGATATTGGTCCACATGCATCAATGGAATCCAAGTGGCATGTCTCAGATTGTCTGATCGTGGGATTTCGATCAAATGACGACAATTGATTTGGTTAAGTTAATGCAACCACTTTCCCCTGCGCACCAGATACCGCCCTCATTTTGCTTGTCCTCGACACCGCTCTAGAACCTACAAGAGATTAGGGTTTTATTATCCATGCAATTGAGAATTATTTGGTAAATTTCTTATTTTAACTTTCATTTCACACACAACAAATATGTTTCCTTATTTTTAAGAATGTTGGAACATGTTTCGGTACTAATCGCATCCAAAGCTATTTGTTAAAAGCTAACTGTGACCAGATTGCAGGTTGGACATTCTAGGGTGTGATACCCTCAACAATTTTTTTGTGCACCAGCGTGGGTGGATTCTTCCTCACAAGTGAGAACCAAACCAACCAATTTGGTTATGTTTTCTTGAATTTGAATTACGTTGGATATGGCATTAACCTTATCCATATTCAGGTCTTCGACTTGTGGTCTACCCTTTCCTTCCAAGTCATATTGACAGGTAAACTTTGGACTCACTCACCCGAGTCTGAGAGGTTTTCATTATACCTTTTATGTGTTTCTATGTAAGGTTTTATCAAGTTCTAATTACCCTTGTGCTGGGGTTTCCAGGTAAGAGTCTCAGTTGCAGCTTTTCAAATCAAGGTTTCCGAATTTTATCTTTTCTAGCTACGACATTGACTACACCAAGCTCTTTGTCCAGGTGCTTGGGTTCTATTCCTTTCCTGCTTGAGCTTGAATATCTAGGGTTAAAACTTGAAGATGAGTTCCTTTTATGAGTATGATGCAACAAGTTTCGCGAAGTATTATATGTATTTAGACTTAGGGTTTTTGTTTAAAAGAACTCAGAAAGCTTCCTCAGGGTTATATAGTATTCATTGCTGAATTGGTTATGGTTCTAGAACAAATGTATTATGGTTATTACCATAGGCCTGTAAGAATTGTTTAGAAATGAATTTTGGTACTTTTCTTTGCTAATTAGCTCCCCGAGAGCACTACTGCTCAAATTCACAACTATTCTTTTAACGGATTCAATGTATTGGGTACAGTAATGTTAATTCATAATCATTTTGTTCACGACTCCTTTTGTATGAGTTTTACAGTCAACAGGTATTTCAAGTTTTTTGTATGAATTTGGATTTTCTTTACCCTGGAGGGGTTGTGTAAATGACTTGTATAGTCGTCCAATACATTTTCCTTTTTCTCACTGGAAGTCTGGTTACATTTCTTTTTTTACCCGTATGAAATTCTGGTTGTTATTTACTGTTGCAATGCCATGAATGAGAGGGTTTGATTATTGGAAAATTCTAGATACTAGGTTGTTTAACAGGATATCTAGGACTGTTTCCTAACGAGGTCCCTTCCTTGCTAAGGATACTAACCCAATTCCTTACCTAGTTTCTGCCATTTATACATTATATTAATTCATGGTTTAGTTCATACATTTATTCCTCTACTGGAGGATTTTTTATGGTAGTTCATTATTCCTCGCATGTGCTTAATATTTACATATTTGTAAGAAAGTTACTTTTATTTTTCTGGAATGTGTGACTATTAATTTTATAGCTTCGCGGCTTTCATCCAAACCCTTATCTTGAAATTGGATATTAATTAGTTATTCTTTACTATCGAGGTAATGTTCACTTATAAAGATATGATAACGCATATCTCCCAATTCCTATTCGAATTTATAATACCCCCATTTCCTTCTACACAAACATTATTGACAATTGTATCCTGAAAGCTTGAATTTCACAGATAGGATTTCTGTCCACAAACACAACCAAACACTAAAGTTTAACATTAAATTTTACTGGACTTTTCTCAAGAACTCATTTTCTTTCTTACTAACAGTATTCAATAAGCTTTCAGAAGCTAATACAATAATTTGATATGTATAGATATTTTCTATCTCTTTTATTTTCAGTCAATAGATATACTTATCTATAAAAACAATTCTACATCAAAATAATTCCATTCGGACCTTATATTCACTATTAATACTTATATGTTTGTCTGCTTGCCAGAAAATAACCAAAGAAAGACTTGTTCCTCCCAACTAGTGAGGTCAGCTATTACGTCCAAGTCCTCCCCCCGAGCCTCTTAATTCTAGATCAGTTCAAATAGTAACTATTATGTAACCTCATGACTCCCAGTCCAGTCCAGAATGTCTTATTTGGGTTTCCACTGGTTCTGACCAACTCAAGAAGACCCAAAAATAACCACTCTGCTTTCTTGACAGCGTCCTGTCATACACTTTTCCCTTTCCTTCCTTCAAGACTCCTTTCCCTAGAACATGCCTTTCTCCCTAAAAGATTTTCCTTTAATCTCTTCTGGGAAGGAAAAATAACTATGTATCTACCTCCAATCAAGATTTTCTTTTTACCAGTCTTTCTATAGTCATTTCATGTTTATGCATAACTTTCCTTTTAACGGAATTTTTAATAAAATAACGTATTTTAAAATTACTTGCTAATTATCTTAACTAGCAAACCTTGCATAGTAAAACTAAATGTCAATTATTTACATGACCAGGGATGTTATATCTTCCCCCGCTTGAGCGAAAAACCATCCTCGGTGTTCATTCATGCCCATGGAATAGGTCAAGGTATGCTTCCCGCATCATCTTTTCATCCTCCCAGGTGGCCTCTTCTGGGCTAAAGTGCCTCCATTGCACTTTAACCTGGGTGATGGCTCGTTTTTGTAGTGTTGTTTCTCTCCAACTGAGAATGCGTAGAGGTTCTACCAAGAACTCTCTATCTGGTTCTACCTGTTCCAATCATTACAAAATGTTAAATTTGCAATTATTTGGGATCTCATTCAATTCAAAACAAATGTGCACATTATTTAATAATATTGTTACTTGCACTTCTTGCCAGTTAATTATGTGTCTAGAGTCATAAATATATTTTTTTAACAAGGATACGTGAAACACATTATGAACTCTCATGTAGCCAGGTAATGCCAACTGATATGCAATAGGTCCAATCCTTTCCAAAATTTGGAAGGGTCCACAATATCGTGGGGCCAATTTCGCACATCCCTTCCATTGCATGGTTCTTTTCTTGGGTTTTTCACGAACATACACATGGTCCCCTATCTGGAATTCGTTGAATGTTCTTTTATTTTCCGCATACATCTTCTGTCTATCATGGGAAACTTTTAAATTTTTTCGTACTTCCTTCATAGTATTTTCCATTTCTGCCAACATGTCAGGTCCCAATGTGAATTTTTCCTGAGGACTATTCCAGTTAATGGGGGTCTTGCACCTTCTCCCATATAGAACCTCAAAGGGGCTCATCCTCAATGATTCATGATAATTTTTATTATATGTGAATTCCACTAAGTGGAGATACTCCTCCCATTTACTTGGGTGTTACATTACATACATTCACAACACATCCTCCAACACTTGATTTACCCTCTTTGTCTATTAGTTAGTTTGTGGGTGATATGTTGTGCTAAACTAAACTTCAATTCCTAGGTCACCAAAGATATTTTTCTAAAAATATGATGTAAATTTCACATCTTTGTCTGATATCATAACTTTGGGAAACCCATGTAATCTAAAAATTTCTCACATAAATACATCTACAATTTGAACAATTTTATATGTTGATTGAACATGAATAAAATGGGCTACTTTACTTAACTTGTCTACCACCACCATAATTGAATCATTTTGCTTCTTAGTTTTAGGCAACCCAGTGATGAAGTCTAAAGTAATTACTTCCCACTTCCATTCTAGAATGGGTAGTGGATGGAGCAATCTGGCTGGGTGTTGGTGTTCAGCTTTAACTTGTTGACACTCCAGACATTTGGCCAAATATTTCGTGATGTCTTTTCTCATTCCAGGCCAAAAGAAAGTTTTCTTAACAGCAGAAAATAACTTTTGATATCCGGGGTGGGCAGCATAGGGCTTCCTATGAAATTCATCCAGAATTAGTTGCCTAACAGCTACTTGATTTGGAACATATATTCTTCCTCTAAAAAGTAGTAAATTATCATTGTTTATGTCATAGTCAGTTTGGTGTCCTGAATTGTTTGCATGTTTGGTTTGCTACCACAAAAATAAATATGTTGAATCCTTATCCTAGCCTCTTTAATAAATTCTGAGAAATTAAATTCAATTTGACTGTACGAAATCTCATACACATGATGCAACTTCCTACTTAGTGCATCCTCTACTTGATTCTCTTTTCCTTTTAGATGTTTAATTTCAAAATCAAATTCGCTCAAAAAGGCGGTCCACCTAACGTGACGATCATTAAGGTTAGGTTGCTTAAAGAAACTAGTTAGGCTGTTATGATCAATCATTAACATGAATTTCTTCCCCAAGAGATAATGTCTCCATACCTTTAGAGCATGTACTACTGCAGTTAGTTCTAAGTCATAAGCAGAATACTTTTATTCGTGCTCCTTTATTTTTCGAGATTCATATGCAATAGCTTGACCTTCTTGCATCAACACCCCTCCAACTCCTTCTTAGCATGCATTAGTGCAAACGACGAATTCCTTTCCTGGGTCTATTATTTTCAGCATTAGGGTTGTGGTTAGAAAATGCTTTAATAGTTCAAAACTATGCTAACACTTGGAATTCCACTTAAAAGCTTTCCCTTTCTTTTGCAAGGAGGTGATAGGATAGGATATTTTAGAAAATCATTTAATGAAACAACAGTAATATCCTGCTAAACCCATGAATGATCAGATGTTAGTGACATTAGCAGGAACATGCCACTCCATAATAGCTTTGATCTTTTCCGGATCAATTGTTATCACCTTTGCAAATATAACATGCCCTAAGTATTGAATCTGCTCTTTAAAGAAATCACATTTGTTGTATTTAGCATACAGTTGATGTTCTCGTAATGTTTGCAGAACTATTCGCAAGTGCTCCTTATGCTCCTCTAGATTCTTGGAGCATATAAGAATATCATCAATAAAAATTAAAACAAATTTATCAAGATAGGGGTGGAATACACTATTCATGAGACTCATGAAAGTTGTTGGAGCATTGGTTAGGCCAAAGGGCAGGACCACAAATTCATAATGGCCATAGTGAGTTCAGAAAGTGGTTTTAGGGATATATTCTTCCTTCACCCTTATTTGATGATACCCTGACTACAAGTCTATCTTAGAGAACATCATGGCTCCTTTGACTTGGTCAAACAGATCATCGATTTTGGGTAACGAGTATTTATTCTTAATTGTCAGCTTGTTAAGCTGTCGCTAATCGATGCATAGTCTCAGTGTTCCATCCTTTTTCTTAACAAATAAAATAGGTGCCCCCCATGGGACACCTCATGCGGATATAGCCTTTATTGAGAAGCTCTTGCAACTGCATTTTAAGTTCAATTAGCTTAGGAATGCTCATTCGTTAATGGGTCGTTGACACAAGTGCAACCCCTATAATCAATTCTATTATGAAATCAATGTCTCGCTTAGGAGGTAGTCCTGGAATTTCTTCTGGGAACACATCAGTAAAATATTGAATGATAGATAGACTTTCCAAAGAGGCTAACTTATTTTTGGAATTAGTAAAACCCACTTGCACTACATAAATCTTGCATCCCTTCATGAGGCATTTTCCTAAATGGGAAGCAATAATTGGTCATAGTTTTATGGGTCTCTACACTCCTTGAATTTCCTGCCTAATACCCCCTGGATTAAGATAACTGATGGTTTTATCTTTACAATTTACTAATGACCAATGCTCCTCTAGTTAATCCATTCAAATTAAAACATCATAGGACCCCAGGGGTAATACATTTAAATTTACATTAATTTGCTAATTTGCTATCTCAATACAACAACCATTTATTTTTGTTGTCACCCTTCTTTTTGCTCTAGTTTCCAATTGCACTAACCAAGGATTTTTAAATTTACTATTTTGTAAGTGACATTTTTCAATGACCTTAGGGCTGACATAACTTAAATTGGCTCCTGGGTCTATCAAAATGGACACATCATGATTATGTATCTTACCTTCAAGCTCAATCATAGAGGGCTGGTATTCAACTTGATGATCATCTAGAGTTGCATTAATCCTTGGTATGTTGTGCGCCACCTCACCAACTGTGGAGGCCTCTTGAATGTTGGCAGTATGTTTGGCCCTGGAGTGGTGAAGACAGTTCTTATAATAATGTGGCTCCCTGCAGCCCCAACACTACAATGGACGATTTTGTTTTTGATTGATCCCAGGTTTACTAGAAACTTTGATTTTTCTATTTTCCCTTTGCGATTTTGTTTTTTGTTGATTCCTTCTAGCAAATTTGTTGTACTGATTCCTATGTAGACTCCTTGTGTTTTTGATCTTCACATTTTTCATATTCTGGAAATTTTTCTGCAACTCTTTTCTAGTCCACCTTTTACTGCCTTCTCCTTTGGATTTCATTTGTTGATAACAAATCCTCGCTTTTCATATGGCCTCATCCATGGTTTTGGGATTGTCAAATTCCAGCTGTTCTTTCATGAATGTTAGTAGGTTTCTCATGAAACGTTGAACTTTGGCCTTTTCCTCCCGAATGTAAGGTACATACCTTAACAGGGACGTAAATTTGGTTACAAACTCGTCCATAGTAAGTTGTCCCAATTGGAGATCATGAAATTCTTTTGCCTTATCATCATAAAATCGCTTCGTCAAATACTTCTCCTTGAAATGTTTCTGGAAGTCCCCCCAAGTCACTTCTTGTTCAGTAATTGTATGAACAACCTTAACCTCTTCCTACCACAGTGTGGCCTTCCCTTGAAGCTGATAGATAACTAATATTTACTTTAATTTATCATCATATTCATAAATTTGGAAATATTTATTAATGTTGATCAGCCAAGCTTCAACGACTTCCTCCATTTCCCCATAATAAACTGGAGGCTTAATCTTTTTAAATTCTCCTTTCAACTCAGTTTTATGTTTCTTATTCTTCTAGTAATCAATTGCATTGTCATATCCTTCTTCATTTCCCCCCTTGTCTCCTTCTATGTGTTGAGTATGACTCCCCTCAGGAGCACTTTTCCCCTCTGCCTTTTTTCCTCATCTCTTTCATTATCCTTAGAGCTGGGTACAGGGTTCCGATCATTCTGGCAATCAAAAAGACTTTTTAAGATCTTTTCCTGGTCGCACATCAATCTTTCATTATCTGCCCGTAGAATGGCCGTTTTAGTCCTTGATTGATGAACAATTTCCAACAACATGATAGTGGGGTTTTGTTGTCCCGCATCCAATTAAATCCACATCTCAGGATTGGCTCCTGAGGTAGGTGTACCTCCATCTCCTCTCCATATTATGTCTCCAATTTTTTCTCTATGCGTGTTCACAACATATATGTAGTAATTAATTTAACTTCCCAAATAGGCCTTAGTTTTGGAACCTGGCTCTGATGCCATTTGTAACAAGTATCAAGTAACAACCATATTGAACCATAAAAAAAAAATTGAATCATTAGCCTCTAATCCAGGAAAGTTTGCATGGTTTACCCTCACAGGTCACTTGCTACTCTTAGCTAACTTCTAATTATATATATACATATGAAAATAATATATGTCAGATTCGAACTTGAACATATAATTAGATGTATCCTCTATATATCCAATCTTATATTCACTATGTCATTCACTCACGAATGACTTTGTAATATTAAGTCTAACTCCTAAAGATACGCAACCTATTCATTTGGTGATCTCATCCACATATAATTTTTATGTTTTATGATAATATTACACTTTAGATTACATGACCCTTGCACGGAGATTTAACTCACATTAAGAGATGTTTCTGGAGATATTAGTCCACAGTATTAGTGGAATCCAAGTGGCATGTCTCAGATCGTCCGATCGTGGGATTCTGATCAAACAACAACAATTGGTTTGGTTAGGTTAATACAACCACTTTCTCGCAGGCATCAGATAACACCCTCATTCTGCTTGTCCTTGATATCGCTCTACAACCTACATGAGATTAGGGTTTTACTATTCATTCAACTGATAATGCTCTAGTAAATTTATTGTTTTACCTTTCATTTCACACACAACGAATATGTTTCCTTATTTTTGTTAAAAGCTAATTATGACCAGATTGTAGGTCGGACATTCCAGAGAGTGATACCCTCGAGGGGTTGTGTAAATGACTTGTACAGTCTTCCAATACATTTTCCTTTTGCTCACTGGAAGTCTAGTTACATTTCCTTTTTTACCCGTATGGAATTCTAGTTGTTATTTACTATGACAATGACATGAATGGGAGGGTTTACTTACTGGAAAATTCTAGATATTGGGTTGTTTAACAGGAGATCTGGGATTGTTTCCTAATGAGGTCCCTTCCATGTTGAGGATACTAAATTCCTTTCCCAGTTTCTACCATTTATACATTATATTAATTCATGGTTTAGTTCATAGATTTATTCCTCTACCTGAGGCTTTTTTATGGTAGTTGATTCTTCCTCATATGTGCTTAATATTTATAGATTTGTAGAGAGTTTCTTTTTTCTGGGATGCATGACTATTAATTTTATAGCTTCACGATTTTCATCCAAACCCTTAACTTGAAATTGGATATTAATTAGTTCTTCTTTACTATTAAGGTAATGTTCACTTATAAAGATATGCTAACACATATCTCCCACTTCCTATTAGAACTTATAATACCCCCATTTCCTTCTAAAAAAACATTATTGTATCATGAAAGCTTGAATTTCACATATAGGATTTTTGTCCATAAACACAACCAAACATTAAAGTTTAACATTAAATTTTAGTGGATTTTTCTCAAGAACTCATTTTAATTCTTACTAATAATATTCAATAACCTTTTAGAAGCTAATATACTTATTTGAGATGTAGAAATATTTTTTATCTCTTTTCTTTTCAATTAAAAATGATTCTACATCAAAATATTTCCATTCACACTTTATATTCATTATTAATACTTATTTTTCTACTGGCTAGAAAATAACCAAAGAAAGACTAGTTCCTCCCACTTGTGAGGCCAACTATTATTGCCAAATACTCCTTCGATAGACTTTTGATTCTAGAACAGTTCAAACCATAACTATTCTATAACCTCATAACTCCCATTCCAGTCCCATCTCAAGAAAACCCAAAAACAACTAATTTGCTTTCTTGACAGCGTCTTGTCATACAATTTTCCCTTTCTTTCCTTCAGGTCTCCTTTCCCTGAACATGCCTTTTCTCCGTGACATATTTTCCTTTAATCTCTTCCGGGAAGGAAATAGAATTGTTTAAATTGTCTAGAATGAAGATTTTCTTTTTACACGTCTTTCTATAGTCATTTCTTGACTACGCATAATTTTCCTCTTAACATAATTTTTAATAAAATAATATATTTAAAAATTACGGCTAATTATCTTAATTAACAAGTCTGGTTATAGTAAAAGTAAATGTCAATTATTTACATGGTTAAAGGTGTTACAATACAGATAAAGTGTATATATATATATATATATATATATTTCTTGTAAATATTTCAATATAGAACTTAAATAAATTGTTTGAATATATATATTAACTAATATATTTCAAATGTAAATTATTTCACTCTATGATGCCTGTATTAATGTTTACTTTAGTAAATATTTCAATACTCGAAAATAAAAAGTAATTAAAGATAAAATAATGTAGTAATTTCTTAATAAGAGGAAAATGTATAACTCATTTAATTTTTAATATAAATTATTAATAATGATAAAATATTCAAAAATACAATATGAACAATGAAAAATTACCATTATAGATTTATCATAATCACTAGAAGGGATTAAATCTCTTGACATGTAAATCTCTTTTCAAGTTTGACTCTTGGTAGATCCATGGTTAAAATGGATCTATACTGGGATATTTTGATGCAATATGTATACTAAGATTTACTTTTATTTAAACAAACCTTAGGCTATGGTAGTGTAAAAGAGCCTATTTAGAATTTAATAATATCCATGGTAAAATGGGGGCAAATATTGATGATTAAGAATCTTGTTATATTGCAAATATAATTTTTTTTATCTTCTTATTAATTAAATTTAAATATAATTACAAAATTATTATTTTAATTTATGTAGTAAAATTTTTAATTTATAACTACTATTTATATGTTATATATTTTAATGTGATATATATATATTAAAAAAGACTATTAATAAAAATAAAATTATAATATAAAAAATTGAATTTAAAAACTATTTACATCATAACTATTTTATAATTCTATTTCTCATTAAATTTGATATATAATTAAATAAATTTTAACATTTTTTAATTCATTATAATATTTAAATTTTAATCATTTATCCATCATGACATTTATACTTCATAACTTTTATTTAAAACACTCAGAATAAAAATATCCAGAAAAACTGTCACATCCATCACCCTGTTATTTAAAAAAACCTAAACTCTAACAATACCTATCAAAACAATTAATTATTTCATAGTGATAGACATACCCACCTTCTTCTTCGTGTTTGTGCGCTGCCCCGGTCCAACCAGACAATATGGCATGGTAAGAGGTGCTCCTATATGCCAACGCCCTGTAAAATTGAAGTATTAAATTAAAGAATTAACGATTTAATGTTATAAGCAGTTGGGAGTTTAGAGAAGATAATATTCCTGATTTTAATTATAAAATTAAAATTTTAAATATTTTATTTATATATATATATATATATATATATATATAAATATATAATAATGGTTTTTTTTTTATAAATAAAACAAATTATCATATAATTATTATTATTATTTTTATTTCTTATTATTATTTTTATTTCTTATGAATTGATGTAATGCAACTATTTTAGACAATTTTAAGACAAGCTATTGCAACTCATGCATTTCTTATTGTTTAAGAATATGATTTAAATGTAAAAATATTTACACATCATTCTTATTGAATATCAAATATATAAATAAAGAGTTTTGCTTTTCAACTGCCCTCGCCCTTGGGGGCTGGGCCATGGGGCTGAGTGTCACTGATGTATTTTTTATTGTTTAAGAATGTGATTTAAATGTAATAATATTAGCATATTATTTTAATTGAATATCAAATGTATAAATAAAGAGTTATGTTTTTTTATTTAGAAAAGAGTTATAGAGAAAATGTTTTGAATATTATAAAATGAAATACAAATTTACTAAAAATATATTTAGATTTATATCATTATTGTGTAAGTATATGATTTATTAAATTATGTTTTAAGTGTTATAGTTAAGGTTAAAGTTATTGTTAATTGAGTTTAGTTTGGGTGATTGGACAAAGTAGTTATTATCTTCTCATCTAGGTTCGTAAGTTGATATGTTGATGTTCTGGAATAGATTAACTTTGTTGCGCTCTTAAATGAGTCTATACTAAGGGTTGGCCTAATACCAACAACCTCTCTCTAGCCTTCACGCTGAGAAGGATGCTGACTGACTTTCTTCCCTTGGCGGTACCCAATGCCCAATTTTTTCTTTGGAAAAAGTTAAAGATAAATATATTGAAGGTTAATGAGCTCAAAATTTTTAAATGGGAGAGCCTATCCTCATCACTCATATACACAAGCTCTTTAGTTTGGCATTGAAGCAATGCTTCTGTAACCCTTGGACACAAAGCCTCATTGTGCTTTAAAGATGGGCATAAAAACATTTCCTTTAATTGTAGGACCATTATGATTAACCACATCTTACACACGTTGTATGGAATTATTTTGGAAAAGAAGATTAGCATATGGCTAGAAATCCATGGTAAAAGAATTTAAATGCCAAACTAGGTTCAAGAGATATCATTCAATTATGAACCACCTTGTTACTCTCAAGATCATTGTAGAAGAATGTCATAGTAATAAAATTGGTCTCTTATGTTATTTCATTGGCTTTAGAAAAGCTTTTGACATTGTTCCTAGGATAGAACTATAGAAAAGGCTAGAAGAGATAATGGATCTCTTGAGTTGAGAGTTGTCGTGACAAGGTTGTACAAGAATGTTACTACCAAATTTAGGACCACTGAGGGTTAGTCAAAAGAAAATAAATGCAATGTCAAAGTCAAGCAAGGCTATCCCTTATCCCCTACCCTTTTTGGCATATAAAATGTTATGCTAGAAAAGTGTTTGGAAGTTGTGTGTTGTGTTGGCCCCACACTCATTGGTATAGTCATAACTCTTCTCCTTTATGTCAATAATATTGTTCTTTTGGTGAGGAGTTATTACGATCTTGGCAAGCATTTGAGAATCTTCCAAAATTTCTGCTCTATGATGGATATGATTTTTAATACTAACAAAACTAAAGCCATGATAATTAAATCCTAAAAGATCACATACTATACTTTTATATATCATAAAAACTACTTCGAGGAAGTTCCCTCATATGAATATCTTGGAATTGATATCCACCACAAGCTCAATTTAAATTATAACATTAAGAAAAGGATAAATGGATGATAGAAAGCTAACTATGGGTTTGAAAATAAATGCAAGCCAACAAGTTTTTGGATATGGGATACAAAGGAACTCCTCTTTGAGACTTGTCACTCTTGTTATTTTATATGGGTGTGAAGCTTGGATTTGTTGTATCTCCAAGGAGCCATGGAGGAAGATAGAACAAATCTAAGAGAATTTTATAACCTACAATCTCAAAATTAAAGGTAATACTCCCTATCATATCCTCTTAATTGAAGCAAACTTTTCTCCATTAAAAGCATGGCTATAACTAGGTATTTTATGTATAATAAGAAGTTAAACAACAAGGAAGCCAAGATGTTTCCTAAAGTTGTCTCTAAATCTAAACAAAATGCTCAACTTTAGTTCAAGCATGGATGGCATAAGGACGTCCATGTCTAGACAATTGGGAGATAAAGAAGAAGTTCACTTTGCGGAATAAGGATGATATTAAAAATAGTATTACTTAAAAAACTAAGGAGAAAATTTGGAGTGATAAAGAGTTGGAGGGAAAAAGGAAACTAAGATGTTATAAGGAGGTAATCGACCCAAATATCAAATATAAAAAATATATTTCTTAACTAATGTTAAGAACAAAATTAACATTGCTAAAATATGAACAAAATCTCATGAAAAAATATTTACCCCTTGGAATAACTTCATCATCTTGAATCTTATTGGTTCTCTTAAAGTTAATATTTTTAGTACATTTTTTGTTTTGAGGCTCAATTTTAACCTGAAAATTCCCCTCAATTCCTAAAACACCATGGGATGGAATATTCTCTCACCTTTGCAACATTAAGAGGGTTAAAAATGAAAGGAATTTTATCTTATATTGTCTATCTTATACTCACATTTGATCTAATTTCAAAAATATTTGTTACACTACTAACCATATTGACTTTAAAGTGAGCAAAACTATGGTGATCATGGATGCTTCTTAATGCTTTTTTAGCATAAATATAAAATGCTAAAGAATTCTGAGAAATGTCTTACTTTCTCAAAGTCCAGAAAACCATGTCATCTTAGTAGATGCTCATCATCATCATCATTATCATCATTTAATATCAATGCCCTCTTTTCAGGAGATAGAGCTTACTCCAAACAAAACAATACTTCTTCAATTTCATGTTTAATGGCATTTAAAAAAATGCATATTTAAAATTATGTTCCTCTTATAATCAAAATGGCATAAACAAGTTTTGAAATTTCATTATTCATAAATTTAAATCTCAATAATTACATTCTCAGTTCATACAATTTTTAAATTTTGTTTTAAAATTATATTTGTAAATAATTTTTACAATTTTTCATTTGATTCATTATCTTGTTCTTAATTATTTAATATTCAATTTATTAATATTATTAATCGATAGTTCAATTTAAGACCACCATTTAGTATAAAAATAAATTGATTTTAATAAATTGAGTATAAAAATTTGTTATATCATAATTGATTTCTTAAGTTGATGTAACACCCCTCCAAACTATGGGACCCATGTTGAGGGTTGAAAAGGAGCACCTAATGTGCATAAATAGTTTTTTGTTTTAATATTAAAAATAAAGTTAGCCATGTGAAATTATAATGGAAAAAGATGCTAAAAGATGGTTTAGATTCCAGACAGTTATGGGAAATTAGGAAGGGTTAGGGGCAAAGGAAATTGCCTACTATGACTTCTTCTCCTAGGAGATAGTTTATCTCAAAAAAGAAAAAAAAGTTGGAAGAGGGTGAGAGGGGAAAAACCTGAAGCAAACTTCATGATTGGGAGCCTGTTGGAGAAGGCTCCAACAAACTAGTTTTTCAGCTAAGTTCTCATCTACAAGATGATATTAGAGGAAGGCAAGACGTTGTCACAAAGGAGATCCCATTTTGGGCCAAGTTGGCCGCTAATTTGGAATTTGTCTAGAATGTGAAACTGGCTCCGGGGGGGGTGTTCTGGTTTATGAAAAATCAGTTATCGTTGCTTGGGAGGAGCATCAAGTTTCCTTTGTGGTTTCCCTACGACGGACTTGGTTTCCATTAAAGGATAAGTGCATAGGTTGAAAGAAACATGTTTACTATATGCAGACCTAGTTTTGTTTTGTTTTATTTAACCATACAAGTGCATATGCCAAAATGAAAACTATTATTTGAATGTCCGTGTGAAAAAAAATATATATATTCAAGTTTTCTCATTTATTTTTTGATGTTACATAGTAAGTTTGAAAATATTATTGCAAGGTTTCAAGAGTAATAGAAACAATTGTACATGTAAGAAAAAGCACAAATTATTACATAAATGCACAGTTTGTAGAACAAAACACTACGAGACTCTTAGTTGAGTTATAAAGAACATTGATACCAACACTAACTTAAATAGAAGGAAAAATAACAATTTAAGCATCATTTCCACCCCTTTTAGGTTTGAGGAAAAATTATACATGTCTAAAATTGTTGATGTTCTTTAAAAAAAATGTGTACAGACATAACATATGAAGTCACTGAAACTACGCTAACACTTAATCAGTTTCTCGTATTTCCAAGTTAAAAAAATACATAGGAGAGACATTGTGTTGAACCTTGACAGGGCATTGAAACCCTAAAGGATGCCCAAGGGTCTGGACTAAACGGCCACGACCTATATATCTGACAACCCATATGACATATACAAAATAAAATTGTTAACAATTTATAAATGTAACCCACGTTAAAATCAAACCCTAAGGTTAGGGTTCATCCCTGGTGAGGTGACCAACAATCATTACAAGAATATGAGCCAACCTGGACGAGCCATAGGGTTGTAAGTTAAAGAAATGAAACTGAGTATGAACCCTTCTTGAATCAGTAATCTCTGAACAATGAGGTGATGCTACCATACATGTGGACAATGAGAGTAAAAGTCTAAGCAACCTTCTTACGCATGAGGGAATATAAGAAAAGAGGCATAACAAGAGTGGGTCGGAAGGGAAAACCATTACCTAGAGTTAGTAAGGATGTGACCTCTCTTTGTATCACCAAAATGAAGGAGGGTCACATGCCAAAAAAATACAACCCCGATTGGTGAGATATGACTAAGGGAAGCAAAGAGTATCGTAATCGTTTTGTAAAAAGGAGACTAACAAATGCTAAAATTTTAAGATTTAAGAGTATGCACATGTCACACTGGAAGTCGGACATTCTTAAGTATCTCAAATGGGTAACCATATGCTCTCAAATGATTCCGACAACCACCTTGGTGTATGCAATTGCTACCTAACACAAATAAAAGAGAGAACCATTAGACTTTGTTGATGGTGCTGGAATCGCCAACATGTCAAGGGGATCTCCCCGGTAAGAAGTCCCAATTAGACCTTAGACCGTTTGGTGTAGGAGTCCCAGCTGTGGGTCGTAAGGTAATGCCTTGACCGCAATGTCGCACAGAGGCAAGTAAGATAACTTTGTCAGTAGAAAGGGTGTGACTGATGCAGCGAGTCAAGGAATGAGTATGATAGGTTCCAACACTTCAAAGGGAGAGGAAATTTAAGGTGAGTTCCAAGTTGAAAGGGATCAGTCCCAACTCGGCTAGGAACACGCCACACAAAGGACATGCACATATTCCGGCAGAGAAGTTGACACGGATGCGATAGTCCCAACATACAAGGTAATATAACATGAACATCACCCACGGATCAGCCCGAGAGAGTGTGATGGTTGATATAACAAGGTTTAGAGAAAGGTCTGTCTGATGTCCGGTAGATCATTCGACATGGACGATGACAACATTAACAAAATATGCAACACATTAACAACAAGATTCATATAATTGCATACAAATTAGTTCATATACAAGTATGTAAGTTAAACAACATATATCATTAAGGAAACCGGAGCAGTCCAACTACAATAACAACATATGCATGAAAATGTGTTGGCTTTTATTATATAAAGAAGTGTAAGTCATAATCATACGATACACCATGTAAACCTTCTATCCCTATCAGTAGAATGTTATAGCCACATCCACCTTCTCCTCCAAAGAGATGTACTAGCTCCGTGCAGTGGAGAAGCCAAGGCACGTTACAATACTGTCCAAGCCTTCTTCAAGATAGTCTTAGTAGAAGCTTGGCTTACCAAAATCCTATACAATGAGTTATGAGGGACTATTTATAACAAAGGGTGGGGTGACCCTTGACATTCCCCTTTGTGACAGTTCAACTACCCTCATGACTCTTCACCTACTCTATGACTGTTACATCCAACTGTTGACACTCAACTTACACTTGACATGACTCAACATTACAATGCACATGTACTCATGTGAGACAACATGGCTTGAGAAAGCCTTGCAAGACATCACTGACACTCGGTCCGTTGTGGTGAGACCAACTCTTTGACATGCTTGTGATGGTGAAGCTGGTGAGCTGATGCCAAGTTTGGTCATCCGTGATGGTGTGCATGTACCTCATGGTGACATCTTGTTGAATCGAACTCTTGCCTCCGTTTATCCAACTCGTCTGCTAACATGCGCATGGTCTTCTTGTGAACAGTTGAACCGACAACACACTGATGCATAGTGTCCATGTTGATCTTCAAGTATGTGTTGGTGGTCATGCACATCAACTTTCCAAAGTGCATGTTCAGCGCCAGTTGGAATTTCGTCTTGTCTTCACCTTGGTGAGTGTGTTGAATGGGTTGGATTGCATTCGAGCACTCAACGACATGCATGTTGTTGGATCCGGTGCATGCAATCAACAACACTTCTCACCATGTTTTCTCTGTGTCAGCGATTGGGATGGATCCTTAACTTGTATTAGCGTAGTTTCATCCGTGAGTGCACCTTGCACCCACTGCTGTTCATGTTCCTGCTGCAACTCATTGGACTGTCTGTGCAGCTTCATGTTCTTCCTAAGTTGCTGCTTCAGCAAATGCAACTCCTTCTTTGTTCCATCTTCTGCCTTCGTGCAATCTTCATGTCGCACTGTCACTTCATAGCATAAGTCTCCAAAGTTGATTTCATTATCAATGGATCTGCTTGATCTTGCAACTTTGCTCTGCCTCTACGTTGTGAACAAGCTTCCTCTTACATTCGCTTCATTTGTTGTGTTCTCAACATTCGGTATGTTGCCTTCGGTTGTTGTTCATGATGTTGCTCATTGTGATGATGTTGCTTGATGTCCTTGTCCACAAACAACTTGATGTCTTCATGAGTAGGTAAGCCCATGGACACTTGATTGACTGCATCCCCAAGCATGCTCTAAATGGTGTCTTCGTCTCTGCTCTCTTGGAAACCATTGTACCTATACTACTGAGAGGTAGATGAACACCTGTGATACCTGGAGACATGGCAACACTCATAGTAAGCAATCTATCAGTTGAAAACCAAAATGAACATGAGAACTGACTTGCAACATACCTGGGTGAATGATCATGAAGGTTTTGCAATTTCGATCGGGAGTTCGAGAGATCGATTGCCAAGACTGCACAACCCACAGTCCGGGCTGCTGGGAAACTGAATAACTACTGGAACTGTAAATTGCGCAATCTAGTTGGCCAGTTGGTTGATGGGATTGTGTAATGCGCGATTCCGGCTAGGAAAGGTTGTTGTCTTAGGAACAGATTTACGCAAATTTTTGGGCCAAGTAGCCACTGACCTCCAGAAATGCACAATTCGGTCCAGGAGACTAGTGCTAGGCCAGAATGCGCATATCTGGAGAGAAAGGTGAGCCTTCATTCTCCAAATTTCGTAATGCATCCTTGGTGAAGGTAGAGACCGGGCCAAGGTTGACCCAACTCGCCAACGGGAAATTTGAAAGCAAGTAAGTCGATGAAATGCATGGCGACACTAAGTGATAGAAGAAGTGATAAACAGTGCATGCAAAACATGAATGGAGGATTGAGAAAACAGATCAACATGCATGTGGGTGAGGCCATTCACCAGTTAAGCGAACGTCCGTACAAAACAGTTTCAAGCATGCGACAATAGTGAGATAGCAACAAAAATTGAAACAGAGCTAGGAAAAACTAAAATATATGTAAACGACAGTAGGCACTCAAAGAAATCAAACAAACAATACTCATACAAGCGAAAACCCAAAAAGTGACAGAAATGCAACATAAGGCATGGGAAGCGAGCTTACCCAAAAACAGCTGAGTTGAATGTGTCGACTACTCCTAGATGTGATGTGTGATGTCAGAGCTACAAGGTTGATGTGAGGAATAAGCTTTGCATCATCTGGTTTATTATTTTTTGTAACATCGAGGTTGTGATGCGCATGCCACAAATCTAGGGGAAGCGACACTTCAAGGGAGGTTTTTGAATTATTCCTTGCATGCAACCTCCAACTGCTAAACATAGATCCTTGAAACAAGGGATGCCTTTGCATGCTGCCTTGAAAGAAGCAACATATGCATGCAAGTCCGTTTTGCTCAGTCCCGGAGGAAACCGGTCAACTCAGCTGCACATGCAAGCAATTGCTAGACTGTTGGAGAAAAATGTACATTTTTTACTGTAAGTTGGACTGACTGCCCAAGAGGATTGTGAAATTTCTAGGCCCAGTAGTTTACTATTGCCTAGATTTGCACAAATCATGGGCTGAACTGCCTGTTGATGGGAAAAATTGTACAAATCCTACTGGGAGGGTTGGGTGGAAGGATTATGCAATCCAAGAGCCCAACAGGCTATCAAAGGGAATTGTGCAATTCCTGGAGGGAAAGGTTGGTTTCCCTCCAGGAAAGCGCAAATTTCACTGGGAAGTTGCTCAACCTGTAGCTGGACCAAGTCTAGGTGAGCAGCCTATGAAGGGAAAAGATCAAACTTTGATCGATAGCCTGCCTTTGATCAAGAAAGACACTAAAGCTTGAGGACTTGATAAAGCAAGGCAAGCTGTTGTGAAGGTTGGTAGGGAGGCTCCAAAATAGGCTAAGACAAAATTTTGGAGGGTGGTTGTAGCCACTACAACACTTGGCGACACACTGGTAGAACTCCACCTCTTTGAATGGACCTTATTCATGAAAATCAAGTCTAACACCTCCGGAAGTATTGTTCAGCTCTCAGCTCATCTTTGCTTAACACTATCTTGATTGTAAGATGTAGAATCTACAGACTCTTGGTCAATTAACACACATTCCAAGCCAAGGCAACACAGTGGTTTCAATTGGGGTTGAGGGGTATATAAGTGCACAAGCAGTATAGTCATCAGAGTCTAAGTTTCATCTCTAGTGTTTCTCCACTACTAGTAGGTCTGGACAGTACCTGGTGGAGTCACATAGGAACACAAGCATGGCTCTGTTGCCAGCGAGCCTGATCAGTACCCCGGTGGAGTTACTTGCATCACCTCCCTATGGAGGAAGTCTTTCTCTTCTTTCGTCTTATTCATTTTTCATTTTGAATTTTTTTTTTTCATTTTTTTTTCGTTTCCAATGTGCATAACACTTATTCATTTTAGAGGCAAAAGAGGGATCCCGTCTTATTGAGAGTAGTGGAGGTTGTTAGAGTAGAGAAGTAGATTATTATATCTCTGATGTGCCTGTTAAGGTTTTCCCCCTCACTTTACTCTACTTGACTGAGCTAACAAGGGTTAACCCAAAAACAATTGACTTGAGAAGGTGACACTAGTTAGCGCGCAAGCATTATGTTTATACCAAGGTTCACTTCGAAGAGTACGTATTTTCCTTTGACGTATCATGGACTAAGAGTGAAAATTTCATCATACAAAGGCAAGATGACAGATAACCAAGTAGTGATAGCTGTACAAACCCTCTTGTACTTTATCCAACTCATTTCATGAGTCACACATGGTTTCATGCAAACTAACCTATGAACGAAACAAGTGAACGAACTAACAATCAACAAAGAAAATCAAGAGCAAAAGAAAAAATGAAAGCGAAAGAAGTAAACAAACAAGTAAGCAAAGAAACAAACCAACAAAGCATGTAAGCAAACAAGCATGCAAGCAAACAACTGAAAGAAAACACTACTCCTACTCCTACACTAATGGTGCATGGGCCTGATCATGTGAAGTGATACTTCTAATGCAGCCACCGGTGCATTGGTAGACCCATGTGAGTGAAAGCTTGGTCCGCGAGTAACCCAGTTGTGCGGACCAACATACAAGAAATATATGACAGTGAAGACAACCACACTTCATGTTTCAAGGTACCCACAGGACATAAGTGAGTGCATGTGCATGAAAGACAGTTCGTGGACTTATCATGGTGTTGTGTGACACTACATGCAACTTTGAAGCAAAAGCACACTCTTGACTGAGACATGCAAGAAAACGAAAGAAACAAAGATAAATTGCATTGTGCACGAGTGCTTGCAATGTAAGACTCCTCCAATGCATGAACAATGGGATCGTGCAGTTCGAGTGGAGGAAGTGTGATCTATGTGTGAGATGGATTGTCAATGCATACATATGAGTGCTGAGGAGCCTTGGGTGATTGAATAGTTTCATGATCAGAAGTGAGACTAACCCCAAGAGAGCGAGGACCTGACATAACCATCAGCTCGAGTTAAAGTTCCTTGACAGTCTTGGTTGTCTCAACTTCATCATTAGGTAGATCATCATAAATCGATGGCTTCGAAAGATCAACTGTGATAGGTTCATGATCGTGATAAAAAATGGAAGCAAACAGATCACGACTGCCATGATCAGAAAAATCAATGAATTCTTCAACATCCTCATGATCAGATGAATCAAACAGAGGGGTAGATGAAAAGTGAACGAACTCATCCTCTGTGTTTTTGGAAAAGATAGATGAAGGATCAAGTGGATCTTCAATTAATAACTTATCCCCTCCGTTGTCAAATGATCGACTAGGATCCGGTGACTCCTGCGAGTGATCAACAACGGGTGCATTCGTAAATGAAGACACACATACAAAATCATGGATGGTAGGTTCACCAAAGAAGCTCAAAAGGAACGAAGGGGGCTCAGACGGAAGGGAGTCATTCTTCGTCAAGTGTTGATGTTCAAGCTCCCACTCATACTCTTCATGAATGCCAATGCATGTTGGTTGTGCAACACCAACTTCGTTAGTGGGTTGTTCCTTGTTCACAACAAGTGAAGAGTCTAGAATGGATGAACATAAGACAACATCATCCAGAGGAACACCTGGGTGTGAAGACAAAGGTCAAAGAAAAGAATGCATATGGGAACTCAAAGGATTAACAACCAACTCTACGCGAAATTTGAGTGGAGTGATTTTGGGGGGGTGTGAAGAATGAACAAATGTGCGAACATGATCCTCTACAACACTGGGCGATGGTGGAACTATTGAATGAAAGGGAGGTGGACAGTCTATTGAGACAGTGCCTGATCCCGCATGGGATTGTGCAGTTCCATCAACGAAGAAGGTTGAGCGAGGTTTGACATCAAGCTTTCCCTTATGATGGGCAGATTTCTTAAGGCAGTACTCGAACTAGTCCCAGAGATAAGCGAACTTCATCTGGCTCTTCGGAGCTTGAAAGTGTAAGTCACGGAAATACTATCAAAAATCAATAACAGACTCATGTAGGGCCTTCCATTGTTGTAATAGTTTTCGGTAAAGATGGTCTAGATCAAAATGATGGAACATGTCTTCAATAAGATCACATAAGTTCTCACATGAGTGCATGGTGTCAGCCAGTAGATTGAGCACCCAACGAAATGGGTATTCACGAAGTGTGAATGCAAGCAACAGATCGACCTGTTCGTCAGTAAACTCATCTTCCTCATAAATCATGGAAAGGAAGTTATGTAAGTTCTTAGGCCAAGCCACTTCGCCTTCACCATCATACGTGTGAGTGGACAAGAGATTGAAAAGCTTCCCCAAGATGGAGACATCTTCACGATTTGAAAAACACCTCGGGGGAAGAAGAATGCAAGATTCCATGAAAGATATGCAAAGGTTCAAAACTGGATGAGAGGACACTGCTTGTCATCAGGCCCTCCTTCTAGTGCTAGAAATGTTGATGGTGTTGGACCCGCCAACATGTCAAGGGGATCTCCCTGGTAAGAAGTCCCAATTAGACCTCAAACCGTTTGGTGTAGGAGTCCCAGCAGTGGGTCATAAGGTAATGCCTTGACCGCGATGTCGCACAGAGGAAAGTAAGATAACTCTGTTAGTAGCAAGGGTGTGACTGATGTAGTGAGTCAAGGAATGAGTATGATAGGTTCCAACACTTCAAATGGAGAGGAAGGCGAAGGTGAGTTCCAGGTTGAAAGGGATCAATCCAAATTCGGCTAGGAACACACCACACAAAGGACATGCACAGCTTCCGGCAGAGTAGTTGACATGGATACGACAGTCCCAACATACAAGGTAAGATAACACGAACATCACTCATGGATCAGTCTGATACGAGTGTGATGGTTGATATAACAAGGTTTAGAGAAAGGTCTGTCTGATGCCCAGCAAAGTAGTCGACACAGATGGTGAAAACATTAACAACATATGCAACACATTAACAACAAGATTCATATAATTGCATACAAATCAATTCATATACAAGTACGTAAGTTAAACAACATATATCATTAAGGCAACCGGAGCAGTCCAACTACAATAACAACATATGCATGAAAATGTGTTGGCTTTCATTACATAAAGAAGTGTAAGTCACAATCATATGATACACCATGTAAACCTACTAGCCCTATCAGTAGAATGTTACAACCACATCCGCCTGCTCCTTCAAAGAGATGTACTAGCTCCATGCAGTGGAGAAGCCAAGGTGCATTACAATATTGTCCAGGCCTTCTTCAAGATAGTCTTAGTAGAATCTTAGCTGACAAAAATCATATACAATGAGTTATGAGGGACTATTTATAGCAAAGGGTGGGGTGACCCTTGACATTCCCCTTTGTGATAGTTCAACTACCCTCATGAATCTTCACCTACTCTATGACTGTTACATCCAACTGTTGACACTCGACTTACACTTGACATGACTCAACATTTAAATGCACATGTACTCATGTGAGACAACATGGCTTGAGCTAGCCTTACAAGACATCACTGACACTCGGTCCGTTGCGGTGAGACCAACTCTTTGACATGCTTGTGATGGTGAAACTTGTAGCTGATGCCAAGCTTGGTTGTCCATGATGGTGTGCAGTAACTGATGGTGACATCTTGCTGAAGCGAACTCTTGCCTCCATTGCGACCGATGCATTGGTTCGGCCCCTTCATCCAACTCATCTGCTAACATGTGCATGGTCTTCTTGGGTACGGTTGAACCAAAAACACACTGATGCATAGTGTCAGTGCTAATCTTCAAGTGTGTGTTGGTGGTCATGCGCATCAACTTGCCGAAGTGCATGTTTGGCCCCAGTTGGACTTGCTTCTTGTCTTCACCTTGGTGAGTGTGTTGAATGGGTTCGATTACATGTAGGCGCTCAACGAAATGCATGATTTTATATCCGGTGCATGTGATCAACAACATTTCTCACCATGTTTTCTCTGTGTCAGCTGCTAAAATGGATCCTTAACTTGTACTGGTGCAGTTTCATCCATGAGTGCACATTGCGCCCACTGTTGTTCATGTTTCTGTTGTAACTCATTGGACTGTCTGTGCAGCTTCATGTTCTTCCTGAGTTGCTGCTTCAGCATATGCAACTCCTTCTTTGTTCCATCTTCTACCTTCACGTGATCTTCATGTCGCGTTGTCACTTCATAGCTTGAGTCTCCAAAGTTGCTTTCATCATTAGTGGATTTGCTTGATCTTGCAACTTTGCTCCGCCTCTACGTTGTTAACAACTTTCCTCTTACATTCGTTGTGTTCGCTTCATTTGCTACGTTCGCTGCATTCGGTATGCTGCCTTCGGCTGTTGTTCATGATGTTTCTCATTTTGATGCTGCTGCTTGATGTCCTTGTCCATGAACAAGTTGATGTCTTCGTGACTAGGTAAGCCCATGCACACTTGATCAACAGCATCCCTAAGCGTGCTCTGAATGGTGTCTTTGTCTCTGCTCTTTTGGAAACCATTGTGCCTGTACTTCTGAGAGGCAGATGAACACCTATGATACCTAGAGACATGGCAACACTCATAGCAAGAAATTTGTCAATCGAAAACCAAAATGAACATGAGAACTAACTTGCAACATACCTGGGTGAATGATCATGAAGGTTGCACAACTTCGGCCGAGAGGTCGGGAGACCGACTGCCAAGACTGCACAAGCCACAGTTTGAGTTGCTGGGAAACTGACTGACCGTTGGAACTACAAAATGCACAATCTAGTTGGGTAGTTGGCTGCTGGGATTGTGCAATGCGTGATTCCAGCCAGGAAAGATTGTTGGCCTAGGGAAAAATTTGCGCAAATTTTTGGGCTAAGCAGCCACTGACCTCCAGAAATGCACAATTCAGTCCAAGCAGACAGTGCTAGGCCAGAATGCGCAAATATGGAGAGGAATGTGAGCCTTCCTTCTCCATATTAAACAATGCAGCCTTGGTGGAGGCAGAGACTGGGCCAAGGTCGGCCTGACTCGCTGACGGGAAACTAGAAATCAAGTAAGTTGATGAAATGCATGGCGACACTAAGTGATAGTATAAGTGATAAACAATGCATGCAAAACAAGAATGGAGGATTGAGAAAACATATCAACATTCATGTGGGCATGGTCATTCACCAGTTGGGTGAACGTCCATGCAAAACAGTTTCATGCATGCGACAGGAGTGAGATAGCAACGAAAATTGAAACAGAGCTAAGGCAAACTAGAATATATGTAAACAACAGTAGGTGCTCAAATAAATCAAGCAAATAATAATCATACAAGATAAAACCTAAAAAGCGACAGAAATGCAGCTCAAGGCATGGGAAGCGAGCTTACCCCAAAACAACTGAGTTGAATGTGTCGATTTCTCCTAGATGTGATGTGGGATGTCAGAGCTACAAGGTTGATGTGAGGAATGAGCTCTGGAGCATCCAGTTGATGAGTTTTGATAACATCAAGGTTGTGACATGCATGCCACAAATCTAGGGGAAGCGACACTTTAAGGGAGGTTTCTGAATTGTTCCTTGCATGTAACCTCCAACTACTAAACATAGATCCCTGAAACAAGGGATGCCTTTGGATGTTGCCTTTGGAGAAGCAGCCTATGCATGCAAGTCTGCTTTGCTCAGTCCTGGAGGGAACCGGTCAACTCAGCTACACATGCAAGTGACTGCTTGACTACTGGAGAAAAATGTGCATTTCTGACTGTAAGCTAGGATGATTTCCCAAGGGGATTGTGTAATTTTTTGGCCCAACAGTTGACTGCTGCACAGATTTGCGCAAATCCTGGACTGAACTGCCTATTGATGGGAAAAATTGCGCAAATCCTATTGGGAGGGTTGGCTAGCAGGATTGCGCAATCCAGGAGCCCAACATGTTGTCAAAGGGAATTGCGCAATTCCTAGAGCTAAAGTCTGGTTTTCCTTCAGGAATGTGCAAATTTCGAAGCTGCTCAACTTGTGGCTGGACCAAGTCCGGGTGAGCAGCATGTGAAGGGAAAATATCAAACTATGATCAACAGGATGGCTTTGAGCAAGAAAGACAATGAAGCTTGAGGACTTGATGAAGCAAGGTAGGCTACTGTGAAGGTTGGTAGGGAGGCTCCAAAACAGGCTAAGGAAAAATATTGGAGGGTGGTTGTAGCCTCTACAAAATAATTCTATAATAGGACTAAATAAAGAGAAATTTACCAGTATGGTCAAGGAAACTAAAATTATGAAACACCGAAAGGCAAAGACGTTCCTTATATAATTGTATATCCAAGCTCGCCAACAGTAAATAACCATGTCATTTGTAGAAGGCTTGAGACTCATGGATCTGGGCACTATAAATAACACCAAACATCGAAAGAGACAATAGAAATCTAGGGTTTGGAAAAACTAGGAAGCAGGGCAGTTTTCCTCTAGAATCCTTGATGAGAATGAGGGCTCACGAGAAGGATGAGGGTAGGTGGTTACCCTAACCACCAAAGAACTCATACCTGATCATCCATTTTTTCCATGCTGATTGTCAGCTAGCGGATGAGCATTTCACTCAAGTGAGGTGATCAATACCACAACCATAAACATAGTCGTTACTAGTACAAAATTGTATAGAAATAAGGCTTTCCATCATGCATTTACAAATAGGTAACAGGTTATATGGAACTGTAAGACTCGAAATGTAAAAAATTTACACTGATTTATATAAACTTAAAATACTAATACTTGTCATAACCAATCCTCATATGACCAAGCCTAGACATGGTTTCGCAATGTTTTGAATTGAGCATTGTGTGAGCACCCCCTGAGTATGAAGAGTAAGGCAAGAATATATACACCCTTTCTGCTTAAAGATACTAATATTTATCGAAGGGAAAATTACCCACATAACTATGAACGTTGTTAATTTATTCCAATACCCATTCTCTTTAAAGATATAATATTTATCAAAGGGAAAATTACCCACATAACTATGAACATTGGTAAATTATTTCAATATAATGTGAAAACAACAGGAGAATAGTAGGTAAATTTATAATTAATTTAAGAGCATACAAGCAAGAGTTTATAATATTGAATAAAATTTCCTTAAAGCTTTCAATCTGGAAATCCAATGTGTGTAATAACCAAAGAAGGTGTGTACTTTGTGTGAGTAGTGTAGCTATTAAAAAAAAAAAAATTGTCTTCATACTTAAAAAAAACAACTTAGATTTTTTGTGGTAATTTGTTGTTCATTAAGGGACGTTACAAGTGGAATCGATCCATAGGTTGCAATATTGTGGCCTATAATCCTGAATACAACTAAAATTAACATATTAAATCAATCTCACTAGAGGAGGTACCAATAAATTTATATGTTATAGAGCCATGACAAAGAGAAGTAAAAGAATCTTGCCATGAGTAAATTGAAATAAATTTTATTATGTAAGTTAGGTTAAAAAAAATACTAATTGAATTGTTGTTGGGGTACCCTTACCTAGAAGAACTTGTATGTTGGGCTCCTAGGAGAGAAAAACGTTATTTGGAAGAACTATTTAATAACACATGTTAGTTAGAAAATCATATCCCGTGACTATTGGATAGTGAGTAGAGAGAGAGTTTCATGATCTTTAATGATGAGAAAGCATATTATGCTTAGACAAGTAAGGATATGTATACATGTTTAAATGAATCAAAGTAACATATCCTATAATGTTAAACAAACATAAAACATTAGATAGATATGTTTAAGAGGGAAGGTGGGGGTTTGCATATAAAATCGCCCTAGAAAACCTGGGATCATATGCATGATGGTTGCTTGATAATACTTGCAAAACCATTTTAGTTAATTTGCACAATTATTTCAATAAATAACTACTAGATCGATATTAATAAAGATATCTTATATTATGCATCTAGTATACAGATTGTTGGGGAAGGAGACAAGTATTTAAAAAAATGGGGGTAAAAGGTATTGTTGATGCTAAAGAAATTAACATTTAATTGTGACACTGAGAAGTAATTACTTAATTGGTACAAACTACCTCCTTGCACATACCCTGCTCAAAAAGGCCTCAAGTACTAGATTTTGACCAATAATCTGGCAGAGAGAGTGAATGAAGAAAATTCTTGATAGTAAAAATAAATTTTCAAATCCTAATGGAAGAGTAATATTGTCCGTGTATGGGAAGCAAGTGGAAAAAGGGACAAAAGCCACAACAACATTGTGAAACACTCAAAATAATAAGTGCATGGTATGTATTAAAAACATCTGGCAACCTATCGCAAATAATAATAATAATATAATCAAGATAGAAGGAAAACATAGTATGTACATGGAAAAAGTGTATATAGGTATCAGGAAAAGGATTAAAATGGTTCAAGAACCCTGTATTACATAAAGAAAATATATGGTGTATTGGTATACTCGAGGAAGTCGTCTAGGCATACTTAATGATAACTTTTGTTAAAACTGAATGGAGATACAAAATGCTTATGATTACAAAATATATGTATAAATAAGAGTCAATTGGGGTTATCTTGGGTGAGTGATAGAATTGGGTTGGTATATTTTTCACCAAATTAAGCACTAGCAAGTGATATGATAGATATCAACAATGTTATCAATATATGTTGTATGGAGTACACAATGTTTCACCTGTAAGATAACAATAAAAGATGAAATTCTATATGACAACAGTGTAACTTAGGTATAAATAAGTCCAATGTAGTAATATCCGGCTAGCACAAGTAAGCTTGGATTTCATGGCTAATGAAAACTTGTAAAGGAAACAAAGAAATTTGCTCACTGGAAAGTCTATTCACAAAGGAAGCCACTGAAAAACTAGTTACAATAGCATAATAACTAGCACAAACCATCAACATGGAGGATTTTATAAAAGTTAATGCCATTTGACAGTGTTTCAAAATTGTAATATCTCTTTTGTGTGGTGAGATATTTTGACATTTTACAACTGCTATATTTTCAAAGAGAGATATTTTCGACTTCCTTGAGCAGAAAGAGAAAGAAAAACACGAAAATTTAAGTAACTGAAAATTACAATAGATTGTCGAATAAAAAAAGTTGTTAAAAAAAGCGAAATGTAGGTAAGTTGTGATGACTATCATAATAAATTGAGATGGAAAGGAGATTAGTCTCTTAAATACTGAAGTGAGTAGTGTATTTGAGACTTCTAATTTGAAAGTGACATGATAATAATATCTTAGCTACTCTAGGACACCAAATAAGCATGGAAGCACTTCAGAGCAGTGCATCTAATACTCAAAAAGATATCAGTCGCACACCAAATTTAGTAAGTATAAAGAAAGAAAGATTAGAATCAATTTCAAGAATATGAAAAATTACTAGGAAGGGAGTTGAATAGACCCTAACAAATAGAAAAGGAGTCCAGATAGTTTTTGAATTTCCTGTACCTAATAGACACAGAGGGTTGAGATTGTTGTGAGTTACAGACTTGTAACACCAAATCATGGAATGGTTTGCTAATTGGTTTGTTTTATAACCGCACGTGATTGGAAAAAGTTAAGTTAAATTGAAATCAAGGTGACAAAAGAATTGTGATTGATTGAAATGATTGCTAATTCTAACTTCGATATCTAAATATTTTATATGAGTCAATACAATAGGATGAACAGGAATGTTACCGGTGGAATCAAGTGGTAACAAGAATGGTGCAGGTTATATTCCTTGGAGAAGCCTAGTATAAATACAAAAATATTAAGACCAAACGATATAGTTGTAAACTATGAGGGGAAAATCTTAACTTAATTCTTGTTGGTCTGATTCTTTTTCCTTTTTAGTTTTGGAAAATATCATAATCTAAAGAATGACAACATACGAAAAGTTATATATATATATGTGTGTGTGTGTGTGTGTGTGTGTGTGTGTGTGTGCACCAAATCATGGAATGGTTTGCTAATTAGTCTATTTTACAACCACTCATGATTGGAAAAATCCAAGTTTAATTTAAATAAAGATGAAAAGATAATTGTGATTGATTGAAATTATTTCTAATTGTAACTTCAATATCTAAATATTTGATATCAATCGATACAATAGGATGAACTGGAATGTTACAAGTGGAATCAAGTGATAACAAGAATGGTGCAGGCTAGATCCCTTGGAGCATCCTAGCAGAACTACAATAATATTAAGACCAAATGGTACAATCATAAACTATGAGGGGGAAACTCTTAACTTAGTCCTTGCTGGTTCGATGTTTTTTCTTTTAAATTTTTGTAAAATATCATAAGATGAAAAATGACAACATATGAAAATATCTGTATGTGTGTGTGTGTTAGGTGCATATAACAATGGATATGTATGTTAAATACGTCATGGAGTCTGTTGTCCTAACATGAATTGAATGATTAATAGTGGATATAGGTAAACATGTGACTATAAATAGGTGGATAGCTAAGGAGGGGAACCAAGGAAAATGCGGCATATAATCTTTAAAAAAATTAGTAATGCTTTGATAAAGAGAATGTTGTTAGGATATTGGCACAAGTGTCACCTATGCTTATTATCTTATGATGTGCTAACATGGAAAGTGCAGTATGCCACTAGTCAATGGTACCCCAGCTAAGTACCTTAAAGAAATTTAATAGGACTTTTGTAGACACATATGAATTTTCATCAAATGGGTGATTAAAATGAATTTATGCTTACAAAATCATTATGTTATGATAACCATGCTAACATGATGTGTTGAGGCAGTTCACAGGCACAAAGATGCAAGGGAGAAGGACCCCATAATGATTGCACAAAGAAAGCACATATAACCCCCAAACATATTAACCAATAATATGCAATATAGAGAGGGATGTGAACCCCAAAAAGAGACTTGTAAGGAAACTCATAAGTGAGGCATGTGAAATAAGTATGGTTGCAAGATTTAGAGATGTAAATTTCTTGTTATATTTTGTTATTTTAAGCATGACCATACTACTTGTTTTGTCCATGAATTGTTATAGTGGTTTCTTTTAATATTGCCTTGTTCTTATGGTCTCGATTGTCTATTGGGGGGAAAGAGTAGAAGGAAAATAATAAAATAAGGGAAACCAAATAGGGTATAAAAACTTGATCAAGACTTATGAATAAAACAATCGGTGGAATAATTAAAGTGGACATGACTAGGACCACTTGAACAAAGAATAATGATAATATCTACCCTAGAACTTTGGTAAAGTTTTGTTGTGGTATATTTGATATTATGAAATTATGATGTTTCCTAAAGGAAAGATCATTGGTTGTGAGCCATCATGGGGAAAAGGTAAGGAAATCCTCCTTGAATTAAAAAAAAAATTGATAATGATAAGAAACATGATCACTGTGTGAATGGTATAATAAGGGAATTAGTTATTCTCATGACAAGACTACACAGTAAAGACAATTACTAGATGTACATTAGATAAATGTGCAAGATAATCTATTGTCGTATATTACTAATAGTGATGTGCTTATGTTGATAACTCAATAAAAGACAAACCTACAGAAATTTTCAAGTAGGTGATCAAGTGTACATAAAGGTTAAACTAAAATAGGGCACTTTAAGATGGGGTGTCTGAAATTGGCTCCCCATTTCTATGGGCTACAAAATACTCTCCAAGATCAGACATGTGGCCTATCAAATGGCCTTATCAAGTCGTATACACTTATACAATGTGTTTCCTGTTTCTTTATTGAAGAAATGCATACATGATCTTAGGCATATTATTGATTGGCATAATGTGCAGGTTGACAATGAAATCTAAAATAATTATGTATGTTTTCTTAAGTGGAAATTAATATAATCTAATAATTTTCCTAATGGTTGTGGATGTAAGTCGAACCGGATAGAGTGCTTTAGGTCAAGCCTCTATGCATACTAGATCAGAGAGAAACTATGATATCGAACCGAGTAATCAACCACGTTAAATTATAGTGGAAGCACTTTAGCTAGAAGAGGCTACATGGGAAGATGAAACTTTTATGCGTGAGGCATATCCTAGCTTGTTCTAAGGGCTAGAAAACATCGAGGATGGTGTTTATCTTGAGGGGGGAAGAAGTAACACCCCTCTAGTAATTTGTAAATATATTTTTTTACTTGGTTGATAAACTCATGTTACAAAATATGGGACCCATGTTGAGGGTCGAAAAGGAACACTTGACGTGCATAAATAATTTTTTGTTTTAATATTAAAAAAAATGGTCATGTGAAATTACAATGGAAAAATATGATAAAAGAGGGTTCACTTTCAAGACAATTATAGGTAGTTAGAAAGGGCTAGGGTTAGAGTTAGTTGCCTACCCGGATTTCTTCTCTGGGGAGATAATTTATCTAAAAAAGAGAAAAAAAAGGTTGCTAGAGGGTGAGAGTGGAAAGGCTTGAAGCAACCTTGATGATTGGGAGCCTGTGGGAGGAGGCCCCAAAGGACTAGTTGTTCACCTAAGTTCTCCTCTACATGACGTTGTCAGAGGAAGGAAGGATGTTTCCACAAAGGAGATCCCATTCTTGGCCAAGTTGGTGGCAGCCTGGGAATTTGTATGGAATGTGAAACTAGCTCGGAGGTGGGGGTTCTAGTTTGGAAAAGATCAGTTCTCGGTGGTTGGGAGGAGCACCAATTTTCCATTTTGGTTTCCCTATGGAATACTTGGTTTCCATTAACAGAGAAGTGTATAGGTTGAAAGAAAATTGTTTACAGTATGGAGACCTAGCTTTCTTTTGTTTTCTTTAACTAGAAAAGTGCATATGTCAAAATGAAAATTGTTATTTGAATGTTCATGTGAAAGAAAAATTATATTCAAGTTTTCTTGTTTATTTCTCGAAGTTAAACAGTAAGTTTGAAAATATTGTTGCAATGTTTAAAGAGTAATGGAAACATCTATACATCTAGGAACAATGACAAATTATTATATAAATGCACAGTTTGTAGAACAGAACATTACCAGATTGTAAGTTGAGCTATAAAGAACATTGATACCAACATTAACTTAAAAAGAAGGAAAATAAAAACTTAAGCATCATGTCCACCTCTTTTGGGTTTGAGGAAAAATTATACATGTCTATAAAATTGTTTATGTTCTTTACAAAAAATCGTACAGACATAAACAATGTAAACTTTGAAATAGGAACTATATCAAGTACTCGGTTTTTTTAAGGTAGCAAAAAATCATCCGATTTTGAAAAGTGTTGATTCAGAATACACAATTTTTTTTTTACCATATTTTTGACATATTAAATTTTCTTATATATAAGTATGAACATTTTATTTTAATTTTTAGCGATTTTCATGTTAATTTAGAAAATTGTTGATGCAATTTCAACCTCTTTTTTTAGAGAGCTTATTTTTAACATTTTAAATTTTCTAATGTATTAAGTGTGGATAATTTTTTTAAATGTTAGTGTTTTTCATGTTGATTTTGAAAGCATCAACATTAAAATTAAGAAATATATATATACAATTATATATATATATATATATATAGAGAGAGAGAGAGAGAGAGAGAGAGAGAGATAAAAAATAATAACATTAAAAAATATATAACAAATAACTATTTGTTGGGCCGTTGGGTTGTGGGAAGCTGATTCCCACAACCCAACACCCGTTGGACATGGCGCGGGGAGTGGCAGTGGGCACCCCAGTGCAACCCAAGGTTGTTGGGCTATTGGTCCGGGGGTGGACCACAATTTCTAAATTTTATTATTATTTATTTAATTTTAATGTTTTTTTATTTGTTTTTTTCTTAATTCTTTAATTTAATTTTAATTTCTATTGTTTTTCTTTTCATTTTTAAAATGTGTATATATATATTTTTAATTTAATTATAGTTATTTTTTAAAGATTTTGTGTATTTTAAATTTTTTTTAATGTTTTTTTTTTTTTTTTTCTTTTTTTTTTCTTTTTTAATAAAATAGTTTTAATGTTTGAAGTTGCCACCGCCCTCGCCTGACCCAACTACCCAATGGGCCCTAGGTTGTGGCAAGGCCGGTTCTCAGAATCAGCCTGCCATGGCACAATAGCCCATTAGGCCGCTATGCCGGGTGGAGACAAAAAATTTTAATTTTATGTTTTTTAAATATTTTTTATTTTTATTTTTTTCAATTAATTCTTTTTTAAAAAAATTATGGTTGTTAATTTGTGTTTTTTATAATTATATATATATATAAGTTTTTTTGGGTTATGTTTTTAATTTTATTTTAATATTTTTCAATTTTGTTGGTTTGTTTTATCTAATAATGTTTTTGGTTTTGTTTATAGGGTGTTTTTTGCACATCAAAAATTTGGTTTTTATTCAATTTTACTAAAAGTGTTGAAAATTTACCCAAAAAAAGTTATTTCGTTATCAACCATTTTTATTCTCAAACTGTGTTTTTTTGGATTTTTTTAATAAAGTTCTTGTTTTGAATTCCAGTTCCGTAGTTTACATTATTCCTAACCTATGAATTCATGGGAACTCTACTCACACTTAACCAATTTCTCATATTTCCTTTGGAACTCTACTCAAAGTTAACCAATTTCTCATATTTCCAAGTTCAAAAATTACGAAAGAAAAACAGGGTATTGAACCCTCATATGACCAAGCCTACACATGGTTTCGCAACGTTTTGAATTTGACATTTTATGAGCACCCCGTGAGTATGAAGGGTAAAGCAAGGACATATACACCCATTCTCCTTAAAGATAATAATATTTATTAAAGGGAAATTACCCAGAACTATGAACATTGGTAGATTATTCCAATATCATGTGATAATGACAGGAGAATAGGAGGTAAGATTTATAATTGAGTTAAGAGCATACAAGCAAGAGTTTGTAATGTTGAACAAAATTTCCTTAAATCTTGCAATATAGAAATCCAATGTGTGTAATACCCAAAAAAGGTGTGTACTTTGTGTGAGTAGTGTAGCTATAAAAAAAAATGTATTCATACATTAATAAAAAGCATAGATTTACTGTGGTAATTTATTATTCATAAGAGATGTTACACTTGAGTAGTGCATATTTGTAGATTTAGTAAATTTTAAAATATTTTAATTTAGTTAGTTTTTAATTAGGTTGTGCTTTTAAGTAAATAAAGCAACATCCTGTATGCATATCTATATTTAGCTGATATAAGGTATTACTATGGGAGCGGAGATGGGAATGGCCAGAGCGCGGTGAGAGCAAGCAGTATCCAGAGAGTTTCTGAAGTCCAAGCACAGGCACAGGCTTTGGCATCTAGTCAGGTCATAGACATCTGGCGAGAGTTTCTACTGGTTATTGTGGCTCGCAAGGCTTTGGGCCACCCTGTGTCAATTTGTTGTTGGCTGTGTGTGTTTCTCGGGTATTGGCCACCTGTAAAGTTTCAAGGCAGAAAAATCCTGGAAATTTTAAACACTTGTGCAGCAAATGGATTAGCATGGGTTATTCTGCATGTATTCACGGGCATTAGCCACCTGTTATAGATTAAGACAGTTATTCTCTTGGTAGAATTGCAGCTGATAGGCTTAGCATAATTGTTACAGGTGTCATCTCTAAGATTCCGTGTCTGTTAGGTCCTAAGATCTTGCCACTCTGCGTATAGGATATGGTTCATGCATGACATTCCTTTCCCTCCTTTGGACACGTCTGGGGATTCTAGACTGCGTGGAAGGCCGCTGGGATCAGGAAGGTGGATGTTACGTCGACCTTTTGAGCCTACAAATATCTCTCCAGAACGCTAAATTGTGTTTTTCCTTCTCTAAATCCGGGATCTTTTGGGTTTTTGAGTCACTATAATTTTGTTGTGAAAGGAGGTAGTAACTGAGACCCTCCTGGGTACAATCTTCGGGCCTTTCAGGGACTCAGATTATTCGGGGCTCTCGCCCACTTCTGCTTGGCTCTCTCTGGACCGGTTTGGACGTTCTCTCCCGCTACTCCGGCCATTGCTCAAGGAGGTTAGTATCTCTTTTCACATCATAGTTTCTGTAAATTTTCTGATACGAGGATGATAGTATTCTGGTTTTACAAAATATGGTATAGATATAGGTTATGTAGTGGCTCATAATATAAAGATGCTGAAGGCTATTCTTACAAAGATAAAGAACTCCATAGTCTTCTACAGCCCCTGTACTGATATCCGCATTAGAATAGGGGATTGGTGGTGTGTTTTTCAGCCCATGTTTAACCTCCTGCAATTAGCTTCAATTTCCTCTCTGGTTCCTAAGGTGGTTTCAACCGACTGACGATATACCAGAATCAGGTTGATGGCCTCCCTATCCTTCCGATGACCGGAAAATTCAAAATTTTCCCGAATTACACCCCCCCCCCTCGTACATTTCTGACGCTGTCTTATCATCAGTAAACTTTTATTAGTCTGCCATCTGTTCCGCCTCCATTCTCCTGTTCTGGAGTTTTCTTCCTTCTAGCCCGATCCATTCTTTGCAGAAGCTCTTAAATATTCCTATCTAGTTGCGTACTTTTGTCAGGATCGCTTCCACGGATAGATCTTTCCTGATCTGTCTTATTAAATTTCATATCCTCCAGGCATTATTCTATCTGGGGTGTCTTCACTAAAAGATCTACGGGCGAGATATTGCTCGTACTTCTTCCGTGGTAATAGTTCCCATACCTCTTATCTTAGCCCTGTCTATGTCTTATCATTCATAAATGATGGTGGACGAGTCTGACTCATCAGCCACGAGAGCGCTTGTACAGGCCACCATTCAAGCAGAGGAGGCGAGGGAAAAAGGATCAAACATTACAGGCTGGCAAGCAACAGTGGAGGACATGATAATTAATCCAGCCTGTAAAGTATCTCATAAATCAAAAAAGGATAAATCTAGAAAAGGCGACTCTCCTTCCCTCTTTTTTAACAAATCCAAGAATCCTGTAAAAACAGTTCCTCCCCCGGAAGCTGTTTCTCTGGATGGTGCCACCCTCTCAGAAAGAATTGATAGTCTGAAGAACTTAGCTCTGGTCGGGAAGTGGAATTTCCCAGAAATGGATGACTTGGTCATGAGGAAATGGTTATCAGAAAAATGGTCTCCTCTGATAGGGTATACCCCCATCATCTCCCGGCTCATGAAAGAATGGTACTCATTCCATTTCTTAAAAGTATCTGATCTAGAGATGATCCTAAACATCCCCTGGGTTTCTGGTAGAAGTTTCCTGGCTCTTTCTCGATGGTATATAGGCTTCGATCCTCTAAAGAATACCCCATCGAACAGTTTAATTTGGGTGAAACTCCCGAATTTGCCGCTGGAACTATGGTCAGAAGAAACTCTCTCTACAATTGGCAATTCGATTGGAAGGTTCGTGTATGTAGATCCCTGGTGCAGAGGAGAGAAGGACAAGCGAATTGCTTGGATCCTCATCGAGAGACCTTACAAAGGAGGATACCCTGATCATCTGGAGATTGCCTGGGGCAGCTCAAAAATTCATCAAAGATTAGATTTTTGGGGCATACCCTTCAGATGCTCATGGTGTCATAAAACTGGTCACCTAATAAAAAACTGTTGTCATCGTGCATCCAGAAAAATTAAAAAATCCACTTTCAATCTTGATAGGAGGTCTGATTCCGACCACTCCCTGGAATCTCTAGAGGTTAGGGATCCCTCCCTACAGGTGGAACAAAATCTCGGGGCTCACGCTATAAAGAAGAATCAAATCCACGAATCTATATCTCAGCTGGATCCAAGCTGCTCCTTACATGACTCTCTTGGTCAGGTGGATGCATATTTCTCGCCTCCTATTCTTGCCCAAATTCCAGAACCCCATGAGGATATCCCGGTTCCCTCTCCCCCGCTCATGAATCAAAGCGACTTTGTTGTTGGTTCTCTCCCTATCCAGATATCCTCATCCTCTCCTACACCTGTAAAATCTCGTTCTGATGTCTCTAAAGGAAAGAATCCAATAAGGAATGATCATTATCATGTGATTTCCCTGGATAAATCGCCCATTGATTCCCCTGTTAATAATCCTGATAGTGACATTGATCATCTTCTTAATAGAACATCTCTGGATTTTGAACCTCTGACGATCCACAAGCCGATCAGCTCTCCCATTCATTATATAAGTCCAAATTCGGCAAAAAATATAACGGTTAGAAAGAAATCAAAAGGAGGAAGTCGTCATTTTAGAGGAAGATCTATTGCTACTGAACATGGAGTAAGGAATTTATCACTTGTGGAAGTTCCTGTCTTCGATTCCCCTGAATTTCAGCCTCTTAGAGCATGTATGGCTGGGGAATCATCAAAATGACTTTCCTTGTTTCTATGAACATCAGGGGCCTAGGCGCAGCTCCAAAATTTAATGCGCTAAAAGATGTTTTTTTCAGGGCCCATCCAAAGATCATTTTTGTCCAAGAAACCATGCATCCAAGTAATGTGTCAATTGCCTACTTTAGGAGAATGTTTCCGCATTGGTATATCGTAGCCACTGAGGCAAACGGCCAGTCAGGGGGCCTTGTTGTTTTATGGGACCCAGGGTCGATAAGGGCAAAAGCATTCAGGTGTAGCGCAGGAATTCTTATAACTGCATATATCAGGGGACAAGCTTTTGTTATCAATTTGATAAATATCTATGCACCATACAAAAATAGACTTTCCTTCTGGGAAAGGCTCTTTCAGTCCCGCATCTTTGAGCTAGACTCTCTATTGATGGTGGGTGATTTTAACCTGATTCTCAGTCCTAACGAAAGCTGGGGCAACTGCAGGGAAAAGGATCCACTGGCTGATAGAATGAGGAAAGAACTACTAAATAGGGATCTAGTGGACATTGCCCCCGATAAAATGGGACCTACATGGGACAACAGTAGGACAGGACATGCCTACATAGCAAAGAGAATTGACAGAGCCATTATGCATGCCAGCATTATTGCAAAAATGGGACTGCCGCTATTATCCATTGGAAACGATCGCTCTTCGGACCATAGACCCATTTTCCTAAAATGGAGGGAAAATTCTATCAGACTTGGCTATCCTTTTAAATTCAATAGGATTCATTTAACAGACTCTTCTTATAATGAAATAATCTCTAGCAAGTGGAAGAGTCTCATTGAATCTGAAATGGCGCCTTATATGCCTTTTCGTGTTAAAATGGAAAGCTTGCGGGCTCTGACAAAGGATTGGCAAAATCTTAAAAGGAGAATGGAGAAACAAGAGCTGGAAAATACACGGAAGGAACTGGATTCCCTTCTACAGAAAGCTGATCCCAATAATCTCTCTTTAGAACTAAAAAGCATGATAAGGAAATTGGAGAAAAGGATACAAATGATCCTGCTAAGAGAGGAGACTACATGGCGCCTTAAAAGCAGAGCCATATGGCTCAAGGAGGGAGACAGGAATACAAGATTTTTTCACAAATTTGCTAATGCTAGGAGAGAAAGGAACTACATTTGGAGCATAAAAGACGGAGCTGGAAATGTTCACATAACACAGCAGGAGATCACGATGGAGGCCGTGAGATTTTTCCAAAATCAATATAGAAGAAGGGAGGTTCTCTTTCAAGATGCTATGTGGGGTATTGAGATGGTTCCTGAAATGTTTGATGAAGCCGCAAATGAGGAGTTTATTAAGCCAATTACTGAAGATGAACTATTAAAAGCCATAAAATCCTTTAAAAAGGATAAAAGTCCGGGGCCGGATGGTTGGCCTATTGAATTCTTTTCCCACTTCTTTGATCTTCTCAAATCAGACTTGCTGTGCATGGTCGAAGCCTCCCGGATGTCTGGAAGCATACATTCGGCCACTACTTCAACTTTTATAGCTCTAATTCCAAAAAAAAAGAGGTCTGAAACCTTTCATGATTTCAGGCCTATATCGCTTTGCAACATCATGTTTAAAATATCCTCAAAAATCATTGCGGAAAGAATGAAGCCAATCTTAAATTCCTTTATTTCGGGAGACCAACATGCTTTTTTAAAGGGTCGTTTTATCTTGGATGCGGTTGCTATGACACAGGAAGCTCTGTTCTCAATGCTGTCAAAAAATAGGGACGCGGCCATCCTCAAGATCGACTTGCAAAAAGCATACGACTGTGTGGATTGGGGTTTTTTAAGAATCCTTCTGGCAAAAATTGGACTGAAGACTCAATGTGTTAATTGGGTTATGAGCTGCGTTGAGAATGTCAAATATTCGGTATTAGTCAACGGAATTCCTTCGCCTTTCTTCCAAGCAGAGAGAGGACTTCGACAGGGATGCCCCCTTTCCCCTCTGCTCTTCATTCTGGTAATGAACTCTCTCAGTTTGCAGATAAATAAAGCAGTTGTGGAGCAGCGATGCCGGCCGGTTAAGATCTGTAAAGATGTCTCTCTGTCTCATAATCTCTTTGTGGATGATGTCCTTATCTTTGCCATGCTTTCTAAGGCTTCATGGATCTGTATAAATGATATCCTCACCAAATTCCAGAAAGCTACAGGTCTGTTTATCAATAAGGAAAAATCCTTCCTGTTTCATAATGAATCAAATATGGAGATTGTTCTTTGGATATCTGATCTGATGAGTATCACACCTCTTCCTATAAAGCATGGGTTTAAATACTTGGGGTTTTCCTTAAAGGCAAAAGGGAACTCATATATGGACTGGCTATGGCTAATAGATCGTTTTTATAAAAGGATTTCATCATGGGAGTTAAAACTCCTTTCTCTGGCTGGCAGATTCATCCTTGTTCAGGCCGTCCTTTCACAACTTTCAGTCTATTGGGCTCATATTTTTTTTCTCCCTGCTAGCATTATAAACCATATGAACAGATTGATTGCAAATTTTCTGTGGGGAGGCCGTTCATTTCAGAACAAAATCCACCTTGTTAAGCTCTCGGCTATTTCCAAGCCAAAAAATGCCGGTGGATGGGGCCTAGTGGATTTGCGCACCTTCGGAAATGCCCTTCTGTGCAAATCACTTCACCGAGGTATCTTTGGCAACGGACCATGGAGTAAGATTATAAAGGCAAAATACCTTCGAGGTAAGAGTATTGTTTACTGGTACAGGAGAAGGTCCATTGGTATCGGGAGGGGATCGTCGATCTGGCAGAGTCTCAGGAAAGTGCAACACCTCTTCATGAAGTACTTCAGCTGGAATCTTTGCACAGGAGCTAGTATTCTCATTGGCTACGATTCTATTTCTGGTGCCCGGGAGCTCTCTATTCCTCAGCCGTTGCTCCACACCTTTCATAGGCTGGGATGCTTTACTTGGGATAAGCTGATAAATGAATGGTCTGGACTATCCCCGGTTTGGAAGGAGGGTGAAGATTTGCATCTCCCCCTCTCGATGCTCTCCCAGTGGAATTTGATAAAAGCGAGACTATGCAGCTTTGGAATCTTGCAATCCGGTACAAAAGATCTACTGGTTTGGGGCCTCAAAAGATCCAATCAGTCAACAAATGTAAAGTCTATCTATGCAAATCTGATCTCTGTCACGGAAGGAAGTTCTCAGTCGCAGTTTCCCACCTGTTTCTGGAAGGCTGCATGTCCTCTCAAAATGATTTTGTTCTCCTGGCTGCTATTTTGGAACAAAAATCTTACATGGGAGGTCCTTCAGAGGAAATCATGGCAGGGGCCGAGCAGATGTTCTTTGTGCCTAAACGACGGGGAATCAAGCTTGCACGTGTTCTTTCAATGTGCCTCGTCTCTTAAAATCTGGTATGATTTGTCTTTGCAGTTTGGTTTTCCTCACATTATCTTCTCTTCTGTTCAGGATGCCTTTTTTTGGTGGAGCAAACAATCCTCAACTTGGAGATCGTTGTTCATCATCTCCTGCTGGTTCTTGTGGATTTGGCGGAATGATCATATCTTCCATGGTTCGGGGATTCCCCTTCATGCCATTCTTTAGCGAATTCTGGCTTGCCATGAATTTTTTTATCAAGACGTCTGATTCGCCAATGTGCCTGCAATGTGCCTGAAATATGTTTCTGGCGTCATTTTCTTTTGTTCTGGTTATGCTGGTATCATCTCTTGATTTTTTTGGAACTCTGCTCTTTGGTCGATCTGTCTGTTCCTTTTTTACTATGGGTTATATGTATTGGAATCAATATGTGGACTATCTCTTCCTGCTTCTGGATTAATTTGTGGCAATTCTGGTCTTGTGGGCTTTTTAGTGGTGATGTATAGGCCTCCCTTTTTTGCTTCTGATATGGAGTCTTCGGACTATACGTAATGATTCCTTTTCAAAACATGGGGGTTTCCTTATCTGCTGAATCTGCAGCTTTATGTATGGAGGATCTTTATATTTCCTTAATATAAATCTATGCTGTTTTTTTTCTCTGAAAAAAAAATCCTGTTTATAGTTGACTTTCAACTTTAATGTCGTCATTGTTATAACCTTTTATCTATAAAGTAGGATAAAAATTTATATCCAATAGAACATTTCAAGTTTTAAATAAAATAACAATTATTTTTGGGAAAACATGTTTTAAACTTTTAGAAATTAAAAATTTGTAATTTGCACTTCATTTTAAAAGTAATTAAGATTGTCGTAAGACAAGAGCAATCCATTTAATTGGATGAATCCAAAGACTTTTAAAATTGTCGTAAGACAAGAGCAATCCATTTAATTGGATGAATCCAAAAGTCTTATGGCATCCCTTAACAATATTTTCCTTGGCCATCGATCCACATGCTTTGAGATCGGAAGCTTTGCATTCGTAAACAATAATATTAGAAATATTAAATTTATTGGAATAAATGAATTTAGAGATTTATTTTTTACTAAATATTGTTGGACAACCAATTCGCTAAGGGTTATGGTGTGGAATATGAACAATCGTTAAAGTATAAGAGACCACTTGGAATAGGGAAACCAAGGGTCATAAGCCTCTAGCTAGATTCAGAAATGTCTCAGGAACTGCATCAAGCATTCGAGAGTTGGTGGTCAGCATTAAGCCACCACTAGTTGAGACCTTGAGTTCTACCACCTTATACTATCATTTCAAATAGCACATTCATCCATTAGTTTCCATGCATATTTAAATTTTTATATTTCAGCTCCCTTTTTGGATTCATATACACCCCTTCGAATTAAGAGGGGGAATGTTGGACACCTAATCCACTAACAGTGATGGTGTGGAATACGAACAGTCTTTGGAGTCCAAGAGACCACTTGGAATATTAAAAATAAGGCTCATAAGACTGTATAATATGCATATCCTTATGAATAAAACACATTCAATGACTTATCTTATCTACTATTTACATCCCTGTGTTGTTTACAAATATTAATAGATTTTTTTTGTATTAAGTTAGAATAGAGGGTTGGGATTTATCTCAAAGGTAGTTATACCCTTTTTGTCTTTTAATTTGATTAAAACAATTAAAATAAATATATATAAAATATTTTGACTATAAAATGAGTTATGAATTTTTTAGCATGTGGTATCAATACGTCATATTATTAACCCATGGTATTGTAACAAAGTTGTAACAACCCTTTTTGCTACCCCTCTTGTAAATGTCATTGTGAATTGTAATTTGTGTAAATTATGAGGAAATACAATTATGACTAAGTTGGAGGTGAGGACACAAATTTAGAGACTAAGGAGGAGGAGTTGACTGGGGTGTGATTAACCCATGCCACTTCATTTATTTAATTTTACCTATTCCCTAACTAAATTAATTCCCATACTACCTATGTTTTCATGGAATGTGTTGGTCATGTAAACATGTAAGAGAAAAGAGGAAGAAGAGAGTGAGTAGTCAAGAGGATGTAGTATGGCATGAGACATCTAGTGTAAGTGAATTCAAGAACACAAAGAACAATGAATGTAGGAGCTTGTAGAGGGGAGAGAAGAGAAGAAAAGAGAAGATGGGATGATGATCCTCGTGTTTTCTAGTGTATGGAAAATGTTTTCATCAGTTTTGTGATGGGCCATTGAAGACTTGATGGATTGAGTGACTAATGCTTGTTGTCTCAGCTTATAAACCTCTAAGTACTTGTCTTGGGGATGATAAATCACTTAGATCTTGTTAAATGGGATGATAAATCACCGGGGTTCTTATTGAAAGGTTGATAAACCACATGATAGGGGGGGAAACTGCGGTACGTACTGCTTGAGGCAGTTGATAAACCACCTAGACAGTGTGCTCTAGATTCTTGTAGTGCTTGCCTCGAAAATCCAGTTAATAAAACACCTTTAGAGTGAGGTCATATTCCTAGACTGAGTTGAACTTCACTGAGCCTAGGGTGAATCCTCATGATCTATTTCAGAGAGGTTGAATAGTCACTCTGGTGCTTACTGTAGGAGACAACTGATAAACCACTTGGATAGTCTACTCCCTCTCTATTCTAACTGACTTGTTATTGGTGTGAAATTATCTTGAGCACTTAAATCCTTAGACTCTAAATATGGATTGGGGGTGGTCAACTGCAAGAAATATTGTAGTGTTGTTGACTTATTGTTCAGTGGAGAGTTAAAGTCCCTCCTTCAGTTACCATTCATTCAAGTAATCAAATAAGTGTGTTTACTTCAATGCGTGTTCGCCCTATGAATGATAAATAATGTCTGGTATATGACATGATTGTGCATGTATCAACACTATTAATGGAGGAATGTGATATTATTGTTTTCTTATGATAAATGTTCCATTTATATGTTCTCATGGTTATGGGGGACTTCAAGGTCCTTGTGTTTACTAATGTTCTCACGGGCTATAGGGCTACTTCCATGGTTATTTATGATTCTCGGATGTGCTCAGTTAATCTGTTACAGTGTGTGATTTCTAACATCTAATATGTTGTGAATATCATAGATTTTTGTTTGTTGAATGTTGTTGTTTGTTCTTCTTGATAAAGAGTTATGGCTGGTGTTGTTTAATGTATGATAAATTAGTAGATCTAATAGTACATATTTTTAGGTTAATGAGATCAATTATGTGGTTATATATGATTTTGGCTATAGTGTTTAAAATTACAAAGAGCTATCAATTAGAACATAAATTGTTTTAAAATATGATATTAGGCATATTGATAGATTCATTGAATGTGTTATGGCTAAGTATAACATTTGGAATGTTTTGTACTTAGATATCGGCTTCGTCCCTCTAAAATTGGAATTTTGGGTATGCCTTACTTCAAGGAGCCTGTTAGGTCCCTATAATACTAATGATTCCCCCATTATTATTGTCATTGTAGCCCCTTATTGTTATTGTTGTGCCCTTGTTGTCCATGTATTGATATTATTGTGCCCCATAGAAGCCTACTATTGTTATTGTTGTGCCCTTACATTATTATTGTTATGTCGGCTCTGATTATTTTGTGAACCCTTAACCTCCTATACATAGAAAGGAGGTTTTTCATTTGAATAATCAAATAATTGTTCATTTGTGTAATGTAAAGGAGGTTTCCCCCTCAAAGAGGCTTATTTTGAAGTCGTTGATCTATTTATTTTTCTATTTTGTGAGTTGATTGCATAACATTTTGTATCAGAGCTGGTTGCATAAAAAATTCACTATTAAAGATAAATTTCCCATTCCTACCATTGATGAATTATTGGATGAATTACATGGAGAAAATTACTTCACCAAGTTGGATCTTCATTCAAGATATCATCAAATCAGAATGAAGATTGAAGAGATTTTGAAAACAACATTTAGAACTCATGAGGGTTATTATGAATTTTTGGTCATGCCTTTTGGCCTTACCAATGCACCTTCTACATTTCAAGGTTTGATGAATTCCATTTTCAAACCTTTCCTTAGAAAATTTGTGTTACTATTTTTTGATGATATACTAATCTACAACAAGTCTTGGAATGATCATATTCAACATGTTGACAGGGTGCTCAAACTATTGGAGGAGAAACAATTCTATGCAAAAACCTCCAAATGTTTCTTTGGAGTATAGGAGGTGGAATATGTGGGTCATATTGTATCTCATGAATGTGTTAAGGTATACCCTATCAAAATTAAAGCCATTAAGGAATGGAAAATCCCCACATCCATCAAGCATCTGCAAGGATTTTTCGGGTTGACCGGGTATTATAGCAAGTTTGTTAAGAATTATGGGAAAATAACAGCACCTCTAACAACATAACTGAAGAAAGATGCATTTTATTGGACTGCATAAGCAATGAAGGCCTTTGAACATCTTAAAGAGGCAATGTGCCAAGCACTGGTCTTAGCTATGCCAGACTTTACAAAAACCTTTATTGTGGAATGTGATGCCTCGGGAAATGGAATTAGTTATGTTTTAATGCAAGAAGGAAGATCTGTTTCTTTTGAATGTCATCCAATCAAAGGAAAGTATTTACACAAAGCTATTTATGAGAAGGAAATGTTGGCAATACTACATGCACTTAAGAAATGTCGACCTTACCTAATGGGAAGACACTTCAAGGTAAAAATGGATCATGATAATCTTAAATACTTTTTTGAACAAATATGATCTTTAAAAGAGTAGCAAAAATGGGTCACAAGATGTTGGGTTATGACTTTGAAATCATCTACAAAAAAGGGAAGAAAAATGTTGTTGCAGATGCACTCTCAAGAAAGGATGAGGATGTGAAATCATTGCTTTCTGCCATTTCTATTATCCAACGAGATTGGATAAACGAAGGAAGGGATGAATGGAAGAATGACGAAGAAGTGTGTGCACTAATTCAAAATTTACAACAAGATCCCAGTACATCTGATACATTTAGCTAGAAAAATGATTCGTTATGGTACACAGATCGCTTATACCTCTGTAAGAATTCCCAACTCAAACAAAATATTTTTCTGGAATTGCACACCTCTCCCTTACGAGCGCACTCGGGATTTTTAAAAACTTACCATAAGGTTAAGAAGGAATTTTTTTGGGATGGCCTTAAATCTTATATTCAAAAGTTTGTAGCGGAATGTTTGGTTTGCCAACAAAATAAAGTTGAGACAGTTAAGATCCCGTGTCTGTTACAACCTTTATCCATTCCAATTCAACGTTGGGAGGAGGCTTCAATGGATTTTATCACAAGTTTACCCAAGTCCGAAGGAAAGAGTGTCATCATGGTGGTAGTTGATAGACTTACCATGTATGTACACTTTTGTGCATTATCTCATCCATTTAAATCCAATACATTTGCTACTGCATTTATGGAAATAATTCAAAAGCTACATGGAAACCCAAAGATTATTGTAAGTGATAGAGATCCCATTTTCACTAGAAATTTTTGGTCCGAATTATTTTCTTCTCTAGGTACTCAGTTAGCTGATATCTCATCTTATCATCCTCAATCTGATGGGAAAACTAAGATAGTGAACAAATGTTTCGAAGGATATCATCATTGCTTTGTATCTGATAAAAAAACACAATGGGTCAAGTGGTTTCCTCTAGCTAAATGGTGGTATAAAACTTCCTTCCACACTACAGCAAAAATGACCCCATTTATGGCACTTTATGGACATCATCCACCGTCCATCACAACATATTTAAGAGAAAATTCTAAGGTTCAAGCAATGGAAGATCACATCAAGCATCAACAACAGGTTCTCCAACTCTTAAAGGATAACCTCACTTTGGTGCAAAATAGAATGAAACAACAGGTAGATCAACACCACAGTGAAAGAAGTTTTGATGTAGGTGACTGGGTATTTCTACGACTACAAACATACAAACAAATGCCCCTTAATCAAGCTAAGAAGGATAATAAATTATCACCAAAGTATTATGGTCCGTACAAGGTGTTGCAAAATATTGGTACTATGGCATACAAATTGGAGCTTCCTGCATCTTCCCGAGTGCACCCATTTTTCCATGTTTCATGCTTAAAGAAGGTTATAGGTGACAAGTCTCAGTTCAAACAATATTGCTGGAACTTGATGAGGAAGGAAAAATCATATTTGAACCTGAAGCAGTCATAGAAACAAGATCTCAACATTAAATCTTCTCAAGATATTAGGCGTTCCCCTTGATGATGGACTCACTTTGAAGTCTGAAACGTTGGGTAAAAACTCCTTCGCAGGTCATTCCACACTCTTTTAATATACTCCACCTGTATGGACTCATTATTCAATAACATCAAGTCCTGCCATGGAAGGGACATGTTGGACAACGCATCTCTTTTTGAGAAGTTATCTCTTCTACATTAAATCTTCTCAAGATATTAAGTGTTCCCCCTGATGATGGACTCACTTTGAAGTCTAAAACGTTGGGTAGAAAACTCCTTCACCGGTCATTCCACACTCTTTCAATATACTCCACCTGTATGCACACATTATTCAATAACATCAAGTCCTGCCATGGAAGGGACATGTTGGACAACACATCTCTTTTTGAGAAGTTAGCTCTTCTACATTAAATCTTCTTAAGATATTAAGCGTTCCCCTTGATGATGGACTCACTTTGAAGTCTGAAACGTTGGGTAAAAATCTCCTTCACAGGTCATGCCACACTCTTTCAATATACTCCACCTGTATGGACTCATTATTCAATAACATCAAGTCCTACCATGGAAGGGACATGTTGGACATCACATCTGTTTTTGAGAAGTTGGCTCTTCTACATTAAATATTATCAAGATATTAAGCATTCCCCTTGATGATGGACTCACTTTGAAGTCCGAAACGTTGGGTAAAAAACTCCTTCACAGGTCATTCCACACTCTTTCAATATAATCCACCTGTATGGACTCATTATTCAATAACATGAAGTCCTGACATGGAAGGGACATGTTGGACAATGCATCTCTTTTTGAGAAGTTAGCTCTTCTACATTAAATCTTCTCAAGATATTAAGTGTTCCCCCTGATGATGGACTCACTTTGAAGTCCGAAACGTTGGGTAAAAAAATCCTTCACAGGTCATTCCACACTCATTTAAGAACTCAATAGTTACGGAATCGATCAATTTCAGAGTATCTTATCAAGTGGAAGAACTTACCCACTGAAGATTCCACATGGGAGGATGATAATTTTATACAGAAGCATCCATAACTACTCAAGCATTGGGGACAACACTTTTTTGAAGGAGAGGGGCATGTTAGGTCCCTATAATACTAGTGATTCCCCCATTATTATTGTCATTGTAGCCCCTTATTGTTATTTTTGTCCCCATATTGTTATTATTGTCCCCATAGAAGCCCACTATTGTTATTGTTGTGCCCTTACATTATTATTGTTATGTTGGCTCTGATTATATTGTGACCCCTTAGACTCCTATATATAGAAATAAGTTTTTGTCATTTGAATCATCAAATAATTGTTCATTTCTGTAATGTAAAGGAGGTTGGCCTCTCGAAGAGGATTATTTTGAAGTCGTTGATTTATTTCTTCTTCTATTTTGTGAGTTGGTTGCATAACAAAGCCCTGGTCAAATCCCTTGAAGTTTTCTTGTTTTATCATCCTAAGTAAGGGGAAAAAGTCGGTACTTGTATCCAAGGCTGGATGGATTTTTGGGCAGGCCAAGTATCCGAGATGGACACATTTTTAAGTCTTTATCATTTAGTGCATGCATATATGCAAAAACGGGTAGATGCATTCGGGTATAATAGATGTATCTGAAAATCTGATCATCCGGCTAGTTAGCCCATGTACACTTTCGGTGTGCACCATATTATAAATAATTCATATTTTCCATGGTTAAGTTGATTGAGTGGCGATCTCTAGTGAGGGCCTTGCTTGGGCAAAGTCGAATACTAATACATTTGGTGACTAATCTGGGATCCGAGTGATTTGGGAGGTTGAGCGAGGTGGAAAAGTTTATAATGTTGTACTTTCCACAGAGTCGGATATCTAAATTTGTGGAAGAGTGATCTAGGATCCTTGGGATCCAAGTGTGTGTCAAGGGTGCACAATTGTATGCACACCATATTTCTCTTATGAATCATGTTTAACATATAAATGTAATAAATCACTAAGGGACTAAGCCCTATGGGACCCAATAGATTGGGTCGAGGCAACATGTGCCATGGAGTCATGGTAGGACCACATGGATGCCACGTGGTGATCTTAGCTGACATGGCGAAATTTAATTTGTTAGCTCTCAAATGAGCATATCTTCCAATCTGAGAGTTGGATGGAGATAAAATCTATAACATCATAAATATCTTGATGAGATGAGTATGATGGTGATATCATAAATTAATTCTGCAAATTTTAGAGGAGGATTTTTGTAACCCCATTTTTTAGTAGACCATGGAGATTGAGTTAATTAAAAAGTAACACCTCCCACATCCCAAGAAGGTACAAAGGTGGAGAGGGAGAATTAAAAAGTGGCATTAAGCGGCCAAAGTTCTACACTAGACCTTTGGAGATAAAAATTTAGAGCTATGTTAAAGTGTGGTAAAATGTTGCCTTAATACTCAGATTGAATGAGCTAGAAGGATAATGTTAGAAGTTTTGTGAAGGACCATAGAGAATCATGTTTATTTTGAAAATTAATTGTGTATGTGTTTTAGTTTTGGTTTTATAATGTCAATTGTTGTGAATGTTAGCATGACGGGTTATTGATATGTCATCTTGTTTTTCTAACTAGTGCACTAACCTGAGATCAAATGTTTTAGCTGGTCTCACATCAACATGCTATTTGAAACATGCCAAGGTGATGGGTAAATATCTCCATTTGCATTTTGATTTGACTAATAGTTATGTGTGTGTAACAAGACATAAGAAAACACCAAGGGGCAACAAGAGAATCAAGGAATGAATAGCAGGATGGTGCATTATAGCACTGATAAATCCCAACATTGTCAAGAAGAGGAATCGTAGGGAAGAAGAGAGAGGAAGACTCCCCTAATTGGATGGACATCATTTTGTCTAGGTAAATCCTCTCTGTGGACAAAGACGATCCCTCTAGCCCAATGAGTGGGACTAGCAACCTACGTGACAATCTACCAGACACTTTCCTAAGTCATAATTGAAATTAGAGATGAAGAAGATGGCCTACCTCGTTCACGTTCTCCTTCGTTGAAGACATTGAATCGCCTGCGTCACGGGCTCGTTCTTCTCATAGAATTTATGCACCTACACAAGAGACCAAGACACAACAATGCATGCAAATAAAAATAGCATATTCAAAAGTAACCTACTTAACAGATCAAGGAGTGTTAAGCTAAATGATACATGAGCATACACATTTAGGGAAAATGAACCAGTAGTTGTATATTAATATAATAAAGAATGAAGCATACAACCAAGCTTTGACGTTAATAGGATCTCCTTGAATGAATTTCCAAGTCCAAGCTAGGCTCTCCAAGTACTCCTTCTTCAAGCCAAATGAGTAGCATATAGGCACAATCTTAGCATAAGGGCGCAAATAGACAAAGACCAACCATTTGGGAATGGGAAAAGATGAATATATAGGTAGGGAAAGGGAGTTAGGATCCCTCCAAAGATAGGAGTAGCCCCTCATCTCAAGGAGGTAGCTCGAAGGGATAAGACCAAGAGGCCAAGTTCGGAGAACTCAACCTCATCTACATTGAACAACCTCCAGCTCGCCGCTCTCGAAGCTTCTCATCCTCTTTGGGAAAATTGCCTTTTTGGGATCATCATGGGTATACAAGCAAACAGAGCGATGGAATCGCGGGTCTGGTATACTGCAACAAGCGACCATCACGGTTTTTGATATCATAAGAGCGATGATTCTCAAATTAGGGTTTTAGAGTTATTTCCTTCAGGGGAAGCTCAAGGCATTTTCCAATCAATGTTTTAGGGAGGATCTGAGCTGCATATCTAAACAAGTACACTGCATGATAATCATGTTTCTGGCACTTCGAGGTATGTCACAGGGAATTGCGGGAAGTGTGATAAAATATTGTATAACAGATTCCCCCTAAAGCATGAAGGTGGAACGAGGAGTGATGGCTGAGATGCTTCACGATCTTTGCAAAGACGAGAACAAACACTATCAAGAGACCTGCAAATCAAGGATGCATATACATATACATATCTGATATCAAAACATGAACCCATGGTATGGCGCAACCATTCGGATAAAATGACTATATGAAAGGATCCATGGCATGGGCATAGCCATCCAAATGAGAAGTATCATCCGTAAATCTAAGATCCAAGGTATAGATGCAACCACTTGATATAGAAGGATCATCATAAATGTAAAGTCCCACGATATGGTCACAACCATCTGTATAGTAGAAACATGTGTACAATCATGAATAAAACATAACTCCACGCAGCCTGAGTCATATCAGACAAGACTTAGAGTCTTGCACTCCATCCCAACCCAATCAAAGTATGATTTCTAACATGTGAATGAATGTATCAAATTCGAACATGCTAGAAAACCGCCTGATTACTAGCTAGTGATGTGGATCATTAACAGGAAAGAGAGAAACCACCAATAATGTCAATGGCTCTCAAGCTACGACAATACAATCCGTGAATGTGATAATGAAACTGAAGTCGAACACTCGTGGAATCACCCAAACGAAGGCCAATGATGGAAATGTGTCGTCGAATGCAAAGAACTTTCCATTAAGGCATGCAAGCTCTAAGGTACTGAAAGGGAGTTTCTAAGTCATCTTCCTGGATAATGAACTGAATTCGACAGGAAGTGACCCATCAAAGGAGGGTCATAGTGATTCCCTCATCATCAACACAAAACAAGTTATAAATTGGAATAAACGCGTATGATCTAGGATTGTGACAAAATGTCAACAATGTATAGGGAGTACACTGCAGATAGGGCTTCTCTTGAACATATTGGTGACATGACTCCGGAGTGTGGTAACATTAGAATCAACATAGGACCAAGGGTCATAACGATGAAGTGGAATAGTCAGATTAGAGGCAAAAATGGATAACCCAAACCCAGAAGGAAAAGTGACTGAGTGAGGATATCCCAAACCTGACACGAGAAATAGATGAGTGTCATGTTCAAGAGCGACATGCTGCTTATACAAGAGATGTTTCACTTTCACCTTTTCCCCGCTATTTCTAGTGAACACCTCTTTATTTTTACACAATCTTGAAGAGGATACCATATGCTTGTCATATAAATTCACCCTTTGTATGAATCCATCCTAGTAAGTTTTACGAGTCCTAGGAAGGAGAAACTCGGTCTCGTCATGGTGACAAGACTTTTGCCATTTAATTTTTAACAAGTTCGGCGAAAGAAATAACTCGGTATCTTTTTCATATTTAGAGATATTGAAAAAGAGACGAAAAATAAAACTCCACCATGTCTCTTTTCATAATTTGTGCCTCGAACCCAAAAATATAGAAAACAATATTCGAGAGAAACTCTTGACCATGTCAACCAAGGTGTACCTTTTTCGTAAATAGTCAATCTCAGCCCGAAAAAGGGGTAAACGTATACTGAGATGATGTCAATTCATTTAATTTAATGAGTTCGAAAAGACAAGTACTCGGTGATCTTTTCATGTTTTGAGAGTTAGAAAAGAGCTTAAAGATGACTCCACCTGAAGAAACGAGTGGTATAAAAAGGATAGCAACTGGTTCCGGTCATGATGGAACTACTCAAAACATGTAAGGGTCAAGAGGTTGGCTAATAATACCACTCATCATAGATTTTCCTCAGGCAAGGGTAAAATAACCAAGTGAAAGTGAATGATCGTCCAAAAAGATGATGACGATGGAATGGAGAAAACCAAGGCTCATCTAGAAAAAATAGGCTGATACAACGATAATCACAAGAGGTAAAAATAGAAATGGTTTCATTTTTACACAAGCATGAAACATGGGAAACTATGCTTGAGTATACTTTGAGGATGGTTTCATTTTTTCACAAGCTTGAAACGTGAGAAAAAACTATGCTTGGTTTTGGTTTCATTTTTATACCAGCTTGAAATGGAAACAAACTATTCTTGGATTTAGTGTCATTTTTACACAAGCTTGAAACAAAGATAAAGTATGCTTGGATTTGGCTTCATTTTTACATAAGCTTGAAACAAAGATAAACTACGCTTGAGATGAGTTTGTATGGCCCCAAAATAAAAACTCAATTCGAGGTACATTCCCGTCGAACTTCATTTCATTCAGCTAAGTGGATGGAATGAAGGTTCATTTACGAGATCAAGTGAAAGACTTGACTGGGATTTTATGAGATCTAATAAAAGACATTAGAAGTGGATTTGTTTCATTTTTTAACGAGCTTCATACAAGAAAAGACCATGCTCATGACACCTTGTTTCATTTTTTACCAAGCTTGACACAAGACAAGGAACTTTGCTCCATGGCCCTTGTTTCATTTTTTAACGAGGTTGACATAGTAAAAGAACTATCCTCATATACCTTGTTTCATTTTTTAAGGATCTTGACACAAGGCAAAGAACTCTGCTCCATGCCCTTTATCACAACCCAAAAGAGGCCATGGCTTCCAAGAGGTTCTCATCAGATGGGAGAAAAACACTCTGGAAGGGATACATATCCAAGGCTCCAAATGAAAAATTGGGCTCCAATGCCCCTAGTAGATGGTGTACTACATCACCTACTAGACCATCAGTAGATGTGGGCATGGAACAGGTAGCCACTTAATTAACCTATGGCGGGTGATACCGCTTGCGTATAATAACCACTTAGGTATGATGGTTGATTGGGATTTTATTCAAGACCAATGAATGTAAGTTGATCAATGATCACAATGCTCCCTTCATGTGGGAAACACATCACTCAAAAGAGAGAAGAGACAAGAGCTCCCATGACATAAACGTGGTCACAGCCAAGGAGTAGATTAAAATCTAAAGGGCCTTGGACAACCATCACATCTATATAAACAATTTTTCCTCCCAAAGTAATAGGTAACTTAGGAAGGATCCCTAACGGCTGACTGGTTCCTCTGTTAAAAGCTAACAGATTCTGGGTGATGGGGACAAGTTGAGGAGAACCTAAAGCTTGTCAAGTAGTTGAGAAAAGATGCTAACAGATGCGCCCTCATCTACGATTGTGCCAGGTATTGCCATATGGTAAGCCTATACTGTAATTTGGAAAGGCACATAAGACGGAAGACGATATACTTCCAGTCGACTCCAATCAAAAGAAATGACTAAACTACGTGAAGGGGGTGTCGTAGGAACATGAGAGATACCCTCTTACTCTATTGGAATAGGATAAATTATCTCATGCACCTCGAGAACATGAGTATTTACCTCCAGTTTGTTCAAAATTGAAGAAACCAGAAGAACCTGAGCAGTATGAGGTTCACTCTCTACCAGAAAGTTATGGTTAACTGAAGGTGAAGCCAAGTCTACCGTTTGCTCAACCAATGTTTGATCGAGAATGGACTCACGAGACTCACTTTCAGAGAGAGCGGGGTTGACCAAAGATGAATTTTGATCAATCACTTGATCAACTAGTGAAGGATTAAGGGAATTTCAATACCCAGTCAGAAGATGAGGTTGAGAAGCTGTAAGGTTTTCCAACTATTTGGAAGCTTCATCCATAAGATGACAAAGGTGAATGGGATGATTAAATTCACACAACTTACAAGGAAAATTGACGTTTCCCTTTTCCCATGAGCTTTACTAGTTGAAGGTTTATCATCAGCATGATTGCTAGAGCCTAATGACAAAGGTCGATGTGAACATGTGGACCACACTTCTAAGACCTTGGGAATACCAGGAAAACTTAGAAGAAGGTGGTCACCCCTACATAACATGCAAGGTAATTTCACTTTCTAAGGTTGTTTGGAAGATTTTCTTCATTAGTTGCATTGGTAACAATAGTTGTTTGGTTTCCCCCTTGCTTATTTGGTTTCTTCTTCTTTGTCTCTTCTTAGCTTCCTGGTTACTATAATCCAAACATTCACTAGGCAAAGAGGAAGAACAAGGTGAAGAAATAGGTGAAGAAGGCAGGGGGTAAATCGTAGTCTCAACACGAGATTGATGTTGTTTAGGTGGAGGAGAACTCGGTTGAAAAGTATTTTGAACACTCGGAATCACCGATGTTGAAAATAACCAAACTGGCATACTAATGGCCAATCCAAGAAGGGACACCATTACCATCTAAGGAGCACCAACATTTTCAGAAAAAGGAAAAGGACTAAGATTCCCATCAGAAGGTTTCCTTGACTGGTAGACTCAGGAAATGTTGCCATTGGTATCAACCTAATATCTACTAAGGAGTATTTCCACAAGAAGGATGTTTTTCCGCTATCAATTAGTTAATTTTAGAACTTTAACAAAAATAAAAAAAGGGGTAATCTAGGCAAAAGGACTTACCAAGTATCTGTGAACCACAATATACACACCAGCCGAAACCAAGGACTTAACGTACGATAGTCAATCTCCCTAAATGTTGTGTTCAGTGTATCACGTTTAAAAGGTGGCTGACTCGGTTACCTGTGGCTAAAAGATAGCAACCTAGTGGGTCTCCCAATATATACGTGATGGTACAGGGAGCACAAGTTTGTGTTAGCGTTGTCTAATGCAGAACCATTTGATGAGAGTGTCCCTATATACTTATCATACTGAAGTGCCTCCAATATACCCGAAAGTACTGGAGAACCTTCTATATACTTCCATATTGGGACAGGATTTCACCCCCAAGATACACTGCATGCAATTAACGATAGTTGTTATGTTTAAAGACGTCGGAACATGTCTCTAGCCTAGACCTCTAGATATTTGTGTTAAGTTCCAAATGCTCCTTAGGTTAATTGAGGTAAATTTTAATGTTTATCTTCAATTAAGTTTTGGTTTTAAGGCTCAAAACGATGTCACCTGAATCCCTAAGATGCAACTATATGAGAAAAGGAAAACTTTTCGTTTCAATGAAAGCTAGACTAATCAAGGGAAGAAATTTCAATCAATAATGCATCAAAAAAAATGCATCATGAAAAATGCCTTCCACTAACTTTCACAATGAAAAATGTGAAAATGAAATCTAATCTTTCTTTTCACTAAATGCAATGCCAAGATGTGATCCTATAAGAAACGAAAATCACATTCCTTTCACTAAAATGCAATAATTTTTTTCCTTTCACTTTAATTCAATCAAATGCAAATGAATGCAAAAAGTAAAGGGAAATGAAAACAATTCACTAATCATGAAAATCTCTTTTACTTTCCAATTTGAATGCAAGAAATGTTTCGAAAAGACTTAAAAGATATACATGTTCACTTTCTGAAACATAACAAAAACAACAAGTACTTTCTTTCAATTCAACCAAGGCAAACAATTTGTAATCTATGCTTGACAATGGAAGTAAAATGATCTTCAAAGCATCAATATGATTCGACACCAATGAGAACCATTTCAGACTAAATAAATAAAAGCACTTGTAAAAGATGTCCTGATACAAAAGACTCTTAAACATGAATGATCAATCTCTGAGAAGCAAATTAATCAATGAGTGAAGGGTGAACTAGAAACCCTAGAAACCCTAAGAAGCAAACAAGCCTCAAACACACAAAAAACCAAATCAAGAGACAATTGCAATCAATCAAGCATGATAATCAAGACAAATACACTATAATCACACTGACAAACCACTACCAGAAGGAAAAATACTGAAATCAAGAAGAAAAAACCTAATTTTCTTTAACCTTTGTGATCATCGCGCCTGTTAAAGGAAAAACATCAATGAAATCGTGATAATCGCGACTATAATTAAAGAATTTGTGATGATATCGTGGCTGTGAGAGGAAAACCCACGCTGGGCAAGAAAAATGAAGAAAAAATAAGAAATATTCAAGACTAGACAAAAATTAATGTCCTCAAGCAATCATCAGCAAGTGAAAAGAGTTACAGAAAAGAAAACAAGCTAGAAAACTGATTGTTGGTCAAAATCATTACAAATTCAAGGTGAAGGATTGAATGGAAAGGGTTATAGCGTCCCTAGTGGAGTCACCATTTTTTTGTCTAGGTAAATCCTCTCTGCGGATGAGACGATCCCTCTAGCCCAATGAGTGGGACTAGCAACCTACATGACAATCTACCAGACACTTTCCTAAGTTACAAATGAAATGACTGACGAAGAAGATGGCCTACCTTGTTCCGATGCTATCACGTTCTCCTTCGTTGAAGACCTTGAATCCCTTGCATCATGAGCTCGTTCTTACTACTCACATCGTTTATGCACCTGCACAAGAGACTAAGACATAACAAGGCATGCAAATACAAATATCATATTCAAAAGTAACCTACTTAATATACCAAGGAGTGTTAAACTAAATGATACATGAGCATACACATCTAGGGAAAATGAACCAGCAATTGCATATTAATAGAATAAAGGAGGAAGCATACAACAAAGCCTTGATGTTAATAGGCTCTCCTTGAATGAATGTCCAAGTCCAAGCTAGGCTCTCCAAGCACTCCTTCTCCAAGCCAAATGAGTAGCATATAGGCACAATCTTAGCATAAGGGTGCAAATAGACAAAGACCAACCATTTGGGAATGGGAAAAGATGAATATATAGGCAGTAAAAGGAAGTTGGGATCTCTCCAAAGATAGGAGTAGGCCCTCATCGCAAGGAGGTATCTCAAAGGGATAAGGCCAAGAGGCCAAGTTGGGACACCGAACAACCTCCAGCTCGCCACTTTGGAAGCTTCTAGATGACAAAGCTTCTCATCCTCTTTGGGAAAATTTCCTTTTTGGGGTCATCACAGGTATGCAAGAAAATAGAGCGATGACATCGTGGTCCTGGTATACTGCAATAGGCGACCATCGTGGTTTCTGGTATCATAAGAGCGATGATTCTCAAATTATGGTTTTAGAGCTATTTCATTCAGGGGAAGCTCAAGGAATTTTCCAATCAATGTTTTAGGGAGGATCTGAGTTGCATATCTGAATGAGTACACTGCATGATGATCATGTTTCGATCACTTTGGGGTATGTCACAGGGAAGTGCGAGAGGTGTGACAAAATATTGTGTAACACACCCATAGAATTTTGAGGGCTAACTTGAGAGGTTGTAAGGTTGACAATGAAAATATTGTCAGATACCAGGAGAAGAAAGTAGAAGTAAATGCAATAATATTATAGATCTTGTCATATCTATAAAGGTAGAAGTAGCATGAGCTAGCTGTTAGCTACCTAGGAAAATATAATTCCAAGTAGATTCCATCAATTGGAATCATGAATTGGAAGCTAATAGAGAAGAAGGTAACAAATCTAGGAAAAGGCATAGGTAGACAAGTGAATATATAGTAAGAGAAGGAACTCCACTCAGTATTCCAAAGAGAAGAATAGGCATTCATGGAAAAATTTCTAGTGCTTCAACTAAGCAACATCACCGACAAAGGAGGAATGAGAAATTATTAGTACCAGAGGAATTTAAGAAGGAAAAATCGTGGAAAAACCTCATATCTTTGATGGATAGGTTAAGAAGGCCGAAGAGGAAGAAGCATGGTTATTGGGAATGAATAAGTATTTCAAAGTACATGACTACTCTAAGAATATGAAGGCAAGAGTAGTTGTTTTCAGCTTGAAAGGAAAAGTTGATATCTAGTGGGAAGAGTTGAGTAATGTTAAGGAAATTAGAGGCAAAAAGTTATCTTGAAGAAATTTTGAGCGATATTTCCAAGAGAATTACCTATTTGAATTTTATTGTGAAAGTAAGGTCAAAAAGTTTCATGAGCACAAATTGGGGAAACTTAGATTTGATGAGTACACAAACATATTCTTAGAGCTACTAATGATCTGATAATCACCCTATGAGTGACCTCAGTTAAACATTTATTACATGAAGGTATTACAGACTCATGTGCTGGTGTGTGTCTATGTTATTTAGGCAACGGATCGATCAAATTGCAAATACACAGACACTTGAAATGGAAACAACAGATAAATATAGTAAGCAATTATAAGAACACAAGCATTTAATAAGGAATTCGCCCTATGCTCCAAGGCTACGTCTCCGGTCCAGCTCTCAGTGATGGCCTTCTTTTATTGTACCTTAAAGCAAAGAATTACAATGAAGGAGCTCAATGTGAGTCCCCTGAAACAGAATTTTCTTGGCAGGGTGGTTCTTGGATGCCCCAAGACACTAGAGTACACAGACTCTTTTCCTTACCAGCTCTGTGATCTTCTAGTCTATAATGGAGAGAGCCCAATGTGGTGCTCATTCCAGACAGATCCTCTCTGGGATGGCTTGAATCTCTCAAGCTCTCTAGTGCTCGATATTGCCTTTGGTAATATCGGCCCTCTGTCTTCCGTTCTGCTCTTGCTTCACTGTCTTTCTTTGGTTTTTCTCTGTCTTCTTCCTTTTTCTGTTTTTGTCCTCCTCTCGGGGTTCTCCTGTCCTTCTGCTTTACCTGTGCATGGCTTTAAGGCCATTCGTTCTCATGGCTGTTCGATTCCTCTTCCACTTCCTGTCGGATCGCCTACTATAGCTTCACTTGGAGTTCCTTGTTCGACGTCATCATCAGGCTCATAGGGAGTGGCCACTTGTCCTCCTGCAGCTACGCCAACTCACTTCGTCGGTTCGGTTCTTTCGTTACGTCATGTAATGAGTCTTTTGTCACCCTGGCAGTCAAATCAGACGTCAAATCTTTACAAACTGCGACTTAATCCCCCGTTGATTCTACTTTCCCCATCGGGCACGATCTTAGCCGTTAGATCTGGGGCCTCCAGATCTAACGCCATTCGCACGTTTTGTGCGGTTGACTTGCTCAACCGTTAGCACGCGATCAATGGCAGTTTTCTCTCTCCTCTGCTTGCCACGCGTCAACCACTGAGTGGGATCGCTCTATTTTCGCCAATTCTTCTTATGCTTGAGGGTGCCCCCGATCAATACCACCGGTTTTCGGAGCGTGGGTCTCGCCTTGACCTTTAGCCTTTTCCCCACGGTTCTCCCAGCTCTCCATGCGACTAAGTGCTTGGGGCTTCTCCATTTCGAGGGTTTTCGCCCAGCAATGCGTGATTAGCGCTAAGCACTAATCACACATCAAAAACTCCCTCTGTTTCCTGATCTGGGCCTCCCAGGGGCTAATTTCACCTCCTGCATAGTCTCCATGGGCCTCGGTCAGCGCGCTTTGACCGAGGTCCTCGTCGTTCCACGCTGGCTGCCAACTGCCACTGGTTTAGAGGTGTTTTTGATCGTTGTTCTGAATTCTTTGATGTCTGTCCCGACCTGATATAGTCATGGTCCTTTTGATTATTCTTCATGGATCCAATTCAGATCAACTAAGGTACATACCTTATATCAAGGATGGGAAAGTAAATATTCAAAGGTACCTTAGTGGTTTGCTAGAGGATTTCACAGAAAATATTGAGTTTAATGAACCAAAAACCTTGGAGGACACCATCCGAAAAATGAGGTATTGTTATGAACATTCCAAGCATGAAACTAAGTTCCGAGCTGATTGGAAAGCAAAAGGTAAGCCCAAATTTAAGGGAAAAGGGCATAAATTTCTAGGACATCATCCATGGGGAATGAATGTAAAGTTTACCTCTCCAGCCAAGGGTGAGTTTTAGAAGAAATCTATTAAGTTCTTTAATTTCATAAGAGAGGATTCTGAGGGTTTCAAAAGAGGAAACATACAATGTTGGACATGTGGAGAAAACATACAGTGTTGGACATGTTGGATAGAAGAAGGGCCCAAAATTTTAATATGTGCAAGAAATAGAGATAATGAATGATGCAGCTTAGAACATGCAATAAATATATGGTGCTTTGGATAACAGATAGGTTTATCACCAAGCCTTAGTGATCAAAATGGAAGGTACGATTGATAACCAACCTATCTCAAGTTTGATTGACCTAGGTTATAGTTTCAATGATGTCAATATAAAGGTTGCAGAAAAGTGTGCATTGTAGAAGAAATCCCTTGAAACATCATGGTTAGTTTAGTTAGCAACAGGAACCAAAAGGTGAGTTTTCGATGTGGTGAAATCATGCCTAGTAGTGATAGACGACATGCCCACATATGCAGATTTGGACCTATTGTCATTGGGATCATAAGATGTGCCAGTTGGCATGGACTGGATAGCAAGCCAAAAAAATGATAATCGACTGCTATAGCAAGTCATTTGAATGTTTCAACGATGAAGGAGAAAGAGTGATGATACAGAGGATAAGAAAGCAGTGACTATCAGGAAAATATAAGTGATGTAAATGAACATATGTAGTTGAAAGAGATGTGCCTTATATGTGGTCTAGGAGACCAACGAATCAGAGGATAATATGGATAGGATGGAAGAGAATATAATATTATGACATTTTAGCAATGTATTTTCTAAGGAAATACTAGGATTACCACCAAGAAGAGAAATCGATTTCTCAATTGTATCATTTCCAGGATTAGAGCCAATGTCAAAGGCTCCATATCACATGAGCATGCCAAAGTTGGTAGAGTTGAAATTATAATTGAAGGAGATGTTGGAAAAGGGATATATTAGGCCCAATGTATCACTATAGGGATACCTAGTGTTATTCATGAAGAAAAAGGATGTCACGCTACAATTGTGCATTGACTATAAAAAGATAAATAAAGTCACAGTAAAGAAAAAGTATCCTTTGCCTAGGATTGTTGACTTGTTTGATCAGTTGAGAGGAGTTGTTATATTTTTTATAATATACTTGAGGTATGGGTTCCATCAGGTGTGGTATGGGCATTACGAATTTGTGGTGGTTCCATTTGGACTCGCCAATTCTCCAACCACATTTTTGTGCCTGGTGAATAATGTCCTTAGCCCATATTTGGACAAGTTTGTATTGGTATTTGTAGATGAAATGTTGGTTTTCCCTAAAACCAAGGAAGAGAATCAAGAAAACATGTAAGTGCTATTACAATTGTTTATGGAGCACAAGCTGTTATGAAACCAGCTCAGAAAAAGAATGAAAATATAGATGAACGCCTTAGAAATAAGTCTCTTCGAGTGGGCAACCTCCTTTAAATTACGCAAATGAACAATTCTTGGATGATACAAATGACAAGACCTCCTTTCTATATGTAGGATTCTAAGGGGTCATAATATAAGCAGAGCCGACATAACAATAATAATGTAAGGGCACAATAATAACAATAGTGGGCTTCTATGGGGCACAATAATAACAATATGGGGACTACATGGACACAACAATATAATAAGGGGGTTTTACTAATAACAATAGGGGTTACCACTAGTAGTATAGGGGCCTAACATGCCCCTCTCCTTCAAAAAGTGTTGTCCTCAATGCTTGAGTACTTCTTGATGCTTTTGTATAAAATTCGTGTCCTCCAATGTGGAATCTTTAGCGGGTAATTTCTTCCACTTGATGAGATAATCTGAAATTGATCTATTTTGTAGCTGTCGACTCTTGTTTTTGTGACTGCTCCAGACTCCAATACGATTTTTCCTTCCTTGTCAAGTTCTGGAAATATTGTTTGAACTGGGACCTTCTGCAACTTTTGATTGAGTGGCCACACTTCTTCGTCCTTCTTCCATTCATACCTTGTTTCGTTTATCCACTCTGGTTGGATAACAGAAATGGCACACAAAAATGCTTCCACATCCTCATCCTTTCTTGGGAGTGCATCTGCAACAAAAAATTTCTTCCCTTTTCTATAGATGATGTCAAAGTCATAACCCAATATATTTGTGACCCATTTTTTATGTACTTCTAAAGATAATATTTGTTCTAAAATGTATTTCAGACTATCATGATCCATTTTTACCTTGAAGTGTCTTCCCATTGGGTAAGGTCACCATTTCTTAAGTGCATGTAGTATTGCCAACATTTCCTTCTCATAAATAGCTTGCTTGAGATGTAGCTGTAAAAATACCCAATCATCTATATCAAAAAAAAATTCACTGTGATGTTGATATACATGTTGTTTCATTCGATTCTGCACCAAAGTGGCATTATCCTTTAAAATTTAGAGAACTTGTTGTTGATGCTTGATGTGATCTTTCACTGCTTGAACCTTTTTCTTCTTGATATGTCCTTCTATCTTGAGGTTTGAGGAGTGGTAATTTCTTCAAGTGCTTTACAAGATATGGTCGGATTCATTTCTTGATGCTCGATGTGATCTTTCACTTCTTGAACATTTTTCTTCTTGATATGTCCTTCTATCTTGATAGTTTGAGGAGTAGTAATTCCGGCCAATGCATTACAAGATATGGTCAGATCCATTTCTTCTTTCTCTAGTTTTTGTTCTTGGAGTATACCCTCTTCTTTTGACCTTTCTTGCTCTTTTTCTTCTTCCTCTTCACAATCTATGTAGAATAATTTCTTCTCAACACACTTATGACCTTTAATGTATTTGTTATCACAGTTGTAACAAAGCCCTTTTTCTATTTTTTCTTCCAATTGTTGTTGTGTAACCCTTGTAGGTTGTGGAAGGCTAGGAGAAACAACACTTCCATCTTTATAGTTTTGTGGGGTAGACTTCCTTGTTGCCATAATTTTTCTTTCCACTTTGTAACAAAGTGCTTTTGCTCTTTTTTCTTCCAATTGTTTTGGTGTTGCTCTAAAGAAGATGTTGCTCCTTGTATCCTCATAATGTGTTATCATTTCCTCCGTGAAAATTGACCACGTAACAAGTTGTTTACGAGAACAAAGCCCCTTATACCATAAAAATTGATCCGGTTCTAAATATGAAGATGCAATACATACCTTTTGTAATAGTGGTACACCATGTAGATTAAAATATTTCTCCATCTGTAGTATCCAGTTTACTGGATCCTTTCCATCAAACTTCCTCATATCGTCTTTTCTTAATTTCAGGAGCTCGATCTTGAAATAATTGTAACTCTATACTTTCGGATCTTTAAGTTCTAAAATTTCGACCTATGGTAGCTCTTTATGTCCTCTTTCCAATGCCACTAGTCTGATCCAAATTGGATTCTCCACGGAAGAGTTATGCCAAATATCCTACAGTGACTTGATTATAGACTAGTTCAATAGAGTGAACTTGTACAATGTGCCACGTGTCCCTGTTTCGACCTTTGGCTCTGAAAAATATATATATATAACTACATTCTGTCCTATTTCTATACATTCTTACGAAATTTCAATCCGATGCTCAGAGAGAAAGTTATGAGGATTTTCCCCAGGTCACCTGTTTGGAATGTAATTCAGGAGTTTGCAAAAAGACCAACTTCCTCAGATCATATCTCCGTAAATATAGCGCGAAAAGCTCTGAAATTCGGACCCAAGGTTCAGTGCGAGTTCGTCTCAAATAGGTTTTGTTTTTTTTTACTGAAACGCCGTAAAAAAAAAGTATAGCGAAAATTCCATGATGACCTATTTGGAGTAGCGAAGCCCTAGAATCCAAAGCTCTGATACCAAATGTTATGAAACCAGCTCACAAAAAGATAAAAAAGATAGATCAACGCCTTCAAATTCAGCCTCTTCGAGGGGACAACCTCCTTTACATTACATAAATGAACAATTCTTCGATGATACAAATGACAATACCTCCTTTCTATATATAGGAGTCTAAGGAGTCATAATATAATCAGAGCCGACATAACAATAATAATGTAAGGACACAATAATAACAATAGTGGGCTTCTATGGGGCACAATAGTAACAATATGGGGACTACATGGGTACACAAATATAATAAGGGGGTTGTATTAATAACAATAAGGGGTCAAACTAGTAGTATAGGGGCCTAACATGCCCCTCTCCTTCAAAAAGTGTTGTCCTCAATGCTTGAGTAGTTCTTGATGCTTCTGTAGAATATTCTTGTCCTCCCATGTGGAATCCTCAATGGGTAAGTTCTTCCACTTGATGAGATACTCTGAAATTGATTGATTTTGTAGCTGTCAGGTTCTTGTTTCTATGACTGCTCTAGGTTCCAATATGATTTTTCCTTCCTCTTCAAGTTCTGGCAATATTGTTTGAGTTTGGATATTCTACAACTTTTGAATGAGTGGCCACACTTCTTCGTCCTTCTTCCATTCATCCCTTGCTTCGTTTATCCAATCTAGTTGGATAATAGAAATAGCACAAAACAATGCTTCCCCGTCCTCATCCTTTCTTGAGAGTGCATTTGTAACAAAATTTTGCTTCCCTTTTCTATAGTTGATGTCAAACTCATAACCCAATATATTTGTGACCCATTTTTTCTGTTCTTCTATAGATAATATTTGTTCTAAAAAGCATTTAAAACTATCATGATCCATTTTTACCTTGAAGTGTCTTCCCATTGGGTAAGGTCTCCATTTCTTAAGTGCATGTAGTATTTACAACATTTCCTTCTCATAGATAGCTTGCTTGAGATGTAGCTGTAAAAATACCAATCACCTACATCAAAACATTTTTCACTGCGATTTTGATCTATTGTTGAATTGAGGCTTCTGTGATCCATAATA